>OZ010788.1:251294689-252535522 GCA_963932465.1 Maratus speciosus | reverse complement strand
TTTTGTATATTGCTCTTTCTCTTTGTAGGAGGGTTCTCCACTTTGGGTCATTTGTTGATTTAAATCTTTTCCGTAATGCTGAGATTTTATTTCGCTGGACCTTCGGCTCTGCCGTCCACCAGTCAAATGTTGGATATAATTTGAAACTTTTTGTTTTTAGTGAGGATTTACAGGTGTCTAGAATTACTTGGTTAAAACCATCAAGCCATTCATCCAGTTCTAGTCGAGTTTTAGTATCAGATAAGGATTTAAGTAAATTATTAATTTTCGGTTTCAAGATGTAATTAATTTTTTTAAAATTTGAGTATCTTGTTTTAAATCTTTTAAGGTCTAGAATAACTGGTTTAAGATTTAATGAGAATCTGATATACCTGTGGTCCGACGTGCTCTCTACTGTGTCATCTACATACCATGAGTCCACGCAGTCCACCAGGTCTTGTGTACAAAGGGTTACATCTGGATTCCCCTTCATGGGACGATTCGGCTGTCCTATAAATGAATGAGGTGCCTCTATATCATTGATCAGAGTTAAGTTATTAGATAATAGTAAGTATGTCAAAATTTTTCCCCGTTCATCTTCTTTCTGATATCCTAAAAGTGACAAGTGGACATTGAGGTCTCCTCCCATTATGATGTGATTCAATGGTTCGAAGAAGTCCAGCCACTTCATATCACCTCTGAAATCACCTTTTGGTCTGGCATACACAGAGCCTATTGTGATCTTGCCGGATTCAGTAGTAAGATTGACGAATACTGCATTATCGTCTTTATATGTCTCTATCACTTCCACGTCCTTTCGAGTTACCACAACTGCCGCTGTTTTATTTTTTGAGATAAATGCTTGCCAATTTGACGGAATTGACCATATGGCTTCGTTAAAGTAGTAAAAGTCCTGTAATAGAAGAACTAGTATTTTATGCTGATTTGCAAATCCCATTAGGGTTGATGTTGCAGAACTTGATCCCTGTAGATTAATTTGAATAAAGGTTAGTTCATTTGGAATATATATTTTCTGTGGTTTTGCAGGGTTATTCAGAATTTCTGTTATTATTTGTTCTTGGTTTACTGTTAAATTTCCATTTTGAGTATTGGAGTTGTTTGAGTTTGTTGAGTTATTAGAATTATTTATTTCTTCATTTATCGGATTGAACTTTCTTGATTAATTTGTATATTTTTATTTCTCTGTGACAGGTAGTACTGTAGTGTTGGACAGTCTGATGAACTCGATCTATGCGGGAAGTCGCTATTTGTTCCAGCACAGTTTCTGCCTATATCGAATTTATTTTATTTATTTGTGCTAGATTGCTTCGCTGTAGTATTAAATATTGTAAAGTCGGACATTCACTAGAACTAGCTGCATGCGGGAAGTCACTCGCACTCCCCATGCAGTTTCTGCATCTGTGTTGTTGTGGTTTATTTCTGTAATAACAATATTTTTGATCATGGCGTCCTGCACAGTATTCACACGTTGGAGATTGTCGGCAATTCTGATCCACGTGTCCGAAAGATTGACAGTTCTTACATCTTAATATAGGTTGGTAAGGTGCAATCCTGACCGATGTAAATCCCATGACGATCTTTCGTTGTCTCAGTAGATGAATCGCAACTGGAGCTTCTGCTTCAAAAATTAGTTGGTATGTTGAAGCTTTTTCTCTTTGTTTTCTATTAATGTAGTTTATTGGAATATCTGAATCATAAACATTTTTTAGATTGGTTATTATTTCTTGTGGATCCATATATGTCGGGATCCCTAAAAGAATCAGTTTTCGGAGATCCGCAGCCTTATATTCTATATCCACAATGTCTTTTAGGGTTTCTATCTTCTCAATCGTCTCAAGCAGCTTATTCGTGTTTTCATCACTAAACGTTTTAATTATTAGTGTATTTTTGTTTTTGGCAAGTTCACAATATATTTGTTTATATTCAATTGTGTTTCTAGTTTCTCTTGTTAGCATGATTTTTATGTCATTGAGCGACATATTCGTGTTTTTCTGCCGAGTTATCAGGATAGCTGCTTTTGAATACTATGCATGTACCGTTGGAATTGTTGTCTTCTTAGGTATTGCAGCCACCTCCGAATATAGTGAATTATCTGTATTTGCCTGTATGTTTTCTTCTATATTATTGCATTTTATGATTGGTTGTTGTTCCTCTACTGTTTCTATTTTTTCTCTTATCTTTTTAAGTTCTTCCAAGATGATTCTAGTATAAGGTATCGTTTCTTCTGTATTTTGCTGTTGAATTAAGTCTTCTATTACTTTATTTTTGTTTCTAATTTCTTTTAATTGTTTTTCTATTTCTTCTTTGTATTTTAATTCTTTTTCTAGTAGTTCATTCAATTCTTTATTGCATTTTTCCAATTCATTTGTTAGAGTGGGCTGTTCTTGCAACTTCTTAATCGTTTCTAATTGATCTTTTATGATTTGTTCGTGTTCAAGGATTTTTTGACGTTGATCTAACGTCACCTTATTGACGGTGTTGAGATTCGCCGTTATTCTATTATTTTCTTCTCTTTGTATTTCAAGGTCTTTCACCATTTCACTTGCTTTAAAGATAATTTTGTCTAGGTATTTTTTAGCTTCTTCACAATCACCTCTTCTTCTACTTCTTGTAAGTGATTTATAAATCTCTATCATTTGAGTCATTGTCATCTTCTTTATAGCAAGTTCACCATACCTCGGCGTGGCTACTTCCTCCGGAGGATCTTGAGTCGACATTGAGGAATTTTGTGTGTTGTCTTCTTGTATAGATATTTGAGTTGCTCTTTCTTCTGTAGTTTTTAAGTCATGTCTGCCCGATTTTCCTGTCCCCGTTCTTCTAGTCTTCTCCTTTAATTCTCTAATCATCTTTTCCTGCTGTTCCGCTCTTTTTTCCAGATTATTTTTGTTGTCATCTAATTCTCTTATTTTTTGTTTTATTTTGATGAGATATTTTTCTGCCATACTAGACGCTCCTTTAGCATGAGTGCTCTTCGTCTTGCTGTAGCTATCTATCAATTGTTCCAGCGACATTAATTTTGACATGGGTTCTGAATATGTTGTCAGATTTTTTGGAAGGTCTTTAGTATTTAATCTTGGTGTTGAGTGTATTGATATACTGGAATCAAATGATCCTTCAGTTTCATGCTCCACAAGATCCTTTACTCTCTGTGGCTTTGGAGTCGCCTGGGCAGTTATTAACTGATTTTCTAATTTTTGGATTGTCTGATCCAGTTGTATCATCATTCTCTCTTTTTCCTCTACGATTTCTTTCAACTCCATTATTTCATGTTCTTTTTCCTTCAAGTTTTGCTCAATTTCGTCACTTTTCATCAGAGCACATTCTAATTTTTCTTTGTACTCTGCTATTTTAAGTTCGTTTTGTTCTTTATTTAATTTATTCTTCTTTTTATTTTTTAATTTCTGACTGTATTCGTGGAATATTTGTAGGAGCGTCGGTTCCGAGCTACTTATTTCATATGAATGTTCGCCTATTAAAGAGCTTTCTTCTTGTATTTGTGACTTATTCATTATTCCACTTTTATTTTGGACTTTTTATAATCTATTATTTCGTGAGAATTATTTATTTAGTATATTTATATCTGAAAGTTATATTGTAACTGGATCGGGGAGCCACTAGGCCCCTGCCACACATCTTTGAAGGAAAGGGAATAGATAGTTAAAAGCAAAAACCAGTGGTCGTAACCACCGAAGATGACTTAGAATAAAATTAAATTGCCAAATGGGGGGTAATTTTGAATTAAAAAAAAAAAAAAAAAAAAAAAAAAAAAAAAAAAAAAAAAGATAGTGATAGTAAAACCATTACTAATGGGAGAAAAGAGGGAAGTATGTGCTATTGCTCTCGTGCCACCAAGACCATACACTTAAATTATTAATTATCAGTTACTACTCTTTTACCAATAACATTGTTCCCCTGTGAAAAATGCATTACTGCATGTATACAATATCTCACTATTTTTCACAGGAGTTGTAGCGTTAAATTTTGATGAGGAATTCGTAATTATGTACAATATAAAGAATTATATAATATAGTATATAATTTAAAATGTAATTTAATTCAATTTTAAATAATAGACAAATTTACATATGTACATTTTTGATATTGATAATTTGTTAAAAATCATTGAAAGTAATTTATTAGTACACAAATTTACATTTAATCACTCTTAATGTTGATCTGTTATGTACAACTTCAGCAATATTGTTCTAGTATGAGTATTGCACGTCGAGTCTCGATTTCCCATATACGAACCAAAAAAGGAGTAAAGGAGTAAAAAAGGAGTAAAGGGAGTAATGGTAGATTGGGTGGACCTGTCAGATGGAAAACATTTGGAAAATATTTCTTAATGTACTGCAGTAGGAAAGCAAACAATACTCATCCAACACTACAAGGGTCCCGCCGACTTGGCTGTAAGATAATGTAAAACACAATATAACAGATTTAAACTTTAAAATTTAAACCTAAGTGCGCCAAAATCAGTGCAGGGACCTCCCAAGGATCAAGGAGGGTAAAATGAGACGGAGAGGATAATGCCAACAGCAATGTAGTGCTAAATGTAAAATAGTAAATGGGAACAAGAATGTAGGACATGGTATGACACAAATTTAATAATCGTTTACATTAAACCCAGTAATCAAAAAAGTTGCTAATAATAAGGAAATGAGTGCTAATTGTAGTAGTGATTAGTGGGAAAGAATATATGACGTATGGGAAATCCCAATGAAAAACAGAAGAATAACTCAAATAATAAAAAAAAAGTAGTCAATGCTAAGCCAAGAAATGTGTGCAAGGTCAAATAATTAAAATGAGAATAAAATTGTTGGCAACCTCCAGTACATTCCAGAAAGAACCAGAGAAATAACCCAATAAACAAAAAAGTTGCTATTGTTAAGGATAAAAAATATTAAATGTAAAAATGTATATTGGGATCAAGAAAATATGCCATATGAGTTATCCTAGTGAAAAAATCAGAAGAATAACTCAAATAATAAAAAAGTAGTCAATGTTAAGCTTAGAAATGAGTGCAAGGTCAAATAATTTTAGTGGGATCAATACTGTGTGCAACCCCTAGTACAATCAAGAAAAAACCAGAAAAATATCTTAATAATTGTAAAAGTTGCCAATGTTAAGGAAAAACCTTAACAACTTATAAAAAGTGTAAAATGTGACTTGGGACTGTTATAACAGTCGAAAATGAATGTAAATTAGAAAAAACCACGTCTCTAGCCCAATTAGGAAAAAAGTAGCAACTGTTATAGATAAGGGAGGGAGGCAAAAAATGGTGCAAAAGATGGTGACAGTAGAAATAATAATGTAGTATATAAAAAAAGTGTCAAAAATATGACAATAACAAAAATAAAAGCTATTATAATGAAGAGACACATTTGACCCCTCCCCGGCAGGCCCCTAATTGTGCTAGAGGTAAACGGAATAGTGGAAAAGACGGGGGGAAAAGTTCACTTAGGCTGCAAGCAGCTGATTTTGGCGCAGCAGAATACCCCTACGACCAATACTTTTCGAGTTATTTAGCTTTTTATGCAATAATTCAAGTGTAAAATACATCCATCAGAAACAAAATGGCGTGTTTTAGTGATTAGATGGCAAACCTAGTAGTTAATTATTGTGCTAAAAGTTGGAGAAGACCTTTCTATACATGTTGCCATTGAAAAAATAGTTAAGTGTTCATTATTAGTTTTTTATTATAATTAATTTATGTATTATTTTAAAGCGTTGAGAAATTTTTTGAGAAGGCAACCTACTTGAGTTTTCAATTATTTTAAAGCATTAATATTGACTTGCCCTTACAGAACACGAATTGTGTGAGAGCAACCAGTGTCCACCCAACCGCTTCAAATCAAAAATTACCAATTTTAAAATTAAAATTAAAAATACTTCTAGGTATTCAGTATTAAAACAAATAGTACCGCTAAAAAGAGTAAAGATTCAACTTTCAGAATATGTAAATATGTAAAAGATCGGTACATAAATAGTAGTTAAAAAATTAAATTAAAAAAGTAAACAACCTAATACATTCCTATGGGAAATCGGAAAAGTTTCTTTAAAAAAAAAAATGACACTTTTTCAAAAATCAATTAAAAAACATCAAATTGACCTAGAGAGACACGGGTGGAGGCGGAGAAAAGCTAAAAGTTCAAAATGGTGATTTCAAGTTAAGTTAGAAAACTTAACCAATCTGCTGATTTTCGCCAACGTCTTATAACGCTGGATGAAACATGAAACCGCCATTATTCACTAGCGATGAAACACCAATCTAAACAATGTGAAAGAGCAGCTGAAATTGCGCCAAAGAAAGTGAAAACGGTTCCATCTGCTGGAAAAGCCATGGATACGGTTTTCGGAATTCACAAAGTGTGGTGACCATATACCACCGGCAAAAAGGTAGAATCGTCACCGGACAGTGTTATGCATTTCTACGGGACCAATTAAAGAGTGCTTATTCCGACAAAACGTCCATACCTGAGCAAAAAAAAAGTGTTCTTTAACACATTCGTTAACACATGCCTGTAGTTTTCGCTACGAAAGTCAATGACCTACGCTCTATAGTGCTTCCACATGCACCGGATTTTGCTCCCAGCGATTATTTCCTTTTCTCAAGCCTGAAGAAATGGCTCGGTAGTCGGAAATTCACTTCAAAATATGGGGGTAAAGCAGAGACCACCACTTCATTTCCAAAGTTAGATAAGGCTTATTATACTGAAGATAATAAAAAGTCGGAAACTCGTTGGTTTAAATTTTATAAGTTGTAAGGAACTACGTTAAAAAAAATGAAATATTGTCAAAATTTTTCTATTTTCTTTGTCGGGCTGATAACCTTTCGAAAAACACTCGTATCGACATCAAATTTTATTTTCCCTCCAAAGAAAAAGGCAGAGTTCATGAAAAATGCGGGTCCTAGTTGTAATTAAAATTCGACCCCCTCATGCTGAGAACATGACACTATAAAACTTGGTAAGACGGAAACATAAACAATACGTGCGAAATACCTTTTTAGATGGGTTATTTGCGTCTTTGCAGATACAATTGCCGGGTATTTTTAGGGGAATAATGAGAATTCTGTTAAACCAGGGTTCCGTTACAGCTGCGTATCAGAAAATAAATTTGTTAGCTAGCAGACATTTATAAAATGCAATATTTTACCATACAGTCTCCTTATTTTCAGTTTAACATGATTATAGTTAATGATAAATTTTCGCGTTTCCTTACCGTTACAAAAAATATCTTTAGGTTACCTTTGAGAACACACACAATACTGTAAAAAAAAAAAAAAAAAAAAAAAAAAAAAAAAAAAAAAAAAAAAACTAAAGTACGGAAATACTACTGGCAATCTAGATGCCAGTACTATTTCCTTATTTTAAAGGAAATATTTTACGGTAAATTACACAAAATTTTCCTTTTTTTCTGGAACTTAACGGATTTTTTCTGTAAATTAAAGGGAAAAAGTTCCGTTAAAATACGGAAATAGTACTATCGTCTAGATTGCCAGTAGTATTTCCGTAATTTAGTCCTTTTTTTACAGTGTAGTAACGGGGAAAAAATGTAAGCGCTAATGTTAAGTCTATGGGAGCGTTATTTTCAAATATCTCGCATCCTTTTTAATATTTTAAAATGAAATTTTTTGCAGAGGATAGCTGAGAACGATCTACAACCGGGCTGTTTTTGACTTTTTTGATTTTGGTTAGAGATATTTTTAAAAAAAATTACTTATACTTTCGAAACTTGTGGAATCGGTTCTGAAATTGAAACTATCATAATAAAAGAAAACTATAACTAAAATCGAAAAAGTGAAACCTAGCCTGGTTGTTGATCGCCCTCAGCTATCCATGCAAAAAATCATTCAAAAATATTAAAATCAAAGCGAGAAATTTGAAAATAACGCCCCCATAGACTTTAAAGTTAGCATTTTCATTTCTTCCCGTGCATGGAGCGGGCTCTTAACAAAAAATATGTTACACAGGACAAATTTCGCATTTTCTGCGACTTTTAAAGGTATACTGTCCCCATAAAAATGACAAATATTAAAAATAATAAATATTATTATTTTTTTAAAGTTTCGAACAAATTGATCAACACTTTTAAAGTTAACAATCTTTAAAACTTACGAATTCTAAGTTCTTGTTAAAACTTAGTAAATTTAAGTTGTTCAAATTATGAAAAATTTAAATAATAAAGTCATCAATGTTCTTAGGTATGTTTTAACGGCATGAAAAATATGCTAAAAATTAATATAATAAGAAAATGAGTAATACAGATGAAAATCAACTTTCAGGAATTTCTACCAATTAACGGAAGTGTATTTGCATTCTTTTGTACAGCTCTTACATTAGCAACAAGATTTTATACACGTCACATGTTAAGATAAAATTTATTCCAGTATAAACATGCTTAAAACTACTTAAATCGCACTTCCAGAATTTATCATCCATAGGCGTGCATGCATACAATTCTCTGGATAGCCTTGTATATTATTATATTTAGTTTTTTCTTTCGGAACCGGTTGGAATCCGTTCTGAAATTGAAACTATCCTAATATTATAAAAAAAAAAACTAAAACCAAAATCGAAAAAGTAAAAACTAGCCTGGTTGTTGATCGTCCTCAGCTGTCCAATGCAAAAATTTATTAAAATAAAGCGAGAAATTTGAAATTAACGCCCCCATAGACTTAAAATTAGAGTTTTTATCTCTTCCCGTGTCTGAAGTGGGCTCTTAAAGAAAGATGTGGACAAATTTCGCATTTTCTGCGGCTGTTAAACGTGTACTTTTTTGTTAAAAATAACAAATATTAAAAGTAATAAATATTAACAATATTCCTTTAAAGTTTCAAACAAGTTGATCAAAACTTTCAAAGTAAACATTCTTTAATACTTACTAACTTTAAGTTTTTGTTAAATCTTAGTAAATTTAAATTGTTCAAATTATTGAAAAATTAAAATGACAAAGTCTTCAATGGATATTCTTAGGCTTGTTTTAACGGCATGAAAAAATGATAAAATTTAATATAATAAGAAAACGATTAATGCAGATGAAAGTAAACTTTCAGCAATTTCTACCAATTAACGCCAGTATATTTGTATTATTTTGTACAGCCCTTGCATTCGAACAAATTTATATACACGCAACATGTTAAGATCAAAATTATTGCAGTATAAACATGCTTAAAACAACTGAAATCGTACTTCCAGAAATTATCATTCATAGGTGCGCGCATGCATCCAATTCTTTGAATAGCCTTGTATATTATTATATTTATATTTTACAAACACATCTTTCTAAATATAGTTGAGCCTGAAAATGTAGAATTAAATTAAAAAAAAAATAGCAATTCACTCTCATTCTCAGCAATTCTTCCTAGTTCTTTTGCGTAGCCCTATACACGGTCTATAGAAATCATATGTATAATCTAGTATTAAAAAAGTATATCATAGGTGAAAACTGACTTTTAGCAATCATCCCTAATAGAGAATACTTCGTATACAGTATTGTATCCAGCAACTTTTATGTGCCCCTGTAAATGAAATAAAATGTGATTCACATCATATTCTAATGTAAGCATCTTGTAGTAAACCTCAGTAACGTATATGAATTTCATCTTGTTTAAAATGTTGAAACAGAACTAAAACACGCAGCTAGCAGTTTTTTTCTGTAATAAAACTGAATTCTTTTCTGTGATAGTGTAAATGAATGATAAATGCTTTGCAACCCCTTCAGCAAACATGTTAGTACACCTCATGAATTCATATCCATTTCGCTATGTTTACAACAGAGAAACATTATTAAAATACGCCGTAAAACGTTTTTTCTTCATAGTCGACAATATAAAGAAATGTACTTTTGAATTCCCCTGTACACGAACCTGTGCACTTCAATAAGGTGCATAGATTTTATGTTTAAATTGCTTTACATCATTAAAATACACCGTAAATGATTTTTCCACATAGGCCATAATATAAAAGAATACTTTTGAATGTCCATGTCATGAAGTATAAATTATTACACACTTCAACAACGTATTTCAGTTACATCACAATCCAAGTATATGTACGCTAGTTAGAGTACGGACAGACAAGCAGTCAAGCCCAACTTATAAACATTTTTCAACTATGTTGGAGAGTGCTAAACATCTGAGTACCCGTCCAAAAGTTTTGTGTTGGATATACATATAGAAAATACAGAGGGCGTAGAGAAAAACGCGGGACCTAATAGTAATTAAAATTCGACCCCCTCATGCTAAAAACATGACACTATAAACCTGGTAAGATGAAAACATAAACAATAAGTGCGAAATACCGTTTTAGGTGGGTTTTTTCCGTCTTTGCACATACAATTGTAAGATATTTTTAGGGGAATCTTGAAAATATTCCATTTAAACCAGGATTCCGTTACAATACGTATTGAAAAATAAATTTGCTAGTTGACAGACTTTTATAAAATGCTATATTTTACCTTACCTCTCATAACTTTTAGTTTTACATTATTATAGTTAATGATAAATTTTCCCGTTTCCTAACAGTTAAAATAATACCTTTACGTTACATGAGAACCCACACTAGTAACGGGGAAAAATATGAAAGCGCTAATGTTAAGTCTATGGGAGCGTTATTTTCAAATATCTCGCTTCCTTTTAAAAAAATTAAAATGAATTTTTTTTGCATAGGATAGCTGAGGACGCTCTATAACCGGGTTAGTTTTTAGTTTTTCGAATTTGGTTTCAGCTATTTAATATATATATATATACTTTTACTTTCATAACCGGTTGGAATCTGTTCTGAAATTTAAAATATCCTAAAAAAAAAAAAAAAAAAAAACTGAAACAAAAATCGAAAAGGTAAAAACTAGCCTGGTTGTAGATTACCCTCAGCTATCCTGTGCAAAAAACATCATTCAGTAATATTAAAATCAAAGCGAGAAATTTCAAAATAACGCCCCCATAGACTTAATATTAACCTTTTCCTTTCTTCTCGTGTCTGAAGTGGGCTCTTAAAAAAAGATGTGTTACACAGGACAAATTTCGTTTTCGACTGTTAAAGGTGTACTGTCCCCTTAAAAATAATAAATATTAAAGTAATGAATATTAAAAGTATTTCTTTAAAAATTTGAACAAGTTGATCTACAATTTTAAAGTTAACAATCTTTAAAACTTACCAACTTTAAGTTCTGCTGATTTTTAATTAAAAAAACTGTTTTCCGAAATTAAAATGTTAAATTGTCGAATATTTTATACATATACAAGAATAGGAAACTTGAAACCCAGTCTCCTGGCCAGTCCACAAACATGTTCTAGCAAATTCTGACTTCGTAATTTTATTATTTGTTAACTATTTAAACTTAAAATTACTTTAAAAACAACGCGTCTATTTTTTTTCCGTTTTACTTAATAAACCAATATTGAATTCAGGGGGTAGCACGGAGGGGGGGGGGCATCCACCTCCCGGAGCGATGAGTTTCCCCCCCCCCCGGAAGATTCGATATTTTGCATTTTCAATGGTCAAAAAGTGCAATTTCCCCCTAGAACTCTATTATGCAACCCCCCGGAGCCTCGGAAATCCCTCCCGGATAAAAGTGACTGAATTCAACACTGTAATAAACTCGGGCTGAAATTTTGTCCCCTAGTAACTTGTACATGTTTTACCTCCCTGTATACGGCTCTAAAATTTTATATATACAAAGTAAATGCGTAATATCCTTCGTTATTCATAGAAATATAGAATTTGAAATATTTCATTCTTTCAAGAGTATTTTGTCAAAATTAAACAATAATCGTAGAAAAGAATAAATCCAAAGTATAAATAGGAGTGATCTATTTTACCACGTTACAATAATCCAATCACACCAAAGGAAATATAAATAGTTTCCATTTGCTAAAATGTGTCGGTCTTAGCCAATCAGATTTTTAATAGGGCGGTGTTTTCATGTCCGATAAGGGGCGGGCAACATATCATTACGAGGCCGTTTTTGACACATGTTTCATCAAAATCTTTACAAATTTTGCTCAGCCTAATTGTAGTAGAACTATTGAAAGCATATTATTGGAAAGCTTAAACTCTATATTTTCGTTGTTATTAAAAAAATTTTCCTGAATTTTGCTGATATGAATGTTATAAAACTAAAAAGGACACAACACCTCGAATTTCACTGGATCCTAAATTGACAGGATCCTGAGAATTAAACTACAACGAAAATCGGAAAAGTAGAAAATAGCCCGTAAACAGATAGTCCTCAGCTATCCTGTGCAAAAAAAATCATTTAAAAATATTAAAAATCAAGCAAGATATTTGAAAACATTGTTGCCATAGACTTATCATTAGCGTTCGAACTTCAAGCCGTGACTAGTGTGGCCTCTTAATGTAATGAAATAAATATGTCACCATTTGGATACCGTTGTGACTGTAACAATGTGTGGTATTTGCAATATTCTAGTGACGGGATATAGACTTCCAGTGCTAGAATGCTTCTTTGATATGAGAATTATTTTTCATTTAAACTGAGCATTTTAATCCGTAAGTTTGTGTCCCAAATAATAATGCATATTCCTAATGAATGATAATTTTTAATCAATTTTATTTTAAACACGACCTTGATTAACTAACTCAGACTCTAGTATTTTTTTAATTGCCAAAACATTGTTTGCTGGAGAAAATACAGTTTGGATTATTTCAACAGAAATAAATCGATAAACATTTCAACAATACAAACATTGTTAATTTCTTTCTCAAATATCAAATTTAATCACTTGAATACATTGACGTTCCTGATATGATTTTTCGAAGAAAAGCAACAACGACCAATTAAAATATGCGCAATTTTTGGAAATATCTGAGCATATAAAAGAGGTTTTAAAATCAATCGGTATGCAACATTCTTGAATAAGAATGTGTAGAGAGTTCGAAAAAGTGAATGTTTTAATGAAATATATTTTATATATTTATCGGACGGCTATAAAGTGTATATTTTATGTTGTTTATATTACTAATTGTTCTAAAAATATTATCATAATTTGAAATTAAAATTGGCAATATTATGTTCCTATTAAAACAGTTTCAAATGATAATCAAATTTTCAAATTATTTTCTTAAAAGGCGCAAAGGCCAACCTAGTGAAAAAGATTCCATGCCGGGTCCCGACATGGAATCTTGTTCACAAGGTTGGCCTTTGCGCCTTTTAAGCAATTAATTTGAAAATGTGATTTTCATTTGAAATATTGTATGCAAGGCGAATGTTTCTATCTGGTAAAATTTCCAAGTATTAAAATAGTTTATTTGATTTTTTTTTCTTAAGAGTAGAATTATTAAAATGTATACATTTTTTTTCCCAATAATTTATTTTTTTATATTAAAAATTAATAATTCGGATGTAAGTTTGTTCTTAAATTAAAATGTTTAATGCCGTATTCTTAGTCAAAGGGTCAAACATTTTGCAGTTATATCGAATATAAATATGAATGAAAGCTATTACAATCTTTATTTAATAAATGAAAACTACAGAAAGATGCTTTTATTTGCATCATATCAAATAGCTTTTCAGTTCATACATGCAAGTTTTGGTTACACATATCAATAAAACAGCTAACACTGCAGAATGGGTTTTAGACTATTATTTTTTTAAGTTTATCATTTTTGTAGATTCTGCATTTTTTAAGTTAATTATTACATAACTAGAAAAAATATTTTGATTTATTTCTGATAGATAACATTCGCTAAAAGATCATAAATATTGACAAATATGATACTATCTGTTTGAGTCTCAACAAATCACTTCACCTCGAAAACTTAGTATTCCTAAATATAGTTTTACTGAATTTAGTTCTACAAAGAAAAAAAATATTCTATAATTTAATACAAATTTCTAAATTTCTTAAGGATTGTATTATTTTAATTATGTTACATAATATGGTTTTATTCAATGAACATTTTTCTATTTGTATCTTAATAAGAAAAATCCATTAGACAATTTGAAATGTTTGCTATGCCTTCTTTCCATTGATTTTATCTGCATGGATAAAATGTTTTATATTTTCATAACAAATGTACGTTAAAAATTTATGCAATTGAATAAAAACATTACCAGTTCCATAAATCTCATTTTAATTATTACATAAATAAAGAAACGAATTTATATTATTTACAACGATATATTATCTTAAACCGATAGGAAAAAAAAAAGTCTTCTATCTCCTTGGGTCATAGTAAATTACTTTACCTCGGGAACTTAGTATTCTTGCACGTATCAGATAATGTCCCAGAAGGCGCTGTTTAACTTTCTCTGGCCACTTTTACTGCGGGGCTTAAATGTCTTTCGATCCTCTTTTGGAAACGCATTCAGAATTAATTTCAGGGCTTGTAGAAACCAAATGAAGCGAAACGTTGTAAAGGAAATACCGTAAATATATACCTCCGGGACTTTTTTCTTGCTTAAAAAAATCAAAGAAAAAGGAAGAAATTCGTTTTAGTTTCTAATCGAAACAACATAAATCTTATAGATAACCATTAAAAAATACAACAAATGAAAAACTGCAAAGTTACTGTAAGTGAGTTTTTCTGCTGCAAAAAGATAAATCATTATTTTGCTATATAATTGAGTAGTTGTTTCAGATATTGTTGCGTTCGACAACAATATTTTTAATGTTGTTTATTTAACATGATATCCTTAAATTTAATAATAACGTAATATACGTACATAACATAATATCTCTATTTTATCTATATATTATTAATTCAATTTTTATACGGGTTGGTTCAGAACTATATGTCAAAAATGTAATGGCAGGTAGAGGGGACCTAAATAAGCAGATTTTGTATGAGAATGTGGGTGCGGAAATGCAGCGTTGTGGCAGTAGAAGGCGCTGTAGAGTTCAGCGGATGAAAGGGTTTCGCTGTCTTGTATCGTCATTCCCCGCAGGGAATTCGAGCAACATGGATCATTACATCAATACGGAGTTTGCCTACACGCATTTTATGTATGGGTCTGCACAAGAAAATGGCTCACACCAAACGCATGTTAAACAGCTCTCGAGCCTGTTGAAGGACTATTCACTACTTTGCCTAAAACTGCTTCTTTCACAACAAGAATTCTGCGATATTCTCCAGTGCCTGTATCACGCCTTGAAGCACAAAACGATCTACTCACGCACAACACCCAGTAAAAACGCTCAAATGTTTGGAGATCCAGCCGATCCCTACACGGAAATTGTTCCATGTACATCCTTTGAGCAGCCGCTGCATTTCCTTGTGCAGCCCTATACATGAAATACATGTCAATAAGCTCCGCATTCCTGTAGCAACGCATGTTGCTCGATATCCATGCGGAAAATGACTATTCAAGACAGAGAAGTGATTTTATCCACTGAAAACAACAGCGCCCTGTACTGCCTTAACGCTGCATTTCCGAACCGGCATCCCTGTACGAAATCTGCTTAAATAGGTCCCCTCTACCTCACTTTAAATTTTTGGCATATAGTTCTGAAACACCGTGTGTTATTGAGAAAAAGACTAATGCCAATATGAGACACATGAAATAAATTGTTTAAATCATGTTAAACTTTAGTTATTTTCATTTTACATGATTTCATATGTAAAAGAAGAAAATAAATATTACTAATAAAAGATTTTTAAAATGTGGAATACATTTTTACATTAGACAGAAAACACATTTGTTCTTCTTTATTTACTTGTTATTGCCATCCACAAAGCAGTGTAAGGACATTTTAGGAAGAACCTTGGTAAAACAAATTTTAAAACAATTGTTGAAATATTTACATATGGTAAGGTTTCATGAGATTCATAAAAATATATCTGAAGTTAATATTGTTACTGTTTTCGAAATCTTCAGATAAGATATTGTTAACCCCTTGGGGACGAGCGACAGGTATACGTGCCGGAAATAGGCCTAATGATCTTCGTTTATCCTCACCAGTAAAATTTTACTGTAAAATTTACCTTATTTAATCCGAGCATTTTCCCGATTTGAATAGGGACAAACTTCTGTTTTTTAAAACCGGTAGCAAAGTAATAAACATTTCGTAAAAGGCTCCCGTCCCGAAGGGGTTAAGGAGAAACATACAGCTTATTGCAATTGCCAGTTAATTTCAAATTTTTGGTATGTTTTTTTCTCATTTCATTTAAATATTAAAAAGAAATGATTTTTTAACTACTGCTGCAAAAAATTATCTGATATATGGTTATTAATTTAACAAATTATATATACCTAATAAAAATAAATGCTTTTAAGATTTTGGGGTTACAAAAAGATAGTTCATTATTTTTTTAATGCAATGACACGTGAAAAAGCAAACGATTTTTACAAAGGAATCTATATCACTTTCTATGGAATATAAATTTACAATTTACGAAAATATAAAAATTCCCTCTTGAAGGTTCACATTCTTATAATTTGTTTGTGTTTATCACTGAGTCTTCAGTGATTTAACAATGTTTATCTGAAAAGAGAAATGTAGTATTAAAGTGTGAACATTCATGAAAATTTCACAGAGGTAATGCCAAAAAGAAAATATTTTCACCTTTTTTTAGTTATATATATAAGAAATATACTAAAGTTTCATGGAAAAATAGTTTCATCATTTCCAGTTTTCCTGTATTCAGAATATTTTTTGTCTAAATATGAATTTGAAATTTTCGATAAATTAAACGAACTTATTGGAGAAATAGAGAAACAAACATTTCTGTTTATCCTTATTTCGTTCAGTCAGTAGTATAAAAATAATATCGAAGGAAGACTTAGACTATGTAGTACTTTAATAGAAATATTTTGATAATGTAGCAAAAAAGCAGAAGAAAATAGCACATTTTAAAAGTTTTACATTTGTCTTTATTAACAGTTTATCATGTTACCGTAAGGGTGACATTTTTTTTTACATTATATATATATATATATATATATATAAGCTAAAAAAAAAAGGTTAAAAATAAAAATAAAATCCATGGGATAAACGCTACAGCTGCAAATAACCACACAGATTATATGTAGCACATTATGTATTAAATGCCTTTAGCAGACCGAAAAGCTTGCACCATAATTAAACTAAGAATAACCAAAACATCTAAGAAATTTTAACAGATATAACCTGAACAAGGAAAAACCAAGAAAAACCAACCAAAAAGCTGTGGCCTCGTCAACAGTGGGCATTTTAAAAAAGCACAACTATGTTTCAGGCTAATTATAATTCACAACAAACTGTTATTCAGTAGTAGCGGTGGGTTTTGGCCAGAGTGTCGCAAAGCATAAATTAAATGCATAAAAACAATTGAAAGCCTATCGCGAACACTTCCCCACCGGACTCGACGCCACAATAAACAGTACATCTCGAAGATACAACTGATTTAAAACGTATGTGTAATATATACTGAAACAGCAATAAAATTATTTTACCCAAATCCAAGCAACATAGCCACATAGCCACACAGCCACAAAAAACAATAACCAACTTCCAATGATCCACACCCAGCAAACACACGACTTCTGGCCGAAAGGCGGTTTGTCGCGGTCAACGTGAGTTAAGGCAATTTGTAGCCAAACTATACTGTACAGTAAGTGACGCGCCGCTAATTACGGCAGCTATCGCGGAAAAGATTACGGACCGGTGGCGAGAAAACTGTTGCGTTTATTCTGCCCCAAGTCAATGAGGGCCGGTTTCTGGCAAATATGTAACGGTCGATCATCGTTTAGAAAGTAGAGGGCTAATATTACCTAACACACATATTTATTTAAAGAGAGGAAATGTATTTTTTCTTCTTTTTTTTACGTAAGGTTGATTAATTTAAATGTGGCTTTTATTAAAAAAATATAGATACTTTATGAGATTTATATTTAAAGCAGTAAAATAGATTAGTTATTTTTGCTTTGTTTTAAAGTATTTAAGGAATATATATGGATAAAAATTTAACAAAAATTTACTTTTACAAAATGTAAAATAATATTTCCGAACTATGCTTCGATACCTCTGCATGGATATATTTTTTATCGTCACACTGAAAACAATGGATGTATCATTTTTTTATTTGATCATTATTTTATTGATTTTAGTATCCAAAATAAACAAACTACAAATTCATAGGATTACATCTGAATCGGAACAATACAAAATAATTAATTATAGTAAAATGCATTTATTGGAATGTATAGTAAACAAAACATCTACTAGAGTTTCATAATAAATGTGAATTTTTTTTAAAGTTCAATGAAAAAATATTAAAAAAAAAGTCACTTTGATTGTTCCAAAAAACACTTATTGTTGAACATGACAGAGAAAAGGGAAAAAGAGAGAGAAAAAAAAGGGGGGGGGGATTAAGCTGTTTCTAAAGTATAAATTTTTAATACTATTTGAAATATATTTTCATGTAAAATAAAATACTGTAAGATTTAAAGTTCTGAATTCAGTTTAAACGAAAAAATAAATAAACATGCTTTTGTTAAATTTCTAGCAATTTGTGTATCTTTATTTTTTATTATTATTATTATTTTACTAATAAAAAGTACAGATAAATGCATATATGTGGCGTTAGCAAATCAAAATGCCGTGTGGTGACCGGCATTAAAGAATAGTCCCAATGTAACCTGTGCATGTCGTAAGAGGCGACTAAAAGGGGTTGGGCGAAAGGCTGACAACCTTTCCCTGGGAAAAAAACCTTGTTGCGAAGCCCTTAAATACAGATGTTAGACGGACTGATCTCATGGTAAAACGGACTGGAACTGGAAAACGGCTTATGAATTTTAGAATTGGAACTTGGAATGTTTTAAGTTTATACAGAGCTGGTGCAGTGAAGCAACTACAGAGTCAGATGGATAGTTATTGACTGGACATATTGGCCATACAGGAAGTAAGATGGAAGGAGAGTGGGATAAGATATATTGGTGATTTTACAATTTTTAATTGTGCAAGCACAAGAAGAAACACGCATGGTACTGGATTTATGATCAGAAAATGCCTTAGAGAAAATATTATTGATTTTCACAATGTAAATGAAAGAATATGTATCTTGAGATTGAGAGCAAAGTTTTTTAACATTTCAATAGTATGTGTCCATGCACCAACGGAAGATACCGAGGACGAATAAAAAGATACTTTTTATGAAACAAAACAGATTGAATTTGATAAGATGATGACCAAGACATGATGTTAAAATTGTAATAGGTGATTTTAATGCTAAAATTGGAAAAGAATACAATTTTGTACCAACAATTCGAAAATCTAGTTTACATGATTTGAGTAATGAAAATGGAATAAGGGCTGTGGACTTCGCTGCTTCTAACAACTTAATCATAAGTAGCAGATGTTTTGAGCATAAGAACATACATAAAGAAACTTGGGTTTCCTCTGATGGAAAGACAAAAAACCAAATTGACCACATTATGATCAACAGAAGACATGCTAGTGATGTTATGAATGAACGAAGTTATAGAGGTGCGGATTTAGATACTGATCATTTCATTGTTAATATGAAATACAGACAAAGAGTTACAAGATTTCGAGATGCAAAAGGAACTAAACAAGTAAAATTTAAAACAAAAGATTTACTAAACATGCAGAGAAGAAAGGTTTATCAAAGTATATTAACAGAAAGAATTGCTAGTGAATATGTTGAATTTAATGAGCAAGATATAATCAATAGTAAATGGGCTAAATGCGAAAATATCATATTAAAAACTGCTCAGGAAGTAGTTGGAAAGGAAGAAAGAAGGGAAATTAATGAATGGTTTGATGATGAGTGTTGCAACTGATTAAGAAAAAGAATAAAGCAAGAGAAAAAATGCTGAAACATAGAACAAGACAGAGTGAAAATCACTTTAAAACAATTAGAAGAAATACTCAAAAGTTGTTACGTATGAAAAAACGAGCTTTGGAGCAGAGTAAAATTCAAGAAATTGAAGACCTATCAGTATTAGGTGATATAAGCCAAATGTATTCAAAGCTTAAAGGAATCAAAAAGGGCTATCAACCACGCACCCTTTTTTGTAAAGACAGAAATGATAAACTTATTGGAGGGCACGCAAATGTGACAGATAGACGGGCAGAATATTTTGAAGAATTGTTAAACAGACAGTCAAATGACGAAAGAGAAATACAATCTAATCATAATGATTATGACATGAATGCAGAAAACTGTGAACCACCAACTGTAGAAGAAGTAAGGGATGCTATTGCAAAATTAAGAAATGGAAGAGCACCTGGTGAAGATTTGATAAGTGCTGACCTTTTGAAATATGGTGGAGAGAAGTTGGTACAAATGTTACATGATCTAATAGTAGAGATTTGGCAGAATGAATACATACCAAATGAATGGAATGGTTCTATTATTATCCCAATTCATAAAAAGGTTAATATCTTAAATTGCCAGAATTATAGAGGCATTGCCTTATTAAATGTTACATATAAAGTGTTGGCAAAGATAATTGCAAAGCGATTAGAACCGTATGCTGAAGTGGTGATAGGTGATTATCAGTGTGGTTTTAGGAAAGGAAGATCAACAGTGTATCAAATCTTTAGTATCAGGAACATCCTTGAAAAATTCTATGAACAAAATATTAATTTGCACCAATTGTTTGTTGATTTTAAACAGGCCTATGACAGTATAAGCAGAAATAAGTTATTTGAAATATTAAAGGATTTTAAAATACCCGATAAAATAGTTAAGCTTATAAAATTAACACTGGAAAATACAAAAGCTAAAGTTAAGGTACAGGGAAGACTTTCAAGAGAATTTGCAGTGAATTCAGGTCTAAAGCAAGGTGATATTCTCTCGACAATTCTTTTTAATTTATGAATGGAGAAAATAATTAGAAGCATTTACAACAACAGAGGTGATACTATTATGAATCGCTCCCTCCAAATCCTTGCATTTGCAGATGATGTTGATAGAATTGCTAGGAATAAGAAAGTCTTGATTGAAACATACAATAAATTAGACACTGAAGGAAGAAACCTAGGCCTCGTGGTTAGTAAAGAAAAAACAAAATACATGAAAATGGACCGAATGAAATCACAGGCAACAGCAGATTTAACAATAAATAATGAATTACAATTTAATGAAGTAACATAATTTAAATATTTAGGATCTACGATCACCTATGATAATATGGTAGAAGCAGAGATTAAAACCCGACTTGCAGCAGGAAATAGATGCTATTTTTCTCTTCGAAACATTCTAAAATCATCTCTAATATCTCGAACATCCAAACTTAAAATTTATAAAACTGTTATAAAAACAATAGTAATTTATGGTAGTGAGACCTGGACCACTACACAAAAAGATGAAAAGCTCTTATCACTTGGGAAAGGAAGATCTTAAGGCAATTTTTTGGACCTATTAAAGAAGACAATACATGGCGTATAAGGACAAATATGGAGTTAGAACATTTATATAATGAAAAAGATATAATAAATACTATAAAAATAAGAAGAATGCAATGGTTAGGCCATCTAATTAGAATGAGGGATGAACGAAGCACAAAGAAGATTTATAATGTTAATTTAATTGGGAAAAGAAGTATTGGTAGACCCAGGAAGAGTTGGATAAAAGAGATAGAGAAAGATCTTGCAGAAAACCAAATTATAAATTATAAAGTAAAGGCTAGAGATCGGAAGATCTGGAGAAGTATATCGAAGGAGGTCAAAATCCTATATGGATTGTAGCACCATTTTGTATGTAAGTAAGTAAGCAAATCAAAAACCTCGATTTGTTTGAAAACATTAGAACATTGCACGATTTATATTTTATGGAGTAATATATAATTGTATAATATAATATATATAATATATAATTATGGAGTAATATAAATTTCCTATTTTAAATGAAAGATTTTATATGGAAAAAACAAAAACACGCTTAATGTTCTTGCTTTTAAAATATGCATTACTATTTTAAATAACTATATTTTTGTAAATACACCGGAATAAAAATGAACATATTTAATGGTTTTTTTATATAATTTTTAATTGCCAGAATATTAATTTATCAAATAGAAAGAAAAGGACAAACATAATTTATTTGATACATTTGTTATAAGTTATGAATATGATGAATAAAGAAGTTATAAATAAAGATAAATATTTAATAATAGTTTATAAATAAAGAAAGAAAAGAAAAGAAAAAGAAAGAAAAACAAAAGACAGATTCAATATCAAAAAATTTCTGCAGAAAAAATCCTTCTGCCCCTTTCCGCTTGTTGAAATTTTATAGATTTATTTTTCCTCTTGCAGAAAACAACAACAAAAAAAAAATGTTAGAAATAAATAAACATTAAAAGAAAAAATGTATGATTGAGGGGAAAAGAGTGTTTTTTTTTATTTATTAGAATTATGCATTTCTTCATAAAACCAAAGAATTGTAAGTTCTTTGTATATCTGTTTTAAGTTCTATGATAAAAACTCCCCACGATGTCTTTCCTAAAGGAATTCACTCCTCAAGGTCAGAAGGGTGCAGGAAAAGTTCTCAGAATTCGGCTTTCTGTCGATTCTGCCCTCTTCAAATTTGCTAGTAATCGTCCCACCTTCATTCATTTCACACCGTACTAAGCGAATAGACGGTTGTTTATACATCATAAGGATTGCTAACACGTATATATTGACATGTAGGTGCACATAAAAATTCTGAGTAAGTCATTAATTTTTGTTTATTCATTAAAGAATTATTAATTTAAATTACTCTGTTTTTTTTTTGTTTTTTTTTGTACATTTTGATTTTATTTTGTGTAATATTGGATATTTATATATTAGATTTAAGAATTTTTTTTTAATTTTCACTTCGGCAAATGTAGGGTAATGTTTACTTTAAATTACGTGATTTACCGATGTTTTGTTACATTAAAAATTTGTTTAAATTAGGAAATAATGAGCTCTTTTTTTATATAAAGTTTTCTCTCAACGTTTGGAACTTAATCAACTTTCAAAGTTTTGATTACATCGCGAAAGCTTGGATTCAATAATTTAATTATAGTTTAATTTAAATAAAGTTTATTCTTCTTAGTAAAAAGTACTTTGTGTTCCCATTCTATTTCTTTAAATAGTGTGAAATTTCATATAGTGTAAAATATTGTAAAATTTAATTCAATAGATAATTATTTTATGATTTGTTTTATTTTTGTTGAGGACTGATTACATTAACTTTAAATGTTATATTTATCTGTATCATTTGAGATTCTTTAAAATAGTTTGTTTTAGTGTAATTAAAAAAATGCGACTTTTAGAAAAAAAACATTTTCTTTTTTTGAGTAAAGAAATTTAATAGTATAGTTTGTATAGTAAAAAAATTGAATAAAGATTAATAAAATTTAGAAAATCAGAATAAAATTGAATTTAATAAAATTTTGAAAAATCATTAAAATATTGGGGCCATTTCAAATTATTTAAAAAAATAATCTGGGATTTAGGAAAAGTTAAAATAATATGCATGTCGTAGGCTGATTTCTCAATTAGCCTGCGACATATTTATTACCTTCGACTGATAAGTTTTCTAAGTTTAATAAAATTTTAATATATTAGAATATCGGCGAATCACGCACTGCAAAGTAAATATTATCGCATTTGACGAAATGAAAGCGTTTTAACATTTCTTACAAAATAAAATCAAAATGTATAAAAAATGAATTATAATAAAATAACTAAATAATTCTTTAATGGATAAGCATAAAATACTGGTAAAAGACTTGCAAATAAATGAATAAAAAACAGTAAACAAAGATCTATCACTAACACATTTTAATTTATAACATATTTTATATATTAGATCATGTTCAGACGATTTTCATCATTTGGGAAAAATTCAAAATTTATTCTATAAATAAAGGTACTTGTTTTAAGGTTATTACAATGATAAAATGTTTTTGTATGAAAAAAAATATATATTAATGTTCGCTAGACTTTTCCGGAAAATTTAAGTTCATTTATCTTAAACTTTTTAAGAATTTTCAAAAACACAATACATGATATAGTGAATTAATAAATTAGTTTTTTTTTCAATAATATACTTTTGAAATTTGCTTGGCATGCAAATATTTAAAAGTACATTGCATATGAATTTTAAATATATAATTGAAAAAAATAATTAGTTCACTATGTCAAATATTATGTTTTGGACATTTTAAAAAAGTTCATCGTGAGTGGATTTATATATTTTTTAAGTGTACCTTAAGTGGACATTATTTTTTTTTCCATGCAAAAACATTTTATCATTTAATTAAACTTCTAAAATGGATTTTCTTTTGTAGAATAAATTTTGGTTTATGCCTAAATAATTTTTGTGGCATGTCAGTGGCTAGCCTTAGGCTAGTTTACATCATTTAATAACCTTAAAAGGCATTTTTATGGGCATATTTGGGTTAAATTTAATTCTTGACAAACACGAATGGCAGGCAGACGGCGAGCTTCTGGCTAGTTTTGACTTTTTATGGGCTTTAAAAGAGTGAATGTGGCCAGTTTGAGGCTATGAAGCATTTTTGATAAAAAGTTTGTGGCGTGATTGTGGGCATCTTCTTGTATTTACGGCCAATTATCTTGTGGCCAGATTATGTCCAGCGTGACACTTTTTTGACGGAGCCGTAATGGCCAATGATAGCGGGCCTCAATCAAACACTTGGGGTCAAGGCTAACGTATCCGTCAGCGGACCAGGAGTTCTGTGTTTGTTGGGTAATCTGTCCATGCTCGTTCCATGTCTGTTGCCACACAGTTGCAAACATCCTTGTAAAACCATGCAAAAAAGGCTTTAAATAATACAAATCATTAACTGTCAATCGCATAGCAACTACTCAAAAATGAAGACTGTCTGTAAAACTAGTATATCTATTAATGAGATTCAAAGGTATATTATTTTTATAATACAAAATGCTGGTTAAATTAAAAAGTTCTTTAACAAATAAATTTTTATTCGAACAGAGTTTATAGTAGCGAAAAATCTGACCTATTTTAATATTGACGTAAACGCGTTTATGGATATTTTAACTCCAATTAACTAATTGGTTAACTTCAAAATTAAAGTTATCCCGTTCATTGTAGATTGAAATGTGTATACCATTTGAAATGTTTATTTTCAAATCAAGATAATCCGCAGCACTATTATTTTCATTTGTTTTTTGCAAGACTAGCATATCTGGATAAATGTTACACGATATCCCCCAAAAATCGCGATCACAGTTCAAAATTATTAAATCGTCGACATATGTGAAAGCCAGAAAATTAACATCGTTATTGACACTGCAAAATTGGAATTCATAAAAAAATAAAAAAAAGTTAGCTGCCGTTGAAGTATAACTTGTTCCCATTCCTTTTCCATTATTCTGTAAATAAATATTTGAACCTGTATAAACATAGTTGGTTTATAAACAAAATTTGTATAATAATTTAAATAAATTAAAATCTAAATCAGTATCAGCTATAACTAAATCGGTAACTTTTAAAAGGACATCATTTAACCCTGCAATAGGAATATTTGTGAAAATATTCTCAAAATCATATGTCTAGATACCTGTATATATTTTTTTAATTCATTCCTGATCTCATAACTGTTCAAAATAATCCAATACATAATAGTATCTCTATACTTAAATTTTAAGATATTCGAAATCTTTTTTAACATTTCTTCAAATATGCGATTAAATACATTTCCAATACTGTTTACATTACTACAAATAAATCTGTACTTAATTGGTATTTTATGAAATTTCGTTGTTACGAAAAGAAAAGGAAATGACAAGTTTTTTTTTTACTTTAGGCTAAGGAATATGAACATTTTTTGAAAAAGCCAGATGTTTCTTAATCAGTGTCTGAATAGTAGATTTATACAAACTGTAGTTGACATTATTGTTAAGCTCAGTAGATATCATATTAGCATAATAGCTTTTTCAAATAACTGCAAAATTGTTAGATGCTTTATCGACTGAACAAAAAACAAAATTATTTTTCAGTTTCAATATTTCCTTCTCTAAATTTGTATTTATTCTATGGTAAGTGTAAGTAGAAGAATCATTCAAATATTTTATTTGAAAGGATTTAAAATCACCCAAAATTTTAAATTTCCATTCATTAAAAAGAGGGATAGGTTTATTGAATTTGTAACTTAAATTGAGTATGAACATAGGTAATTCAGATTTGAATAGGTTGAATTTTTTTTTAAATTCATCTTCTTGTTTAATCTAAATTTAGTACCATACTTCATTAATTGTTTGAACTCATCGTGGGATATGAAATCAAGGTCGTCAATAACTATATGTTGTGCATTTGTATCTTAAATGGACGATTTCTGAAAATTCCTTCACTCTCAAGGCAAATTCAAGTAGCAGTCTAAATCCTGTGCAACTTCTCTATAATTAAATATTTTATTACCAAAGGTATTTACATATCTGTAAGTTGAAATAATAGACACATTTTTAACTGGAAATATTTCATTGTGTCTGGTAATAATTTTATTTAGATATAAGTTATTAAAACTATTTTGCTGAAATGTACAAACGTTTGTAAGTTTGATGAGTGTAATGATGAAAGTACTTGTAATTTGGACAAATATAAATTGGACTGTTTATGAATAAAAATATTTTTCAAGTCTTCATTTAAGTGTCAGTAAAAATCGGCCTGTGTTAGGCATGCGTTACACGTTTACACAAGAGCAAACAAATGCAATAAAAAAAGGTTTGATGGTGATAATATACACCCATAACATTTGAGTTTTTTTCTTTTATCTATGTTTATCGTTTATTAAGAAAAAAAAATATTTTAACAATTAAAAAAATATATAATTCTATACTACTTAATATATGCGTAAAAAAACTGCGTGATCTAAGACATTAAGTAACGAATATCATACAGAAAAAATGAACACGTATATTTTTAAAATTGTATATTTGAATGGAAAAAATCTAAACTGTATTTTGCGTGATGTGCTTCTATTAAAGTTAATGAAGATCTTTTTTTTTTTAAAGATTAGTATTAAATATCTTGAGCATGCCAATTCCAACACATGAATAATTTCTCTAAAATGAAAATATATCACGTAAGCAATTAATTAACATAATGTGGTTTTATTAAGCTTCTTAATTTAAGAGATACAAAAGAGCATTACTTCAAGCACATTACTTAACACATTATATACGAGCCATTTTTAAAAATATTACAGGGAAATTTATTTTTGCAAAGCTCACTATAAATTGAAATCTAGTAACAGCAAGTGAATAAAATCATTACTAATATTATAAATAAGTAACGTTCGTTTGTGGGTTTTTGGTAGGCGTAATCTCTTCAACTACCGGGTTGATTTCAAGCATAGTGTTGTTCTTGTGGTTATTTCTGTTCAAATATAGGTTTTGTTTTATGCTCGTTCAACAAACTACATGAGGTGTGCGTGAGTAAACTAATTCCTAAATTTGCGATCTCTGTGATATTGTTTATGCTAGAAATTTCATATTTGGTTTAAGCAGTACTTTTAAGCGTAAAAACTCGCTATGAACGCTTTCTTCAAAGTTAGAAATTTAAAAGGGTAAAATGATCAAAAAATGTACTAAATAATGATTTATTTGGAACTATTAAGGCTGGAAGCTTGAAACTGGACACGGCTGTTACTTTTAAAATGTAAATCCTTGCATAGAGCAATTTCTAAAAAATTGGAAATGTAAAAGTGTGCAGCAACAGAAAACGCTCAAAAATATTATTACTGTGACTTTATTTTGTGTCAAATAACTTCAAATTCGGAATTGTAGTTATGTTTAAGACGTAAATGTTTCCCCCAAAAAATTTTAAAGTAGAAACTTGAAAAGAGTGAAATGAGCGTTAAATGTTCTAAAAACGCTCCGTATAACGGCTAATTTGGAACACTTAAGAGTAGCAACTTGATACTTGCCATAACTGGCAATTTTAATACGCAAAAGCCCATAACAGAATAATTTCTAAAAATACGAAATGTAAAAAGGTGAAGGAACAGAAAATGCTGTAAATTTGCGATATCGCTAACACTGCCGCCACTAAACACTTGCAATTGCTTATGGCGGATAATTTTATGATGTAAATGTTTTCTAAAAATTCAAAATTTAAAAAAGTGAAATGAACGGATTACTTGCGATTTATTTGGAATTGTTAAGGCTAGAATTTTGAAGTGTATTATAAAACTAGATTCATTTTTAATTCCCCCTAAAATAGACAAGTATTTGATGCAATTTAAATGCAATACAACTGTTTGCCACGCTGACAGTCAAAAATATAAATAACGAATGGAAGTTGTTTAGGGTAGGATTAAAATAAGAAATATAATTCAATTTTGGAAAAAAAAATATATAATAATTACATAACAAATGTATTAGTATTAAAATTTTCAATTCTTTAGAACAGTCAAGATGGAGGAGTAAAATTCCAAGAACACAAGGTTCTTTCAGTTTCATATTTTACAGTTATAATGTTTTTCTATATAAAACAAAAATTAATGAGAATTTTAAACTTAAACATAAAAAGAAAACGAAAACGAAACAACTGCAATAATAAAAAGAATAATAATAATAATAATAATAATAATAATAATATTAAGCAAATAGAAAGAAATTAATATATTATATTCAATTACTGCTGAATAATGAGTTCTCATTCTATAGCAGGTGTCACAAAGTGCAGTATTTGAAGCAAAATCCTGGCCAAAAGTATCTTTCTTGTTTTTTACAGTTAAAATCATTGCTGTTGACTTACTATTAGTAAATCCACTTAGATAGTGTTACATACACATAAATGCATGGCATTAATTAAAAAAGTAAATATATAATACAAGATTTAGTTAAAATTTCTTGCTGTTCATAAGAGGAACGTAATTGTTGTCTGAGTTGTTTAACTTACAAGTAATATTTAATTAAATGTTGTAAATTTTACTACTTATATCAAATGTTTTAATTACTTACATAAAACAATGTACTAATATATATATATTAGGCTGAACAAAAAGTTCTGGGAAATTTTTAATCTAATAGTTACCAAAATTTGTATCGTATATGATGGTCGTGCCATAAATGCCGAACTCTATTGCCAGCAGTTGAGTCACGTCTACGGAAAATTGGTCCAGAAGTATCCAAGATAGGTCCGCCAAAAGCACGCTTTGTTTCAGCAGGGCAATGCCAAATCGCACGTGGCCCTGAGAATCAAGGACAAGTTTGCCCAATTGGACGGCGTCGAAATTCTTCCACACCCCGCCTACAGTCCAGCCGTGGCTCCATAATGTTTATGTCGTTTTTCGATCAATGCAATACTTTTTCTAGGGCGTCAATTGGAATCCTTTAATGAAGTTGAAGAAGCATGCCAAGAGTTTTTCGATTACAAGGAGTCGCCACGGTACTTCCAGCAAATCCGGAATCAAGCAGAAAAATGGCAGAAAGTAATGGACTATGATGGTCTCTACTTTGAAGAATAGTCCTTGTTGCTTTTGTTGTTAATTTGCGCATAACAACGCAACTTTCACAAATTTCCCAGAACTGTTTGCTCAACCTAGTATTACTTACATTTAGTATTTAGCAAAGTTGGGTCTTTAAAGTTGAGTTGAAGCATACAGATTCAGGTTTTGGAGTACTACTAAGCGATTACAAAAATAATTAACATTTAAAAATGGCAACCAAATTCGGAAAATTAAAACAAAAATTATATACTTCAAAAATGGTCCGGCAAAGTCCGGCACACTTTTAAAAAGCTATATATCCAAATCACTATATAGAAATTAGAGCTAAAATGGCCAAAAAATAACACATTTTTTACTTTAATTTTTTGAGTTCAAAGGATTCACATTTATAAAAATATACATTTAAACCCAATTAACCCTCTAATTCCTGTGGTAGAATACGTTCTAGGAATTTCGCAATTCACAGAATCTGAATTCATACTAGAAAATTTCAATAATAAATTTCGCTTTATTTAATAACGGAATGTCGGTTTATTTATAAATCAAATATTCGTACTTTAAATTTCTGGTATGAATTTGGAATAACTGAATTAAGAAATCCGCTAATTCGGAAACACTGGTGGTGGCATATATGCTACCATGAGCTTTGGAGGGTTAGACATAATAACAAAGTTGAAATGAAACAATACAGCACGCCTTCTCGCAAAAACACCTCCTGTTCAACTCAGGCTAGTAGTCGCCGGATGTGATCCGGGCTTCTGAAATAGACATAGATCGATGCACCACTTAGTCAGGTGTTAAAAAATATGTTTTGTACAATTGTTGAGCAAATTTTAATTTTTGCATTTTTGGCCAGGTTTTTCCATCAAATACTCCACTGTGCGTCGGAGACATAAACCGTATTGCCGAAGTTCAGAAATAATCGCACTTTTGTATTATAAATAGTTTTGAAAAAAAAAATACCCGTGAAATGAAAGAGCAAACATTTGAGTTACGTTTAGTGGTGGTATTACGTAGCTATATGCTCTCACTTGTGATGTTTTTTAAAATTTCTATTATGAATTTTAATTTTCGACACCCTGTTTCTCCTACCATTGTGTCCGTCATCGGCTTAACCCGACGAAGTTTGTGTCGGGTGGTCGTCGTTTTTAGAGGAGTTTTTTTGTTTGACTTGTTTGTGATTCTAAGTTAGTTTTTTTCCTCAGGTGTATAAGCTAAAAATCCTTTGGTTGGTCGCGCTGCTCGGTTGAACTTATCATACGACGGTGGCTCAATAATTATTGTCCCGAGTGTGTATAAAATATTTGTACTGCGATGCTTGATGTGGAATATTGAAGCCTAATGTCTTAGATGACTAAATGCTCAATTTCAGAACAGTAGCTGCTATATTAACATAATTTATTTTCGTCTTAGGTGTGAGAGGTAGCACCTAGCTTGAAAGGGTTGTTGGTTGAGGGGGGGGGAGGGAGAAAGGCTGGTTCGCAGTTTATGGTGCCAGACCTGAAGCAGTTCTATGATAGATTTGTGACAGTGGATGAGACGTGGCTACATCACTATTATCTGGAGTCCAAACGACAGTAGCCACGTCTCATTCACTGTGTACTCCTCATAACCACCCCTTTCAAGCTAGTTCCAACCTCTCACACCACAAACGAAAACAAAAATGTTAATACAGCAGCTACAGTTCTGAAATTGAGTATGTGGGAATCTAAGACATTAGGCTTCAATATTCCACATCAACCATTGCAGTACAAACATTTTATACACACCCGGGACAATAATTATTGAACCGTCCTCATAAATTGCTCAAAAAATATTTTTTACACACTGCTTACACACATTTGTGTTAAGAAAGCAAATTGGAGTCACTCCAGGTTTTTTTTACTATGTGTTCGTTAATTTCTGCAGTGTAAATCTGAATTTTGAAAACATCTTAAGCATTTATCGATGTTATTTTATTGAGTAAAAATGCTGATGTCCAATGTGGTATGTTTAAAATTGCATGTCTATCGGTTTTTTCATGCATGGGCTAAAATATAATTTTAACTCATTATATGTAAAATTAGCGAAATAATTTAATTTTATTCTCAAATGAGATATATATTAGTCCAAAATTTCTTATAAAAATCATTTGAAATGCTACTTAAAAAAGGAATAATAAATAACTTCAGGCCTAATATTACAGTAACATAAATATACTCAATAATCTTTGGAGAATGCACGGAAATCAGACTATTTATATTCTGAGTATATTTAATTTTATATTGCTAGTTAAAATTTTAATTGAAAAAGAAAATCTCATTGGATTTATTCTTTCACAGCAATTTCTCAAAAGATACAATTTTAAAGGCTTAATCAAGCGCCCAATAATTTCATTTATACTGACTTTTTCAGAAATCCTAAAATAAACCTTTGTCAGCAGAAATGGAGGCGAATTGAAAATGTCATTGGCTTGTGAAATCTGCTGATCTTTTGATTTCGAATAGTTTGCATATAAAAGCAGTTATAAATCTGTGGTATACAAATTCAGCTCTTTTGAAAAAAAAAATAATTACACTATTAAATTTTTAGTTTTATATTTCTGCGTGTCATGAAAATAAATCATATTTTTTACGTTCTTCAATCATATGTGAAATATTAACGGTATTACAGAATGGGTATTTTATAAACACTAATTGTGTTTAAATGTCTATTTTCAAACCCACGTTTAAAGAAGATTTAACATTAAGATAAAAATTGCTTTAAAGGAGGAGATCACCTCAAAACTTTTTAAACTGTCAGCATTTTTTTTTGTTCCATATTATTAAAGAATAACATGTAACCAAAACTTAAAAAAAAAAAAAAATAACCACGATACTCCAATTAGAAGCAGTTTTATGACACAATATGTGGAGTGAAACTTACACAAATCAAGCTAAATTTGAAATTTAAAGTCATTTTTCACAAAACAGATATTTTTCACATTGCGCGCATCATATTTCAAAAACTAAGTAACATAGAATCTTAATATTTTGTATTATATTGTATTTTATATATTTTTATAACCTCTATTGATTTTTAAGTAATTACTTGTAATATTTATTTATTTTTTTAATTTTTATTCTAATTTTATCATCAATTTTATATTTTGTGGTTTAATTGTCTGAAAAAATATTTTATCTGGATATCACGGAAACTTAAATATTATTTTAGTTTGAACTTAACTTACAATATCTTTAAGTAAAATAATGCTATAAAGGTGATAAAATATCTTTATTAAGATTGACGATCGTTTCGTCGCACCAACGGCGACATTTTCTAAATCCTTTATAATAGAAAATATTTTCACATAATTTAAAAACAATAAACATAGTAAACAATGTCACGAGACATGATGCATAATGAAAAACATTGCAAACATAAAATTAAGTTAAAATTAAATTAGCTATTTTTGAGCGTGGATGTTATCCACTTTACAATATTTTCCTGATTTCTTCGAACGCTTGAAATATAAACTCAAAAATTCAATATCTCCCTAGACGCAAAACCTTCTATGAAATTAAAAAATATAGTATGCAAGAAAATAGATCCAATAGAGTCAAACCAGTTATCATGAGTATACGAAATACCCTTCACAAAAGAAGATGGAACAAAGCAGTTTTATATAGGTACGACAAGTAGAAAACTTACAACCAGAATCAAAGAACATATAGCAGACATCAAGTACAACAGAAGAACCACAGCTTTGGCCAGATTATGCAGCGAAGAACCGTTACAGATCGATTTTAAAAATAGCAAGTTAATTTATACATCAATATTTTATTTACCCTCCATAATCCGAGAATCAATAGATATATTCTTACGCAACAGAATATTTGCAATGATTCAGTGTCCCTTGATTTACCTAAAATTTGGAAAGAGATGCTTTGTAATTTTAATAACAATAGTAAAAATTAATCCACACTAGCAAATAGCCAAGATAATTTTATTTTTATTTTATGTTTTGCAGTATTTTTCATTATGCATGTTGTCTCGTGACGTTGTTTACCATAGTATTGTTTTGTTAAATTATATGAAATTTAATCCACGCTCACAAATAGCTAATTTAATTTTAATTTAATTTTATGTTTGCAATGTTTTTCATTATGCATCATGTCTCGTGACATTGTTTACTATGTTTATTGTTTTTAAATTATGTGAAAATATTTTCTAAAAGGATTTTTGGAAATGTCCCCGTTGGTGCGACGAAACGATCGTCAATCTTAATAAAGATATTTTATCACTTTTATAGCATTATTTTACTTAATCTGTTTATAAGTGATTTTTATACATGTTTTTATTGCAATATTTTTTTAACATATATATGTAATATTAATTGGATATATTGAATATATTACTTTCTTCTACCTTCAATAGAAGAAAGTATTGTAATCGAAATTTTTTTCGACTTCCGGCTTTCGATGGATTTACATGATTTAGGGGTCAGAGATCCCCAAAAACATGTTTATAGAAAATGTCTGTCTGTCCGTGTGTCCGTCTGTCTGTCGCCATTGTACCTTCAAAAAGTGTATGAAGTTATGCATAGAATTGAACCAAATTTTTATTTTAAGTTTTTGGATATGGCAAGCAGATCCTCCCTGAATTTGGAAAAAAATCGCCGGTAGGGGCGCTGTAATAGCTATTTTTGTGCGATTTTAAATATTTTACCATCCAAAAGTTTATGAAGTTATGCATAGAATTGAACCAAATTTTTATTTCAAGTTTTTGGATATGGCAGGTAGATCCTCCTTGAAGTTGGAAAAAATTCGCCGGTAGGGGGCGCTGTAATAGCGATTTTTGTGCGATTTTGAATATCGTACCATCCAAAAGTATATGAAGTTATGCATAGAATTGAACCAAATTTTTATTTTAAGTTTTTGGATATAGCAGGTAGGAACTCCCTGAATTTGGAAAAAAATCGGCGGTAGGGGGCTCTGTAACAGCGTTTTTTGTGCGATTTTGAATATTGTACCATCCGAAAGTGTATGAAGTTACGCATAGAATTGAACCAAATTTTTATTTTAAGTTTTAGGCTTTGGCAAGCAGATCCTCCCTGAATTTGGATAACATTCGCCGGTAGGTGGCGCTGTAACAGCGATTTTTGTGCGATTTTGAATATTGTACCACCCAAAAGTGTATGAAGTTATGCATAGAATGGAACCAAATTTTTACTTTAACTTTGGCTATGACAAGCAGGTCCTCCCTGAATTTGGAAAAAAATCGCCGCTAGGGGCGCTATAATAGTGATTTTGCATATTGTACCATCGAAAAGTGTATGAAGTTATGCATAGAAGTGAACCAAATTTTTATTTCAAGTTTTTGGCTATGGCAAGCAGGTTCTTACTTAATTTGGAAAAAAAATCGCCTGTAGGGGGCGCTTTAATAGCGATTTTTGTGTCATTTTGAATATTGTACCATCGAAAAGTGTATGGAGTTATGCATAGAATTGAGCCAAATTTTTTGTGTTTCTTTTTGGTCATGGCATGAAGGTCCTCCCTGAATTTGGAAAAATTCCGCTGGAAGGGGGCGTTATAATTGCGATGTCTGTACCATTTTCTTTATTGTACAATCGAAAAGTGTATAAAATTATGCATACAATTGAACCAAATTTTTTAGCATGTTTTTGGCTTTGGCCAACAGGTCCTCCTTGAATTTGGAAATTTCGCGCGGTAAAGGGGCTCTATGATAGCGATTTTTGTATACTTTTCTTGATTTTTCGTAGTTTTATTGTCCATCGGCGGCTCGTGCAAAAGCGGGAACTCACTTTTTGCTAAGCCGGCTATTCGCAAACCTCTGATAACAAGAGAATAAGAAAAAACTATTAATTTTAACAAATATCATTATATAGGTTAACTCGTTTTTAGTTCATTTAATTGACTGAAGCAGGAATTTAAGAGGAAAATCAAAGTTGGTATAATAATGAACTAATAATATTGAAGTATTAACATGTGTAACTAGTTTTTGAAACATTAAGATGTATAAGATAGAAGAAAGTTTTGGGATTGGCACATCCAACTAGTATTTGTATTGTAATCGAAATTTTTTCGACTTCTGGTTTTCGACGGATTTACAAGTTTTAGGGGTCATAGAACCCAAAAAACATTTTTATAGAAAATGTCTGTCTGTCCGTGTGTTCTTGTGTCCGTCTGTCTGTCGCCATTGTACCATCAGAAAGTTTAAGGAGTTATGCATAGAATTGAACCTTTTTTTAAAAAGTTTTTGTCTATGGCAAGCAGGTCATTTCTTCATTTTGAAAAAATCCGCAAAAAGGCGATTTAATAGCGATTTTTGTGCGATTTTGAATAACAAGAAGGCCTCCCTTAATTCGGAAAAAATCGGCCAGAAGGGACGCAGTTATAGCGATTTTTGTGCGATTTTGAATATTGTACCATCGAAAAGTGTATGAAGTTATGCATTGAATTGAACCAAATTTTTTTAAATTCTTGACTATGGCAAGCAGGATCTTCCTTAATTTGAAAAAAATCCGCCCGCAGGGCCGCTGTAATAGCGATTTTTGTGTCATTTTTGTGCCATTTTGAATATTGTACCATCGAAAAGTGTATGAAATTATGCATAGAATTGAACTAAATTTTTTGTGTATGTTTTTGTTCATCATAGCAACAAGGTCCTCCCTGAATTTGGAAAATTTCCGCCGGGAGAGGGAGCTGAAATAGCGATTGTTGTGCCATTTTCAATATTGTACCTTCGAAAAGTGTATTAAGTTATGCATAGAATTGAACCAAATTTTTTGTGTATGATTTTTCCCATGGCAAGAAGGACCTGCCTGAATGTGGAAACATTCAACCGATAGGGGGCGCTGTAATAGCAATTTTTATGTAATCGTCTTAATTTTTTGTAGTTCTATTGTACACCAATGGCTAGTGAATCGACGGGAATTTCCCATCCTGATAAGCTAACTATTCGCGACTATTCGTGATTTTAATAAATATCATGATCGAGATTAACACGTTTTGACTCCGCTTAAATGACTGATGCAGAAATTTAAGATGAAAGTCAAAGTTGATATAGTATTGAACCAATAAACGTGAAATATTGACATTTGTAGCAATATTTTGAAATATTAAAATGTATGGGATAGAAGAAAGTTTTGGGATTGGCACATCCAACTACTTTATAATAACGCGCCCAACACATGCATGTCAAATCATCTTTTTGAAAATCCTTCTTTAGAATGTCTTAATTAAACTTACATCTAGCTATTTTTCATTGAAAATATTTAAAGTGATTCGGAAACAAAAATTTGTACAATCTGCTCTGAAAAAAGCTTTTAATTTGAAGAAATATTTATAGCTCTATTTTTTTTTAAATATTGTGTTAAAATGAAGTAATATCGAGCAGCTGAAGATATCTTCGCCTTTAATAGTTATAAACAGTAAAACATCAATTTTCAAAACTTTCCCCATTTATATTACAAATGGTTATCTAATTGCTTTGTGCGGAGAATTGATTCTATTTGCCTTACACTAACCATTCGGCTGCATTATATATGCATTATGTTTGTTCTGAGATATATTAGGGTCTGTTCGAGACCTTTTTAAAATAACAAAACTTTACAAATAAATAAAATGTATTAAATTTAAGAAAGAAATCATAATTTATATGTAGAACAGAGAAATAAAATGTCAGACTCCAGTACGAATAATAAGAGGCTGTGAATGGTGTTTGTGGAGCTGGGATCACCAAAAAATTAAGTTTGTAACGTGGATATAATTTAATATATTGAGGGTTATATGACCTGTTTATTCTGTTTGTCAATCAAATGTGTAGCGTCATGTCAAGATGAATTGGAGTGGTGAATATAATATAATATGTTAATTCTCTACGCTGTAACAAAATACTAATGTTTCCTTATGAAGAAAAAAATCATAAACACAAACAAAAATGTAAAATATCCTCTTCCAAATTGCCCAATATTCTATAATACACTATCTTCCTATAGATAGCTCAAAAAACAATATATTTGCGATATTTAAAGAAGAATTTATAAAAACAATGTTTTTTTATGTTACCCATTTCTGAAACATTTCCGAATAGTTTTTATTTTGTATTAATCAGTTCTCTCCACCAAAAACATAGCTTTTCGGATGCAATCTATTGTAAGGAAAGTATATTTAAGTTCAACAAGTATGTTTTACAGACGAGCAGTATAAATTAACAGCATTAATATTAACACTAAAATTAATATTATTTTGTTACATGTGTAGTATGAATCCAATTATGCAGCTGAAAATGTTTAACTGGAAATTGATAGGCTCCCAAAAAATAATATTCCTGTTTAAGAAAACTGATTAATACACTGTGCGAATTACTCGGAATTGTTTCTGAAAATGAATAACAGCCAAATAATTCTTATAACTTTTCTTTAAATCTCAAAAATATCTTTGTTACTGAGAATTCTAACGATAAAGAATGTTTTTTTTTTTTTTTTTTTTTGAATCATAAGTAACTCAGAAGAGTTTCTTGTATGTTTTCGTTCGTTGTTACATTTCGCAGATAAAAAAAATGTGTTTGTTTTACAATGTATATAAATTGCCTATACACATTTTTTGTGTGCATTCATATTTACACAAAAAGAGTACAATTTGCACAAAAAAAATATTCAGAAAAATTAATAAAAAAACATGTTTTTATCTTTATGAATATTGATAAAAATAAATGAAAATTTATGCATCATATGATATTTGAGAAAATAATCATTGATTTGAAAATTTAGTCATTCTTGTTATCTATTTCAAACCAATTAACAATCAGAAACTAATTTAAAATTTAAAATTAAATGTTATGCCCTTCGCAATTTAAATAACATAAGTGGCGCATTATGATATAGTTTCAAAAAGATTTTTCTTTTATTTTTAAATTCCCATAAATTGTTCGTCTTTTTTCTAAAAGAAAGGCATTTTAATCTTAATTTTGCTTCTGCTAAATATCAGTAATAAACATGTATCATGCTTTCAACTTCCTGATGTAGTTCATAAAGTTGATCTGGAATGTAAGTTAATAAATGAGTCTGAAGAAAGTATTTTTCTGCATGATTTACTAATTATCCATAGTACATTTAACTACAAATTGTCTTTATAGACAAAAAATCAATTACCTATGCTTCATTAGAAGCTTATGCATTTCCATCAAAAATGAAGAGTGGAATTTTTAAGAAAGCATAATAAAATCTGTCAACATACCTAGGAAAGAATTCTTACTATTCATGAATATCGGAAAAGCATTAGCGCCAAATGTATAAAAAAGAGAGTTTTGGTGAGTTTTTGATATAAAGTTTTTTAAAAGTACGTAACTTATTGATTAATGTAAATAAAAATGTTGCTAGTAAAAAAACCGTTAATGAGATTTTTATATTAATTTAACAACGATTAAGATCTTGGCTGTTTTGAATTTAATAGTTTATTTCAGTAAAATTCAGTCGTTTTAGTGTAAAGGTAATTTGATAACTAAGACCCTATTTATCCTACTTACAGTCATATAAATATTGAAATAACTTTTACAAAATGACTCTGATCTAGTTTTTTTTTTTATATCAATGAAATTTATTATACTTCAAAGCATTTAAAATTAAAAGAGCATATATGTTCCATGTTTAAGTTATTTATGCTGCACTTTATTGCTAAAAATAATGTGTTACTTTTTATTAATAAAATCGTATTACTGTTTTAGTTTTCTCACTATTTTCTTAATTTAAATTTTTTAGATTGTCTAAAAAATCGGGTATATATTTTTTCATAAAATTGTCTAGAAATATATATTTTTTTTTCCCATTAGTCTTTCCGAGAGAACAGACTCAAATGACTATTGGTTTCAAAACTTTCGGTAAAACAAAATAATAATCTTATATGGCTAAGGAAACGGAAATAGAATGTGATCTTATTATACAAATAAATCTGACGAAAGATGTATATTCGTAGGATTTTGTTTGACTTTAATGCAAGATCCTTTATTAAAAAAGGACCGACTTGACCAAAGAAACATTTGTTTCGCAAGTGAAAAATATGAAAATATTTTCACGTTTTTTGTCACTAGTTCTGTCACTTGATTAATTTGATTTTAAATAACAGTTTTCAAACATGTCGAGTTTACATTTTAGTTTTAATGTAAAAACATTATTTTTTCTCATACCTTCCAAGCTATTATTTTGTGTTGCGTCAGAAACGCAACTTGCAACATAATCGTATTCGCGTTTTAACAAAGGAGAAGGGAAGGCGTTTTATATTATTTAAGTTTTCTGAGGAACTTTTGGTCCGAATCGAATTGAGTCCAATATAATTAAATGTTAGAAATTAAATCGGAAATCTCTATAATTGTGATTACCCTAGTTCGCTTGTATAGATTTTCGTTTTAAAATACAAAATCTTACAAAGTCGAGGTTCATTAGTAAAAAAAAAAAGGTCAAGTGCGAGTTTTACTCGCGCTCAGAGGATTCCGTACAATAAATATATGAATTATTAACTATAGTATTAAATAAAATCGTTTCTAAAAGAATAAGACTTTATATATAAAAAAAAAATTATACAACGTAGGGTTTTGCATAGCTGTATATATTTGAAAATTATGAATGAGCATACAATAAAAGTTCAAAGATATAGTAGCCTAAATAATATCAAATATTTCTATTCTGCATAACTCTTTTTAGGGTTTCGTTTATCTGATGGAACCTTATTTGTCTGTCTGTCCATCCGTCACTGTGCCCGTTCTCAGAAACTATATATGTTGGAGACTTGAAATTTTGCATACCTATAGCTGAACACCTCACATCCAACGGCAAATCATAAAATGTTGAAAAAGGTCTTATATTTATCCCCTTGGGCTTTAACTTGTGTATTTTAAGCTTTTTTTCTAATTCAGTTCCCTAATTAAGTTAGAGGATTGAAATTTTGCATACTTATAGCTGAACACTTGCGATAACACGACAAATCATAAAAATTTCAAAAAGGCTTATATTTACCCCTCCGGTCTCTAAGTTGTGTATTTTAAGCAATTTTTCTAACTCAGCCCCTATTTAAGTTGGAGGCTTGAAATTTTGCATGCTTATAGCAGAACAGTTGCGATCACACGACAAATCATAAAAATTTCAAAAAGGCTTATATTTACCCCTCCGGTCTCTAACTTGTGTATTTTAAGCAATTTTTCTAACTCTGCCCCTAATTAAGTTGGAGGCTTAAAATTTTGCATGCTTTTAGCATAACACTTGCGATCACACGAAAAATCGTAAAATTTTCAAAAATCTTATATTATTTACCCCTCCTGGCTCTAACGTGTGTATTTTAAGCAATTTTTTATGCTCCCCCTTTTCACCCAGGGGGGGACATTTTGCTATCTTTTGCCGACACCCCTTTGACCACTCTTTCATATAATGCACCAGAGACTTACATATTTTAGTTCAGTTTTTACCGCCAGGGGCGCCTACCTGGCGTAGGCGAGGGGTACCCCTCGACTAATATATCTTACATAATTAAGTTGAAGACTTGAAATTTTGCATACTTATAGCAGAAAATTTGCGATCATACGAAAAGACATAAAATTTTCAAAAATCTTACATTATTTACCCCTCCGAGCTCTAACGTATGTATTTTAAGGGGCCTTGTACCTTTTAAACGCGTCGAAAATTAACGAAAAACTTCAAAGTTTGAATTAGTCTATCTTCAAAACCTTTTTATGTATAAACATGAAATTTTGGATATTGGTTAAACAGATTGTGCTTTGTAATATATTACCAAAAGAAATTTATTAACCCTTTACGGAATTTGTGTATTGTTGAAATCAAAATAGCTCTTTTTTTACCCCATAAGTCATTGCGCGCATGATATCTTGAGAAAGTATGTGTGGATTGTCATGAAATTTTGTAAATATACTAAACACGTATGTGTGTTTAAAATGATCTACTTTTAAGTATTTACAATGGTAATATTTTTAGTTATGACTATTTTTATTCATTAAAAATACAAAATTTTTATTTTTTTTTACGAAAATATTTTTTTTATATAGTTAATGAAATAATTTTAGCCTAAGAGTAGATAATTTTGAACACACATATATGTTTAGTATCTTTACCGAATTTCATGCCAATCCATACACACATTCTCAAGATATCATGCGCGCAATGACTTATGGGGTAAAAAAAAAAGAGCTATTTTGATTTCAACAATACACAAATTCTGTAAAGGGTTAATAAATTTCTAATGGTAGTATATTACAAAGCACAATCTGTTTAATCAATATCCAAAATTTCATGTTTATACATAAATAGACTTTGAAGATAGACTAATTCAAACTTTGAAGTTTTTCGTTAATTTTCGACGCGTTTAAAAGATTTAAGCAATTTTTTATTCTCCCCTTTTTCACCCGGGGGGGGGGGGGACTTAATTTGCTAAGTTTTGCCGACACCCGTTTGACCACTCTTTCATATTATTCACCATAGACATACCTATTTTAGTTCCACTTTTTACCGCCAGAGGCGGCTACCTATCTTGATTGCTATGGGCCCGATCCCCTCGACTAATATATCGACGGATAGTTTGTAAAACGGAGTTTCGTTCGGATAGAGGTTTGTTTAGAATAGAGTGCGCCTCTTGATTGCGAAATGTGGAACTAACAGATTTTGCAAAAGCATAAAGTATTTGAAAGGAATATTAAACGGAACCCTCTGTGCGATCTGTGATCACACTTACCCACTTGTTTTTATCTTATCTCAATATGTTTATGATGAACTTAATTCGGTACTGACAATAAAAGTAGTTAATATGAAAACCCTTGCGCTTTGGCGCTGTTAGCAGATGTATGACCCTAGCCGCCAGTGTTACTGTATCTGACAGATTTTTTTTTTTTTTTTTTAAGAATTTTTGAATTTACACCACAAAACTATACTTGGTAATTTTCTTTTAATTTATTTATGGAAAATGAATGACCTTGTAAAGCAAAAATAGGTGTTAAAACTTTCTAATGAGAACACCGAATGTCTAATTAAAAATTAGATATATATCATGACGTACGCTGCATACGTCATTGTCGGAAATGACCATAATAGCATGACGTACAACGCTAAGTACATTATAGAGCGTAAGAGATTAAACTTTATTTGGCATTTCATAAAATTCAATTCAGCGTAGTAATAATCTTTCCTTTTTACACTGTAGCTAAAGCAAAACCCATGTTCAAAGGTTAAACTTGGCTGTGTGCTATGTGCGCTTCAAAAGGAGGCCACAAAGTTGCAACGCCAAACGTCTTCGTCCGTGCGGAGTTTTTCCAGGTAGATTTTTAATTTACTTTTAAAGACACAGCAGTCCTGTTGAGCGATCCACTCAGTGCAAAGTTTTCTTCAATCCCATGGTATTTATGTGATTAATTCTAATTAAATTACTCTGTTTTTAACAATTGGAAGTTTGTTGCTTTTATACTGATACTGGGAATTGCATGACACAAATATATCATTAAAAGTTGTAATCTGAGCTTTAAAAGCCGATGGCACATAGAGTACGCCGCACCTGTCATTATGTATGTCCAAACTGTCCGTGGTTAACTTTAAAGGTTAATATCTCGGCTAATTACCGACATTTTTTTTCGTAAATCATTGTCAATAATGCTTCTATAATTCTGCTACGATAGGTACCTTAAGCGCTCCGCAACACTTTTGCTGAATGCCTGCAAATCAAAATTTGTGTGTAACGTAAAATACGCTTTTCTCAAAAACTATAAGACCTAGGGTAATTGATATATTTTTCCTGCAAGGTTTAAATGAACGTCTACTACTTCTATTTTTTTTTATAATTTTAGTTTTAGTAGATTCGGAAATAGATGGGGGCGAGAATATATTTGCGCTACATTTTCGTCGATATCTCTGAAAATATAATTAAACAAATGTATTTTTGACTTCAGCATTACGAAAGCTTTTACACGATACCGCACACGATGTACAAAGAAGACATTTTTTTCTCAAGTAATTTAAATATTCCCTCTACATTTTTCCTAAATATATTTGTGAATATTTAATATTCTGTAAATATGTGGGTGAATAGTCTTTATTACTTCCCCCAATTTGATTTTTCCACGTTCCATAGCTTACGAGTAAAATGGCTGTGATAGACGAACAGACAGACACAGAAGGGATCTTATAATGGTTCCGTTTTTACTTTTTAAGCACGGAACCCTAAAAAGACAGGATCTTGGGTAGCACGCCCATTGAAATATACTGAGTGCAGTGAGCCAACAAATTATAGGTTTGTTTGGATAGATTTTCGCTTAAATATACAAACAATACAATTTCGTTAGCCCACTGCCGAAGGCCAGTGGGGCTGCCAACATATAGTTAATTTGGAAAAAATCTATATAGATAAATAATATAGGTTAGTTATATTATGCTTACCAGTACATTTGCTATCAAGAAAATTATACAAACCATATGATCAAATTCACAGCAAAAGTTAGGTTTTATACGGTAAAATATTGATTTAGTAAAATTATCAGCGTCTTAGAAAAATTATTCTGGAAAATATTACACAAAATATTGTAAAAATGTATTTTTCGTTTAGAACTTAAAAAAAGTCTCAGCTCGTTACAATACTGAAAATATTACTAGAATTTATAATACTTAAAAAGACTGTAATGATAAAATTTGAATTTCAATATAGTCATCCAAATTTAATTCTTCTTATCTTCTGACAGATCATTATATTTTGAATTGGTGACTAAGAGTTCTAAGAGTTGGAGAATTTCTTCTTGTTTAAGAATTTTACACCTTTCAAACATCTAATAATGTTATATTAATGAACATTTTTTATTTAAAAGCGTTACCATCGGACGTGGTTTGTGTTTAGACAGAAAATAAAAGTTACTCGGAAAAAAATGTTATGTTTCTAGGTAAATAATAGACATTATAAGCTTAACTCCGATTCAGCACCAACTGATGGGTAATGCAATATTACGTCCAACGAGAGGAAAGAAAACTACACACTTAATTTACATTTTTTTAATAATCACGTTAAGTTAAAAGTTAGCAAATTTGCATGCAAAAAGGAAAAAATATATTGATAATTACCTAATTGCTATAGATAAATAATCCAACTGTTTAATGCATACATGTATGAAGTGGTTTAAATGCTGACTTTAACTCGAAAACTGTGTAACACTTCTACCTATATTGAGAAACATAGATGCTATTGAGTTTTTAGGAACCAGCATCATCGTATATTTCTTCGTTTATGACATACAGTTAATCAGGAAGCAGAAAAATCATATAACGTCTAACCAGCACGATCATGCAGTATTAGACTTAAAAAGTTAAATATCTGAATAACTGCATAGATTTTCTTTGTCCTTGTTCCTCTTAAAACTATTCCAATGCTTACCCCCGAGATAAGTCGGGGTAAAAGTACTTTTTTCCTGTACCTTCTGCTAGTGAACTGGTTAAAAGTTTATACATAAAAAATATATGTAATGAAACTCAATCTTTTGTAAGAATCGTTATTTTAGTTTAATTACCTCTAAAAATCATTAAAACCATTTGAATGTTTCAAATAAATCTTTAATCGCTTAAGTAACTGACATTTCAAAGTAATTGATATATTAAAAAAGGCAGGAAAATCAACTAAAATAAATTTGAAAGTTTTTATTTCAGAAAATAAAATCAATAAGCCGAAAAAAGTTAAAATTTTCCATTTCTGTGAAATATATATATTTTTTCAAAAACGAATAATTTTCCTTAACAGAAAAAGCCTTAAAAATTTCAGACTACATTCTTTCATGAATTTAGATTGACTATTGAATTTTAAAAAATCCTATTTCATATTTCCATGAAAGAACTAGTGCTTTTTCTGGACATTTTCAAAGGAAAGGACTTGTCAAAAGTCACTAAGAGTGCTCAAAGTTTTAATGCTTTAAAGTTATGTTTGAAATAAATATAATATCAGCATCATTTTCAATAAAAATTAAATAATTTTTTTTTGCCTTTTTTATTTTAATCTTTTTATAAAAATTATGTTTTTTACCTTTTATTTGTAAAGAAAATATACACGAAATAATGAGTTTGGACAGAGAACCTTTATTTGGCAAATATTGACTTTTTCACATAAATATTCTTTTAAACGGAATGAGCGTAACAGCGCAAACAATGCATAATAATTGAAATAGAAGTTAGATATGTAAAATATGAAGTTTTATATCTATACAATTCTCAAAATAAAGAAAAAGATTTAGATTTATAGGTGTTTCAATCGATAATTTTTATAAGGCGATATTGAAGGTGCAGCATTATGGTGTATTAAAAGTACTTTCATTTTCTTGATCAAACTTTGATGCAATATTTCAAGAAAAAAAAAAAAACATATCAGAAATCAAAATATAAGCCATGAAATTCTATTGTTTCTTTCCAACTTCTTTCAAAATCAACTATGCCATTTTGATACAAATCTTTGGATTTGTAAGAAAAAAAGAGACCTACACTTACAACCCCGCACCAGATCACCAATATTAGTGAAGAATTTTCTCTGAAAACATGATGCCATAGAACGATATACGTGATAGTCCGAAAGAGCTTATTCTGGACTATATGAGGGATGATGGTAAAAGTTTAATATCCAATATTTTCCCCTATGTTGACCAATGGAGTGTGTTTGCTCTTCAAGATGTCCAGCTGTTCACAATAAATTTCAGGCTTAACTGATCGACTATGTCAAAGGATTTCAAATTGAATAACTTGCTCAAAATTCCACGAGAACCTGAACATGAACTTCTATTCAAACCGCCCTTGCTTTGCAATATATTTGGGTTGTTTGACCAATATCTAACCATTGTTTTCGATTATATGGGTTTAGTAGATATACCCATTTCTCATGACATATTACTATGGGTTCAAAAAACTGCAAATCATATGCTTCAAATCTTCTAGATTAGCAAGTGATGGCCTTCCAATTCTGGATTTCATTCCAAAAGATACGTCACCTCCTTTAAACCGTTCGAACGGCTTTTGAGCTGTAGAATCACTGATCGTACCATTCCTTCAACTTCTCGAATTTTACTACCCGTAAGGCATGGTGACAGCACGTCGACGTCGTTGTGAAGTCACACTATGATTTTGTGACCGTCGATGTGGAGTCATAGTGACTAAAATGCGAAGTCGTTAGGGCCGTTTTAGAGGTCATTTGTGACGTTACATTGTGACCATCCTGTGAAGTCATGGTGTGACTAATTTATGAAAAGTGTGTCATTTGTGACTATTTTGGCATTAACTTTGTAACGAACATGTGACGAAAGCGACAATGCTTTGAAGTTACATTATGACCAATTTGTGAAATATGTGTCATTTGTGACGAACTTGTCATAAACAATGTGATGATTTCAAATGAAAATCAAATTTCAAATTAATTGCTTAAAAGGCGCAAAGTCCAACATAGTGAAAAAGATTCCATGCCGGGACTCGAACCCGGGCCATCAGTATAGTACACTGACATTCTACCGACTAAACCACATGGAACGATACCCAGACTGGAAAATTTCTCACTATTACATGTTGGCAAGGCGACAAACGCAGCACAAGATGAAATATTTATCGTAAGCCACCGACATGGGGCAAACACGAAACTTAATTAAATCCAAATAATAAAATTGCCTTTTAGGCAATTAATTTGAAATTTGATTTTCATTTGAAATATTGTATGCAAAGCGAATAGTTCTGTCTGGAAAAAAGTATTAATATAGTTTCAATCGATGCTGGATTTAATTAAGTTTCGTGTTTGCTCCATGTCGGTGGCACACGATAAATATTCCATCTTGTGCTGCGTTTGTAGCCTTGCCAACATGTAATAGTGAGAAATTTTCCAGTCTGGGTAGAATGTCAGTGCGCTATACTTATTGCGCCTCTTAAGCAATTAATTTGAAATTTGATTTTCATTTGAAATATTGTATGCAAAGCGAATGTTTCTCTCTGGAAAAATTTCCAAGTATTAATACTGTGATGGTTCTTGTCATAAACATTGTGATGAATTTTAAAATAAAGTTTTGTTTGAAATATAAAATCTTGTCTTTTTACTCTATTTTAGAGTCCTATTCTTCTAAAATATTTTTAATTTTTGCACTGAAAAAGCAATGCTTATCAACTGGCATCTTTTTTTATTAAGTTCTAAGGTTGATCTTGAGTTCAAACTTGATATTAAGAATGTGTAAGTTTTTTAATGTGTTGTGATTTGTCATCCCTTTATTAAATACGAACATGGAGTCTAACAGATATTAATACAACTCTTATTATTAGGACATGATAAGTCATATTTATTTAAATTTTTTTATTCCCGTGTATATTGTATTTTGTGAATATGAGCTAAATAGATTTGGTATGTTTTATAGGAAAAGACTGATCTGCGAAATAGAAAAAACAAGTAAGAAAAATCATACGTTAAGCATAGATTATAAAACACTTTCCATCGTTTCCTGAATGCTTTAAAAAGACATCGTAATTTAGGGAAATAACGTAAATAAGATAACTAAATAAACATTTTAGAAAACGCATAAAACATCTGAAAACTGATTTCAGCAGTTAAATTCCATAGCCAAATATGTTTTCTAATTCTTTTGAACAGCCCTGTATTGGATCTGTAGGTTGATATATATACTATATAATGTGAAAAATAAGTTTAGCAAAAAGAAAACGCATAACAGGTAGAAAATCTCTTTCAGAAATTTATACTAATATATGGAAACATACTTGAATACTTTGTATAACCATGTAGTTCACCTAGAACGTTTATTACACGCTGCTACTTAGTTAAAATTTAATTCAAACTAAAACACTCTTAAAACTGCTGAAATCCTTTTTCCACAAATTATAATTTATAGATGGCCATGTATCCAATTCTTTGCGTGACCCTTTATATCATTTTATCTATATTCTACAAACATTTCTTAGTAAGCTAAATGCAGTTTAACGTAAAAATGCATAACTCATTTAAAAACTACCTTTAAGAAATTTGCGCTCATACCCAGTAAGTCTTACGAATACTTTGTGTAGCCCTGTATATGAATTATCGCATTTATATACACCATATAATATGCATAAATATAGTAAAATCATAAAAGCGCATATCATAATTAAAAATGCATTTCTAGCAATCATCGCTAATGAACAGTACTTCGGATACAATAGAGTGTCTGAAATATTTTGTGTGTCCCTGTAAATGCTATATACTCTTCGTATTATACATGAAAATATATATAGTATGTAAACCTCAGCGACGTATATCAATTTCATTATATATGAAATAGATTATCATAATTAAAGTACGTCTAAACAATTCCCTGCACCCCTATATCATTATGTATTGGAGTTCCTTTTTTAGTCCTGTAAATGAAAAATAACTATTCTTTGCATTGCATATTCTACAGAATGCATATTTTAGTGCACTTCAAAAATGCATATCAATTTTATTTAGTTTGAAAGCGTGTAAAATCATTAAAAAACATTTGAAACTATTTTTTCCCATAGGCCGTAATGTAACGGAATACTTTTGACTGACCCTGTAAATAAACTAAACATGCTACAAACTGCATTACAAATATGGACTTGCTATGGTGAACGTCAATAACATCCAAAAATTTCAGGGCAATCCGATTATATTTACGCGAGTTAGAACGCGGATAGACGGCCAGACAAACCGAAGTCATAAACACTTTTGACCTTTGTTGAAAAGTGTTAAAAAGGAAATATAAAAGTAAAATAAATGACTGCATATGAAATGTTTTTATTGTTTGAAAAACATTTTAATATAAAAATTAGTTATTAATCTCTTTAAAATAATATTCAGTCCTGTATTATGTAAGTAAATATCAACTTTTTTAAAAATATACTAAAGCGCATGAAAAACAATTTATTTCAATTCTTAAATATCATATTTTATTTTTAATGCCAATATTTACGTGAGAACGTATTAGAAAATGAGCTTCGAATCGAAGAAAATTTAATAATTGATTCTGAATGTCTACAATTAAACGTTTGATTAAAATCACAAACAGCAAAAAATGCTTACATACAATTTAAAAATATATATATACCAATTTGAAAAACACTAAATAATTAGTAATTATAATTGTACTATTTAACGACAACACACTACAATAGATGAATTAAATGCATTATTAGATTTAACAATTTCTCAAAAATCTTTCCGTGTTATAGGGAATTCCTATTTTATAATTTTGGCAAATATGAAATCTGAAAACATTGGTATGAAGATTTAGGTTGGTTGGTTGGTTGGTTGTATTTATGACGGCCAATTATCTGCACGAGGGATATAGGCCCAGGGGGAGTGCCCTTCGTGGGGGTCTTTCTAAGGGAACCTAACCCGTATTAACGCTTGGAAATCCAAGGTTCGAAGAAAACCACGAAAACTCCGAACGATTAGGCCGACGGGCACGATTGGGATCAAACCCAGCACCTCCCGTCTACCAGATTCGAGAGCAGAACCTCTCAGCCACTGGTGGGGCCATGAAGATTTCGGATTTTAAATACTAATTTAAAATATTATTCGCAATGAAAAAAAAAAAATCTTTCAAAAACTTCACTACTATAATATGTAAAAAGACATTTTCCCAGCATAATATTAATTTCTAAATTGAAACAGTTTCTTAATATTATAATAATCGAATATCATATTTAACTCCAAAATAGTAATGACGATAAATACTGTGTTAGTAATCTTAAAACAGTAAGAGGCCGAAAAAAATTTCAAATCACTGTCACAACACATTTTTAATCTCAAGTAACTGCAAATTAATATTTACAATCATTCCACTATGAATGTAGGCATGAATCAGTCTCTGCGTTAGCTTTTTTTTTCTAGCGATGGCAGATTAAGACATTTTACAGTATCGTAAAAAAAGCGTTGAAATAAGTACCCGCGTCAAAAGTTCTCTGATTCTTTTATTTATTATAAGGTGAAATCGAATGCAGACGATCTATAGCAAGCAGATGTTTCTAGCGTATTATTATTTTTTTCTTTTTTTGTATACAACAGAACTTATAAATGCACAAAAATTTTAACTGTCTGTAATTAAAATTTTCTATTTGAATGAAACACCTGCCATTTTTTCTTTTTTTAAAAAGTACAGTTTGTTTTACACGTAATAAATACAGAATATATTCTTAATAAATGAAAAAAGAGTATAGAGGGTGAAAAAATTTTCTTTGTCAAACTGTCATTTTTTTCATATTAATTTTCTGTAGAATAAAACAATTTGTAAAATAACTTTTTTAAAAGTCATATCTCTAAAACACAAATTTGAAATACGAATAATTAGTTATCACTTGGGTTTTGTATAAATTTTTTATATATTTTTCTTCGGAAAATGCTAATTTTATTTAAAAAGTCTGAAAGAAGTAGAATTAAAAAAAAATAATAATAATTACTTAAAATAGTTAAACACTAACAGGAAAAATATGACTTGAATGCAAATTATAATTGGAATGTCTATATGACTAAACTCTAAAGACTCTTTCTACGTGCTCATTAAGAGCTGCAGACTTAACTGTAATAGTTTAAAACCACAAAAGTGTTTCAAATACCACTGGTCGACAAAAAAAAAAAACAAAAAAAAACAAAAAAAAAAAAAAACTAAATATGTAAAGTGTACAGATTTAATATTCCAAATTCTAAATATGTTATCCAAATTGCTCCAGCACGTACCATTTTCCCGAGAAACACTTTTATAATAATAACAATCAGTGAAGGATTATTATATTAAATTGTAATGGTAGATAAAATTGAAATCAGGAAAAAAGTATACTTTCACTGTCTTTGATATCAAATTGATAAAATATAGCACGAAAATGTAGTTTATTGATTACTTGTATCGTGCATTTTCCTTTTTATGCCCCCTCCCCCTCTTTTCGTGTCCGAATTTACTATTTGCTATCCACTAATATATTTCCATTCCTTATGCCGCTGTAACTCGGGCCTGTTTAAAATATTTCTCTTGATTTTCAAAGATTTTTGAAGTTCATATTTTTGTCACACTGTGACTTACAATATGATGGTTTTTTCGTCACATATTTGATGTGACGTACGTTACATGAAGTGACATAACAGGGACGTTACATTTTTTTTTATTGCCAGAAAAGTATAATTTTACATAAATAACATGTTTTGAATAATTTTTGTATTTTTTAAAAGTTTTCCAAGAAGTTCACATCTAAGTCACAATATGACATCACTGGGTGGTGGCATTTTGGCCACAGGTGTGACGTGACCACAGTGACTTACAGTGACGTCACAACGACGTCACTGTGACCATGCATGCTATGAGGGTAGCTGCTTCAGCAGCTTTATGACCAATTTTAAAATAACGTCTTAAGATGTTTAATATTTCAATACTTGCATCAGCCATTATATAACCTAAAAAGAGATAAAAGTATAAGGTATTATTGTAATACAATATGAAGGAACATGTACTCTTTAATATAACCTTTTGTATTGGTCATGAATTATAAGATAGTGCCATGTTTCATATATAGATATTCAAGAAACGAAAATACTTCTGATAAACCCTAATATTTTATCGCTCTAGAGAAGTATAAAAATAAATTGCAAACCCGATACGTAATGAACAATTAACTTTTTTCTGGGAGTATATGTATATGGAGATGAAATCGTGAGAGGCGCAGATGATTTTAATGACAGGCATAAATTGGACTAAAGAAAATAATACAAATTAAGCTGGCTTACAAATTTAAATATACCAAAAGCTGTTTTTACAAATGCTCATTTGTTTAATAGTATTTTTAGTTTTGTTTGAACCCTGAGAGCTGTTTGTGCTACATAATTAGTTTTACATAAATATTTTTCAATAACTATTTCTTGGGCGTGCATCTTTCAATATTACTAATACACTGTTTGTTGAATCACTATGTCGACTGGTGGGCCGAAATATTTTGTAATTCGTCAGATTTTGTTCAAGGTGCACGGGATTTAATCAGTGAAAATTCGTTGAAACAATTTGCAATATCTAACCAATAAAAATGTCTTTTAACAGTTTTCTATATAATTGATAAATGATATAATTGATAAAACTAAAATTAAGCAAAATGAAATATACTTTAATGGATTTAAAACAATTGGTAAACAAATGGATTTAACTAATTTTCAATATTTCAGACTCATTTTCAACGGTATAACAAAGTTATGTGCTACCTTGGTTAATACACTTACAAATTTGATACGATAGAAAATAAAACCAACTTTTAATAAATAAATCAATTTTCAACAGTTCAGAATCAGTTTCATCGCTATAACAACATTATGTGCTACCTAGGTTAATATGAACACTTACTAATTTGGTACTATAGGAATTAAAAAGAATTAATAAATGTCTCAAAAAGATGCTATTTTGAACTTGAAAAAATCATTAACACTTTGGTTTACATTTTCCCAAGACAGTGTATCATAAAGAGTGTCCACTCTCAACGTTTAATGGCTAATTCCTGAACCGTTAGGTATACACATATAGTTCAAATTAGAAACTGTTTTAAATGAGGTAAAGAAGTATTTTTAAAGTGATTTGGGTCAATAAAAACATTTCTTAAAAAAGTACCAAATTTAACATTTTATACTGCATCTCGATCCTATAAGTTATACTTACTAAAAATATTCTATTACATTAAGAAGTAAGACAAAGAAACTCCTAATGTGCTAAATTTAAAACTGACCGAATAATAGCGCTTTAAAATTGAAACTTCTTTTTTGCAGCGAAATAGGGGTCATTCACAAATTTACTAGCTAATATAAATAAATGCCAGACATAAAAAATAATAATATTTGATAGTAAAATAAAAATTACAATCTAAATTAAAAATCTATTTTTATTCCGACATATTAAAGAAAAATGTACGACTGGTACTAAAAAATAAGTTAAAAAATAACAGAATTTTTTAAAATGAAATGATGAAAAGCAAAAATCGCAATTCCTTAAGAAATCATACATATTCCCGTCATCTGAAATGCAGAGATGATATCCCGAATAAATATTTCTACTACTTTAAACACGTTGTGTACGATCCCTCTCAGAGAGGCCTAACTCATCTGTGTCCTGATGCAGAAAATTGGCACAAGTCATCCGATTTAAAGTTACATAATTGGGTCAATTTTGAGAGTTAGATGAATGGCACTTTTTTTTTTTACTTATTTGTGTAACAGGAAATTTTTACTAAATATCACTTCCCAGCAAAGAGGAAATTGCTGGCTAGCAGCAAGATAGGTGCTGGCAATGATGGAAAAGTGCTGGCTGATGGTCTACCACTGCATGACCACTGCTAGACAGCTTCAGTCAACTTTGCTGTTGGAAATCATCAGATAAAATTCTGGTAGGCATCCATTTTATCTCATGCGCTGGCCCACCACTACCTGGAAGTGCATGCACTTTTGCAGTATTATTGCTGGGAACCCTTACGCTAGGTGGTGCTGCGAATATCGAAGACATTGAGTATTTGAACACAAATCTGAAATGAATATCTTAACACAATTTAAGCTGTGAAGCTAATTTTTTTTTTTGAAACTGTAAAAAATATAGCACCACTGCCATCAACAAAATAAATAAGTAAATGAATAAATAAATAAATTCTTTAAAAATAAAAAATATATTGCAACTCATCAGACATACAAGTAAAATTACATTAATACATTTAATACAATTAAAAAGCAAACGTTTCAAGCTAAATTTTAGCCCCTCATCAGTGCAACAAAACATTCAAATGACAGAAAACTATATATCATGTTTACAGTTAAAAATTATTAGCAGTTAAAATTAAATAAACTATAATTTTTTAAAAAACAATGCTGAGTATTTTAAAAACAATGCTGGAGGATGTGCACATGATTCATTTATCGGCGACGTTTGCTTACGAGTGAACACACCTTCCAGAAATCTCTACTTTTAATATTATTGCAACCGGATCTGATAACTTTCATATTCGTGAAATCTGGGATATGGTCGGTATCCAAAGAATGCTGTACAATTTTAGACTGTAGGTTTCCAGATTTGTAAGTACGTTTATGCTCGGCAAGGCGAATGGCGCAAGTGCGACCAGTTTCGCCAATATATACTGAGTCGCAACCTTTACATGGTATACTGTAAATTGAACCGGTTCTTAGTAAGGGGGGAATTTTAGGTTTAGATTTACAAAGTAAGTTTTTCAAAAGATTTTGAGGCTTGAATGATGTACTGATGTTATGAGACTTCAAAAGGCTAGAGATTTTTTTAGAAAGATATTTGTTGTAGGGTAGAGATATGTAAATAGCGGGAGCCTTACAATTTACAGAGGATGACACGCGATGCTCAGAAAAAATCCTTTTTAACCATCTTAAAGGATAACCATTTAGAATTAGGTCACTAAATATCTTCTTTTTTCAAATAGGAAGGCTACATCAGTATTACAATAACTTTTAGCTCTGTGGATTAAAGTTCTAACGACTGCGATTTTATGGGAGAGTGGGTTCATAGATTCAAAATTTAGGTATTGCTCAGAATTTGTCGCCTTACGGTATTTTAATTGTATTAAATGCATTTATGTAATTTTACTTGTATGTCTGATGAATTGCAATATATTTTGTATTTTTAACTCGTATATAAGACGTTAAACAATGATCATTTATTTAAATAAATTCTTTATTTCAACGTACTTTTTCCCCCTTAAATCTGGTTTTACTAGGTTACAAAGGATTTCGGTTTTCATAATTTGCGCAGTTCAGAATCAATAATAAAAAAAAGCGTATAAAATACATAGGATTTCTGTACAATAGAATAATTTCTATACCAGTTTAATGATTGGGAACGTAAATCACAAAAGAAACAAACTTGAAATAGTGTAATGAGAGCTTGAAAATTACGAGCAATCGTATCGTACGCTGAAAGCACTTGTTCCTGTCCGATCACGAAAACCAAGCAGCATCGAGCGCGGTTAGTACTTGGGAGGGTGGCCACATGCAGTTCAAATATTACTATAGACATTTCTATTATAGACACTTCTACAGATGTTTCTATAGCTCTTGGTGAAACTAGCTTATAGAAAAAAGAGCCACAATTATATAAAACTTTGTTTTTTTATAGAATTCTATAAGAAATTTTTGTAAGGGAAAGTGGCCAGCAAAGGAATAGCAGTGGGATAGGTCATAGCACTGCATGAAAAGTGCCGGATTGAAGTAATGTGATGGCATACCAATACTGGTCTATTGTTGGCCATCACTGATGGGCCAGCTGCATTCGGCTTGGGCACTTTTCGACAGGTTTAAGTAATGGCACCCTTGCACTTTACCGCTGAAAGCACTGATGGCTGCCATCTTTTTTTCAGCTGATGGCCCACTGTTTCTTTCTTTGCTGGGTTATATGACCGAGGAACCATATAAAACTTTAAATTTCGTAACTTTCAAAAAAATGTTTTTATTGGAACATTGGAAAGTTTATAGGAACGTTTTGGACCGTTTTTATTGAACCACTGGAAATTTTAATGCACCATTCATTGGAAATTTTAGCCACAATCTGTGGCAAAAGCTTTCACATTTTGGTAGAAACTTTTAAAATCTTACTGACGTAATGTTAATCCAATTTATTATTCTTAAAGGTACCGAATTTAAGAAAATTATGATTTCTAAACATGGATATCATAATACATGACGTCTATTCTGAAGAAATTCACAAAATTTCTTAAAATTATTATAATTGAGAATTGTACTGACGATTATGATTATTTCCTTTTTACCACTGAACACAGAAATGTCCAAAAATTAAGGTGCAGTAACCGGACGCTTTTAGTTTGACACATTTGTTGAATATTTATGGAAATTCTTGAGAAATTCTAAAGAACTTCCCTAGAATTCTACGATGTAAATAACATGTTTTAAAGCATATTTTGCAGTGAAAATTTAGTCGGGAGAACATTTAAAGGGGTTATAATAAATTAAACAGTAAAATAATATTTGTTATCACCTATGCTATAGAAAAAGCTCAAAATGGGCTGTGATTTAATCCAATGACTATGTAGATCCTGTTCAGCTTTTTTGTTTATTTGTGTAAGCATAGCATGCATGTCCGGGAAGATGTTAGCATTTCTATGAAATTTTTAAATGTTTTTTGTTTGTAGAATACAGAGTTTACAACCAAATTTATCACCACTTTCGAAAAATTTGAAGAAAAACAATAAAAAATTATATTGCAATTAAAACATAAATATATTGAATATTTGATGAAATATGAGCATTTTTATGAAGTAATTTTTAATTGTGCATCCGTCAAAGATTTCAATTTTTTTTTCCTAATTTGATACTAAGTAATTTAGGATAAGTTATATAAAAAGTTCAGTAAAATATCGTGAAAACGCAGAAAGATGTCAACGATACAGTGCGTCTGCAACGCCATTTTCTCCAGCTACATTTACTAATAACATACTATATAGTAGTTTGGGTCGAAAAAAAGAATTTTCTTTTTTACCTTCGGAACGCTTTAGTTCGGAAAGGTTGCCTATTGTAATAAGAAGAAAAACGGCATTAAAAATGTTAAATTCGGTTAACATTCGCGCATCGTACTTAAAATTGATGAAAAATTGCAAAAATCGCGCATTTTCCCTAGTTTTATTAAGTTAATTAAAACTTTAAAAATAAACACGCTTTAGCTTTTTGTACTTGTTTCATGGTTTACATAACCTAAATAAATTAAATTCCGGTCAATAATCCAATTTTTTTGTTTGCGCAAGAGCTTAGAAAAAACAAAAATTTACCAATTTCTCGCAATTTTCATCGTCCAATTCTTAGTTCGTTTTGCTAAAAAAACGACACAGAACTCACCACGTAGTGTTGGTTGCACGTTGAGTTCCACCCACACCCTACCCAACCAACCAACCAAATGTTGTGTGTGGTATTTATATTATATTAAAAAGGCCACATGCATGTCAATGTGTAATACTAATTAAATGATTATGTAAAAAAAAAAGAAATTCGTGTTGATGTTCTTGATTAATCAAAGGAAATACAATTTGGGACAAAATCGTATGTACTTACAAAACAGTTACAAAAAAATTAAATGTGAAGGCCGAGCGGAAAGCTCGCGATCTTCAGCAAGCATTGAGTGGTTCCTCAAATAGTTTAAATTGAAACTGATGAACTCAAATAGATTTCTTGTGAATACTTGGAGTATGAGGAAGATAAATACAAACCAAGTACATTGATTAAACTCCCAAATGGCGGATGAGAATTATAATTAACGCAACAGCGCTAAACAACGATCGTTTCGGAGTTTCTGATCGGCCAAAAGCTGTCATAGCGTCAAGTGAACTGAATAGCTGACACAGCCTCTTCTGATGTGGTTGATAAGTGTAAAATAAAAAGAGATAAGTGCCGTTTTAGGACGGATTTAAAAAGCTGATTCACACCCCTGAGAAAAGTTTTTTTTTTTTTTTTTTTTTTTTTTTTTTTTTTTTTGACGGTCAAAAATGAGATACTTTGTTCGTCGAAAAATTTAATGCCAAGCAATTTCACAGGAATGTGAAATAAAAACACTAGTCTCTTATCCAAGAATCTGGATGAACTTATATTGTACATGTATCTCCTTCCTCGAGTTCATCAAATCATATAAGTCAATGCATTATTTGTTGTTTGTCTGAACTATTAATATCACTAGAAGAACTAGAAGTAGTAGGGTGTGATGGTACTGTAGCAAACACTGTATGGAACAACCGTGCTTTTCACCGACTAGAAAATCATAAAATGCGGAGCATATGCATCCGGCATTTTAATGAGCTTTCTTGTCGCCAAATTTTCCAACATATTCATGGTCAAACTGGAGGGCGTAAATCCTTCAGTGCGCCAATCGGATAGCAGCTCACTTCCTGTGAAAAAGCTCCTGTGGTTGATTGTGAACCCGCAGATTGTTCGATTCCGGATATAGACATGACTTTTTTGAGCGAAGAACAACAATATTTTTGGAACGTTTTGAATGCAATCACCTTGGGACATTGTCCAGAAAACTTGGCGAATTATTACCCTGGAACTTTGTACGACACCAGATGCCTATCTGCGGCCAACCAAGTCTTTAGATTCCAGTCCTCCATGTTTTCATACCATTTGGTGCAGGAAAACACAATAGTAAAGCCTACGAGTCAACCGCTAAAATAGGGTTTTCAGGTGTTTTCCACCAAGATAAGACTTGCGTTTTAATATGCGAATCAAGATTTAACTAATCCTAAAATGATGAGGTGATTATCTGTGCTGATGGCTCCTGGTCTATAAGGGAAGATGATGTTAAATCGTTCATCACTTCTGACACTACTCTCATCACAGAAATAAAAATGTTTCCCTGTCACACCGAGACTGTTAAGATGTGCGTAAAAATTGTGATTGAAGTCTCGAATAAAGTATACGGACATGAAGCTAAAGATGGCTATATTCGAACAACACTGAAGTCTAAATTGGTTATGCCTCATTTCTCAAAAAAATCAGACAATAAATGTGTAGTAGATATAAAAAAGTTAACGTAAAAGGCACAGTTAGCCAATGAATTCTACTATATGGAAATCCTTTGTAAGTAGTTGCAAATATAATGTAAATGCCACACCCAACAATTGGATGGTGTGTTGGGTAGGGTGGAGGTAGAGCTCTACGTACGATCGCCTCCACGTGGTGAGTTCTTGGTCGTTTTATTCTAGGAAAACGAGCGAAGAGTTGCACGGTGAAAATTGCGAAAAATTGCTAAATTTGTTTTTTTTCTAAGATGTTGCGCGAACTGAAAAATTAGATTATTGATTAGAATTTAATTTATTTAGCTTATGAAAACCATGGAACAAGCATAAAAAGCTAAAGCGTGTTCATTTTTAAAGTTTTAATAACCTTAAAAAAATTAGAGAAAAGGCGCAATTTTTGCAATTTTTGATCAACTTTAAGTACGATGCGCGAATGGAAGATGTTAAGCAATTTTTAAAAAAAAATATGCCATTTTTCTTCTTATTACAGTAGACAACTTTTCCGCATTAAAGCGTTCCGAAAATTAAAAAAAATTCCTTTCTTCGACCCACCCTACTATATAGCCCACATCTTTCTGAATTTTTGCGATATTTGGCATCAGTTTTTATAAAAACTGACCTCAATAGCTTGTTATGAATTTATGAAATAGATTTTTGGAATCATTCACGCATGTACTGTTAAAGATTATTTCATACAAATTCCCATACCTAATCAAAGATTGAATATATATATGTTTTAATTGCAGTATACAGTTTCTGCTTTTCTTTGTCGAGTTTGCGAAAGTAGTGTTAAATTTGATTGAAAACTTTGTATGGTATAAACAAAAGACTTTTGCATTTTTCACAGACACAATAACTCTTCACGAATATGCATGCTATTCTTACAAAAATGTACACAAGCGTTGAACTTAGTAATTTGCTACAGTGACAGATCATTTGGAGCATTTTTGTTACAAAGGTAGTAGAAAATATTATTGTAATACTAAATATTATTGCTGGCTCCCCTAATTGTTTCCACGGCTGCATATGTCATAAAAAACAAGTCAAACATCTTCTTTACATCCTAGAAGATCAAGGACAATTCGTCAATAATTTCATATTATATTCAACAGTTCGTATACAATCGAACGCATGCGATCACTGCCTTTAGGTTTCGAACATCAGTGTATTACTAAGTAAAATAAAGAAAATTAAATAGGCTTTCAATGAGTATTACATAAAAACATTTCTTTAGATGTATTACATTATCTGTGTAATAACAAGTTGCATTTTTTATTATATGTGATATTGATTTATTTATACTTTCAAACTACCGATTTTAATTAAATATCTATAATATTTTATGTATCTACAATAACTCATGATAATCTGTGTTTCATTTAAAATGCACAAAACAAAGAAAAATTATTTTTCTTTCATTTTACAATAGGGTAGGGGAGTACATAGTGAGACATGGTACACAGTGAGAAAGAGGCCACTTTGACATATAGTTGTAACTTTTTCTTCAAGCTGGTGCACACACATAACGACCTCATCTTATGCAACACGTGGATGTAGTTTCGGCACTTCAGTTACTCGTCTGACAAAATAGTTAATAATTCCTTATTTTATAGTGGTTAAAGTTACATAAACGTCTATTTTAGAGTTTATTTCCTTCAATATGACATATATTTACTAAAACAAACCTAGCTATATATAATAATAGACTATTTCGGCAAAACGACATAAACTTTTTAAAGCGATGAAATTGATGTAACAGATGTGGCATCCATTTTGTTACAACATAACGAAAGTATACAGTGAGACACACAGTTGTGGTACAAAGTGAGACGTGTCTTATTATGTACCTACTATGTGTTTCTCATGTTAAAAAAGTTATTTATTAATAAAAGAAGGTTTTTCTATCTCTCTCTCTTTCTCTGCGTGTGTGTGGGCGTGCGATGGCTAGGGAAATTTACTAAAAGTAAGAGGCTGAAATTTGATTGAAGGTAGCCTAAGGTCTGCCATTGTCCACCCGAGACTCATATTTCTAATATTTTGAAAATCTAGAAATATTATTTAGAAATCATAAACTGCAGAATATTATTTAATGAGTATAAAAAAGTATGATTTATTAAAATATATACATTGTCTCACTGTGTACTACTTGTGGTACACAGTGAGACAATTTTCGATACTCCGTTATGCTGCGTCTGTGCTTTTATAAATAACTTTTTTAAAAACATTTATACATTAATGTGTAGCGCATTTGTGTAGCTTAAATATGTAGCAAAAAATTTTCAAAACAATAAAAATCGTCGCCATTTGTTAAGCAATAATAATTTTCGTCTCACTGTGTACTACCCTCCCCTATCTCTATTCCATCATGATCTCTGTCCAAACATTTAGAGATCTTTGTTTTAATATATAAAAAAGGGAAACACACTATTATTTTCTTTAATAACTAAAGTTTACTTCTTTTACCATAGAAATATTGCGTTTGCGACTTTAATTTAATGTACTTTCTCTTACGGAAACATACCAGATGTTTTTGTGGTTTAGTTTCTGATTCAGTTAAGGCTAATTCTTCTCGTCGGCCACAGATGCCTTCCACAAGTACATTTAAATGCTTAAACATTTTGATCTTTCAAGCATAAAGATTTTATCGAGATTGCGCGGAAATCGTAACTTCTAATTTGTCGATGACTTTTTTCAAAAATTAAATTTTGATGTCGTAATCTAATAAGTTATAGAAAAATAGAAATGTTCAATGATAATTCTTTGTATTTACACCTGTATTCTCAGGCATTTATCGCCAAATTTGCAAGACCAAATTTTTCCATCCAATGTAAAAAAAAAAGTTCTGAAATGTATTAAAAATTTGGTGCTACATGTAGTGCTAAAGGTAAAAGGCAAATATCCTGCGTGGCACGTAATCGGATGTGAATTCCCATTAGATTGTGTAGATACTCTGTAACTTATCTGGAGTAATAAAATATTTTTTTCATTTATAAATAAGTGATTTAGTTCTCAAAACATTAACTATCACAGAATATCTAAAAAAAATTACTATATATGGTATCAAACGTGTGTATTTATGTCTCATATCCATTGCAGTAAATGAAATATTATATGAGGGAGGGGGCGGGGTTGTGTTCGTTTCGGTGCTTAAAATGTAAGTGTAGAGGTATGAAAAATTTATATTAAAAAATTCTATATTTATATATATTTTCATCATGACAGTTATGAAAATATATACATGAGACTTAATTTAGAAAAAGAAGTACCTTTTAAAGCATTATGTTTTGTTTCGATGATACAATAAATTTTCATGTGAGAAAACCCTCATTTAAAAGTATTTAATTTTGAATTAAATTATTTAATCAAGATTAAAATATTTTAGTTTTAAACATAATTTTATTGAAAAAAATAGTGTTTTTACATATTAAGCCTGGTATGAAATATGTGGTTTCATTTAAAGAAACAAAAAGTACGATTATATGACGCACTACTGAAAAAGTATCATTTTCATTTGCGTGAATCATTATTAAATTTTACACAGCTTATATTCATTGTAACACGATTCCATTAAATTCTATTATTCCAGTAATTATATTCGTAAAGAAATAGCAATTATGTTATATCTATATTATATTACTTTATGTAAGTAAGGTGTCCATAATTTATCCTTAAAATATTTCCATATGATAGTCCTAAACAATCAGTTTACAAAATTGCAAAATTATTCATGTTTATGAAAGTGAAAGTTGTTCAAAACATTCATTATCGCCGATGTATTTTCCTTAACATAATATTGACTCTTTCGAATAAACATGTTTGCGTTTCCTGAGTATAGAATTGTTACATTATACAACTATGTTTACAACGATCTTTGACTTTATATTATCTCTTACAAATGTGAAACTATTTATTCATGAAGAGTAGAATGTAAGAGTGAAGTTCGAAGAGAATGATATTAAAATTAACTCTAAAAAATCGCACACTAAAATTGTAAGAAAATATACAGTGCTTCTTAACCGAATTTTTCTTATTGTACGGGATACACTAGATATAAGTGTGTTCAATTTTCAAAAATAAAATAAATATTTAAATTGGCTTTCTTTGATACATACAAAATCACACATATATATATATATATATATTCTTTTTCTGTGGGCTTTTTCGCTCTAGTTTTGGTGTACGAAAACGCGAATGTCAAAACAGATTACAATGTGTACGAAAGAGATGTGAAAGGGATTGTAGCTTTCATTTAAGAGTCTGCATTAATCGCGCGATGAAATGCGCAATATAATGTTAAACCTATGGAAGCATGCTTTTCAAACTCCTCGCTTACATTTTAATATATTTAAATTATTTGTTTTTGAATAGTATAGCTAAAATTTATGTCTAATGTTGTTTGTTTCTACTTTTTCAGTTGCAACATTATCTTTTATTTCAGAACCGATTCCGCAAGCGAAAGTAGTATAATACCCTAACACAGTAAAAATGTATTAATTAAAACATCGATAACTGTACCAATCAATTTTTAATGTAACCTTTAGTTTAATAAAATATTTATATTGCATTGAATAGGTGCATTTATATTTCACATATATATCAAAACTTAGCCGGAACTGAGTCTTTATTCTTTTAGTTGTATAACCAACCATAATGTTTAAAAAAATATATATCCACAATAATTACTGAATATATATCCTCAATAATTACAATATTATGGCAGAGACCACCTTAAAATATTTTAAAAAGTCAATTTTTTATCTATTAATAAAGAATGACACGTTAGAAAACTTTAAAAAGAAAAATGATGACAGTGCTCTAATTAGAACCGGTTTTAGGATAAAATATGTGGAGCGATACATATCCAAATCGAGGTAAACTTGAATTTGAAAGCCAGTTTTCCGAAAACAGTTATTTTTGACATTGCGCGCATCTTAGTAACGTAGAAACTTAATATTTCACATTATATTGCATTTTATATAGATTATTAACCTCTACCCATTTTTAAATATGTACCTGTAATATGTTTATTTACTTTTTAAATTTTTATTGAAATGGTATAAGATTTGCATTTATTGTTAAATTGCCTGAAAAAATAATTTCATCTGTAAATTTGATTGTTATTTTAGGCTAAAGTTAAATTACAATATTTTAAGAATATATATATGCAATATTAACTGGATGTATAGAATGTATTTTTAACAATCCTGCGCGAAACACATGTATGTCGAAACACCTATTTTAAAATCCTTAATTAGTATGTCTTAACTAAACTAATTTATAATTATATTTCATTAAAAATATTTAAGGCAATACGTCAAGAAAGATTTCTACAATTAACACAAAAATTGTTTAATTTGAAGAAATATTTATACTTCCCAGAATTTTTTATATTGTGATAAAATCAAGCAATATCGAGTTGCTGTAGATAATTCCCCCACTAAAAATAAATAATAACTATTGAAGAATGCCGTGTTGTTAATAACTTTTAAATGAGTATTTTCTCGTATAAACTTTACATTTTTAATCTTAGTTCGGCTTATTACTTCAATGGTTGTGAAAATCAAATGGCTTGGGAAATTACAACAAACTTTTTTGATACAAAAATAAAGAAATATTTTATAGTATCTCCTAATTATTTGCGAACCTCCTTGGAGAGTCATTCGCATTGAGCAACATAAAATCATTCTTTATTGGTTGCGTTATCGGTTAGTTTTTCAGATTTATTGAGAAAAAGGGGAAACATGATTGCTTTATTTCATCGATTTACAATACGCAGAGCGATTGCTTTCGTTAACACTACAGAAATCGAATACACAATTAATTCCATGCGAAATACAACATTGAATATCAATACCTAAGAATAAAATATTATAGTATGTTCGTATATTTCATATCAAACATTTTCCAAATAAAATAAAGTGAGAAACAAGTCCTGTAGGGAGCAACACAATAATGAAAGAACATATATAATCAATATTTATCTGATCAAAAGAACCAATTAATATTGAAGAATGCTGAATTGTTGATAATTTTTTAAGACTAGTTTTCTTGTATAAACTGTGAATTTTTAATCATAGTTTGTTTTATTGCTTCCATGGATGTGGAAATAACATGTCTAAATATCATGGGAAATTACAACGTGTTTTTTCGATACAAAAAAATATTTTATTGTATCTTTTAATTATCTGTGAACCTACTTGGAGAGTCATAAGTATCGAGCCACATAAAATCCCTTTTTACTGGTTGCGTTATCGGTTAGCTTTTCAGATTTCTTGAGAAAACTAGAAACATGATTGTTTTTTTTTTTGTTTTTTGTTTTTTTCGTCGATTTATAATACGAAAATCTATTTATTTCACTAAAACTACAAAAATCGGAAACAAATTTAATTCCATGCTAAATATAAAGTTGAATGTTAAAACTTAAGAATGAAATATTATAGGCTGTTTCAGGTGACTTATAACGAACATTTTCCAAATATAATAAAGGGAGAAACGAATGACTTAAGGGAGCAAAATTAATATTATATTTTAGCACGACACAAGTCCCATATCTTCTATATATCAATAGTACTAGTAAAAGAAAATGATCAGTTTTGTATAAATAAAGTATTTTACAATATAATTGTTTTTTTTTTCCTTTAGTTTCTGATTTTCATGATTTTCTACTATAGAAGTTCAATTGCATTGATGTTAAATTTATATATTTTTTTATTTATTTACTTATTAAATTTTAATTACGTCATGGAATATTAGCCGGAGACAAATTATGGACTCTTTATATTGTTTTTGTGTGAATGAGTTATTACTATTCTTCCGTATGAATGCACGAGACAGATTAAAAAAATGCATACTTAAAAAATATCTGAAAAGCCATAAAAAATGAGTTAATTGGGATATAGGTTTCAAATAGACTTCATTTGAAATTACATTTTCTTCTTATACGACTGCGTAAAAATTAAAAACGCGAGATGTTTAGAGGTTTAAAAAATCGCAGTAGTTAAAAATTGCAAAATTGGAACTAATCATTAAGTGTTGCCATTTGCAAAGCGACATCAGCGTTACGCACAGATAGGTTTGTCCTTTACAATATAAGTTCGGTTTATTGCTTCCATGGGTGTCAAAATCAAAAGTCTAAATGGCTTTGGAAATTACAACAAACATTTTTCGATTAAAAAAATAAAGAAGAAATTCATTGTATCTTCTAATTATCTGCTAACCTCCTTGGAGAGTCATCAGTATCGAGCCACATACTACCCTTCTTTATTGTTTGCGTTATCGGTTAGCTTTTCAGATTTGTTGAGAAAACGAGGAACATGATTATTTTATTTCATCGATTTTCAATACGCAAAGCAATTTCTTTCATTAAAACTACGGGAATCGTATACACAATTAATTCCATGCGAAATATATCGTTGAATGTCAATATATACGGATGAAATATTGTAGTCTGATGCACATTACTCATATCAAACATTTTCCAATTAAAATAAAGGGGTAAATAAATGTCCTGACGCACTCAGAAATCAATACTCAGATTTCACAAAATTTTCTTTGTTTTTGACGAATCCATTTCCTGGGAAATGCTCCGAGTGAATATTTCGTCAAATTGAGAAAATTACTTTCTTCACTTGCCTGACGATATAAATATCGTGAAAAGTTTCGCCAAAAGAAGGCTGATAGTGCCGTATATCGAACAGTAGGGAAACTCCTGTATTTATTGACAGGGATGACAGGGATGACCGCCCCGGGAACCCAGCTTTCGCTTTAGAGTATAAGTGCAATCCCGGGGGGAGACTCAAATCCACTGCATATGGTAAGATACATTAAAAATGACAATATTTTTAAAACAGTTAATAACATACAGAAAAATAAATTCAGTTTGCTGTTTTTGACTCTGAAACTCACAAGAAGTGTCATCAGTACATACATTGACAGCAATTGCACTATGTTATATACATGCATAAAAAATTACAAGCCATGTTTTTTGAATATTAGAGCTTAAAAACTTTAAATTAAATGCATATGCTGATAAATATAATGAAAATACTAAATAAACAAACCAAAGGAAATAAAACAAATATATACATTAAGTACAAAACATTGGCTCCTGTCTGAAATCGGAGCTGAAAACAACGAGTTTGCTCAGCTAGCTCAGAAAGGGAGGGGATTGGTAAATATAAATTCGTTCTCTTCTAAAAATTTCATGCAATCCGCTATACGTTGCAGGAGAACTGGACGGTCGAGCAGATAAGTTAGTCAGTCAGGCAGTGTTATCTGTTGCGGCTTTTTTACGTGATAGTGGGACGTACAGGGGGAAGAAAAAAACTCCTTTCGGCTAGTGCCGGGAGGAAGAGGTAGCTTTCATATTCCTTTTTTTTTTAAAAGCAAGCTTATATTATTCAAACACACGAAGCTCAATTTAGTGGAAACAGATTATAGGAGATTCAATACTAATTTTTATCAATACTAAATCATTATGAATGAGAATTTCACGAAATTAGTCAGTTTTATCCATGCTGCTTTTATTTACAGTAACTTATATTTGGTAGCCAAATTCGGCGATATCGTGAAGTTCCTGCCATGTTAAGACAACATGGTGGATGAGGCTAACGAGTGAACTTGGTCGAGGCCTTAGTAATTCCTGCGCACGTGCTCACTCACATCGGAATCGGTTGATATATACAAGTGCTGTAGCAGGCAAAAAATCAGATTTTTCAAAATGTCAACCACAGTAGAAATTCAAACTGCTATATCTGAGTCATTTTTAAGATAAAGACAAAACAAAAATGCTACGGAATCCTTATATCATGGTCAAATACTGAAGAATGAAATCTTTTTTCAATTTCTAATTTTATTGCACCTCACTTTAAATATATATACTTTTTTTAAATTTAATGGCCTCCATTTTGAAACAAGATGGCTGATGAAGCTGGCCAGCGAACTTGGTCGAGACATTACTATATACTATCCACAAGCCTTCTTACATCGAAAAAAGTTAATAAATACGCGTGTTATCACGTGACAAATATCAAATCGTTTCAAAATGTCAGCCATGCTAGAAATTCAAAGTGATATAATTCAACCATTTTCTAAGATATATACGAAACAAAAACTGCTCCGGAATCTTTGTATCAAGGTCAAACACATAAAAAAATCTTTTTCATTTTTCAAATTTTGATAACTTATTTTAATTTTTTTTTTTTTAATGGCAGCCCTTTTGAAACAAGATGGCGAATGAAGTTGGCCAACGAACTCGGACGAGACATTGGTATGTACAATGTACACACAAAGTTACATCCAAATCGGTTCATAAATACGCCTGTTATCGCATGACAAAACGCAGGTCGTTTCAAAATGTCAGCCACAATAGAAATTGAAAATGCTATAACTCAGCCATTTTTTTAGATATAGACGAAACAAAAGCTGTTCCGGAATCTTTGTTTTAAGTTCAAATACATATAAAAAATATTTTTCATTTTCTAATTTTTTGTACCTTATTTTAAATTTTTAAATTTATAAAAATGTTTAAATGGCCGCCATTTTGAAACAAGATGGCGGATGAAGCTGGCAAAGAAACTCGGTCGAGACATTGGTACGTATTATGCATACACCAAGGTACATCCAAATCGGTTCAAATACGCCTGTTATCGCGTGAAAAAGATCAGGTCGTTTCAAAATGTCAGCCACGCTAGAAATTCAAAGTGGTATAACTCAGCCATTTTTTAAGATATAGACGAATCAAAAACTGCTCCAGAATCTTTGTATCAAGGTCAAACATATAAGAGAATAATATTTTTCATTTTTAAATTTTTTGGGACCACATTTCAAATTTTAATTTTTTTAATGTAAATGGCCGCCATTTTGAAACAAGATGGCGGATGAAGCTCGCCAACGAACTCGGTCGAGACATTGGTACGTATTATGTATACACCAAGGTATATCCAAATCGGTTTATAAATATGCCTGTTATCGCTTGACAAAAATCAGGTCGTTTCAAAATGTCAGCCAAGCTAGAGATTCAAAGTGCTATAACTCAGACATTTTTTAAGATATAGACGAAACAAAAAATGCTCCGGAATCTTTGTATCATCGTCAAACACATAAGAAAAAAATATTTTTCAATTTTCAATTTTTTGGTACCACAATTCAATTTTTATTTTTTAAATTTAAATGACCGCCATTTTGAAACAAGATAGCGGATGAAGCTGGCCAACGAACTCGGTCGAGACATTGGTATGTACTATGTATACACGAAATTTCATCCAAATCGGTTCATAAATACGAGAGTTACAATGTGACAAATATCAGATATATATATATATATATATATATATATATCATCGTCATCAACCGTTTTCAATCCACTGCTGGATGTAGTTCTCCCCCAGATTTTTCCAATGTTTTCTGTCTAGTGCTTTAGCCATCCAATTTACACCTGCTACTTTTCTGATTTCATCACTCCATCTTACTTGAGGTCGTCTTCTTGGCCGTTTTACATCTCTGGGATACCACTGTAGGGTGTTTGTGCTCCATCTATTGTCTTGTCTTCTTGCAATGTGCCCAGCCCATTTCCATTTTAGCCATTTAATTCTTTCAATGATGTCAAATTTTTTCGTCTGACTTCTTATCCAGGTTATTCTTTTTCTGTCTCTTCTAGTTATACCTAGCATACGTCTTTACATACTTCTCTGTGTTGTTTGTAATCTTTGTACCATCCGTTTTGTTAGCGTCCATGCTTCTACTCCATAAGTTAGCACTGGCAAAACACATTGGTTGAATACCTTTTTTTTCAAACAAAGGGGCATGCTACTCTTCAGAATAAAATTGTTCTTCCCAAAAGCACTCCATCCATTTCTTATTCTAACCCATTTATATATATATATATATATATATATATATATACATATATATATATATATATATCAACTTTTGAACGGAGGGTGATTTCTGGGTCTGGTGGTCATGATCGATGAAGATATACCAAATTTTTTTTAAATCGCTTTCCTCCGAACGGCTGCAAAAGGTAGTTTTTTGTAATGAAAGCTACTTAAAATTCACTTCTCATTTTCCTCGGGGTGATTTGAACCATCGGCCTTTGGCGTGGGAGACCGTTGCTCTTCCGACCTCGCTATTGGACACTTGTCTAGATGTGCCTTTAGATTGGTGTAATGAATTCTGCTCCGTATTTATATTTTTATAAGGTAGATTGTAATTTGATTGGTGCTGCTATAATCTCTGAAAGTTTTAAGAAAGGCAATTTATTATCATGGTTTTCTCATGTTCAGTGAATAATTATAATACGGCTCGATTAAATAATTTATTAGTGAAATTTTCTTTGCTCAATGAATGATTAGAATATCGTCTGGTTAATTTGTTGCTCACAAATAACGAATTGTGAAGCGCATATTGCGTGAGATTTCATCACTTTAAGTAGGTGGAAACGATTTTAGCACTTTACTGTTTATAAAGGGGAGAGGGATCAATTATGTTTATTTTTAATTTGATTGAAAACAGAATATACATCTTAAATAAATTTAAAAAAAAGATACCCTAAAAGTTTGAAATTTTATTGACCGATTTTCTTTATGAATAACTTTTGAAGAACACAGGAAATTTATTCTTTTCGAATTAAAACATAACGAACAACAACATATAAATAAATAAATAAAAGTAATAATAACCATTCCTATAAATTTTAACAGCTAATAAAATAACTAATAAAGAAACAATAACTACCTATATTTCAGTATTTTCTGAAAAGCACTAACAAGTGCTGTTTTAAAATAATTTATTAAAAGCCTAACATAAAGAAGTAAATACAGTGGTGGTTAGAATTATAAGAACAATTGAAAATTGCACAGAATAAATTTATTTCTGAACTAAATAACTGAAATTTATACATAAAATGCTTTTTATGCTAAAAATCATTATAGAATGCAAAACATTGGAAAATATAAAATATGAATGTTTTGCCATAATTAACAAATTATGCCATTGTAAAAAGTTGACAAAATTATAAGGTCAATGAACGTTTTTGCCTGAAACACACTAATAATTAATAATCTCCCCCTTCTTCTCAATCACTTTGATCAGGCTTGACGTCATGGAATTTGACAGTTCCTTAAGAACGTTCTTTTTGACCACGCTTTTTCGATGGAGGACATAAGTTCTTGTTTGTTTTCATATTGTGTACCATTTTTGTATACTTCGTGTGCCAGATTATCCCACAGATATTCCATTGGATTCAGATTAGGGTTTCTGGCCGGCCAATGAAGAAGTTTCACGAAATTAGTATCAAACCACGATTTTGAAGTTTGGGAAACATGTACTGAGGCATTGTCCTGCTGGAAAAAATAGTCTCCACTCGTTATTAACGGTGCTTCCTGTAAAAGATTATCACACAATACATCAACATAACTCTCAGAATTCATTCTACCCCGCACAAAAACTATTGGAGTAGTTCCACCTTTTCCGAAACCTCTCAAGACCATTATTGAGCCACCTCCAAATGCACGCTTTGAGAATTTTTTTTTCTTTACGGAATCATACCAGAAGTAGCGAAAACCATCTACTCCATCCAAATTAAACTTTTTCTCATCTGAAAAGACAACATCATCCAACTTTTTTCCCATAGTAATGCATTTTTTGGTAAATTCCAACATCAGTCTTATGAAATTTGGTAAGAGGCGGTAGTAACACATGTTTACTATAACGAACTTTTTTTTCTTTTTGTAAAACACATCGAATAGTTCAAGCACTGCATTCTAAGTTCAATTCACGTTTTATTTCTGTTAACGTTTGTTTTTTGGAGCAAGCTCTCCTTATTATAATTCTTTTCTCCGTATAGAAACAGAAGATCTATATGTCTTTGCCGTCAATATTTATCGGGATTTTAAAGATAATTCTAAATAACCGTTTTTGATCCATTAAGCTTTTCGAAATTTTCCTTACAGAAAGTCCTGAACTTTTAAATGCATCCACTTTACCTTTCTCAAACTCTGAAAGCTTTGTACCTAGGGGCATGGCTGAAAAACAGAATATGACGATCCCAAACGCTTACTATGCATTTATATCGTCGCTGAGTTCCATGTGCAGAGCAAAAAACATGCAAATTTTACTTTTTAGAACACACAAATACAGATGTTCTTATAATTTTGTCCATATCAGATGGCTGTATAAATCCATAATACATTTTATGAATATGAATTTTCCACATATTTCCATAAAAACTTATAAAAATATTATTCATTTTTCTTCTAGTTTCCATCCATTAAATTTGCATAAGTTTCCGGCCAAATGTAGCCAAGATTTGTCGATTTTTCCCCTTTCCTTATAATTTGGACCACCACTTTATCTGCTTGCTAAAATCGCAGGATTTGAGGTGGTACAGCAACTGTTTTCTTAAAATGCATTGAGTCTGACCATAATTGAGGCAAAACTTTCGTCAAATATTTAAGAGTTTGTGTTTCGTTAAAATATACGTGATGTTGATAGAGAATGATCGTCAACAACGATGAAATACAGCTCAAGGATTGCTGAGTCGTCAAAAGTGAGAGTTTTATTTCTGAGAGTGTAAGTGGGTAAATTTAATATTGCATTTTTTCACGAAACTAGTCATATATCTTATTTTGTCAAGTTTTATGAAAATAATTGACACCAGATTTTTTATTTAAAACTGTTTAACTTATTTGTTTAACTTTTTTCTTCTTTGTATCTTTTAAACTTTCAGAACCCATTCCGTAAGTGTATTGAGCAAATACACTAATACAATAAAAATATATTGTCAGAATAATAGATAACACTGCCAAATAATTTTTAATAAAATATTTTGTTTAATAAACCATTTATGTTGTTTTAAAAAGGTACATATATATTTCACAAATATATCAAAAGTTGGCCTGAACAGAGGCTTTATTTGTTCCGCAGTATACTGCTCACAATGTGATAATAAACTTTATACGCATTAATTAATGAAACTATTTTCTCAGTTGTTATCTTATTGAAAGAAGTTATAAATAGTGAATTCTGTGTTGTTAATAATGTTTAACTGTCAATTTTTAATGATAATTCAGTTTATGGATTCCATGGATGTGAAAATCAAATGTCTAAATGGCTTGGGAAATTACAACAAGCTTTTTCCAATACAAAAAATAAAGAAATATTTTATTGTATCTTCTAATTATCTGTGAACCTCATTGGATAATCGTAAGTATGGAGCCACGTAAAATCCTTCTTTACTGTTTGCGTTATCTGTCAGCTTTCAGATTTCTTGAGAAAATGAGAAACATATAATTGTTTTATTTCATCGATTTACGATACGCAAAGCGATTTCTTTCATTAAAACTATAGAAATCGAATACAAACATAATTTCACGCGAAATATAGCGCTGAATCTCAACACTTAAAATGAAATTGAATTTTTATGGGTTACAATCTGTATGGTTTGTCTTATAATGGATGGATAGTATAGACTGGGGGGGGGGGGGGATGATCTTACTGTCATTGAAAATTACATGGATGTTTTTATTTTTTTATTTAATCTTTCTAGGGCTGTGGTTTTCTTATTATATTTAATATCAGCTACATACTCATTTTTTCTATACTTGAATTTTCTGCTAGTCATACCAATATAGCTATTCGTTGATACGTCTGATCGAACTCAAAAATCCGTCCATTCCTTAAGTTTTAATTTATACCTTTTAGCAATTAACATTAGTATATCATGTCAAACATTTTCCAATTAAAGGTAGAAACAAAAGTCCTTAAGAGAGTAAATTTAATATTGTATTTTAGCACGAATCGAGTCTCATGAGTCTTATATCTATCGATATTACTAGTAAAAGATAATTATGAATTTTTTTTATAAATAAGGTATTTTACAAGATGATTGTTTATTTTCACAGTTTTTGATTTTACGATTTTCTTCAATAGTAGTTCGATTGCATGAATGTTAAATTTAGGTGTTATTTATTTTATTTATTTATTTACTTATTAAATTTTATTTTTGTAATGGAATATTAGCCGGAGACAAATGATAGACTCTTTATATTGTTTTTGTGTGAATGAGTTATAATTATTCTTCCGTAATAGAGCCTGCACGCGATAGATTAAAACAATGCATGCTTAAAAAGCATTTGTAAAGCTATAAAAAATGAGTTAATTACGATACATGCCTAAAACAAGCTCCATTTGAAAGTACAATTTTTCCCCATATGATTGCGTATAAATTTAAAATGTGAGATGCTTAAAAACTGCAGTAGCAAAAATTGAAAAAGCGAAAATTTTTTTCGCAAGCGTTGTCATTCGCAAAATGACATCAGCGTTATGCACAGATACGTAAGTCATTTATAATATAGATAGATCGGTTTATTGCTTCCATGGACGTGAAAAATCAAATGTTTAAATGGCTTGGGAAATTACAACAATCTTTTTCCGCCGCAAAAAATAAAGAAAAATTTCATTGTAACTTCTAATTATCTGCAAACCTCCTTGGAGAGTCATAAGTATCGAGCCACATAAAATCCCTTTTTACTGGTTGCGTTATCGGTTAGCTTATCAGATTTCTTGAGAAAACGAGGAACATGATTGTTTTATTTCACCGATATACAATACGCAAAGCGATTTCTTTCGATAAAAGTACAGACATCGAATACACAATTAATCCGTTCTAAATATATCGTTGAATTTCAACATTTAAGAAAGAAGGTTAGTTGGGGTAATTGGACCCACGAGGTAACTGGACCATGGGCTATTTTATAAAAAAACTGTGGATGTTTTTTAAGTTTTAGCTTTTGTGAACAATGCCCCTTAATCTCTACTTCCTAAAACAACGTGTGTCAACTCAATCACAACTCTCACTTTATTGTGATAGGTTGTCAAAAACTTAGATTTCTTTTTATAAAAACAACGTTCATTTGGTTGAACTTCCACGGTTTTTATTAAAATACGGTAAGTACTTTTATTAAACTATCTTCTTTTTAAAGATTAGGCATATTATTATGTATTAATATTAATATATATCTATACATATTTACTTCAAGTTTCAAATGTAAGCCCGGTGTCCCAGTTATCCCATAAAATTTTCAAGAATGGTGTAACTGGGGCATGTATCCGGGGTAACTGGACCATGCTGGATCCAGTTACCCCATTAGTTATAAATAATTTTTTTTTTGAGTTTCTCTTACAATGGGAAGTAAATTTCTCAATTTTTTTTTGCTCGCAATAATGAAAATTATAGAATACCTAATATGTAGAATACCAAATTTCCTGACCTTTTGAGAGGCGGTGATGCTGTTATGACATCACATAATTTTAATTCCTAATTGCCACATTGGCATAGGAATTTTATAATGAAAATTTCACCTTTATTAAGTACGCAAAAATATACTTTTACTTATTTCCAAATAGATTCTCTTGTAAGTACTGGTATCATTAAGTTATTTGAACATTTTACAAATGCAAGTACCTTGCCCCTGAAAGCGAGATAGGCAAGCCTTGAAATTGTACGATATACAGGGGTCGTATTCTACAGGGAAACTTTTATTGTTCCTATCACTATTTTGAAAATAATATGTTCATCACACCTTTCTTTAGAATATGTTAAATAAAATGATCATGAAGGTAACTCATTAAGGGTTCTGGTAGGAACAATAAAATTTTCCCCATATAATGCGAGCCCTGGATACAGATAAAGTACTTAAGTACTTACACAGACGTTTGTTCATAGATTTACCTACCTATTTTTCCTTAAAATACCCATGTGACTTTTGTATTTATTACCTATAGTAAAATACATAAGTACTTACTTAATTTTTATATTTTTGGTATAAATAAATCTAATATTTTCATTTTAGTGCTTTTTTTAGACACATTGACAGCAAAGGATTCTATTACAACACTCTGTATTCACATATAATTTACATGATCTGCCTGGTTTAAAATTTTTTAAGTTGTTACACTTTTTCAAACAGGACCTGATATCCATATGAAAAAAAATAATAATAAACGCTTGTAGAACATAGATCATCCTGTTCCACCTACCCCATTTTTATGGGGCAACTGGACCCAGGAGGAAAGAAAGAGGAAATATGCATATTTTTATATTTTTAAATATTAAAATGTAATTCTGAGCATTTCTGTCTGATAGAGGGAACCTAACTGAACACATTTACAGAAGTTCAGACTTTAATTCAAATGAACATTAGATTTTTGAAGCTGAATTGTCAGAAGCTCCAGAGTCACATTGTAAAATCATGGCCCAGTTGCCTCAACTAACCTTATATAGTTATATTATGCAAAAAAATTTAGCGCCACCTACAAACTTCGCTATAGCAAACCTGTAATTTAAGGCAAGATTTTTGCGAGGTGTTTGCATTATTTTGACCACCCCCTATAAGTATACAAACATACATATGCGTAATTTATGTCTATTTATCTGCAATTTATCTCAAAATCAGGAAAATGGAGGCAAAACTTGTAAAAATCAATGCATCTATAATAATAAAGAAAGAAGTTTGTGTGTGAGTGTGTCGACGGTGTTCTGAAGAGACCGCTGCACGTACAGCTACAAAATTTGGGGGGAAGGTACCTCTATATTTGAAGTTTTGCACCTCGACGCCCAATTTTCGATTTTTTGATTAGATTTTTTTAATTTATTTTTTATGCGACTTTTAGCGTTTTTTTTATTTTTCGAAGAGATTTTTCCACATTAGTGAAAGGAATACGGTTTCTTTCTTTTAACCCAATATAGTAAGTTTTATCCTCTTTTCAATAAAGTTTATTTGGAATTCGTACAGCGATTTTTGAATTTTTAGCAAATTTTTTAGTGCGATTTTTAGTTTTTTCGCCTTTTGCAGCTATTTTTTGACACTGGTAAATGAAATTTTCTTTCAAACTTTTAGCCTAATGTACTAAATTTTGTCTGCTACGATTTTTGAATTTCAGCAGTTTTTAATGCGATTTTGAATGCGATTTTTAGTCGAGAAATTTTGCGTTTAGTGTTGATTTTTTGTCATTCCTGAAATATTTCAGTTTACAATGTTTTACCCCTTTACAGTAAATTTTGACCCCTGCGATTTTTTAATATTTAGCGATTTTTAATGCATTTTTCAATTCGATTTTTAGCGTTTTCTTCGATTTTTACTGCGATTGTTTGACATTCGGACAAAAATTTTGTTTCAAACGTTTAGTCTAATATATTAAATTTCGCAAATTACGATTTTGAATTTTAGCAATTTTACTGCGATTTTTAGAGATATTTCAAGATTTTTTACGTGCCGCGACGATTTTTATCATTCACGAAATACAGTGTGGTTATAATTAAACTTCCCCTATAAACAGCATGCTGCAGCGCAAACGGGTGAACGGAGTGCAACGAAATTTGGTATATAGACTATAGATGAGATGCGCTCACGGAATTTCGAAAAAAAAATAGTTCCGGAATGTCCGCCAGAGGGCGCCTTTGCCGGAAGAACATTAAATTTAACGCAATAAACGACCAAAACAGGATCCAGAAACAATATTAACATTTATTGACTATTTTCTGATCCGTTTTGGTCGTTTATTGTGTTAAATATAATGTTTTTTTCCGGAAAAGGCGCCCCCTGGTGGGCATTTTGGAACTAATTTTTTTTTCGAAGTTCCGTGAGCGCATCACGTGTATAGTCTATATATCAAATTTCCGTGCATTCTGTTCACCCGTTTGCGCTGTAGGATACATAGGGGAAGTTTAATTATAACCACCCTGTATTTCCGATTACAATGTTTTACCCATTAGAGTAAATTTTGACTTCTGCGTTTTTTTAATATTTAGCGATTTTTAATGCTGTTTCAATGCATTTTTCACTGCGATTTTCTATGCATTCTTCATTGCGATTTTCAGCATTTTTTCGATCCCCACAGTGCTTTTTTGACATTCGATAAAGGAATATGATTTCAAACATTTAACCTAATAGGGGAGGTGGGGGATGAATGGGACATTTTCAAAAATATTTTTTTTATATTTTTTTATTTAAGTTACTATCAATATTATGTATCACATTTCATACATTAGGTATTTGCCAAAATATATGAACAATATTTATTCTAGATTATGATTTATTCATAAAGATATTATGAAATCAAAAAAATGTTCCCCCCTGTCCCAATCATCCCCACAGCAGGGATGGATGGGACACAAAGATTTTCCTCCCTGTATTCAATTTTACCGAATTAAAATTTATAATTATAACCTTATATGAAAATTATATCTGTAATATATGATTTTACAGCACGAATCGATATGGGTTTTTTTTTTCAATAACTTCTTTTATTGCAGTTTTAACTTTTAATGCGGACTTCGGCTATCACCCTGTTCTTTTTTTCCACTTATGAGGCATTTTAGATTTTAAATGAAAGTGCAAAATGTCTTTTAAATATAGCATAGATAATAATTTTCAATCATAACTTATTAATTAATATTAATTAAATGTATCGTAGAAACATGCAGAACGGAAATTATTGTGTCGATCGGAAATTGATGTCGTGTTGGGAAAATCAATTTGTACCGGAAAATTCTGCCCGATAATTATTAGACATTAGATACTGGCATCAATGTCTAATAATTAAATGATTGAATTTTCCGGTACGAATTGATTTTCCCAACACGACCCGACTTTCCGATTGACCCAATATGTTAGGGGTGGGGATTTATTTGTGCAACATTTCAAAATTCAATATAATTTCCCCCATTTGATCAATATACATATACTATTTTTATCAATTTTATCTATTTTGATTAAGATTTAGTACCAATTTTTTGATAATCCATTAATAATTATTACAATACAATAAGTAACACTCAGAAATTTTAAACAATAACAACTCATATAATACTATTTAATACTATTAATTTACGTAAATTATTGATTTATCATCCTATATAATACTATTTAATTAATAAATAAAATTTTCAACATCTCTAGGGAGGAGTGAGAATGTCCCAATCATCCCCATGATGCATAATATGCCTTCTCAGCCATTTTACCTCAAAAATTATTTTGTCACACTTTTAGCATAATATAGTAAACTTTGCCATCTACGAATTTTGAAGTTTGGCGATTATGCGATTTTCAGTGATTTTTCGATATTTTTTAATTTTCGCGTCGATTTTTGTCATTCAATGAAGCTTTCTCATTACAATGTTTAACCCCATTGGAGTAAATTTTTACTCCCGCGATATTTTAATATTTCGAAATTTTTAGTGCATTTTTCAATGCGCTTTTAGCGTTTTTTGAGTCCATGGCGATTTTTTTCACATTCGGAAATGGAATTTGGTTTCAAACTTTTAACTTAAAATATTGGTCAACTTTGCCATCCAGTTATTTTTAATGATATTTTCAATACATATTTTAGAGATTTTTCGAGCTTTTTTACGTTTCGCGTTGATTTTTTGTCATTCATAAATGATTTCGAATTGCAGTGTTTTACCCCTTTATAGTAAATTATGACCCATACGATTTTTGAATGTTTTGCGATTTTTAGCGATCGGAAATATCGTGGCGATTTCTGGCATTGGTAAAAGGAATTCGGTTTCAACATTTTAGCTTAATGTAGTACATTTTGTCCTCTGCAAATTTTTAATTTCAGCGATTTTTAAAGTGATATTTAGCGATTTTTAGATCTTTATTTCTTTGCGCTTTGCGTTGATTTTTTGTTATTTATGAAAGAATTCAGGTTACACTGTTTTATTCCATTAATGTAAATTTTTCCCCTGCTATTTTTTTTTTTTAGTTTTAAGCCATTTTTAATTTATTTTCAATGCGATTTTTATCTATTTTTCCAGTTCAACGGCGATTTTTTAACATCCGGAAAAGAAATTTGATTTCAAACTTTTCGCCTAGTATGGTAAATTTTGCTATCAACGATTTTTGAATTTTAGCAAAGTTTAATGAGATTTTTAGCATTTTTTCGAGATTTTTTACGTTCCACGTCGACTTTTTGCCATTCTTTAAAGATTTCCGATTACATCCGATCTTCATCAAAGGAATTACATTTGAAATTTTTATCCAAATATAGTAAATTTTGGCTTTCTTGATTTTTGAAAAAATTTGCTATTTTTAATGCGTTTTTACGTTCTTTCGCGATCTGTTGCGAAGTTTTCACATTCAAATTGTGACCTAAAATAAATTCTGGCCTCTTTTCAATAAAGTTTGTTCGGATTTCGTAGCAATTTTCGAATTTTTTGTGAATTTTGTATGTGATTTTTAGTGCGTTTTCGCAATTTGCTACATTTTTTCCAAATTCATAAAAGGAATCCAATTTCTATCTTCTAGACCAATATAGTACTTTTTTTCTCTTTTCGATGAAGATTATTCGAAATTTGTGCAGTGATTTTTAAATTTGTCGCAATTTTCCATTTTGATTGGCATAGCTTTTTCACAATTCGTGCTGTTTTTTAACGGACCCGTGCAACGCCGGGCAGATTAGCTAGTTAATAATATTTACATTAATGAAGACAAACTTCAAATATTATATTATTATAATTTTAGCAAACAGAAGAAATGCCATTTCATATTAATGGTATTAATTATTATTATCTTCTGTACATGCATATTCAGCCAAAAATAGCAGCTTCTTTTTGTAATTTCTGTAAGATTTTTTTTTTCTACCCAACTATATTAAAAAAATAAATTACCAAGTTGTACTAAATGCCATTTATGAGATATTTATTTTTACTTTTACAATTTAGATAAAGAACGAGACACCACAGTTCCTAATAAATGTATTTGTTTTTATCCGTAGAATTGAGTACCTAAAATATACATTGTTTGAATATGGATTACATTTTCTAAGCTATATTTTTTTAGAAGTTCAAATAAATAGTTCTTTTATTTATTTATCTCAAGTCACCGAAAAATATTATTAGTGTTAATAAAATCATTTTAGGCATATTTCTATCAGTCACATGAACATGCATTTTAATTAAATTTAAATACTCAAGAAATGTATGCATCTGGAAAATGTTTTGAAATGCTTTTGCCATTTATGCACTTTAACTAAAAATTTCTGAAGGAACGAAATTTTAACCATGTAAATATGCAGCTTATTGATTTAAGATGCATAGGAAATTTACTTGCGGTTAAAATATATTTCTGAAATTGTTTTTTGAACTACTAATCCCGATTTTAAAAGAGGTAATATAACAATCTTTTTAAAAGTTGCGTCTGTCGAAATTTTAAAATTTTGCTATGGTCAAATAGAAATCTGCATTCCTTCGTGATACGTTAGTGATTTTTGTGCTAAATAACGAACAGGTTATCAGGAAAGTTTCGAACACACATAAATTTTCCATTAGTGAGGGTTCTAATTTCTTAAGTATATTTGTATTGAAATTTATATAAATTTTAAGGAAAAACGTAAATAATTTTTAGGATTAAATTCGTGATTTATCGTATACAAATGTTGTATAAAGAAATATATTTAAAAATAAATTTAGGTTTTGAAAATTTAATTTAACTAATAATCATTATAAATTAAACGATTTTTTAAATATTGCAAGTAATTAACGGAGTTTATAACTTTCTATGGCATTTATGTCTTTACTAATTACTCATATTTTACACATGATATTAAGAAATATTTTATGTTAGCCGATAAAATAATTTATATCGGTGATTTTGTGGCCTTCAATCTATCATTCAAAATTATGAAAGTCTTTTATCTTCAATAAAATGCGGAAAACAGGAATTATAACATTTATCCTTCGTTACTTAAATATTACTTAAATATAATTAGGATTCACTACATTACAAACCTTTTAGACTGAAATGTAGATAAATAGTATATTTAAAAAAATCTTCAATTCCTAGCGTTTCGAAAATACTACGTATTAAGATTTGTATGGCTTCCGTGTGTTGAAACAGAGGAAAGGACCGTGTTTTTGTAAATTGTCTCCATGAAGTCTCCCGGAAGCCAAGTAGTCTAATAAAAGAAATAATAATATATTAAATATAAAAAATAAAAAAAACCCGACTGCGTAAAAAGTGGACTAATTAATTATTTCTCATCAATATGAAAGTATTTTTTATATTACTTACCTATTTTTTTTTACTTGTATTTATGACTTTTAAGTTGTGTTTAATTGTTAATTCCTATCTATAAACACTGTTTTGATGAAGCCTATAGATGTCTATGAATATTAGAGTTGCATTAAAGCGATAGATCCTACCTACACAACTTCCAGGTTGTGTAATATTTAAACGGAGCTTCTGACTCTAAAATAGTCAATTAAACATCAATTTCATTTTGAAAGACCTATCCAATGATATGCCTCTCAATAGCATGCGTAATTTTTTTTTTCGTCTCTTCCGCCATTTTGTATTTTACGGCTGCTATTTAGAATTTATAAAAACAAAACCTAGCCTATAAATATCGGACGGTTAAGACGAATCGATAGAGACTTCATTCATTAAAATCCATACTGCCGTTGAGATGTTACGAGTGTATAAAGAAATCCACGTACCCAGATACGCGTGAAACACATAACCCTTCTTGGCAGTCGAGTAAGAAATAGTGTCAAATATGTGTTTTACTTGATTAGAAAAATATTATGTACACGAACCATATTTCCAAAAATGCATTCATTTTGGAAAGTAGACACAATTTTTCGTCAAATACCAACCACATCACTATGCGGATATTTACTTTCTGAAATAATATAGGACGTTCGCTTTTTTATTTATATTTACTTATTTATTTTTACGACTCTATTATTATTATTACATTTGTATTACGTTTTGCAAAAGCTCGTCATAATTTTTGTTTTGAGTTTTCTGGTTTGTTAAATTTTTTTCTCTGTTTTAACTGAATAAGCAGCATTCCTCAGATGTTTACTGCGTTACGTTAGAATTTAAAACATCGAGTTAATATCAACTAATAACGACAAAATGGTTTTGATAATCTTTATTTTTACATCTACATTTCCTGTTATCTGACGGATAGTACAAACAGACGGTTAAAAGAGTAATGGAAAATTCACGTTTTACTCGTTTTATTTTCACGTTTTACTTTTTTGGAAATTTGAAGTCGCGGAAATCTACGTAAAATATCATCGTTTAATTTCATATGTTCTTCTTCCAAATGTTATTTTATTTACAAAATGTTGCAAAACATTTCGTACAATTTAATTATTTTATTAATAAAAAATTAAATTAAATAATTGCCAATTCCATATAATTATACATCTTCAGTTACAATTTATTTTTCGTTAGTTTCTTTTACATTATATACATTCAATTTAAATAAATACATTTTTTTTCATTTTTATTAATATATGAATGTGCTGCTGTTCCATACAACTTTTCTTTTTTCAGACTTCAAAATGTCACATCGTCCTGGATGAAGTAAATGTCTCACAAGAGTGATGGTGTATTTTTGAATGTCAAACATAAAATCGATTCATCCTAACTGTGATTCTGACACAATCTTTCTTTTATAAGATTTATTAATTTTCTTTTGTTATATATGATTCATTCTAAACTGTAAAAACACATTTTTGGTTTTAAATAAAATTCACTTAAAATTTTAATAATTGTTCACTGTTTTCTAACAATTTTTATATGATAGGCTTTTAACGATAAACGACTATATTCTTTATTTCTCATGTTGCAACAAGAAAGGAAATGTCGCGTCACGCATATAATATGAAACACTTTCCACCATTTCCTGAATACTGTACCAAATCTTTGCTGTGTAATAAGGTAAAGGAACAGTTGCACTAAATAATACCGGCTAATTAAACAACAAAATCGAACATGATAGTTGAACATGCAATTTCAGCAATCAACGGCCATAGTCAATATTCGAATTCTGTTGAAGATCTATAGACTTGTTACACTGCATACAGTTTGCTAAAATTGAACTCATAATTAATTAAAGTTAATCAATAATTGTTCCGATATAAAACACAAAGTACATTTGCATTTTCTTTGGTCATTTACTGGCCTAATACAATCGCCTGAAATATGTTGTGTAGTCCTACATATCATCTAAAGATTTTTATACACACTACATAGAATTTATGCACATTCCATGTAGTATTCCACATTTTATTAACACTTAAAAATGTTCACGATATCTGAAAACGCACTTTCATCAAACATCCCTGATAGACAATATTTCGGATGCAGTATTGTATCCGAAAGCTTTTATGTAGCCCTGTAAATGAACGATAAATGTAATGCACACCATATTAAACTATACGTATATTATAGTAAACCTCAGTGACGTATAAAATTCAACATCTTTGAAATAGTGAACCATAATTAAAACATTCTACAAACAGTTTTTCCCTCCAGGCCATTATATAACCGAACTGTTTTGTGCAACCCTGTAAAGGAATGTTTAATTCTTTGCTCAATATATTTTACAGAAACCATATATTAGTACTATTCAGAAATTCATAGTAATTCTATTGTGTTTATAACGGTGTAAACATCATTAAAATATGCCGCAAACGATTTTTCTTCATAGATCATAATTTAAGTGAATACGTTTGAAAGTCCTTGCACTCGTACTGTAAGTGCTACACATAACATGTTCTATAATAACCATCCTCTAGTGCTCCTCAATAATGCATATGAATTCCATTATATTTAAAATATTGTAACAATATTAAAATACACCAACCCCCAAAGACCATAATGTAATGGAATGATTTTGAATACCCCTGTAAATGAACTATGAATGGTACACACTTAATGGTACACACTTTTTGATACCGAACATTCCACTGTGAGCCTCAATAACTTCTATCAATTGCATAGTAATCCGAGTATATTTACGCGAGTTAGATCACGGACAGACAGACGAACAGACAAACTCAATTCATAAACACTTTTCAACTATCTTGGAAAGTGATAAGAATAAAAATTTGAATGAATTTTTACAGAAACGCTCACAGGTTTACGAATATGCATGTTATGCTTACAACCGTTAAACAGCAACCATGTAGTCATTAGCTACAGTTACAGGCCATTTTGAGCCTTTTGTGTTACATGGGTGATCGCAAACATAATTTTATTATAAAATTTATTGTTGGTCTCCTAATTATTTGAGCGACCAAATCTTCACTTAAAAATACATCCTTGAAGTTCAAGGAGAATTTGTCAATAATATCCGATAAACAGTGTACAACTGAAAGCATGCAGTCCCTGCTCCTTAACTTTTAAAGGCCAGGGTAGTCTCAACGCGCTTCTAAAAAGTGCAATAAACTAAATTCACTATGCATTCTTCTAAAATCAAATATATCATCCCCTGAACCTCTCTCGAAACAATGTTCTTATTGTACTATTTCACAAAGATTATTTTAAAACTCAAGCTTCAAAATAAATGTCATTCATTTAATAACTTAAAAGTGTCTTAAATTACGAAATGAAGCCTTTTAAAAAAGAGACTCGAGTTAATTGGAATGTAAATATTTAAGAAACAAATTTCTTGCTATCAACTGAAGTTCTATTTAGGTTATGATAATTAAATTACATTTGTTTTAAAGCATTTGCTTTCGGAACTTTCATTGTCTATCAAAAAATATCCAAAGCTATTTTGAACAAGTCAATCTCATATAGCATTATTTTCATTTTTGTAATATCTTTATAAGTCTTTGAGAATGTTTATATTAATGAATTATACATAATTATCATGTTTTCAAAAAAAAAAAAATATTACTTCAAAAAAATTTTGGAAATACATTTCGGCACTTTTTTACACGCGAGAATTTTATATCAAATATTAATTTATTTTATCATATGCATCTGTTATACAGGTTATCCAATAAAAAGGGCTAAAAGGTTTATTGCAGTAAGTATAAATGAAAATTAGAAAAATGTTCGTAGGATAATAGAAATATGCAAATAAAAAATTATTTCTGAACTTTTAATGAAACAATGTTCTTATTATAATATTTTATAAAGATTATTTTAAAAATTCAAGATTCTAAATAAATGCCATTCATTTAATACTTTAAAAATGTCTTAAATTTCAAATTGCAGTTGCCTTTTGAAAAAAGAGACTCAAATTAATCGGAATGTAAATATTTGAAAAACGAGTTTCTTGCTGTTAAGGGCAGTCGGAATTCTTATACTTACCATGTTAAATTAATGTACAGTCGTGGAAACAAAAGTAAACACGCCCTACTCATTCCTCAACAATTTATCGTAGAAGTAAGTTACTGGTACCGAAACATTGGAAATAAAGTCTACTTTTAAATGATGTATATAAAATTTGCTTAGGGAGCCATCTACATATTAAAACTAACCATAACTTTGATTTTTTTTCAATTGTAGTACACAATTCTGACAGCATAAATGAACTCTATACTATTCAATCAGTCTAAAAAAAAATTTTTATGCAATTCCTACAATAAGTTTCCGAGAAATTAATTATTTTAAAACCAGCGTATTTTAAGGGCTGTCTCCAAATCGAAGTTTGGTACTTGATTTTTAACCGAGAGAGCTCCCTTCTTGATCAGGGCTCCTTAAACAATCAATTAAGCTTGTTGGATTACAGGATAGCATAAGAAATGTCAAAATATTTTGTCACTTCTATGACAGACGGCCCCTTAAACCATCATTTTGCCGTTTTTAAGCATAATTTGAAAACTACTTGGAAGTAAAATGTGAAATTTTGGATTTCCATAAAGCGGGACTTAATAAATCTGAATCCATCAAAAAAATTGTAGGTTGCAATTCATATATATATTTTTTAATATTCATTTCATAATTCATATCAGAAAATATAAATATTGCAAATTCAACGTATTTATGTTTGGGCATATTAGTATTATTGCTACACAAAAAATTAAAACATTAGGATTATAATTTCAGAAATTATAAATAAAAGTATGAAAATGTAATTTAACTTTAGAAGCACTAAATTTTGAATGTTTATAATTCAAAAACTTATCATTCAAATGACTTGAAATTTGGTGTCTACGTATAGTTTGAACCAAAGATTTGAAATATCTCGTTAAAATTGAGTATTGCTATTGAAAAAATGAAGTTTGGATTTGTTTCAATATGTACATGCCCCCCTAAGCAAATTTTATATACATTATTTAAAAGTAGACTTTATTTCCAATCGTTCGGTACCAGTAACTTTCGACTACGATAATTTCTTGAGAATTTAGTAGGGGGTGTTTACTTTTTTTTCCCCCACGACTGTACCTTTTCTCATAATCTACTTAAGATATGGACTTGAATTTTTTTATGCATAAAAGAAACAATTCTTAATAATCTGAAGTTAAATTTATAATTAAATTAAGCTTAGATATTTAAAAAAAATCAGAAGTAGAAACACCATTTAAATTCCAAAAAACATACAATTTTTTCAAAGATAATGATAATAATAAAAAAAGTCTTTTTATGAGTTTAAACAATTCACCTCCGATTAAACAAGGATATGTAAAGAATATTCAAGCGAAATTTCAAAGCATAATATATAATAGTTTTTTCAAAAAAGTACATCGAAGTTTAAAAAAAAAAAACAGCGTTTTGAGAAAATGAAGTTTAAAGTAAATAAACGCACTAGTAATAAAGTCGATAAACAAGCAGAATTACTAAAAATTTTTCCAACTTCTGGGTGCTGTAGAAACAAAAGTAATATTTCAGTTGAAGGAGGAGAAATGGTAAATTCAAAATATTAAAAATTCGAAAATTCGATATATTTTAGGTTTTGACCTTCCAACTGCCCTTAACTAAAGTTATGTTTAGGTTTTGATAATTAAATTACATTTGTTTTAAAACATTTACTTTTGGAGCATTCGTTGTCTATACAACGATTTTCAAAAGTTATTTTAAATATTTAACTCCCACATAGCATTATTTTGATTTCTGCATTATCTTTTAAAAGTCTTTTAGTATGTTTAGATTAATGTATTTTCCAAAATAATTATCATGTTTTATAAAATAATATTATTTCAAAATGATTTTGGAAACGAATTTCGCACTTGTTTACACGTAAGAATCGTATATCAAATGTAATATTTTATCATATGTATCCGCTATACAGTCCACAAATGATGGTTACACGGTTTATTTCTCTAAGTATAATATATAGATAAACAATGTAAATTAGAAAAATGTTCGTAGGAAGGAATAGAATGCAAATAATAAACTACCATCTGTCATACTAAATTCAAAATTTATTTTTTATACTGTCCCTTATACAAAAAATACCTTATTAGAAAAATTAACTCCATTTCATCCTTATTCCTATCTAGTGTGATTATCTACAAAAGTTACGTAGTTATAGAAAGTCAGAAATCGTGGCTTAACTCACTTTTTCACAAATTTCAAACACAATATCTTGAAAAAATTAATCATCTCCTAGAAATCTATGATTATATCATGTAGGTCAATTATGTTTATTTTTCTGAATATAATTTTAAAATGCAAACGAAATATTTTTCCAAACTTTAATACAGTTTTCAACAATTGATGCACTAATGTAAAAATAATTTGTAAATATTGAAAGGTAGAAAAATGATAAAAGATTTGAAAGAAGCCTATTTTTATTTGTAATAGAAACATGCATTGTATCATTGTAACATGCTAAGAGACTGTTTAATACAGTAGAAGCCCGATACTGCGCGATTATATGTATAAAATTATAAAAAAAAGTTGCAAAAATTTAATAGTACAATATATGAGAAAAGGTATGTGAAAAATTATACTATGTTATTCACATTAAAATTTCGATTGAAGAGATTTACTCACCATACTCGGGTGTACTATTTTGTTTACAGGTTTGATTTTGAGAAACGAAAATACCATGCAACGTTATTAAAACCACAGTTTCTAAGTTTCTGCCGTCAGCCCTAAAACAAAACTGGACTCCTTGCAAAATATTTCGTAAAACTGTTTCTAGCTTTTCAGGTCTTTCTCTTTAATGAGTCGTATGCTTAATGAAAATTACTTTTACTAATGAATTTTATTTTATTTATGTGTTGTCTTTATCTGGATATCATTAGCTACGTACTGGGATTATGGGCACACGTTTCGTATCTATGGGGTTAGAATGAGTTCCATTGTATTCATAATTGTATTGTATGAAAAGTTCTATTCAATAAAAAGAAATAGCAAACCAAAGTTCTTTTATATGTATATTGGAATGGTAGATAACAATAGGGTATCAGATAGTTAGAAAAAACGAATGGGAACAAAAGATAATTTCCTGTGATGGCCTGTTAATGAAAAATCGGGGAGAAGACACTTGGGTTGTCCTTGACTTTACATGTGAAAACACCAGATCCTGGGAGATGTCGGAGTATAACACTTTAAGAAAGTCAGTCTTGGGTTGGAGGTGAATCGTGTAGTTTGATAAGGAAAAGGTGCTAAGGGCAGAGAATATTTTTCTAGCGACGAGTATATGTGTACAAGAGTTCGCTAGAGACCTGATGGTTATCCCGCTGAATAAGCCTGTCTGAGTACGGTCAGTAGAGACTACAAGAGTGTATTTTTTAATGATACAACCTAATTCGTACATAATACAGTAGGGGTAATTTAATGTGGGGTAAGATCTGTTATATGCGTGCCGAACATAGCGTTGAAATGCATACTTTATTTTGGCACACAACTCTTGCGTATTTATGGATCATTGAAGACATACCGAAGCACGAATTCACCCCAACATGTAAAAATCCATCGGGTTTAGATGCGGTGATCGAGGTGGTCCGAGTAGAGTAAACTAATCCAGCTATTTCCGAGCTCTGTAATTAATGAAATTGCTCGCTACTTGAGTGTTATGTGATGGAGCGCCGTCGTGTTGAAACTAAATGCAATTGTAAATATTTAATGCTATATTTTCCATAATTGTTTCGAATGCACTTATCATTACCATTTGAAAAATGTTCATCTTTGCTCAATGCAGTAATGTCTTCAACCTAAACTGATAACAACTTTAAAATTCCATGAAACAGATGTAGAAACATTATAAATTTAGGATAATCAGGTCAAGAAGGATTCAGTACATTATTAAAAAGCTTACTGATATCCAGCTTCGGGAATAATTTAAAAATCATAAGGCCGTTCTCATAGAGCAGATTTTTAAACTTTTTTATATTATTGTTAGACAGTTTTAGGTAGCTTTCGTTACAAAAAGCTACCTATTGCAGCCGTTCGGAGAAAAACGATTCCGAAACATTTTGGTATATTTTCACCTATCATGAACCCTAGATCCCGAAACCACCCTCCGTTCAAAATTGATATATATATATATATATATATATATATATATATATATGATCTTTGTCATACTGTAACTCTCGTATTTATGAATCCATTTGGATAAAATTTCGTGTGTTCATAGTACATACCAATGTCTCGACCGAGTTCGTTGGCCAACTTCATCCGCCATCTTGTTTCAAAATGGCGGCCATTGAAATTTTTTTTTTAATTTAAAATTTAAAATGAGGCACAAAAAAATTGGACATTGAAAAAGATTTTTCTCTTATGTATTTGGGCTTGATACAAAGATTCTGGAGCACTTTTAGTTTCGTCTATATCTTAAAAAATGGCTGATTTATAGCATTTTGAATTTCTAGTGTGGCTGACATTTTGAAACTATCTGATGTTTGTCACACGATAACACGCGTATTTATGAACGGATTTGGATATAACTTGGTATGCACATAGTACATAGCAATGTCTCGACCGAGTACGTTGGCCAACATCATGCACCATCTTGTTTCAAAATGGCGGCCATTAAGTTTTTTTAATTTAAAAGTAAAATGAGGTACAAAAAAATTAGAAATTGAAAAAGATTCTTTTACTTATGTGTTTGACCTTGATACAAAGATTTCGGAGCATTTTTCGTTTCGTCTATATCTTAAAAAGTGGCTGAGTTATAACACTTTGAATTTCTAGCATGGCTGACATTTTGAAACAATCTGATTTTTGCCACGCAACAACACGCGTATTTATGAACCGATTAGAGTGTGACAAGTCATGTGCATTGTACATAGCAATCTCTCGGCCGAGTTTGATAACTTCATCCGCCATCTTGTTTGAAAATGGCGATCATTTAAAAATTAAAAAAAAAAAATTAATTTAAAATGAGGTACAAAAAAATTAGAAATTGAAAAAGATTTTTTTCTTACATGTTTCAGCATGTTACAAAGATTCTGGATAATTTTTCGCTTTGCCTTTATGTAAAAAAAAAAGCCGAGATATAGCAGTTTGAATTTCGAATGTGTGTGACATTTTGAAAAATCTGATTTTTTGCCTGCAACAGCATTCGTTTATATCAACCGATTTAGATATGAGTGAGCATGTGCACAGGAATTACTAAGTTGTCGACCAAATTGAATGGTGAGCTTTGTTGCAACCAGTATGTTGTTTTAAAATGGCGGGCTATCACCGATAATTCGGGTTAATATCATTATTAATATAGTTCGGGATATCACCGAATTTGTCGAGAAAATATAAATCACTTTATTAAAACCAGCTTTGAAAACGCTGCGTAATTTCGCGAAATTCTCATTATATTCAATATTGACAAAAAATAGTATTTAATCTTCTATAATCGGGTTCCACTAATTTGAGCTTGGTGTGTTTGAATAATATAAGTTGGCTTTTAAAAAAATAAGGAATATGAAAGCTACCTCTTCCTCCCGGCACTGGCCGGAAGGACTTTTTTCTACTGTTGTTATTAGATTTTGGTATCTCGCTGAATTTTTAGACATTATTGAAATTTCAAAAAATATAATATTACTAAATTCATTAGGTTTTATGCTTTTTTCCGGATTTTTTTTTTCTTTAACATTGGAGTATCGATGATTATTTAAAATAATTTTTCGGATACTAGAAAAAAATAAAGCGATAATAGCGATGCAGAAAGTAAATATATAAAATATCAAGAGCACTTTTAGATTCTCATTTGACTGACTGCGATTTAGATTTGACTGGCTGCGTTTTTAAAGGGAGGAAATACTGATATTGGGACTATAGACTTTCGACAGATGTGTGTAAACTAAAGCGGTTCAGTAATATATATATATAACATGTAATATTTGCAAAAAAATTAACATTTTGTTATTCGGGAAACATGTTTTCCCTCTCATTTTATCTGAATCTGCGATACTTCAGATCGAGCCAATTCGGGATTTTACAGTATTATGAAGACCTCTTCAAATATTTAGATAACACAGGCCAGCGAAATTGAAGCTTTTAAAAAATACAAGAGAAGTTTTTGCGGATTCTTATGTTATTTGGTGTACTGATTTCGAAAATGACCTCCATTTTGTCCCATCATATGAGAATTTTTTTGTAAATTGATATCGATATTTTAACTAAAATCCTATTTGAAAAGGGATTCTCTCGAACAATTTTGCATCTACTATCTGGCAACAGTGGTTCTTATCCATGTAAATGTATGTAAAAATAATAGAAAGGCAAATTGATTTTTCAGTAATAAATTACTTTTTATTAGGTTTAAGTGGATGAAAACAACTGTTGCCATATCGCACGAGCCGCCTCTGGTCGAGGATAAAACAAAATGTTCCCTCTAGTTCAAACTTTTTACATCAAATTATGGTGCAGTTTATAGAAAAATATCATCTATATACTATTTTAATTTGTTTTTATTAAGGCACCGTACATAAAATATACAACTGATCAAGAGGAGCAAATATTATGTTTGTGTACATGAAAGTTTCAAAGAAATTTTAAACTGAGCAAAAAACAAAACAAAACAAAAAAGTTTTTATTTAAGTACGTACTTTTTTTCTATTTAACGTCTTTTTGATGTTCTTCGTTTATGTTCAATCTCAGGCCTATCTCGTGTTCGTGTTAACATCCAACAGTAGACGGCGAGCATGATCTTTTCCCATCTTTCTTTAGAGCGCTCCATATCTTTGATGTCTTGATGGAGACTTTCACCTTGTTCTTCGCTGACTGATCCTAAATTTGCGGGTGAAAAAGTGCACATGTTAGTGAAGGAAATGTATTTTGACACTTATGAAACAACCCAACGCTTGAAATTTTTCCAACATTTTCATTACAATTGGTTTATAGTCAGGATTCTTGTAATTATACAGAAATTTGCTGACGACATTTTTGAACGCAACCCAAGCTTCTTTATCCTTTGTTATCTCAAATTCTTTATCCTTCATAAGCTTGCGGATATTTGGACCAACAAAGATTAGATTTCCTCTTTCAACTTGGCTTCGGATAAACCTGAATCTTTTTGCACAAGTATTTGAAACAACCGCAATCATTTGCAAAAATCGCAATCATTTGAAACAATACAATTTTTGGCTCAACTAAACTGCTCCGAATCACATTCTTAGTGCCTGGTTTAAGATTTTGTCTTTTCGGCCATTCTTTTTTGACCCAATGTTGAGTCTTATCACGGCTGTCCCACTCACAAATGAAACATAGATATTTGTGTATCCGCCTTGTTGACCATGGAGGTAACTTTCAAATCACCGCAAACGACCAGACCGAGGTCGGCATATTTAATTTTGTTGGATCTGAGCCAGGTTTTAATAGCGTTCTTTTAAATGCACCGAGTATCCAACTGGTACAGATACATACTGGCTTCCGTGATGAAGAAGGACAGCTTTAAGTCTCCTTTTCGATGAATGTAAAAACAGACTCCATTCATCTTTATCGTAGGTGATATTAAAATTGCTAATCAATCCGGGAACATCACAACGATAGACCAGGTTCTCCCCCTCCTCAAAGTACTACTTAACAAATTCCTTTTCTCGATTCCTGTTCTAATAAAAAGCGGTTCCTTTGGCCAATAATTTTCATTTCTTTCAATCTGGAGCCCAACAATTCTGCTGCCTCTTTCAAAAGGCCCAGATCTCTAGTCAGATCACTAAGTTCAACTTGAGAGATGGACTGAGTTGAATCGCTTCCAGAGGGCTTATATTTATTATCGGAGCCGTGAACCTCTGGATGTTCCGAGTCCGAAGACCCTATAAATATTACTTTGAAATTCAATTGAAGGCAAAGGCACTGGCACATCAGGTCCATGATGAACGAGGTGTATGGACGATGGAATGTTCATAAAAATCTAACTAAAATTGAATTTTTCAAGAAAACGTGAAGTGATAGAAATTTTTCATTATTTGTTTTTCAATTAGCACCACAAATTACATAAAGATCAGCAACCAATTCCCTTGTATTTTTTTCATCGCAGGCCATGTGTAATCGTTTGGACCTTAACGTCAATATATGTCGTGTCGAACGTATTTATTAATCTGTTTCATTGCGAATTACAAATTTATTTCTTATACGGTCTCTTAAAACACTTTCAATTTTCAAATATTGATATTTCCTCGAATATTGAAGATAATCATTTTTTGTTTGTGCGTTTATATTTTTCATACGTGAGTTTAAGTAAGAGTTTTGCAATTGTTTTTTTTTATATAAATAAAGGACAGTACAAAAAATTAACTTTGAATTTTCCAGGAAATTCCTCCACATTCACACACACTATGGAGATGAAAGTATACTATTTCAATAATCTACTACCAGTGAGCTCTTTTCTAATTTATATTATTTATCTATATCTTATACTTAAAGAAATAAACCGTATAACCACCTTTTTTTGGGCGACATACACAGACGACATGCACTTGCACATATCTCAGACTGCTGTTTCTATAACTTAAATTATAACAGAAATGTTTGTTTTAGAAACAATATATTCCTTAAAACAACCAAAGAAATAAAAGAAAGAATTAAAAATAGTTAAACATAACGATATATTTTTTTCCTTGATATTAAATGGAAATTTCACTTTTGTTTAATCATTCATTATATACAAACATTTCTGTTGTTGTTTGAATAAAGTTTATTTTTAAATTTTCTTGATCATTTTTTAGGGCAAATTGCATTGATAAGATAACAATCATATGTAGTATATATATTTTTTTCTTCAAGGAAATTCTACATTTTTTTCTTAAAATAATTAGATATTTTCATAAAATTAGTTTTTATTTCCCACTTTAAAGTTATTAAAAAATGTGAATTTACACAGATAAGAATAGCAACGTAATGCTAGTTTAATATGATTAACAAGCTTCTCTTTCAAGCTTCGAATTCATTTTAATGTTCCAGAAATAACTTAATATCTTCTAACAATATTCGTTTATGAAATAAAGCTATAAATAAACAAGATAACATTTTAGCCTTTTAAAGTTCAAACCTGATATGAACTTTACAAAGCTCTGTATTAATTATAAACAATGTATAAGGAAATAAACAACTTTATATCAACATTAGAGAGTCAATATTTACTACAAACATGAAATGTGACATGGTGTGGCTCATTGTTTGACAGGCTCTTTGTACGCATAAAATAAAGAAAACATTATTATTTTACAATAAAACACACATACTACAATATATAATACAACACAAACAAATAACGCCTGCATTCAACAGTTAACAGTATATATAAATATTATGCAGACATACATACAATAAATATAATAAACCCAACTGGAGTGAAAAATTAGCCAGAGCCAGAAATCGAACCCGGGACTACAGCATTCCAGGCTGTCGCTCTAACTACTGAGCTACGCGTGCCGATACCTGGGGCTGCAATTTTTCACTAATAAACCATGCTGGGGAAGTCAGCAGCAATCTATACGACAGCCTTGGATGACCGGACAACGAAGAATAGATTTTACTATTACATCGATCTACGATGTACAATAAAACACACACAAATAACGCCTGCAATCAACAGATAACAGTATATATAAATATTATACAGACATACATACAATAAATACAATAAACCCAACTGGAGTGAAAAATTAGTCAGAGCCAGGAATCGAACACGGGACCACGGTATTCAGGCTGCATTATTATTTTACATTATTCAAATGCATTGTACAGACATACCGAACCACATTTCTATTGTTAAATTATTTTAATTTCATTTTCATTTTAATAAATATTTTGTGGCATCGTCTCGTGCGTTTCTGTGATAATGACGCATTATTTTTCTTAATCATATGTGGTTTAAATGATAATAGTCATTACATTTGTTTCAAAATCACCATGCATAGGCGTCACACAGAACATTTTTATTACAATATGTAATAATTTATACAAATTCATGCAACTAATGGGTTGTTAATAAGAATAGTCATATTTTTATAAAAGGTAAAGAATCACCTTATCAGTCCACAGCTTTACCTGTGGGAAGCCTTTTGAAATTTTTTGCGATTTGTAGACGTTGATATATTGGAAAAGTTTGGGTCACGGACAAGCCCGTGGTACTACGTTCACTAAGCTTCGGGTTTCACTGCAATATAATTGATTCATATTAATTAAAGTAATATAACTCTATTGATTTAATGCATTTTTAATAGATTAAACAATGATTATTACTCTCAAGGATTACATTTGTATTCGTAATTAATTTTTTTATATATAATATTGAAAGAATCATCTGTTTTAGCATTTAATAAAAAATACAGAGAAAACAACATAACGAATTTGCCGTTTTGCAAAACTGTCAGAGGGTTCTTAATATAAAATGACTTCTATAAACTTCTACAAAGGACCAATCTATATTTTCGTAGAATATTTGAGGTTTAATAGAATTTTAGATTTCCTTCAACGAAGTGCAACATACCATCATACTTTTTTTAAGTAAAAAAAAAAATAGTATATTTGTTATATATATACATTGCCTGTTCTCCTGACTTATCATTATTTGTCCCTGTGGTTAAGAAAATTTGAATACTTCCGTGATAATTAATGTATGGGATAATACAAAGACATTAAAAAAAAAAGATTTTAATAACACGTGTGAATTCGAATACGTTGCAGATTATCAATATTTTTCATTTCAACGCCGTCTTCTTTAAATCGTATGATACGGCTTGCTTAAATATAATGTTAACATGATTAAACGTATGCGATTTAATGTAATGCATAGCTGCCAACTTGTACGGATTTTTCATATCACTAAAATTTAATAGTAAATTTTAGGTAATTGAATCGCCGAAAAGCAAGAATTTTTAACGTTTAAATAAGAGGAATATTTCTATTAAATTTTTGTGGTAAGAAAAATCCGTACAATTTGGCAGCTATGGTAATGTCTTATCTCATTTTGTCCCTTCTTTCGTTATCTTTTGTTTACGTTTCGGATTTCTTTAACTCCTGAAAATCATACCGTGTTTTGATTAAAGAAAATTTGTTCTCTACAAATTTAGCTGGGAGGAATTAATTTAAAAGTGGTATGATTTGGATGATAATGTTTATCTCCAGTATTCTGTTATATTATTTTTGAGTTTTAAAAATACCGATTTGAGAGTCATGAAATTTGAACATGAATGTGTTCGTAAAATCAGGTTTTTCGGATGTTGTCAATTCCCAAGTAAACATTCGCGTACTAAACAAACATATTTTACAAATAAACTTAATTAATTAAAAGCATTAACATTAAAATTAAGATTGATGTTATTTTGCGATTCTCTACCGCATAAATTCAATTACGCAGCTAAAAATGTTTATTTGATAATTGATAGTATCCTTCAAAATCGATATTGTGGGTATGAAAAAAACTGATAAAGATACTTTAAAAATTACTCTGAAACTTTTCTGAAATTCCTTGGCAACAAAACAAAATATATATTTATATTATAAATTAAAAACGTGTCTCTCAGTAAAACTGGCGTCATTTTGAGAATGGCAACAGTTCACGATGAAATTTCGATTTTGAAAATTTTGCGACTGCATTTTTTTTTAATTTCTGAACTTCCCAGATTTTCAATTTTTACACCGTCATATAGGGAAAAAAATCTACTTTCAAATGCAATTTGTTAGAAAACAGTATCTAAATTGACTGATTTATTACAGCTTTTAAAATAATTTTCAAGCATGGATATTTTTAATATATCTCCGTCGCGTGCAAGCTCCATTACGATATAAACCATTTGCACTTAAAACAATAGAAATAATTCAGCATTTGTCTCTGGCTAATTTTTCATAACGAAATTAAAACTTCGTCAATCTATTATATTAAAAAATGAGTGTCCGTTTGAATTTCACAGCTACTCTTCCTAGAATAGGGAATGTTGGGCGATCAAATTAACGCCAGATATACGTATAGACCCCACAATAAGAAAAGTGATCTTAGAATTTTAAAATTTGAATTAGTTTTCGAGATATTAATTTTTCATTATTTTTAATGGCATTTCTGTAATGATAACGTGTAAATTCTACCATTTTTGTTGAGAAAAAGGAAAATGATAGGGATTATTAGATTTCTTCGTTTGACATAATTTTCAAATTGAAATTAATTTTTATTTAATAGATAGTGAATTAATATTGTTATTTAATTGTATTTTTCAAGAAAAGTTCAAGGAATACAAACTTATTTTTACATATATTCAAGTTTCAGGTAGTTTATTTTAGAAAACAAGAAAATACCTGTCTACTTTAACATTTAGACAAATCCCATTGACATAAAATGATTTAAAAAAAGAAATCCATCGTAGCTTTTTTAAAATTAATATAAAGTAGAATATCAGAGATTTTACACTATTTTCTTAATATGGCGATTAAAACTTTTCTCAAGTACGTTAAAATCATAATGCTTTAGCGATAAAAATTATATTAAGCCTTTATTTTAATTAATAAATATAAAATGATTTTGAACAAATATGCTGAAACAAAATAATTTTTGTATAAGTTCACTCAAATGACGTCATGTCTCCAGATTTGAAATTCGAAGTCGAAATACTAACAGTATTACCAACAGAGTATACAGTATAACAGAAGTACAGAGTATAACAGTATACCAACAGAGTAAAAACAGGGAGTGTCCAAGCCGGGTCTTGAACTCTTGTCATTGGCATGGCAAAATAATGCTCTACCAATTGAGACACTCAGACGATAATCAACCTGGCAATCCCCCCCTCTTAAACGTTGGCAAGGCTGGTCTTCATGAGCCGCAACCACAACCCTATGACAAACATGAGATCGAAATACTACCAGCATCGGTGAAATGATAAAAGATTAATTTTTGTAGTTATGAATTACATCAGAAATATTAAATATTTTTGTGACATGCAGATATTCCATCTGGTGTTGTGCATGCAGTCTTGACAAAATATAAGTAAATAAGTAAAAACAAAATTTTGTGAGAAGTGCCAGACGGGGGGTCGTCTGGGTAGTTTAGTTGGTTGAGCATCGGTGCGCTATACAATGATCCGGATTCGAATCTTGACTTCGGCACTTTTTCAATCCGTTGGTTTTACGGATTGGCGATTCAAAAATCCATACATTAAAATTTTCAATATTTTGGCGGCAATTCATAACTACAAAAACTATTTGCGTATCATTTCATCGATGTTGGAATTAATTTCATCTCATGATTGCCACAGGTTTGAGGCTCATGAAGACATTCCATCTTGTGTTGCGGATAGAGCTTTGCTAGTATGTAAGAGTGAGGGATGCCAGGATGGGTATCGTCCGAGTTGCTGAGTTCATAGAGCATTAATGCGCTACGCCAATGACCGGGGTTGAGCCCTGTCTTGGACAATTTTTCACTTTGTTGGTTTTACGTCAAGTTACCCATGGGAAAATTCATGAAATTAAAATATTCAATATTTCGGACCTAATTCATAACTAGAAAATAATCTGTAGATGCATTAAAAAGACAATCTTATATTTTTCGAACGCTAAATTAGCAATATATTAAGTTTACAATATCTGTTCATTGATAACACTCACCAAATTTTTTTATTCAAGTTAATGTTTTTTAAACCCTGCCTCTGGAAAATTTTCAAAATATCAGCTTATTTTTCTGTTGATTAATTTAAAATTCTTTAATACTTAATGGATTTCTCATTAGTCGAAGTTAAATAATTTAGTATTTATGTGCAGTTAGTTTTACAGTATATTTAAAAAAGATGCTAGCATGAGATTTTATGTTACAGAAGAATGTGTTATTCTAGTATATATTTAATTTGATACAATGTATGTGTTAAATTTAATATTAAATATACGTTAAATTAGTAACTGTAGTTTTATAATGCAAGCTTTTCTTTTTGTTGGGATTATTTTTTACATAATCCTAACATATGCATATAATTTTATTTTAAAATGCATAAACAATAGAATTTGTTTTTTTAATATTCTTCTCCTGTATATTAACACTTGGAAAGATTTCAAAATATAAACGTTTATACCAAACTCTGGTCATTTCACATGAAATATAGACTTAATTTAATCTTCTAAACTTAACTAAGAAATAAATGTTCAGCTGGTAGAAGCAATTCGATCGTAAAATATATTTCATTTAAACTTCACTTTCTTCTTTTCGTGATCTGGCCTTAAAAAATATTGTTCTCACAAAAAGACGATAAAGAATATCGTTCTTTCTAAATAATTTACTATACTTTTAAGTTGCATTTTAAACTTTATGGAACTGGTTAATAATTAAAAATGTAACACGATGTTGTTTCAAAAAATAACTTGATTGGGTTACTTCAAATCATGTAGAACAATTGGATTGTGGGAGTAAAGAAAAAAAAAATTACGCATATTTCGATGTTTTCAGGAAATTAGAGTTTTTTGATTAGTTTATTTACAGATAATAAATGTTAAACAACAACAATAACAAATTAATTTAACCTAAAAACAATTTACTTTTATAAATCACGCTTTCGTGACAATCGAGTATGAGCTTGATATATGTGTTCTCATTAAAATTTAATGTTAGAAGTAATAGAAATGTTTTAATCACTATTAATCAATAAAAAAGCGTCCATATATTTAATGGAACCATGAAAATATTATAAAATCAAATGAAATAAGTTTTAAAATACAAAGTGTTTTATCTTAATAAACATATATATTTTTAAACAGAATAGCAAAATTTGAAAACTCTGAACATAGGCATATTTAAAATCTTCATAACTGATTCGAAGAACTTTAAAATTGAATTTTTCACTACAGGCGTACCATTATTCTGTAAATAACATGATATTGATTGAAGGAAAACAAGTTTCAGTTACACAAAATGGCGAAGGACAAATGGATATCTTAAATTGTTTATATCTCAAAAAGGAACTTGTAACGCATTTTGAGTTGGTCAGGAAAATTATTTAACACTTCCTTAGTAAAAAGAAGAAGAAAGGAAAACAACGTGAAACATTTCCTTTCCAAAAATTATTAAATTTTCCGTTTCACGCTTTCATAGGAATCTCTAGTGAAATTCACATTTGTTTAGACTCGAAATGTAACGGTATGTAAGATTCTTTTAAAAAAATTCACACAGATTTTCTGAATTAGTACTTTTTTCTTCGGCAAGTGTACATTAAGTGTAGAATTTATTTTTAAAAAAATCTTTAAAACTGTATCGTGCATCGTATAAAATATGTATCATACTACAAGGACTATGTAAGGAAAATAGAATAACAACTGAAAAATTTTCAGATAAATGAAAATGCGTTTTGAAACACAATGTCCTTATAATAAATATCTTTATAAAAGACATATTTTGAAATTATTTATTTCTGTAATTTAAATATACTGTGCCGTGCAAAAATTAAGTACGAGAGGATTTTTGGAATTTAACGTCGTGCAGAAGTTTTCCGCATCGACCAAAATACTATTATAAGATCTCCAAGATGGGAAATTATGGGACAAGTGATAAAAACCATCGAAGCAAGGAACCAAAATGATACAAAAACACTTTAATGAAAAGGTTACTTGGAGCACAACAGCAGAGAAGACAGCAACGTCCATCTTACAGGCACCTGGAAGGAAAAATTCAGTCTGTAATAAAGGATATGGTAATCCCTGACTGCGATTCCGGATTTACAACGTTTTTCCATGCTGAGGTCGTGTTTATCAAGGAGCTGTTGAGGCATCGAGTACCATTCTTCTTGTAACACCAATTAATCTTCAGAATCGTTGCTGGAACCTAGTCACATTCTGTCAAGCGTCTCCAGAGCAGGTCCCACACGCATTCTATGGGACTTTGATCTGGGGACTTTGAAAGTCAATCCACGTATTGAATATCTTCACTCTCGAAGAGCTCTTCGACAGCCAGTGTACGATGAGGGGGAGGTTGTCGTTCATGAAGAAGAAATCCGGAAGCACAGCACCTTTAAACAGTCGCTCGTGAGACAAGAGAATATCAGAGCAACAGTGGGTACCAGAGACTGAACCTCCTTGCAAGATGTGGAGGTTCGTATGGCAACCATGCATTATACCCTCCCAAACAAGAACTCCGGCACCTCCAAAACGGTCCCTATCAATGATGTTGGAGGTTGGATTACGTGTTCCCTGCCCTCTCCAGATGTGTATATGTTCAGAATCGACGTCAGGGGGTGGGGGGAAGGGAAATCCGAACCGTAGCTCCAAGCTGCCAGCCTGATCGAGTGTTTTCCTACGGACGGCCGTAACCCATTTGTTAGTCCATCCTTTTGGGAGCAGTTAAAAAGAAATGTTCAATGTTTATATTTATGCTAAAGTAAATAAAGAAAAACTGTAACATTCTCAGTAAAGCTGCCTGGTTCAAAACATGACGAAATAGAATAAATACAAAATATTAATAACAAAAACACTACTTGTAATAACTATAATACCAATAATAATACAATTGGTAATAATGATATTTAATGAATATATATGAAAGCTATTTACAATGGAAATAAAGAAAATAACTAAAAAAATCCTAAATCATCGTCTGAAGAAGTGTCCGAGAGTTATGGATAATTATTTCTAAAAATGACTTCATTTTTCTCTATAAATCTCATTAGTGCTGATATTCTGTTCATGAGAACAGGATTTTCACTGTTATAATTAATCCAATCCGGAATCGCCATAGCTCTATTTTTTTAACGTGATAATATGTTGTTAGGGGACAATCAAATACGTAGTGAAGTGAGGTAGAGGGGAGACCACATACACAAAGAGGGGTCACGTTTACCTATGTTGTAAAGATATTTCTGGAAAGGGTTGAGATTTGTGAAAAAAGAAAAAGGTGACGATTATTTACAATAAATTGAATGGGAATGCTTGGAAATAGGTTATGTGTGCAGCGGCTTGTGTCTTCATTGTCACACCTTTGCATCCATTCATGTTTTTATTTTTTGTTGTAATTTATATTTTAAATGAGAAACCGGATGTGGAAGGAAGTATGATGTGACATAGTGTCCTCTACTGCCTTTTTTGCCATGGTATCAGCTAATTCGTTCCCTTTGATTCCTGAGTGCCTTTTAACCCATTTAAAAAGAAAAATTTTATTCGATTTGTGTATTAAACCTAGAATATCTGAATTCTTATAGTCGACTGTACGTGTGTTTTGCAGAGCCATTAAACTTGAGAGGATATCCGAAGATATTAGGAATGATTTGTAATCAAATGAATCCGCCCAAACCACAATGTTTTTAATGGAAAAAGGTTAAGTTTGGAAAACGGAATTCTCTACCGAAAAACGAACATTCCACGCATGTATTAAGGAATTCTCTTTAAATGCACAAAAGGCGGAACCTGGACCTTGATCAGATTTTCAACCGTCTGTGAAAATATGTTTTGTGTCGTTGTATTGAGATGTTTCCTTCCTTGATGCCATTCCATGTCGGATCAATGACATATTTTGAGCATTTACCGTAAACTTGTGATGCAAAATATTATTTGAGTAGAGATCCCCAGTCCAATCATCGATGAGAATGCTCCATCGAATTCCAATTGGATATCTAAAGGCGGCAGGTTGGTTAGGGTCTGAACTGCTAAAGCCCATGTTTTCTTATATGCTCTTGAAATTAGTAACATAACTTTACGTTGTGCTGAAAGTAGATATCTTCTGCCATGTGATGACCACATATGAGGAAATCAAACGGAGCACGTGTATGCTATTTTGCATAACAAAATCGATATGTACTATATTATAAAAAATGCGTCGGAATTCTACCTTGAATTGATGAAAATCTGTAAAGATTTTGCGTTATTTTTTAAAACTTTAATCGCTTGTTCCTTAAATGTGGCAGGAAAGAAAGAGATAAGTCACGAGTCACTGCTAAATATTTTAAGCATTTAACGTTTTTAAGATTCTGGTTGTAAATTTTGAAAATTGGCGAGTGTTTCAGATTTTTAGGTTTACTAAATGTAATGCATGACATTTTATCTATAGATATTTGCATTTTATTTAAAGTAGCCTACTCTTCAATAATCTTCAAGGCGGCGTTCTCTTTCTTTCGAATATGGAGCGCGATGAACCCCAGATAACTAAAAGAAGATCATCCGCATATGCTATCAATAAACAGTTAGCAACAAGATACATTGAAAGCAGAGTTTCAAGTAATGCCATACACAGAAATGGTCCTAGACATGAGCCTTGTGGGTAACCTTTAGTGAAAAAATGCTCGATATGTGGATTCAGCCAACCCATATGGCCTCGTCTGTCTGCGAGAAAAGAGAATATTAAATTAATATACTGCTGTGGAATGTTTAGTCTATGTAAAGAGAGAATCCAGTTTTCCCATGAAAGATTATCAAAAGCGTCTTTAAAATCAATTGAAATTACCGATGTATAGCTTTTTCTTTCTTTGTTTAGTTTAATTAATGAAACTGCCTAGAATAAAGCTGTTTCTGTTGACCGACGCTCAACGAACCCATGTTGCTTACCTGAAAAGTGTTGATTTGGATGTAACATGTAATTTATTCTTTAGAGCAGTAGTTTTTCAAAAGCTTTTCCTAAAACTGGTAGTAATGTGATTGGACGATATGAAGAGACCAGAAATGTGGGTTTATCCTCTTTTCAGAAATATACGATTTCGTCAATCTTTCAGGCTGTGGGGAAATAATGCAACTTTAAAAGAGTGATGGACATACTTTAAAAAGTATTGGGAAATTTTAAAAACATTGCTCTAACCATATTGTGGTCAATTTCATCTCGCCGGTGGCTTTATTTTTATTAAATTAAAAAAAATGTTTTGCGTATTTCAGAAAGAGAGAAGGGAGATTAATAGTTAATGGGAGTTGGCAAAAATATATTACAAACTTGAGTTGAACGGCCGAAAATTTGCTCTGTAATATCTTGAAGAACGGTAATCCTTAAAATAGGTTGATACACATCTGCGTTGGCAAGAGGGCACATGTTTTGATCTTTATAATTACCGAAAGCAAGTTGCTTGATTTTCCCAAATGGATCAGATTCTTTTTTGTACATGTTAGTCCCAGCAATTTCCCTCGCTTTTTGAATTGCTTTCTTATATCGGGCTTTTTCATTTTTATATTTTAAATGGTCTGCTAATGTAGCTAACGGTTTTTTTTTACTTTTATATAAAGCCGCAAATTTAATAGTAAGCTCAGGGGTCCACCAAACTAATTTTGGGGCCGAAAACTTTTCCGTTGTTTTAAGACGTTGTCTAGCGTTTTATTTTATTATTTCGAGGAAAACTACATAAATCTTATCAAATTCTAAGGTTGTACTTGTATCTTTAAAATTTATATTTTGGAAGTCCAAGTCATTTTTTATTGAGGTTACAAATTTTGTTAATGGAACGTCTTTTGTTCTAAACCTTCGACGAGGTATGTCAACGATATTTTGATCAAGTAGTATTTCTATTGGCATGTGATGCCCGAAATCCAGAGTGTCAATAACAAACCATGATGTTATATGTGGAAACCCTGATATAGAAGCACATGATATAGCGGGCCAATCGCAGATGTGTTTTAATCAAAATTCGGTTTATAGGGGGATCGTTAAGAATAATTAATTGCTTCATGGTTATGAAGTCGAGGAGAGTCCTGCCACGCTCATCATCATTATCATAACTCTAAAGCTCGCTGTGGGCATTTAGATCACCCAAAAGAATGAAAAATTTACTAAAAGTACTGGTATTTTCCCAATCGCAGAGCTCGGCTTGTAGATCAGCACTGGCTGGAGAATATGACTACTGATAGTAATTATTTTATTTTGAAACGTGAAATTAACAAAGACTGAGTAGAATTGAGTGATATTGAGCAAAAGAGAAGTGTATTAGTTTAAGATGCAGAATGACTACTTGAGAATTTAAGATTGTGGAACTGTAATATGGCGCATTTTTGGGAAGTCCTATTGACCTTCCATTGTAAGATTGGGATCTCGGATGCAGGTAATATCCACACCCTTCTGCACAGAAAATTTAAAGAAATCCGCTGTTGCTGAGCGCTGTTTATTTAAGTTTACTTGTACTAATCTCAATTTCGGTGATTTCTATAGTACCTATATTTCAAATATTTAAATTTATCTTTAAAAAATGTACAGAAGGAATCAAAAGCTGAATGATTACCTTTTATTTTACCTTTATCGGTGTTCCTATTATCTGCTGACAAGTTAAGTAAATATTCGTGGATATTTATGCATGTAAAATTGTAGCGGCTACGATTAAGACTATTGGCTGTTGATTGTTTTCACAGCAGAAGCCACGTCTGATGCAGTCTTTACATCTTTACAATCCTGAAAACACGTGATTACTGTAAAAAAGCAGCTATTAAAACCAATAATAATCTTACCTGAGTATTTGAGCTGATATGCATCCCTTTCATCAAACTGCAAGACTATATTGACAGTATTGTTTTCCCTTTGATTTCACGCATAAATTTATAGTCTATGTCCCTATTTAGTACTTTCTGCAGAGCTGGTGTCACAAAGTCCTGTGGGTATTCTTTGAGTTGATCGTCGATGGAACTTCTTTCTTGACTTTATATGGAACTGCTAGAGGTGGCCTGGATACTCCAAGAAAGATGAGTCTCGGTGTTCTTGGTTGACTTTCATTGATTGTGACTGATGTTTTTATGTCCTCATTTTCTTGAAACTTATTTATTAATGAATTCTTTTTGTCTTACGTCTCGAAAAGAACAACTATTTTACCATATTTTGTGGTTTTGCAATGTAGAATGCGACAGTCCTTTGTTGGTATACTGTTCTGTTTTTCTTTGATATCATTTGGTTTAAAACTTTTCTCTGCTGAGCTAAGAATCAAAACTGATTTGCTGGGTGGTGGTAATGGCGGAAAAGCAATCATTTGTGCGTAGGACATAGGATATGGAAGTTGATCTTGTATATCGTCTGTTCTACTTTTCATCGGTTGCAATTCTTGAAAAGTTTCTTCGATTTTCTTTTCAACATACTCGTTTATTTCTTTACAAATGTCAATTTTAAACAAATCTGCATTATTTAACTGGTTTAACATATTTTCATACTGTATATTTAATCTGTCATTGTGTTCATTTGCCTTCAATGTTGTGTTAAGATCATGGTTTTTGGTTTTAGTTGCTTCCAGTTCTTGTTTTAAATTTCTTATAAGTTCTAATTGTTTTTTGTTTTATAAAGCATAATCTCGTGTAAATGACCGATTTGTTTCAGTTTATCCACCTTTTCGGGGTTTTTTATTATCTGACTGCGAAGACGGGCGTTTTTTCTCTATTTGAATGATTTTGGCTATTGTCGCCGCTATATCTGATTCCAACAGATCGTCAAGTGCTACTGTGAACTCAATAGTAGTATCTTGTCCTCTTTCGTCACTAGTTGATGAATTCGATGTTGTTGTATCGTAACTCATGTTTAAGAAAAATGAATTATTCCTAAGCCAAAAAAAAAAAAACTCAGGGTTAGATTAAATACACCGATAAGGCTCGCTACCAACTGTTCTACTCATAACGCTCGTTACAGGGATTTGACAAAGACTTTTCTTCTATTCCAAATAAAAAACCAGGCATCACTGGTTCCCATCACCATGTCTCATAGAAATAAAGGGAAGATAGATAGGCGATAGCAAAAATCAGTTGCCTAGGCTACTGTAAATGGCTAAGAGAAATAATTAATGGGATTGGCCTAATGATGGAGTAATTAAATAAAAAATATAAATAAAAGGATAGACAAGGGATACAGAAAATTTGGAATATTTTGAATAGTACTGAAGTGATTAAGCCTCACACGAGTAAATTAAGTTTCCAGTGCTTATTGCTTATTGATCTAAGCAGTGATAAGATTATAAAAATTACAAATATTAACATACAATTCTTGTTATCCATGTGAGAAAATAGATAAACATTTAAATACTACTATCAATACACACCTTTATTTGAATGTTGTAATATAGAATTAAACCATTGGTGAAACGACTCGTAATGCTGAAGTTATGATATGTGGTGAAAAAACACTCTTGTACATATATACAATACTAAAGAATAACAAGAGTGAGATGCTCCTGCCATTCTACTAGTGACCACCAGAAATGTGCCAAAAAAAGGGGGGGAGACGAAGAGGACACAATGAGACCTTCAACATGAGGTGCAACAAGGTAGTTTTATAAATAATTCAGACAAAGTTAAAATGTTAAGAAAAACTTAATAGCAAACTAAACAGGGGCGGGTGAAGTAAGAAAAAAATAATGGAAAGGCTAAAAAAAGAAAAAAAAGATAGATAATAAAAATAGCCTTGAATGAAAGACGATGATGAAGGAATTGTTTGTAGTGAATTTAAAACTATGAAACGCTTTCTAACTGCGAAACAGTGATCTAGGAGAGACGGTAAAAGGTACGAAACGTTGCTCTTGTGAAGGACGTTAACTTGAGACGTCACTTGTAAAATCCTAAATAATGCCCCTCTCAGCCCTCCAAAATGGCACATATGGAAAATATGCGAAGACCAGAGGAAAAAGCACTTCCAATGAATCTACCATAATGTAGGCGAAGCATGCTGTATCACTAGTAGAAAAAAATTGGCCTTTAGGGGACCGGAGGGGGCATGAAGGTTAGGGAGGAATTCACTAATGCAAGGTGTTGAGAGTGCGTATAGAAGTCCCTCCCCAAAACTCCTCAAGGCCCTCCCATGAGAGCCGAGACAAAGTGGAAAATGAAGAGAAAATGGAACCGGCGCCTAAGGGTTAATAATATGTAACAACCAAAATGCTTCATTAACATTCAGTATATTATATACCTAAATGAGAAACACATGGAACACTGACACTGATTGCTGGAAAAAGTAATCCAACAACATGGTGGTCGATTGGACCGTCCACCACGAGGCAAGCTGGCACTAAATGATATGCCTAGAACAGATATAAATAATTTAATGAGAAATTACCCACTACTAAAACCAGAACAGCTTGAAATGTAAATACAATGCCTCGCTGGAGGACGATCCAATATAAAATAAACATTTAAGTAGGATGGACACACATAGAAAAAAACTTGAGCCATAGGAAGACAATCTGAATGTGAGAAACAAAACTCGCTTGACAAAGAAACATACCATTTAGCTTAAGCATTAAATAAATGTTCTCATATTTTACATCATTTACAAATAAAATATAAACTTATGTGCTTCTTCGGAATACAACTGGTTCTTTAATTAGATTTCAAAAAAGGCATGGTAACGATAAAATAACTATCTGAACAACAGACAATGTGCATGCGACGTCATGCACGCGAATAAAGACGTACTTCTCAACCCGGTGTAGGCAGTAAGTAACAATTATCACAGAGTTCGTAATTTAAAACGTGTTATTTCCTACATAACAAACAATATAACTTCATGAATCACAAGCATTTTAGCATAATAACAAGCAATTTTGTTCGAATGTCTGCCCACAGCAAGTTGAGTCGTCACAGTTCGTGACAAACATGCACACTATCCACCCAGAATTATAATATTAACATTTAAAGACTGTGACAACAATCAGTTACCACTCTATTAAATACAGCTCTGTTATCTAGTTACATAAAGTATTTTTGTCCTGATAAAAACACAACTGCGCCGCCAGAAGCCATTGCGAAAATATCATAAGAGAATTGACTGCCAGAAGCAGCCACAAACATCTCAGCACTGGTATGGATACGCGGGAAGAAAGGCAAAATGAAACTGAACTTGCGCCATCTTGAATAACCAAGATCACAGTAAAATGACAGATTTAATAAACACATAAAACACAAATAAAAACAATATATTTACATAAAAAAGTGGAGCTTCCGCAAAAAAAAAAAACACCCACGAATAAAGAATAAAACACTCATAAGTATTTTTAATAATAGTAAAAAAATATACTCACTTCTAAAGCTATTCCTATGTGAGTTTGAAGCTAAAACATAATTGAATACAAATGAATATAAAATTTAACTATTTACAAAAAAAAAAAAAAAAAAAAAAAAAAAAAAAAATAGTACACATAAAAATGATATTTTGAAATGAAACTGGTGGTGAAGCTAAGTAAATACTCTTAAGTTAATAAAAACTAATGTATTAATCAATTTATAGCAGATATCATGTATGTTAGAGCTTGATTAAAAAGGTAAACATTGCAATCATTTCGATAGACATACGATTTTAAATGGCCGCCATTGAAAATACATGTACTTTACAGACGCATAAAAAATAGTAAAAATGATAAGAAATATTTACAAATCACTCACTATTATTGTATAAGTTCAAATTACACAAATAGTAAAGTAGTCCGCAGTTAAGTGATCATTTAACACCATAAATATAAACTTGAAAACCATTGACATGACAGGGTACTCTGATCAGATCACAAACACAGCATGTGTAAGAATATCGATATGTTTGCATAAAGTCCACTTATGGATGTAAAATTAATGTTCATAAACGTTTAGTGCATCTATTAAAAATGTTCAGATGCCTGAGAAAATTATGTACTAATAAATATAAGCAATGTAATTGTTCGGAGCCAGCTGAAATGGCGAATACATGAGACATAGGAACGAGATTAACAGAAAGTAGAGAAATTTAAAATAGAAATATCTCATGAATCCCTGGACCGATTTTGACACTGTAGGGTTCAAAATGTTCTCGAAGAGTTAATCTAAAGAAAGAAAACATAGTATAGTGTTCCAGATTACCTGGCGACGAAGGTCTATCTGATCATGCCCGGAGCTTGACTAACTCGCTGCATACCGGTTCTACCTCGGAAAAGCCTCTGGATAGCTCGTCAGACTAAATCGGATCTCATCCGTAAAGAGTACTTGACCTCAATCCTGTTGTGTCCAGTTCTTGTTTTTCTAGCACTACAGAAACCGGCATCTCCGATGGGCAGGCGTTAATGGTACAGACCGTACTGGACGTCGAGCGTATAGACCAACTTTTTGCAGCATCCTAGCCACGGTAAATCGTAATATACGAAGTCCAGTAGTTTGGTCCATCTGCCTTGCAATTTCTCCAGCTGTCTGCAGCCTGCTTCTTTTCGCCTGTAGGACAGTGTAAAGATCTTCCACTGTTGCTGGTTTTCGCGGGCGACAACTGCTGGATATTCGTACAGCTGTTCCCATCGTTTGAAATGCACTTCAGGCTTGTGAAATGATACTGTGAGCGATCCCGAACTATTGTCACAATTGTCACACTTCACACTTCATCCTTCTTCCAACCTCCCAATGGTGCGACCTCGTGTAAGGTCATCCAGATGACAACTCCTGGATTGCCTCTTGGCCATATTACAAAATAATAACAAAAAACTGTTGTTGAAATCACTATACACCGTGCAAAAGATTCACCGACTTGCTGAACGTACACAGCCTCTGTACTTTATTCCCTTAGGACCTCGTCCTTTTACGCCAAATGCCATATATGCGCATGTCCTACTGCATTTGTTCCAGGTATATCTCCTGATTGGTCTTTCATTTCGTTCTGTTGCCTTTTTCGGATTTTATGCTAATTTATCTGCTCCGTTCTTAATTTTTGCACACCAGTGTTATATATATATATATACATTTAAACCGCTAAACAGGTACATGCGTAAAATTATGTGTGCAATGATACATAGAAAAGTGTGCCGTATAAAATCTGTTTGGGAACACAAAATTATTTACCATACTACGAGTATCTTCACAAACAGTATATTCAGTTATTATTTTTACATCCTACTTAAAAAATTCAAAAACCAATATTTTCGACTAATTCTAAACGGTTTTGAAACAATTCTATCATAATGTATTTATTTCGATACGAATATATAGTCTTCGATGTTATATTTTTAAAAGCAATTTTGCCTTTGGAAAGGGCATTCGAGTTCTTATTTTTCATTTCTTTAAAATAAATTGTATTATATTTTCTGTTTTGTTTCGAAGGTCATTGTTCTAATAAAAGGATAATGTTACAAAGATTTTGCACAAAATATTACAAAAAACAATGTCAATACAATTTAACTGTAATCTCTTAGATGTTATCTCGCTTTAAATCTGCATCAGTCACATTTTTCTCATGCCTATTAAAATCAGTTTATATTCCTGTTATAATATATATATATATATATATATATATATATATATAATCATTTTATACCAGCTATTTTTAAATGTTTCTTTTATAACATTATTATCACAATTCCGTTTCTCAAAAAATATAAAGCCTGTAAAACATTCTATGTGAACGTTTTGTTACAGTCTACATCGGATTCTTTTTTTTAATTAACAGGCAGATCGCTTTTAATCAAAATAATAATAACAATAATATTATGCTTTTAAATGTTATTAAATGTTAAGAGTATCAAGTAACAATAAGCGAATTTTATGTAATCAACTACACGTTACCTATTAAGTATGGGGAAAATGGTGTCAAATAGAATTAAAAAAATCTATGAAATATTATATTTATAACTCATTTTAAATTAATTTTGGAAAAAAAAATATAGGAAATATATGAGAGCCGAAAAAAGGCCAGTCTGAGATAGGTATGCTCCGTAGAACCTGTACTAAAGGTATGCTCATGTAGTAATTAATTGATGATTTTTTTAATATGATAAAGGGATTTGGCGAAACACTACAGCATAACAAAATAATATTTTGCATGTTAAAAAACAAAACACATGTTCGAAGTGAAAAAACATTTTGATAATTTTAGCCGTTCTTAATGTAATTTTAAGCTATAAGTTTGAATTATTCGTATTACTTATAATGCTTAATTTTTAATGCGAAAATTGCTATATTAAATTTCGTATAATCACATTCATTTCTAGTTCATTTTCTATAAAGAAGTATAAGAGATTAATCTGTATTTTATTTTAAATATATTTTAACATTACTTCAACGTTGGTTTTAAAATATATGCGTGGAGGATTTATGGTTGAAAAAGTTTTGAATAAAAAAATTCGCATTAACACTCGATGTCTAAAATTTGCGATATTATATATTTGCTTTTTCATTAATCACAGAAACTGTCAAAATTGAACACACAGGTAATTTCTTCATGATTTTTTATCACTTTGTGATAAAATTCGATGGAAAAGGTAATTTGAATTTAATGTATATTAACATTTTGGAAAATCCATCATATGTGATATAGAATTCTCATCAACTATATATATTTATATATATATTTACTAGCTAAAGTACCCGATGTTGTCCGTAATTTTAAGAACTTTTTTTTTCTTTTGAAAAATCAATTTCAAAATTAAACATACAATATAAAACAAACAACAACAAAAAAAGCAGTAAACCATCTTTATTTCCTTTTTTCACTAAGAATGAACTCTAGGGACTTAAACCTTTGTGGAAATTCTAATAGATACGCATACACATGCTTATATATATGGAATAGATTTAAAAATAACTAAAACAAATTCAGAGAACATGGAAATTTTAAAATAGCCAATATTTCCATAATCGGGTTATTATCATGTTTTAATACGCTTTTCAATCTCATATGACGTTATATATTTACCTGCTGACGTCTATTATAATTCCAATATGGCGTAATATTCACCTTTTTTAAAAATTCGTCAATCTATTTATTTCATTGTCATATTTCAGGGGGAAATCTTACAACAGAAAAGTTATGACGTAATATTCACTTTTTTAAAATTCCCCAAACTATTTATTTCATTTTCATTTTTCACGTAGAAATCTTGCAAAAGAAAAGTAATTCTTCTGTTAAGAATTTTATTGTGGATTTTTAATTGTTGGCAACTACTACAACGAAAAATGTTTAAATTTGATAGGAAATTGCTGTTAAATTGGTGTTTTTTTATTAATTAAAAATTAACTAAAAATTATTTCTATTCCAGATTATATTTAGTTGCATCGGCCGTGTTTTAATACACATGTACGTAACACTTCACAATTTTGATTTCCAAATTGTAGATTTGTATAGAACTACAGGCATATAGACAAATTTTATTTTTTTATGTAATAGATATCTGTTTCTTTTTAAACAGTTTTTCATTTTTGTTTCATTTTATTTGAAAAACACATATATATGCAGTAAATTTAATCTTAAAAAAAATTCAAAAATAAAAGTTTAAAAAATACACTTTCCGCAATTTTGGAGATGAAAAATAACTTTTTAAAAGCATTAAGGCAAGTTCCAGAGTTTTTTTCAATACATCCAAAATAAAAGGGAATGCAGCAGCTGTTAACTGTAAAGCATTTAGCATGAAACAAGGATCATTGATCTTCAAAGACATTTTAAAAAGAGTTTCTTCTGTGTTTGAAATGAAATATATTTATTTTAAAGTTGTGTTTATAAAGAAATATTTTCACTTCATATACACCAACACTATACAGACATATAGAGATTTTGGGAAATTTGAAAAAAAAAAAACAATTACCGAATTATTGTTAGACATCTGAAATTTTATTTTTACTATTATAGAAGAAAGTATTGAAATCAAAATTTTTTTCGACTTCCGATTTTCGACGGATTTACATGTTTTAGAGTTCAGTGATCCCAAATAACTTGGTTATACAAAATGTCTGTCTGTCCATGCGTCCTCATTGTACCATAGAAAAGTATATGAAGTTATGCTTAGAACTGAAACAAATCTCATATATATATATATATGTTTTGCTATATTCAGCAAGTCCCACTTGAGTTGAGGAACATTATGCCGGAAGGGGGCTGTAATAGCGATTTTTGAGCCATTTATATTAATGCGTCATCAAAATTATTCATAAAATTGAACAAAATTTCATATACCATCAACTGGGGTAACTTTGGCTAAAATTTCTCTGTTTCATGACCTGCTTAGCATCTCCATTCTCTTATTTTATTTAAAAAATGAATATCATTTTAATTTTTTGTTTGTTAAGAACATGTGGAACCACACCATCACCATATATTTGTCGACATTGAAATTTTTTTAAGGGAAAGTGTTTTTGAATGTTTTGGGCAAAAGTTACCTTGAATTGGGGTAAAATTGGCCCATGTGTCAAAATGAATATTATAGGGCCTACAACATGATGCAGACCAAAGTTATCCTATTGAAAAAAAACGGGGAGAGAGGGTAACAGTATAAAAATATAAAAAAAATTGTAAATTACCATATATATTAATAAATAAATTATTACCAAACTGATAAATATTGCTTAACGTGAATAGCCCAGGTCTCGGACTGAATACTGGTTTCTCTTAGACAGAAGTTTAGGTGGAGTAATTTTTGAAACAATATCGTTCCATTCATACACTATAGACAACGGTCGCTGTGGCCACCGCCAACACTTTAACTTATTTTTCATGCAGTCAACAACACAACCCTCCTATGATTTCAAAGTAATCCTTCCGGGATCATTTATCCATTAAACAGCACAAGTCCAAAATTTCCAACGTTACAGTCATCTTTGTAAACAGCTTTCTTGTTTGGTTCTGTTGGAACTAATACACTGGATCAATTTTCAGAAAAAATAATGTTTGTATACGCACAAATGTCTATTTTCATACGTTTAGCAAAAATAAACAAAAACAGTAATTCAGAACCATCAATGTTTAAATTCAACCAAATATGAAGAAGCTCCCCTTCAAATATAACGTTTCTTTATGCATTGACAGGAAGTATATACAAAAACTAAAATGATAATTGGTTCGTCCAATGATGATATAGATAACGTAGTCACAAATACAGATTTTCCGCAAAAATACTTTTTTTCTTTAGAATTTATATTTGAGAAAATTAAAATGATTTTTTGTCCTTCTGTGGTGCAGAAATTTGCATACTATATGTAACTTGTTTCAGATTTGCAGCTGTATCTTTAAGAACATGAAACATTCTAATATCCGACAAAAATATGTTTTTCCCTTGCATTTTTAAAATTAGAAAAATTGTTGAATTTTTTTTTTTATAATTGAGCGAATTGAATGGCAAAGAAAAGTTTTAAGGAGAACAAAAACTGACAATATATTTTATATTATTTTAAAGAACTAGTATATTACTGAAGTCATACGCTTCAGGGAATTTTTCCAGACAGATATCAGTATTTTTTTTATAGAAAAATAATTCTGGGTTAAACGCTCGAAATTTTCCCTTGTTTAAAACGAGATTTTCTATAAAAAAAATTCTAAATTCCATTTCAAATATTCTTTTAGTATTATTTAAATAATCCAAAGAAGCAAATTGAAAAATATGAAAAGCATATTAAATTACGAATTAATTCCATCATTTAAAAGTAAGTTATTCACATTTCCCTAAAGTAGTCTCTAAAAAGTCTCTAAAGTAGAATATACATTAATGTTACCCCTTTACTTATTTATGAAAAATGTGTACATTAACAGCATCCTGCACTTTGCAAATACCTAAATAATTTGAATATTTGTTCATCTTCTATCCTTTGAGAGAACAAAATCAAATTTATTCGTGTTCCAAATTTTCAGTAATTTGTCATGTTTTATTCAAATGTCTAGATAGATCAAAACTCTTGTTATTTATTTCAGATTTCGAAAATTTTAATTCCTGATTCAACATATGCATTTTGTGTTTAAATACAAATATATATGCTTTTCTCCAGTAACCAGGAACGGTGCTTTTACTTATATAATCTGTTATGTAAGATGCATGTCTGGTTGCTTGCATTTTTTTCGAAATCTTAGAGACAGTTTCATAAATAACCGTTCCTTTTAGTTTGTAAAGACATGCATTTTTCATTTGTCTATCTAGTTTCAAGTATTATAAAATAAAGGATAAAGCTGGGTAATTTTATTATTAATAGGTTTATACAGAGTCTGCCAAAAATCTTCAATTCTATAAAAATCAAGTTTTTGGCAGTGTTTTTTTTTTTTTTTTATCATGATAAAAAGTTTCAGTTGAACAAATAAGAAAAATTAGTTCCAATAATTACCAATATAACGAATTAAATTACATCATTTATTACTACATAATGTAGTTATGTGCGATTGAATGCCCATTATAGCTACAATTGCTGCTTTTTCTTCAAAGTTGAAAAATAAGAATCACAGGATAAGCTTTCTTTCGTATAATATAAAATGTATTTCTATGTGCTTGTCTTTTGTTGCTTGAATTACATCCAAATGATAGTCATTTTTTTCATAGGATAAAATATGATAGTAAATTGTCTATAAAATCCGAAGTAAGATTCCTTTTATGTTCAATAGGCTACGGAAAGCACCAGGTGTTTCTATCTCAAGATGGGCTCGGCGTAGGGGGAGGACCGGAAGCCAGCCCGAAAACGCCGTAACGATCCTTTTTCGTTTTCGAAGAGAGACCAAAGCGGTGTCCCTGAGTGGTTCAGGCAGTCAACACAATCCAACGTCTAGTTTTTGAGAATACGTTTCAAAATCTACGGGCACCTGAATAGCCAGTCGTTTAGAACATTGTCGCGTGCAATATCTCCATCCCGAATGGGCTGTAATGTGCACTTAACTAATAGAGCAAGTGTATGGGATGCGAGTCACTCGCTTAGTCACTAAGGTGTTCGAGCACGTTGAGGTGCCTTTTGATTGGCTCGTCTAGCTGCAGTTTGGGATACCCAGGTAAGGGTCAGGCACAGAGGGGTGGCTCAGTTCCAAGGATGGTGTGGAAGGATGTGAATGATTTGGGTGACATGGGAGCTAACGAGATACGGACGGCTCCCACAGGGTCGGGTCGGACCAAAACATTATTACGTCATTCTCGACTCGTAGCCAAGGAGTTCATTCATCCTCCCGATGGGTCCTACCTCAGTCAGTGAGCCTTGAGGAATGTAGCGACACCCTGCGGAAGGATCCGTTTGAGATGTTGTATTTTTAATTCTTTTGTTGTCTGTCTCTATATACTAACGTTTTATTTTGTGAGTTGTCCCTTGGAGTGCGAATGTTGATCCGAATGTACCCGTCAAGACAAGGAGACTTTAAACGTACTCCCGGTGTTCTATGGATCCAATTGAAGTTTGAAAATAATTTTGCTTTTTCTCTAGTATCTTGCAGCCTGATGTTGAGTCACTTTAACACTGTAGATATTACCTTTTGAGCGCAGTCCAATGGGTTAGAAGATGACTACGTTTTCTATTTTTGATTATAACGATTCTAACATTTTATATTTGTTTTACAAGGTCTCTCATGTTTGGTCCACGTGTAATGCCTTTCGAGACTGGGTGAGGTCCGAAAATACTATCGAATCGTATCGAGTCTTTGATCATCTTACATCTTTGAACCCGTGGTGTGTGATAGGCTACTGCAGTAAAAAACGTGATTTATGTTTGTGATGTATATTTCTTTCTTTTATTTCTTGACTCACAGCCTTGATGTTGATAGGTTCAACCTAGTTTGTTGAGGTTGGAGCTGTCCCTTCGTAGTATAGATCCAATTAGGTTGTGGGATACTAAATTTCCTAGTTTTTTAATTCTATTATTTACTATTATTTCAGCCGCCTCATAGTGGAGTATTTGACGCAAAATCCTAGCCCATTATTTTTCATGTGTTATAAAGTTAAATCCATTGCTGTTCATTTACTATTAGTAAATACACGTAATTAATGGTATGTTCACATACGTATATGCATTTATTTTAAAAATAAATGTTATTTTAAGTTTCCTTATGGGGTGAGACTACGTACGGCAGCTTGATATTGCTTGATTTTAACACAATATTTAAATTTTTTTGGATCTGTAAATATTTCTTCAAATTAAACAGATTTTTCAGAATATATTCTAAAAATCTTTGTTTATGTATTCCTTTAAATAATTTTAATAATGCGTAATCATAATTTGGTTTAATTAAGACATACTAATTCAGAATTTTCAGTTACATACATGTGCTACGCGAAAGATTATAAAAAATATATTCTATATATCTACCTAATATGACATAAATGTATACCTACAATATGTGCTTTAATACCAACCTAAATAATAATCAGATTTACTGTTGAAAATATTTTTTTAGGCAATTAAACCATAAAACGCAAAATCTGTGATAAAATTTCAATAGAAATTTAAAAAATGCATATATTACAGACACTTACTAACAAATGGGTAGAGATTATAAAGATATATAAGATAGAATTCACAATTTTAAGTTTCTATGTTACATACTTTTTGGAAGTATGATGTGTGCAATGTCAAAAATATTTGAGCAAAATGGCTTTAAAGATAAAATTTACCTTTATTCGGATATTCTCATATTTTATCATAAATGCGATTTTAATCGGATTATCGTCCTAATTTTATTTTTAAGTTCAGTAACATGTTATTCATTCATAATACACAAAAAAATGACTTTTTAAAAGGTTTTAAGCTGATCTCCCTCATTATTTCCGCGAGTCACCTAACTAACGAATTCCTTCTGCTAATGCTAATCCTTGTCTATGGGAATGTGATGCATTCGTATATTTCAAATATCTCCTCGGTAAATTGGTATTTTTAACTCCTTTTTTATTTGCATTATCTTTTTAAGATATGTTTATTTTTTTCTTAGTTCTTAAAATATTTCTAAAGTCGATGCTTAATTTATAATTTTATATCTTAGAAGCTGACGATGGGTAAGTTTTTAACACTTCATATAATAAAGAGAAAAGTGCCAGTTAAACTGATGGCATTGAGCTCTCAGGCTATTCACACAAATTGTACATTATACTGTTATTTCAAAGGATAATGCACCTCAAAAAATAAATGAAGGGGGATTAGCCCCCGTTTCCCCCATTTATACTTATCCTATGAACCTCCAAATCTAATCAGGGAAGCTCCTTAACCTAATAAACCGGTATACCAAATTTGAAGCAAATCAGATATGATCAGATCAACGAATCTGCATGAAAATAACCATATCGATAAATTAAGCATGGTGTCTAACCGTCCTCCCCCCCCCCTTTATATTTAACAAATGAACCTCCAAATCTAATCAGGCAAACTCCTTATCAGACTGAACATAGAAAAAAATGTAAATTGGATAATTCTGCATCAAAATCCATTTATCTAAATTAAAGGGAGGGGACTTGTTCCTTTCCCCCTTTTACACTTAACTAATGAACCTCCAAATCTAATGAAGTAAGTGCCATATCGTAATAAACCGGTATAACAAGTTTGAAGGAAATCTAATCACTCTGCATGAAAAACACATTTATCTAAATTAAGGGGTGGAACTAGCCCTCGCCCCCCCCCCTTATACTTAACCAATAAACCTCCAAATTTTAAAAAGGCAGCTCGTTAACATAATAAACCGGTATACAAAATTTGGAGCAAATCTAATAATTTTGCATGAAATACCTATTTATCTAGATTAAGGAGGGTAGCCCTCCTTTCCACCTTTATACTTAACTAATGAACCTCCAAATTTAATGAGGGAAGCTCCTTAACATAATAAACCGGTATACAATATTTGTAGAAAATCGAATAATTCTGCATGAAAAACCCATTTATCTAAATTAAGAGGGGTTGCGTTCTAGCCCCCTTTCCCCCCATTATACTTAACTAATGAACCTCTAAATCCAATCAAGGCAGCTTCTTAACTTAATAAACCGATATACGAAATTTGGAGCAAATCGAATAAATCTGCATGAAAAACACATTTATCTAAAATAAGGGGGGTAGCTCCCCTTTCCACCCTTTATACTTAACTAATGAACTTTCAAATTTAATCAGGGAAGCGCCTTAACATAATAAACCAGTATACCAAATTTGGATCAAATCCAATAATTCTGCATGAAAAACCCATTTATCTAAATTAAGGGTGGTATCTCCTTCCCCCCCCCCCTTTATACTTAACCAATGAACACCCTAAACTAATCAGGGAATCACCTTATCAGAACGAACCCAGAAAAAAAATTGAAGCGAATCGGATGTTTCTATCAAGAGTTATCGCGTTACGTACATACATACGTTCGTACGTACATACATATATGTAGAAACGGCGGGCACATTAGCTCTCAGGCTTTGATAGGCTTTGATCAGGCTTTGATCAGGCTTAAATATTTATTTCCTAAGCAGATATATTAAAAATATGAATATATCATATACCCTTGGATTTTACATTAGCGAAGGGAATTTGGAAGTTTACTGACAAGCAGCCTTAATTTTTTTTTACAGTTTATAAAAGAAAACTAATTGTTCATAGATCTGTTTTATTTACAAGTAATTTTTAATGAAATGTATTTAATTTTACTATGCGTAAAATTTATTATTTAAATTTAATAACAGTTATTACATTTAATTTACACTTAATGATAATTAATACATTTAATTTACCTTTAATAAAAATTATTTGCATTTAAGGGGGCACAAGACATTTGATTTTGTCAAAACGATCCAAAACATTGCCTTTCTTAATGTATCAAAACAAAAACTATACGCTATTATTTTTTTTCACTTTCTGCCTAAAGTATATATACATAACTATATATTATCCAGAAAAATAAATGTTGTATATAGAAAATTAATATTTAAATTTCAAATTTAAAAATTCAGCTTACTAATGTGTAAGGTACTGCGTCCATGATAAAACTGCACATTATTCATATAGAAAAAAATGAATAAAATAGAATCATAATACACCTACTTCTAAATTAAAACCAAAATATACACAAAGTTTGTTTAAAATTTAATTTTAGCACAAAAATAAATTAATTAATAGTTTAAAAACAAATTTCAAGTTTTTCAAGTGCAAAAAAATAAATAGAAAAATGTGTGAATTCTTCGGTTTTATCATATAGAATCTAAAGAAAGGGGTATTTTGTTAATTTTTTTAAAGATTTAGCTTACATATTTGAAAAGTATCAGTGCGTACAAACTCTAAAATTACTAATCTGAGAAAACACGATTTAAAATTTTAGTATCTAAGCTCATTCTATTATACTCACCGTCCATAAACGATTATAACTCAAGAAATAATTCAGATTTTTTAATGGTATTTTTTGCATATTTTTAGGAAAATTTGAAAAATTAAGAATAAAGCAAAAACCAAAAACTGATTTTTTTAAAGTTTAAAAGTAATATGCACCCTTAATGAAATTTGGTAAAGTGGAGTCTCTATAGTAATGAGATTCTGGTTTTTGAGAGTATTTAAGGGGTCTTGTACCTTTTAAACATGACGAAATTTAACCAAAACCTTCAAAGTTTGAATTAATCTATCTTTAAAACCTTTTTATGTATAAACATGAAATTTTAGATATTGATTAAATAGATTGTGCTTTGTAATTTGCTGTCATTAGAAATTTATTTGCCTTTTACAGAATTTGCGTATTGTTGAAATCAAAATAGCTCTTATTTTTACTGTAGAAGTCATTGCGCGCATGATATCTTGAAAACGTATGTATGGATATTGCCATGAAATTTGGGAAAAATACTGAACATATATGTGTGTTTAAAATGAACAACTCTTAGGCCAAAATTATTTCATTAACTATATAAAAAAATATTTTTTGTAAAACAAAAATCGCAATTTTATATTTTTAATGAATAAAAATAGTCATAACTAAAAATATTACAATTATAAATACTTAAAAGTAGTTCTCTTTAAACACACATATTTGTTTAGTATCTTTATCAAATTTCATGACAATCCATACATACTTTCTCAAGATATCATGCGTGTAATGACTTCTGGAGTAAAATAAAGATCTATTTTTATTTCAACAATACACAAGGTCTGTAAATGGCAAATAAATTTTTAATGATAGCATATTACAAAGCACAATCTGTTTAATCAATATCCAAAATTTCATGTTTATACATAAAAAGGTTTTAAAGATAGGCTAATTCAAACTTTGAAGTTTTCGTTAATTTTCGACGCGTTTAAAAGGCACAAGACCCCTTAATGGATTATCAGTTTCAATCTGATTACTCAGAAATCTGTTCATCTTCTTCATCACTCTCATCTTGGTTTTTATTAGGATTACCGTCAGAGATACTGGAAGATGAAGTTGAAGAGTACCGCTACTGTATGACTAGCTCTCTGACTAGAAAAGTTTTATTACAGTGATTTTCGATTTTAGTTCTAATTGCAAACAATAGATGGCGCTGTAAGCAATAGTCGCTAAATACAGGCTCGATTTTTGGTCCTTTCTCTTGTTTCATGCCGAAAAAGGAGACGGAATTGTATTATCCGGGCCACGAAGTACCAAAAATCGAGCCTGAATTTAGCGTCTATTGATCGCAGCGCCATCTATTGTTTGTAATTCGAACTTAAATTGAAAATCACTTTAAAAAAAAAACTTTTGACCTTATGCATAACCCTCCTGCAAGAATTTTTTAAATATCTGTCACCGTTTACAAGTTATTGAATTTTAAAATCAGTCAGTCCTTTTTAGGACACCCGGTATATGCGGAATTTTTTGGGGGAAATTGGCTTTCAAAACTATAACCAATAGGATTATAATTCAAAAATTGTCAGTTAAAGCCCGGCAAACCTTTAAATATAATTCGATTTATTTAAATTAGAGGCAAAAAGTTTTTCAAATAACCCTTTTATAATTTTAATGTATTTAGATTATATAAAAAATTAACTCTTTAAATACACATATAGTTTGACGCTAAGTTTTGACCTTTCTTAATCAGGCAAACATTATTCAATTTCAGTTCAACAATTCATTCAGCCACAAAAAATTGCATTTAAACATAACATTAATCTCCAAAAATAACAAAAAAATGACGTCTTTCAGCAAAGAAACTTGCTCTGCAACTGAGGCCAAGAGTCACAGGATATGACTCATGTTCCTCAGATACACATAGATCAACGCACCAGTTAGTCAGCTATTAAGTAAATATGATTTTACAAATTAGTTGAGCTAATTTAAATTTCTGCCTTTTTGGTCGGTATTTTGGGTCAAATACTCCACTGTGCGCTGTCTTGAATCACAGAGGTAGCCTGCTAGTAGGGCATCCTCATTTCCGGATTACGACACATTAAGCCGTGGTAGAGTCAATCTCTGTTATCACGGGGAACGGTTCTTCCTGTGAAGTTCCGTGATTAGGAGTCGATGATGCGATGGTCTCTCTGCCTCGCGATGGGACATGTCCCGACCCCTATCTTGAGTGACTGATTTCGGGCCCTGGCACATCGCCCGGGTGTTGGTTAAAAGAAAATGTGTGGTTGACAGTTTTGGAAAAGGTTACATAACAACATAGTCTTATGTTCAAGAAACGTATAAATAAGATAAGAATATTAACATGAACATTAAAGTTAATACTATTTCGTTGTTTTTGCATGTATATTTAATTTCAACTACGCAGCTCTACTCTGTACAACTACTCTGTTTGATTTAGAATTAATAGAAGACTAAAAATTCATATTACGGTTTAAAAAGACTGGTTAAAACCTTATAAAAATTTCTCGGAAAGTTTTCCGAAAATTAGTGCCTGCAAAATGAACTTTTAATTAACAGTTGTAAATAAATAGAAAAACTTTTATGTACACCACTAAAAACGCCATTTTTATAACTTTTTTGAGTTATTCTTTTAAAATTTTAACTTTTATATTTTCGGAAGATTTCTTAATTAAAAAAATGCACGAGTCTATCTGTAAAAAAGTATGCATATATTCACTATTTAAATGGGTGGATACTTGTTTATCGTCTAAAAGAACTTTATTTATCTTGTAAACAGAAAACAAGGTTTATGAAGCATGAGCGAGATAGAAACTGGAAACATTTTATTTCCAGGATTTTTAAATGAATATAGTATCCTCTAGTATAAGCATGTATCAAAATTAAAATTACATTCATCTATCTTCATGAAAAAAAAAAATACAAAATAAATGACGTGTAAAAATCAGTAACAATATAGCAAACAAAAAACAAAGTTGGTCTCAAAGGAAAAATAAACAATAGCTGTTTTTCAATAGTAGGGAAACAAAATGTAATATCGAGATAAGATATAATAAACTATAAATAATTTTAACTGAAAAATTCAAAAACTTACTTTTCATCTTTCAAAGAGTGTATTTTGATATGGTTGTCATTAATAGATTTTTGAATAGAAAGAAACTTCCGAAACTCAAAAAAGCAATTATAACAGAAATATCGAAATTTATTAATTACACAATTTATTTTCTATTAATTTTACAAGCTTTGAGTAAACATATTATCTCGGTGTATTTTAGAAATGGTGTTGTGATTGCTGTTGTTTTTCTTAATATGATTAAATTTTTTTTTTTTTTTTGAATTGAAAGTTTTAATCCTATGTATTTGAAAATACCATTTTAGCATAGTATACTGTTGCTTTAACTTTCGCCTTAATGTAAAAACCTCATTCTTCTAATATCAAAATTCTATAAATTAAAATTATTTTCAACAATTTTATAAGCATAATAAGCTAGAATGCGTGTATCAGAAATCAAGATTATGCCTGTTAGTTTCTGAGCAGTCTAGCATTCTGTTAAACAATATATTTTATATCCAAAATTTGCAATAGGTTTTGATGAATATTGATAAGTTCTTTTCTTTCCTGATAATCTTTAATCTAGTGATGCAGTGTTTGATTAGAACTCTATTGTTATTATGAAAGAATCCTTATAATACTTACTTAACAAGATCAACAAAAGCGGCTTAAAAGATTCGTCTTACTCTAACAAGAAATAATAAAATGCTCCATCTTATTCTTATATGCATTATACATAAGCCTTTTCAAAAGTTTCTTAATAATTCACCAGGAAAAGAATTAACATCTAAGATTAATTTTGTCATGTTGATTTAAAGATGGAAGATAGGTACATGGACAAATTCAATTGTGGATTTGATTATAAGAATACCAAAGAGTCCTCTTCTGAAGATTAGTTTCAGAAAAGTTAAATTTGTTAAGTCTAAAAAAGTTATTTAAACCCGTTATACATATTTTCAGACGAAAATAATGCAAATAGTTAAGCGCACTTTACATAATACTTTTGCATTTTCCTATGTAAACATAAAAATATAAAGTGTTTACTGAAAGAAAATTGTATTAAAGTGACGATTTCTTCTTTATCTATTTAACAGACTAAAAAGGAAGAAGGTACTCCGTTTGATTTTTCATATAGAGAGACAATATCTTTTTATTATTAAATTTAATAGAATATCACCTACTTTATAAATTTAAAAGCAATGTTAAAAACGCCAGAATATACTAACATGGAGCAGACTAGTTTCGGTAGGCTTTAGCTTTCCGTCCTAAGTGCAACTTCAGAATCATTTTTACCCCTACGAATAAACTTATATTAATATAATAATATAATTGCCAGTACTGTCTTTCCTATATTGGTCAGACCAAACGGGGTTTAAAATTTCGTATAAAAGAACATAAAAAATATAATCAATAACAAGAAACAAATAAATTTTCAATTGCTAAACATTGCTGGTTGATAAACCACTATTTTGTTTTGAATTCATTTAAAATCACATCTAAACCCATTTCTATACATCAAATTAACTTTCTTGAAACATTTCATATCTACACAAATTATGACAATATTGTTAATAGTGAATTCGATATTTTCCCTTTATCAGATTGCTGGAAATATTACACAGAATCCTCTTTTTCTTAATTACTACCAGTATTTTTCACACTTATGGTGGCATTACCAATACTATTCTGCTATTGGCTGGTACCCACGTATTCCTGTTTCCCTGTTGGTTAATGACCTTCTCACTTGAATCCCTTCTGCCCTACGTAATTGAGCAAGTTTCCGTTATTCTTTGCAAAGAGGACGGTACGCTAAAGGCTACCAAAACTAGTCTGTTCAAAGATAGCATATTTTGGCGTTTTTAACGTTGTTTTTAATTTTATATTATACTACGCCAAGTAGCATCATAATAGTTATCACCTATTTTCTCTGCAACGTAAATCTGGCGATTATGAAATTTGAATAAGCTGTTGATATAAAATACAATAATAATTTTAAAAAGCCCCCCCCCCCCTCCTATATCATGTATAATTCTATTATTTATATTTACTTATTTGTTGAACTTTAACATGTTTTCACATTCTATTCCTATACAGAAGTTTTAAGTACTATAAGGCAAATGTTAGCAAAACTCAGCCATAGAGTAGAAAGGATTAAAAGTTACATGATTAAAATAACGGAAACTATTAATGTTTATTTAATGAAAAATGATAAATTTATATGTATTTAAATTTATAAAAGAAGAACTAATTTTTAAATTATAAGATTTAGGAAAAAACTTGTTTTAATAGTTTCTGTAAAGATGGAACAAAAATATCCAATAGTTGTCAGTTATAGTGACTACAGAATACTCTTGTTGAGTTTTATGATGTAGCTAGTAAGTAAAATATTGAAACAAGAACACTTAAACATTTAAATATTTTATCATTTTTAGCAATGATCAAATAAAGCGCATTTTTTTTCTTTGGAATATTTTGAGATTACTGACTGGTATCTCGATTGCAATATAAAAATTATGAGGAAACAAAGGAGCGTTGAAACATAGCCGTTATTGCCGAAGTATGCAAAATCAAAAAACACGTATAGGTACTAATATTTCAAAAGAATGTGGCAATTTAAACTGTGCTCTCTAATTCCTGTAACGAGTCATATAATTACAATTTTGAATGAACTTGGAAAATCAACACTACACAAAATGGAGAAAAGTTTAAGTTAAAAACTTTGAAACAACAAATTTATACTGTTACCTTGCAGAAATAGCACATTTTTCATCCTGCCATTTTAAAAGTTAATTAGTATAAATTAACTAATTATTCATTAATTATTTATAGATGTGTGTATGCTTATTTAATCTGGCTTCGTAATATGTGGATAATATAAAACATTCATAAAAAAACATTTTGTAAATTAGGTATTTCCGAAGATTTGTATTAATTAAGAAATATTTTTTGTCAAAATATTAACCTGAATGAATTACATGAATGCATATTATTACAAGACAAAGATTACTAAAATAAATTTAATATAATATAGTATTGTTAAAGTCACTTTAAATAATTAATGAATGCATTTATTGTGAGACAAAGATTTCTAAAATGAATTTATTATAATATATTAAATATTATAATACAAAAGTTACTTTAACTAATTAAAAATGTAAAAATTATGCAAACTAGCTATATTTTCGATATCAGGAAATCCTTATTTCCAAATACTATTTTCTAATATTAACATTCAAGACTAAGTTTCTTTACTTTTCTTTTTTAAACAGCTATTCTAGCCTTTTGATGATTAAATACCAGTCTTTAAGTACAGTGAAATACGTTTAACACGAAAACGCTTAACATGAAAATCAGTTAACATGAAATTATATAACGATCCTGACAGTATACTATGAAATTTAATACATATATTTTGAAACACGAAGCAAATATCATTCAACACGAAATAAAAACAGGAAATTAAAAAAAAAAAATTCGAAAAATATTGAGACTGAGTCGACATTTCAGGAAACGTTTGAAAAAGTCTCAATATTACTAGAGTGTTCTATAATACCATTAAATGAATATGTTGCAGTCGATGATGATGTGTCTACAGCACCGATTCTGACAGACAAAGAGATTTTGGATATCGTCCAAAATCCTAAAGATTCCACCGATGTAGATTCCGACGATGAATCGGAAAACAGAATCGACGATGCAGTTCCTGCCCCCTCTAATTCAGAAATGCAGAAAATGATTAAAAGTATGAGCAGTTATTTAGGTGCGCATTTGAATGGAGAGTTGAATACCACAATGGTCTGTCTCGAATAATTTGTGGAAAATATAGTGTAGAAAAAGGCACTTCAAAAAAAGATATCTGATTTTTTCCTTCAAAAAACAAAACTTTGTTTCCATTTTAGCGTAATGGATGCAAACTTCTAGTAGTTTAACTGGAAATTGGAATAAAATTAGACGACATCGAAAATATGTTTGAGATTTCTTCCTTTTTAGGGTTCCGTACTTAAAAAATCCCTGCCGGCCCGGCCTATAGGCAGAGGTAGATTTCGAAGTCAAATATACTAATTTCACAAACAAAAACTAAATCATGATTAGAGAGATAAATCCACTTTAACGATTATATCTGGACGGTTTTGACGAGTTTTTATTTCATTTTTATATAATAGCTGGTTTTATCAGAATCATGTTAGGACGGTATTCAAAAAAATACTTTTCCATGCTCAACAACTCGAAATTTTATGGCATTATTCCAGATTCATTTTTAATAAAAAAAAAAAAAAAAAAAAAAAAAAAAAAAAAAAAAGAAAAAAAAGAAAATGAAACTTGATGACGTGATTTTTGAAGAGATTTATAAGCGACCTGTGTATTTATTTTTTGTTCAATTAATTAAAACTTGATATATAAACAATTATTTTCTCAGAAGGACAATATTTTTCGTTTCTAACACAATCGCTCGGGAAATTCCGTTCAAAATGCCCACTTTGACATCATTTTTTGAAATATATTCTGTCTCTATCAAAAAATCGATCATTACGGTACATTATACAGTTTCTGAATATACCAATTAAATGCGTTTGAGAGCAAAAATGAATTTAAAAATGAGTCAGAAAACAAGCAGTTTGGATTTGAGTGCATCCTTAATACAATGATTTTTCCAACACAATCCGCTTCGGTAAATTCGGTTCAAAATGCCCTTTTTAACAGCATTTTAAAAAATAAAATCTGCCTCTATCAAAAAATCGATCATTACGGTACATTATACTGTTTCTGAATAAGCGAATATACCAATTAAATGCGTTTGAGAGTAAAAATGAATTTAAAAATGTGTAAGAAAATAAGCAGTTTGGATTTGAGTGCATCCTTAATACAATGATTTTTCCAACACAATCCGCTTCGGTAAATTCGGTTCAAAATGTCCTTTTTAACAGCATTTTTAAAAATATATTCTGCCTCTATCAAAAAATCGACCATTACGGTACATTATATAGTTTCTGAGTAAAAAAACGTACCAATTGGAAGCCTTTTAGAGCAAAAATGAATTGTAAAATGAGTCAGAAAATAAGCAGTTTGGATTTGAATACACCCTTACTAAGATGATTTTTTTCTTAAACCGCTATGTATTTTTAATTTGTTTTTGCTGTAAGAATTGGTCCTATCCAAAACTTGTCTATATAGATGTTGTAGACAATATTAAGAAGATATATGATAAATTCATGGGGATTTTATATCTTTTGAAATGACGGAGTTATGGATTTTTTCTTCTTCAAACCCCCTTTTTGTTTTCGTTTTTATTTTATTTATTTATATTTTTTTTTGCGGTACGAATTGGTCTTATCAAAAACTTGTGAATATAAAAGTTGTAGATAAAGTTAAGGAGATTTATAATAAAATTAATTGGATTTGATAGCTTGAGAATTAACGAAGTTATGAATTTTTTCTCCCCAAAACCCTATTTTTGCGCCTCTTGAGCTCATTTTTAACTTTATCAAAAATCTGTGATACATAAATTTTTGGGCCTATTTTTAGAAGTAATAAAAACTTTAAACTGATTTGATATGTACAAAAATTATGAAGTTATGGGGGGTTTTCTGTTTTCACAAAACCCCTCCCTATTTCCATCCCCTTGGTCCGATTTTGCCCATTAACGAACTTGAAGCGAGATTTTATGCCCATTGATTTTATGTATCAGTTTGGAAGAGATTGGTGCAGAATTACGAAAGTTATCGTGTCCAGAAGAAAGTGATATGTATATATATATATATAGATAGATAGATAGATAGATAGATAGATAGATAGATAAAGTTTTTTACTGGGTATGGTTTTGGGTTCTAGGGGTCATAATCGGTGTAGTTCTGCAAATTTTTTTCAAAAATTCCAAAATAGGAACGATCCCAATAGGTACGAAATTTCATATGAATATTTTATACGAAATCTACCTAAAAGTAAAAACGGAACCATTATAAGATCACTCCTGTGTCCGTCCGTCTGTCTATCTGTCTGTCTGTCACAGCCATTTTACTCGTAAACTATGGAACGTGGAAAGTTCAAATTCGCGGACGTAATAAAGACCATTGACCCACATATTTTCAGATTAATAAACATTCATAAACATATTTAGTAAAAAAGTAGAGGGGATAATTATGCTACTTGAAAAAAGAAACTTTTCTTTGTATATCATGTGGGGTATCCTGTGAAAGCTTTTGTAACGCTGAACTCTAAAATGTATTCCTTTTAATTTTAGGTATTATATTTTCAAAGATAATGTTGCAAATATAGCGCAAAAATATGTTCCCCCCATCTAATTCCGAATCTACTGAAACTAAAATTATGAAAAAATTAGAGGTAGTAGATGTTAATATAAACCTTGCCGGAAAAGTATAGCGATTACCCTAGGTTACATATTTTTTGAGTAATTAGCATTTTTCTATTATACTCAAATTTCGATTTACGGGCATTCAGAAAATTTGTTGAGCATCGCTGAATGTACCTATCGTTGCAGAAGAATAAAAGCATTGTTGATAATGATTTTCGAAAAAAATCATCGGTAATTAGCCGACATATTAACCCTTAGAGGTACGGTCAGTTTGGACATACACAAGGACAGGGGCTGCGTACTCTATGCCTAGTTAACAACTTTTAATGATATATGTGTGTAATATAATGTCCAGTAACAGTATAAAAGCAATAAACGTTAAATTGTTAGAAACATACTAATTTAAGGGGTCTCGGTACTCTAAAAAGTGGAAAAAAAGACCATTTTCAACATTTAATATCTTAAAATGTATATGATTTTAAAATACAATTTTAATTGGGATGAAAGATATAAGTATGTTCTTTCGTTTGATGTAATTAAAAAATTGTAAGATACATAATTACTATTTATGGGGGGCTTAAAACTGTTAGACATTTGTCGAACAAAAAATTGGCATAACAGTTTACGCGCAAGAATTACAAAATAAATATTGCAACTAGAATGAAAATTTTGGTGCTTACTTATACTTCAGATTGTAATAATTTCCCTGAACTTAAATAAATTTGTATTTAAAGCATTTTTATATTTTTAATGCAATGTTGCATTTAGCTAATACAAAATTTTGAAAATTTCAACAGTAAAATCACCTAAAAAAACATTTTTTTTGAACAATAAAAAGGAAATTTTAGATTCATTTTATACAGACTAACATGAAATATATGTTTTGAATATTTCATGAAAAAATATTCAGAAGTTTTTGAGGTATCCTGCGCGTTATGCCCCCAAAACGCCATTTGGAAAATAATGACTTTAAAGTTTCGGAAACGCCGCTTCAGCTATTAAGCGGGTATAATTCTAAAAGCCAAAACTTCTGTTCTAATGAGAATTTCAAGGAAACAATTATATCAAAATATTTAGAAAAGATAGCAGTTTAACATCTAAAAAATTAAAATTTCTTAAATTTAGAAGCTTTAAGAGTCCTGAGACCACTTAATCCTTTCCGGCACGCAGTAATTCTATTAATAAGCTTATGAAATAATGAACTGACACCAGAATTTATAAACGAATTTATTAGAAAATGCAAACTTGCTTATTTTCACGTACATGATAAAAGGAAAATTTTAATTAAATATTCTTGGTGCCGTTTGTCTGTTTTGGAATTACAATTAGGTGTCCGTTTTTAAGGGCATCGCCCTCGAAAGATTTAATTAGAATGAATCGCATAAATACTGTGGGATTCGCGATAGTTTGCATTGATTGTATCTCTCAATACGCCTCGAGTGACTTTAAAAGTTAATTAAACACCAATCTGGAAAAACGCGGCACTGACCAAGGCGGCGTTGCAACTTTGAGACCTCAATTCGAAGCGCTTAGCACAATGCCAAATTTAAACTTTGAGCAAAGGTTTTGTTTTAGATACACTGTAGAAATAAAGGTTATTACTACGCTGAATTTAGTTTCATGAAATGCCAAATGAACTATGCACTGCCTTTATTGTCAGTACCGAATTAAGTTCATCATAAACAGATTAGGATAATATTAAAAAAAGAGTTATACGAATAGCTATATTTGATATTGTTCCATATATCTCTTTGAACTTTCATGGTATACCCAATTACACTTTTCTAATATATACAGTTATACCCAACCCTACGTTGTATAGTTTTTTACAAAGTCTCAGTATTCTTTTAGCAACGTTTTTTTTTTTTTTTTTTTTTTTTTTTTTTTTTTTTTTTTTTTTTTTTTAAATACAATTACAAATTTATATATCTATTCTACGGAACCCTCTGTGCGCGAGTAATGCTCGCACTTGACCGTTTTTTTTACGAATCGTTTTTACACAAAATTCTTTTAACATGAAAAGAAAAAAAAATCGCCCCCCTCCCCTCAGATTTGTGTTAAACGTATTTCACTGTACTTTATTTCGCCGATAAAGCTATCTTGAATTTGCTGTTAATCATACGTAAGTGCCATTCCAGATTTAACGGAAAATAATATATTTTTTAACAGAGTGGAATTGAAAAATGTAGACATAAAATCCAACTGAATCAATTAAATGAAAGTGGATTTAAAAGATATCTTAGAAAAAAACCTCTAATTTTATAATCTCATTCACCGACTAATTGCACATAAGAAAGAGCGACGTTTGCGATAAATGTATCTTTTTAAAATTTTTAAAAATGGTAGATTTATCGAGTTTAATGAGGTTATACTTTAAAATGTTGATTTATTAGCAAATTATAGGGAAATATACGATGAAATTAATATATAAAAAAGGTGAATGATGAAAAAATCTCAATTTGCCTTTTCATTCTTTTATTCTATATCAATATTAAAAATTGCAATTTTTTTATATATTTATACACATTTTCTCCAACAGAGTATCTCAACCTGCAGCAAGTGTAATTATGTATTATTATATACTTTATGCCAGATGTCTTCCAACACTTCAGATCTCACAAACAACTAAATTCACATCATAAATCCTTAAAAACACTAACACGAATTTTCAAAAAATATAAATTCTATATACAATATTGGTCCTAGAAATTCTTTTTGAAATCCATGTATCTAATGAAGCAAAATTATAAATACTTACGAGGGTAAGTTGGAAAATAACTTTTCATAGCGTAATAAGGGATGTATTTACATTTTGCACATTAATATAGTCCGGACGAAATGAAGTAGTTTTACTTTAGTTTTCCACATAATCACTAAAGCCACTGATATATTTATCATAACTTTCACCAAAGTTCTGAAACATAACTTTGAAAAATATGCTTATCCTGGAAATGGTGAACTTTTTCACGCTTTCCTTACCGGCAGCCTTCTTCAATGAAATTATCAATTTGCGAAAAATACCTGATGTGAAGGCTAAAACAGAAAGTCATTTTCGGATTTAACTCTACAAAATACATAAGGATAAATTATCAAAAGCTTAAAACATGACACAACCCGAATGTTACAGGATAGTGTTATCCCAAACATTCATAGGCGGGCTCTGCATGAGAACGTGGGGAGCGTAATCCCCCCTATTTGATTCTCTGAACTACTGTAGGTCTTAATCATTCATTCTTCATCTTTCACTGTTAGACCCCTAGATATTTTGGTGAAGCAGACGAAAATATAAATATTTATTTCCATATAATATCTATGGAGGTAAGGAAAAATATCTAAGTCATGACAATATTCCTAATAGTACATATTAATTATAAAATGCGTAGAACTTTATGTCAGCGTGAACACTATATAAGATTTGTATTTTTTATTAATTTTCGGATAAGTTATATGTCTTCAAACTGTCCATTGCACTAAATTTACGCTGACGTGGACATTGATGGTTACATGATTGTGTTCTCCATAAGGAAAATTGCGTCTTGAATACAGCATGGAAGATTTATGTAAGATATCATGGCGATAGGTCTACAAGTTTTTGAAAAGGGAGCAATGAATACATTATATATGAATCCAAACATTAAAAATACAAATATCAGAGAATTTTCATTACAAATAATATTATATATGTTGGTTAATAAGTTCAGATATATAAAAATTATATTGCTACCAAATATCAGCATCAATATTCAAATACCTCGTAAAAGATTACGCTGATCTACAAGATAATAATCTTATTTATTGTTTGTGTTTAAATAGATCATATTAAATAATTTATATGTAAAATTTTAAAATAATTATTATTCTCATTTAGTAAAATTAATCAATATACAGGGTGATTCATAAAAGATGGGCAGAACTTTAAGGGGTTATAGTACACTTAAAGACAAATAATATTAAATGGGAGACTAAGGGTCCCAGACGTATTCCCAACGAGATAGGGGGCATTAAAGTTTAGGGTCCGAAATTTCAAATGATTATAAAACATGGAAAAATTGGTCGATTCGTTTGCGGTTTTTGCAAAAAATTTTCTTTATGCCAGTATTTTCTTGAAATAAAATTTTAAAGTTCAATTTCAAAAAATGCTGATAGTATGCTTTAGACTTTGGAGTAACAAACAACTATTTTTTAACGTTATTTTTTGTATTTCTTTAAATGATTTCGAAAGCTTAGACTTAAACTTAAATTTTCAGCTCAAAATCTGAATCGCTGAGCGTGGTTCAGTAGCGAGGGGAGGGGGTTCAAATTTCGACTTCTGAACATAGTTCAGTTTGCACTACTTAACCATGCCCAACGATTCTGTGCTGTGATACGAGGCAAAAATACAACTTTCGTCAAGGACTGCATAGTCGGAATTCACTCATAAAGGCACTGGCACAGTTGGAAACGTCGCTCATGCAAACGTTAAAGCTCCATTCCTGACGCTAGTCACCGGGTGAAGAAGGAAACAGAAAGTATGCAAATGTCAAATGGGGAAAAAGAAGAACACGTATGCAAAATTTCGACACGATTCAGGCATAAAAACCACTGAACGGTGAGTCAAGTGTAAGTCGCTGTAGTAATGAATCGGAAGATGGTGCCCTTCACGAATAAGGAAAAGGCTGAGATGCATTTAATTTACGGAGCGGCAGATGGAAATGGTGCAGAGGCACAACGAATGTACGGAGAGCGATTTCCCAACAGGCGGTTGCCTAACCGCAAAACTTTCGAGCGCTTGCACAGACAGTTGTGTGAGACGGGATCATTTCTCGCTTCCCGGTCGAATGCAGGTCGTGCAAAAAAGGACGAATCAGTAGTTGTTGCAGAAGCCATTCTGGATGTAGTAGCGGCGCAGCCAAGTACAAGTACACGAACAGTGGCTAGGCAGGTGGATACCTCACAGTCCATGACTTGGAGGGTACTGAAGGATGAACATTTGCTCCCGTTTCATGTGCAACGAGTCCAGAAACTGTCTCCAGGGGATTATCCAAATCGTATTGAATTCGCCCGCTGGTTTCTGCAGCAGAACGCGCTAAATCCACATTTTGGACGAACTGTGCTTTTCACCGATGAATGTACCTTCACACGTGAAGGTACATTTAACACACACAATGCACATGTATGGGCGGATGTCAATCCACATGCTACGTATCCACATGCTCATCAGAGACGCTTTTCCATCAATGTTTGGGCATGAATCCTCGGAGACCACCTAATCGGACCGTACCTTCTTCCTGAACGCCTCAACGGTAAAACATACCTCACATTTCTGCAACATGTGCTGCCAGACCTGTTAAACGTTGTTCCTCCACGCATCCGGCGGGTCATGTGGTTCCAGCACGATGGAGCGCCAGCCCATTACGAGACGTCCGCAACTATCTGGACATCACATTTCCGAACAGATGGATTGGTCGAGGTGGTCCTGTTGCTTGGCCTGCTCGCTCGCCAGATCTTTCACCCCTCGATTTCTTTTTTGGGGGACGATTGAAGGCTCTTATGTATGAGACACCCATTGAATCCCCCGAGGAACTGGTCGCCAGACTTTCCGCCGCTGTAGGGGAAGTGCTCGAAAAGCCTGATGTTTTCGCGAATGTTCGCCGTTCCATTCTTCGCCGTTGTTCTGCGTGCATAACCTCTGGTGGTCACAATTTTGAACATTTAGTGTAATTACATGTTAATAAATATGCTTTGGTAACATAATCCTAATTTGTGTCTTTTTACCTCGTATCACAGCACACAATGTGTGGACATGGTAAACTGAACTGTGCTCAGGAGTAGAAATTTCAAACCCCTCTCCCCAGAAACTTAACCACGTCTAACGATTCAGATTTTGGGCTGAAAATTTAAGTCTAAGCTTTAGAAAGCATTTAATGAGACACAAAAAATAACGGTATAAAATAGTTGTTCGTTACTCCAAAGTCTAAAGCGCCCTCTATCGGAATTTTTTGAAAATTTTCTTTAAAATTTATTTTCAAGAAAATACTGACATAAAGAATAATTTTAGCAAAACGCGGCAGTAGTTAGAGCCTAATCTACGACACAAAGATCGGGAATAACTGATTTTTGTTCTGGGGGGAGAAGGGTTTCAAATTTCAAATTTCAGTTTACGCTACTTAACTACTCGTTAGGACTCAGATTTTTAGATCAAAATTTAAGTTTAAGTCTAAGCTTTAGAAATCATTTAAAGAAATACAAAAAATAACGTTAAAAAATAGTTGTTTGTTACTCCAAAGTCTAAAGCGCCCCCTATCGGCATTTTTTGAAATTGAACTTTAAAATTTTATTTCAAGAAAATACTGGCATAAAGAAAATTTTTTGCAAAAACCGCAAACGAATCGACCAATTTTTCCATGTTTTATAATCATTTGAAATTTCGGACCCTAAATTTTAATGCCCCCTATCTCCTTGGGAATACATGTGGGACCCTTAGTCTCCTATTTAATATTATTTGTCTTTAAGTGTACTATAACCCCTTAAAGTTCTGCCCATCTTTTATGAATCACACCTGTATATATATATCTAATTAGATAATAGCTATGAAATTTGAAGTACAAAATAACGTGTAAATTCTTTTATCAATGAAGCAAGAATTAACAGCGTATCTCTTTAGGAGTCAAAATAGAAAAAAAATCGATTTAACAAGTAGTGAATATGTTTTTTTAAAAATATACAGGAACGACGCATTTTTCTAAAATTTTAAGAATCGATTTATTTCATGAACATCGCATATCATATATTAAAATGTCAAAAAAGAATTCACATTCTTTAAAAATTTAGCATTGACTTATCGATATTGAATATTTAAAAGTGATTTTACCGGAACAAAGAAAACTTATTATTCCAAATTTTTATTATCCGCTTATTACTTGAAATGCATTAAAGTATTTTTCCTTTTTATTTAGATATTATTTCCATATACATTTAAGAGGTATAAATTTTGAATGTGTATTTTTATCTTAACTTTTAAATATCTTTAGGTTTCATTTGTCTTTCCAAGAGATATAATTTTTATTATCTTAAGTATATTTACATTCTACCTTTTTTTATGGAAGTCATTGTAATTTAAAAGCGTCATGTATATATGTATATATTCCTCCTTTTCATATACTATTTTTGTTTGATATTTTATACCGCAATAAAGGATGGAAGTTATTGATGTTTGGATAAATTTGTGGTCCGACTTGACATAAAAAAATCAAATAAGGTTTGAGTAACTGAATCAAATTTTGTAAATTTTGGCAATTTCACTTATGGAAATTTAAATATTTTTTCCATCTTTATTGAATATGTTAATTTTTTAAGTGATTTTTTTTTCTTTTACTATGTAAAATATATATCTTACACTGTAAGAAAGATAAATGTTTCTTAAACTACGAAAATTTACTATAATCACGAACGAAAATTATCAATAACCTCTTCCAAGTCACCCAATATTCCAAAAAACATTCCTTTATCTTTAGTAACTTCATAAAACCATTTAATTTCGAAATTTAAAGAAGAATTTATAAAAATAAATTTTTAGTAGCTGTCCGTAATTTTCGGAAACGTTTCCTAGTAGCTTTTACAGTTCTCTTTACCTGGGAAATTGTGTTTTCGGATACTATCAGACCTAAACTAAACATTTTCTGCTCCATAACTGAAATTATGCATGCAATAGAAAAATGTTAATTTTAAGGTTAATGTTAATGTTGTTAATTCCATATGATTTTTAGTTAAACATGTTTGCTGAACATTAAAGTATTCACTTGAGACGTCATAGCATCCGAAAAACCGGTATTCTGGGTAGATGTAACTGATTAATGCACTGTAAAAGCTACTCGGAAACGTTTTCGAAAACTACCAGCAGATAATAAAAAATTATTTTTGTAAATTCTTCTTTAAATTCTTTTGTGAAGTTTCTAAAGATAAAGGAACGCTTTTGGGAATTTTGGGTGACACGGAAGAGGCTATAGTATAATTTTGTTCGTGGTTATAGTACATTTTTGTAAAATAATAATCGTCTGTCTTTCTTTACAAAGTATAAAAAAATCCTACACATATCAATTTTATATTGACTCTTAAAAAATTCAAAATCATGAGAATGCATATAATTTCAAATTTCGTGTCTATTCTTCTTAAAATATCTTCTAAAAGAAAAAAAAATTATTAGAGTTTCAGAAGAAAATAATACACATTATTTTTCATCAGAAAACAAAGGCATCATTAAATGCAAATTCAATGAAAATTTTAGTTTAAAAACTGTTACTTCGTACCATATGCTGCCTGGAAATAAAAAAAAATATAATAACTATCATTAGTAAAACATATTGAATTAGAAATGCTTTAAATATTATCATTATCTGTTTTAAATTACGAAGTCATTCCAAAAAAATTATTTCTTCAGAATTTACGCAAATATATATATTTTTAGTTAAATATATATTTTTCTCCATATGATGATTATAATAACTTTATTGTTCCTCATCACATTATAAAAATATTAAAATAATTATTTTAATGACTATTGCAGTACATAGTTTAAAATATTTAAAAATGTGTATTAAAAACAAAAACACTATAAAGTATGTCTAACGTAAGTCAACATCATTTATTTGGGTATACTTATTTTGTTTAAGAACATATATATATACTCATAAGTTATTTGAATTTATTATATTTGTAGCGATTAACTATTCTTTATTCCTTTTTAGGTGCGTTCGCAATTATATAAATACGTAACATTTATAGTCGTCGTCTGTTCCCTCCGTCCGTCTGTCTGTCTTTCCGCATATAATAGCGCAAAAACTATCCAACCGAATGGTTTGAAATTAGAAATATGTAATTGCTGAGTTTTGTCGAGTTATTTCAAATTTTCCCGAGATTTTTTCTATATATTACTATTGAATTTTCTGTAGCTTCATAAACAACTACTCCATTATATGTTACAGTAAGTATTATTACCATTATCATATTTATTAATATAGAAATGAGCAATGTAAAAATAATACAAATGTATGTGTAGAAAAGGAAAGACAGCTTCTAAAGCTCCATCATCAGTGTAAAGGTTAGAATTAGCAGAGTTGATTGTTCAAAACATAGAAGTATGCAAGCGGTCAATCTATATTCCTTTCCTCTTCCTATATTTCGAAGAATTTATATTCCTAACTATTTATGTTTCAAAAAATTAACTCTGATAATTATAACATTTGAACTAATGATGGTGCTTTAGAAGCTTCGAAAAAGTGACCGCATTTTTCTACATTGTGCACATATTTGCATTTGTGCTATTTTAAAGTTTTCCATTTATAAACTGATATACCGGTACAAAGTTAATCCCACCTTTTAATTGCAAAATTTATCAAATGAAGAAATATTGGTTCATTTTTGTGTTATTGTGTTTTGTGAAAGGGTTAATTTATTAGATTAGTTTGCCAACTTTTTTGCTTAAAATTTAAAAATAATAGTAACGGCTAAATTTTTGTATGTTTTACATATTTTTTAAACATGTTTCATAATAAAATATAGTTATAAAGTGTAATTTCTGAAAATTTAAAAATATTTTCTCCAAAGATATCTTACGGATAAATTAACCCGTATACCATATAAAATATATCTTAGTATTTAAAATATAAAATTTACTTATCATTTTTAACATAATTTTTCTCATTTTTGTGACATAAAAAAAACTGAACAAGGATTTTGTTTTTGCTATTACTTAAAATAGAAAACTTTCGGAAAGCAAACTTTCTATCTTAGTAATTACTTCAGATATACCTATCTGACGATGTTATATCTCTTTTAAACTGATAAAATAAGTGGGTAATTTAGAAAATATGAACACAAACTCAGAATGATAAGAGGTTATATAGCGAACCGATCTCATTTTCAAAAGGAAAAAAAAATCTCAATATTAAAAACTACTCGAGTAGTATGATATTTTAGAGATATATTTTCTCCATAGTACCTCATGTTAAAGGATTTTAGAGAAGAAGACTTTAAAATATAAAAGCACGCTGATATTAACTCTTTTATGGCAAAATTATCAAAAGTATTATATTTAAGAAAGTCTTTTCTAAAGTTTTAATTCACTTATTTTAAAGCGAGTGGTATATATATTTGATTTTTATGCTGCAGATTTTTTTTTCTCCTCAGAATGTTCTCAGAAAAATATGTCGGAATAATTTACTTTCGTAGAATCTGTGTGAGGGTCGGTAAAAATTGCATACGCTATAAAAATAAAAAAAAACTCTTCTGAGAAAATCTCAACACTAAATTCAACATACGTTTTTTTTTTCTATTAAAAGCATTGGCAGAATAAAAATATATGATTCAGGAAACAGTGCTAATATTTTTAATTACATAATATGTAAAACAATCTTTAGAAATCATAATTATTGTTAGGGTAACTATTATGTTAATTTTTTTAGAGAATTTAAAAATCACCAAAAACTTTAAAAACATATTATCTGCTCTACTCCATGTATATACAGGGTGGTTATAATTAAACTCCTTCTATAAGCAGCATCGTACAGCGCAAACGGGTGAACGGAATGCAATGAAATTTGGTATATAGACTATACACGAGATGCGTTCACGGAATTTCGAAAAACAAAAAGCTCCAAAATGTCCACCAGAGGGCGCCTTTTCCGGAAAAAACATTAAATTTAACACAATAAACGACCAAAATGGAATACAGAAACAATATTAACAATCCAGAACAAGAATTATGAGTAATAAAATGTAAAACCGGGAAAAGTTGTCCGTTCTAGAAAAAAAAAATCGAGATTTGCATGCTTACGAAGAAGAGGAAACTTTGTGAAAAACAGGTTAGGATGTAAAACGTTTACAGACGTTGTCGTGTTTTATGTCGATGTTTCCGGCTGTAATGATGACGGTATCTTTAGTTGAACGAGCGTTATTGGTTAAGCTGTTTTACGAAAACTAGGGGAATGTTTCTGCTTCAGTACGTCTATTTCGTCGTATAAAGAACCAGGGTCGTACTGGCATGACAAAAAGGGCGGTGGCAACTTGGATAAAAAGGGCGCCAACTTCTAATCAAAAGGGCGCCGACTACAATTTAAAAGAATTTTAAACAATTTTTTTGAAAAGTTAAGATAACAGCTACAAGATTATTTTATATATTTTGAATGAGATAATTCCTTTTCTTCAAATGGAGTATCCTTTATTTGGAGGCTAAATGCATTAGAAATTTAACTTAAACGGACTCGGACTTACGAAATTGTCAGTTTCGTCCTGAAACTCCTTTTTACCCCCCCCCCCCCCCTCTCATGTGTAATTTGCTCCCAAGAAGGTTGGCCTATTGGCCATAAACTTGTCTTGCTATTGCTATAAACTTGCGATATGCATGAACCCTAAACAATTAGAGTCAATCCAACGCGCAACGAAAAAAATATTGCCTATCCGAACCGATCAGATCTAAATCGCGGGTGTAGTCGGGTAAACGGACCTAATGCAGGATTGTAATCCCAAGGGCGGATCCAGCTCACCATTTACAGGGGGGTCATGGATTACCTTTTATTGGGTGGGAGGGGATCACATCTCTTTATGAGAATTTTTTATATTGAAAGCTATTCCCAAATCCAAACTAACTGCTTTTCTGATACTTTCGCGAAGTCCTTTCCATTCGTAAATACAAAAAATTTGCATTACTATTCGTAAAAATATAAAATTTACCGATTTTGTTCAGATACCAAGAAATTCAAGAGTTTCCCGTTTTCTTATAACTGCAAAGATTTATTTAGAAAATGTTGTCAAAGTTAGCGTATTTAGACAATTTTTACGAGTTGACAGTCACAGAAATGTCGTCACAAGGGAACAAATGGCTGTACTTCCGGAAATTCTGTTTAAAAAGCCTAACAAATATGAACGATTAAATATGTCAAAAATATGTATTAAATTTTAGTAGTAGCAAAACCAATCAAATATTTAATCAAATTAGCAGCTATGTGATTCTATTAGTGTCATGAAAATTGCTGGTGCAGCCTCTTCTTTCTTCTCAAAATATTAAATAGGTTTTTCGATCGAACTTATACCTTTGGAATGGATCATTTTCTTCTGATGGACTGAATGGCTAATATTATTATGAGACAGCCATCATAAATGAAGTGTTAGGTGAAGATGAAAGAGCAGCCGTAAAAAGTTAGAACTCTGATTTTCTTGTCAGAATGGGAAAAAAAAAATCAAGGCCATTTTTTTTTTCCCATTCTGACCAGAAAATTAGAGTTCTAACTTTTTACGGCTGCTCTTTCATCTTCACCTAACACTTCATTTATAATGGCTATTTCATAATAATAGAAGCCTTCAATCCATCAGAAGAAAATAATTCGGTTAAAGCAGAAACTCGGTTAAGCAGGTCTCAGATAATCGGGACTCTACTGTTTATTTCATTTTAAAAATGATCTTTAGAATATTTTTGTTGGTGCTCAGAGGGGGGGTCATGACCACCGTGACATTCCCCTTGGATCCGCATTGTGTAATCCGCATTAATTGTAAATCTCATGGTTTAATATCAATATCGCTTATTATGATATGAAGTAGACGATGACACAAATAAACTTTCTGAGGTGTACCTGTATACATATATAATCAAACTTTTTGTAATTGTATATATATATATATATATATATATATATATATATATGAAACGACGAGTATTTTATAACCATAAAATGGTACTGTGTGCCTTAATTTTGTTTTTAAATCCAAACTGAATATTTTTTTACTTTTTTTTTTTTAATTATTATTCATTTTTGTTATCAAACGCATGAAATTGACAGGTGGTCTTATTTAGAACCATGTAAGTAAGAATTTTTTCGTTTCTTGATAAAAGTAGGAAATTTTTCAGAAAATGTGTTAAAGTGGGAGTTTTGAACCGAATTTCCTTATGCAACAGCGCGGGAAAAGACAAAAATCTGCCACCACGAGAGAACAATCACTTATAACTCAGGATGACATTTATATATCGGAAAAATGAAAGAAAAAAAATCGATTACAAATCATTTTGATATTCATGGCTCCGGGAATGTGTCAAAAAGATTCGCATTGTTGAACGACGAAAAATATTTTTTCGAGAATTGCCTTAACAGCATATTAATATTTCGTGAAAATTGGTCAATTTTTATATAAATTAAAGCCTAGAATGTAAAAAAAAAAATAAAAAGAAAAGAAAAGAAAGAGAGAGAGAGAGGTGAAAACAGACAACTTAATGATATTAAAAGATGTCCATTTATAAAGACAGAACGTCCCTCACCCCCAGAAAAAAAGTCTAAAAATCAAACCATCTGCTCAAGAGTTTCGTGTCTACAGTGTACTTGTTTTCGGTGTCCATTTTATAATGTATGGATATATACAATGTTGTAGACCCTGGAAAAAAAAAAAAAAACAATTTCGCAAAAGTCACTTGTATCAATTTAAAAAGCTATTTCAAACAATTACTTTATGCTGAGACTGAGAATAATAATACAATTAGATTATTTTGTGTGTCCCTGTAAATAAACGATAAAAATTATTCAATTCGTATTCCATGTAGTGTATCAAATTGATAAATTTCAATTTAACTATGTTTGAAGTACTGTAACATCATTAAAATACACTGCTAACAATTTTTCCCATAGGACATAATGCAACGGAATATTTTTGTGTGCTTCTGTAAACGAACTATAAGTGCTACAGACTCCATTTTCATTAAGGAACCTCCTATAGTAAATCATACACATAAGTGGCGTGGCAATGTGAGTTTATTTATGTTTACGAACAGACTAACCGAAGCCATACATACTTTTCAACTATTTTGGAAAGTGTTAATATGTTGAATTTTAAATTTGTAATTTTTTATTTATGTTGGAGCAAATTTTATAAAAATTAAACACATATTTAAACAATATTGCCGTTATTCAGTGAAATAAGTATCTTAACTAGAGGGGAAAGAAAAATATCCCGAAAAACTCGTATAAATTTGGTTTCATCCCATGGGCACCCACAGAACAAAATCCAAGGAGGGGAAGATTTTGGAAGAGATATGTGCTTGTACTACACTGCCAAAACTTACTTTTTTTTTTCTTTGGCAAGAACCCTACTTAAAACAATTTCGAAACATACTACCATTAAAAGAAGACAGAAATGTAACAAGATGTAAATCAAAAATCAAACTTCTACCGTCTTCTTTATAAATGAAAAATTGAAATAGTTTATTATTCTTTTTCCCCCCAATTTATATATTTTTTCTGAACCGCAATTTGAAATAATTTTTAATGCATAAACGCAGAAGAAAAACAGAACTAAAATTGGTCTTTTATGGGGGCTTCAAGGGGACAGACTATTAACCTCTGACGATTAATCCTTGGTTAATTTTTTTTCTTAATATTCATTTATTATAAATCATTTGAGAGGAACAATCTATTACTTTTTCAAAATCATGAGAGAAAAAGATTTAGTCAAATTCGAAAATTCAGAGAGGGACAATTGCCCTCTTCTTATTTCCCTCCCTCGCCCATTGCTGGCGACCATGTTTCATCCCTTTCTACAAAAGGCACTGTTTTATATTCGAAGCATATTGATATTTGGAAAATATCGAACACTCATTATCAAAAATTCATGACATACCATACCATATAATTAATTAACAGCCTATTATTTGTCAAAACTTAATAATTTAAAATTACTTACAAGACTCTTGAATCGGACGTTTGATCTCCAAACCTGGTAGTATATGTTTTAATATTGTTATTTTTTTTAGTCTTCAAAAAATAAAAAATCAGAATTCAATAAAGAGATACTCCAGAGTAAAATATACTTGTTCGAATTCAGTCTAAAACACTTGTGGTTTTTTGTCCTCTGAACTAATCCGGAAATAATTGTCCATGTGAATGATAAACGATATTCTTAGGTAGTGGAAGCCTCAGAGTAAAGATGGAAGCTGTGATAATAGGAAGATTCTTGCACGGCAAGCAGTTATCGGTTTCGATTGATATTGATGGTCCCTCTTGTTTACTTCAAATGTGTTTAAAAGCGGACCCTTTTAAATCACTAATGACTAACTGCTGTTGTTCCATGTGGTATACAAAGATCTTTTCGGGAAGTCGGTCTTTCAGCTGGTCGTAGGAAGGGTAATAACAGTTTTCGATAAGAGATTTCCAAGTAAAACTAATGCATGCATCTGAAGAAACTAATGGTACAGCTGTATCTCATTAGTGGGGATTAAGAAGAAACAGCAAGTAAACATCACTTTTTCTGCAGTTCTTTTCAATTTGTTTTTAAATGCTTTTAAAGCCTAAAATACTTTAAAAATCAGTGCCTTACTTCATAAAATTGAATTTATTAATGTGCTTGTTCTTTTAAACATTTAATAAACTAGAAAGGTCTGCGTCCCTTCGAGCCCCTCTTGCAAATAAAAAGCGAGAGGGGGGATTTCACGAACACTTTCGTTGGAAGTCGGTAAAAAAATATAGACAATACATTTAAAAAATTGACAGCAGTAAGAAAATTATTCAATTTTAGTAAATAATTCGTAAAACTAATATTTTTAAAGATATACATAAAACTCAATAAATGACAGAAACGTCAAATAAGATTTAGGTGTACGAATAAATAATATATATATATATATATATATATATATCAAAATTTATAAATTTCGACTACATACAAACAAGCTATAAAGAAATTTCGAATCTAAAAACATTGCACTTAAGGCTGTTCTCAAATCCAAAAGGGCAATTTTATGACATAAGTTTTAATTCATTTTTGTTCGGACGCAATAGATGTTTCAGAAAATATTGTCAAAGTGGTCGTTTTGAACCGAATTTCCGCGCGAAAGAAGTATAACGGGTCAATAAAGGGTGAAAAACGTCTTTGTCACGTGATCAAAATCGCTTATAACTCAACAGGTAATTTATTTATCAAAAATGGAAAACACAGTTCGATTCCAAATCGCTTCCATAGTCAGGACTTCCAATTTTATATCTTTCCGTTAAAAAATGAATTTGTAAATGCGTCAAAACGTTTTGCACTTGTTGAGCAGAGCAGTTGAGAACAGCTTTAAAAGATTAAAGCCACCATTAGCACTTTTTAATTAAAAAAATTACTACTATTTTCGCCTTATCTAATGACAAATTAAATAAAGCTGAATATTACTATTTGGAAATAAAGATGGATTTTTTAATTAATAATTTTTTACACCACCAGTGGATCCAATGAAAAAGTCTTTCTTCGAGTGCCGTGTACACCAGCACTGTACTTAAGAATAATTAAAATGAAAATTCGTTTTTTTCCTTTTTTAATTGAAACTCCATCTCCTTCTTAGTTTGCACTTGCACAAAAATTATAAATGTCAAAATACTGTGTAACCACCGTGGCCCCAAATTCTCAAAAGTAGAAAATACAAGAAATGCTTAACACTGAATTTTTGTTTCGAGTCATCATTTGTATTAGATGCTGTAAAAAATATGCCTATGGGCACCATGATTACGAACGCCATCTCTGCCAATGTGACCATTTAAAATTAAAATATTCTTTTCTTAAACTGACCTTCAATCTTTTTTTACCGTTTGTATTTACACAAAATGCAGAAATGCCAAAATATCCGGAAGTTGCACAGGTCGCAGAATACGTAAAATGGGATTAATACTGGAGGCTCCTGTCCCTGCAGACGAATACACTCGCGAGCTAATGCTAAACTTATAGCGGGGGGGGGGGGTATTTTCTAATATCTGTTTTGCTTTTCGTTATTTTTCAATAATTTTTTTTTAATTGGATAGTCGAGGTCGATCTCTACATTGCTCCTTTCTCACTTTTTCAATTTTAGTTGCAGATATTTTTTAGAATGACACTTTCATTTTCGGAACCGGTTTTGAAAGTGAAAGTAACTTTTTAAAAACTATCTGCAACAAAAATCAAAAAAGTAAAAAACTGCGATGTAGAGATGCACTTCGGCTATCCAATACAAAAAAATTTCTTTAAAAATCTCGAAATGCAAAAGAGATATTAGAAAATAACCTCCCAAAAGGTTTATCATTAGATGGGAAGTATCTTCGCTTGCAGGAACAGGAGCCTTAAGATTAGTTTCTTCGGAAATCGTCATTCGTAGCATCGCTGAAAAAATTTGGCACGAGGCGCCATAACCATCAAAGCCCCCTCTGTCAATAGGTCGAATTAAAATGATTTTTAAGGCATTCAATCGTGTTTCATCGTTTGCATTAGCTCAATAGGTAGACATTCCAAAATACCGGGCAACCATACGAGGCGCCAAATACTTAAATGCAGAAAATATGCTAAATACGGGATTAATTCTTAATATCAGTTTCCTTACAAGATATCATTCGTAGAGGCGCTGAAAAAAAAACTGGCACGGGCGCCATGACAGTCAAAACCTATTCTGTCAATAGGTCGAATTAAAACGATTTTTAAAACATTCAATCCTGTCTCATTGTTCGCATTAGCTCAGTAGGTAGAAATTTCAAAATACCGGGCAGTCATACGAGGCGCCAAATACTTAAAAGCAGAAAATTAGCTAAATGCGTGATTAATTCTTAATATGAGTTTCCTTACAAGATATCATTCGTAGAGGTGCTGAAAAAAAATTGGCACGGGCGCCATGACTACCAAAGCCACTACTTTCAATAAGTTGAATTAAAACGATTTTTAAGGCATTGAATCCTGCTTCATCGTTTGCATTAGCACAATAGGTAGAAATTCCAAAATACCGGGCAACCATATGAGACGCCAAATACTTAAATGCAAAAAATATGCTAAATACATGATTAATTCTTAATATCAGTTTCCTTAAAAGACATTATTCGTAGAGGCACTGAAGAAAAAAAATTAGCACGGGGCGCCATGACTGTCAAAATCACTTCTGTCAATAGGTCGAATTAAAACGATTTTTAAAACATTCAATCCTGTCTCATTGTTCGCATTAGCTCAGTAGGTAGAAATTTCAAAATACCGGGCAGTCATACGAGGCGCCAAATATTTAAAGGCAGAAAATTAGCTAAATGCGTGATTAATTCTTATCCTGACAAGATATCATTCGTAGAGGCGCTGAAAAAAAAATTGGCACGGGCGCGATGACTACCAAAGCCACTTCGTTCAATAAGTTGAATTAAAACGATTTTTAAGGCATTGAATCCTGTTTCATCGTTTGCATTAGCACAATAGGTAGAAATTCCAAAATACCGGACAACCATACGAGGCGCCAAATACTTAAATGCGGAAAATATGCTAAATACGTGATTAATTCTTAATATCAGTTTCCTTAAAAGACATTATTCGTAGAGGCGCTGAAAAAAAAAATTAGCACGGGGCGGAATGACTGTCAAAACCACTTCTGTCAATAAGTCGAATTAAAACGATTTTTAAAACATTCAATCCTGTCTCATTGTTCGCATTAGCTCAGTAGGTAGAAATTTCAAAATACCGGGCAGTCATACGAGGCGCCAAATATTTAAAGGCAGAAAGTTAGCTAAATGCGTGATTAATTCTTATCCTGACAAGATATCATTCGTAGAGGCGCTAAAAAAAATTGGCACGGGCGCCATGACTACCAAAGCCACTTCTGTCAATAAGTTGAATTAAAACGATTTTTAAGGCATTCAATACTGTTTCATCGTTTGCATTAGCTCAATAGGTAGAAATTCCAAAATACCGGGTAACCATACGAGGCGCCAGATACTTATATGCGGAAATACGTGATTAATTCTTAATATCAGTTTCCTTAAAAGACATTATTCGTAGAGGCGCTGAAGAAAAAAATTAGCACGGGGCGCCATGACTGCCAAAACCACTTCTGTCAATAGGTCGAATTAAAATGATTTTTAAAGCATTCAATCCTGTCTCATTGTTCGCATTAGCTCAGTAGGTAGACATTCCAAAATACCGGGCAGTCATACGAGGCGCCAAATACTTAAAAGCAGAAAATTAGCTAAATGCGTGATTAATTCTTAATATGAGTTTCCTTACAAGATATCATTCGTAGAGGTGCTGAAAAAAAAATTCGCACGGGCGCCATGACTACCAAAGCCACTACTTTCAATAAGTTGAATTAAAACGATTTTTAAGGCATTGAATCCTGCTTCATCGTTTGCATTAGCACAATAGGTAGAAATTCCAAAATACCGGGCAACCATACGAGGCGCCAAATACTTAAATGCGAAAAATATGCTAAATACATGATTAATTCTTAATATCAGTTTCCTTAAAAGACATTATTCGTAGAGGCACTGAAGAAAAAAAATTAGCACGGGGCGCCATGACTGTCAAAACCACTTCTGTCAATAGGTCGAATTAAAACGATTTTTAAAGCATTCAATCCTGTCTCATTGTTCGCATTAGCTCAGTAGGTAGAAATTTCAAAATACCGGGCAGTCATACGAGGCGCCAAATACTTAAAAGCAGAAAATTAGCTAAATGCGTGATTAATTCTTAATATGAGTTTCCTTACAAGATATCATTCGTAGAGGTGCTGAAAAAAAAATTGGCACGGGCGCCATGACTACCAAAGCCACTTCTTTCAATAAGTTGAATTAAAACGATTTTTAAGGCATTAAATCCTGCTTCATCGTTTGCATTAGCACAATAGGTAGAAATTCCAAAATACCGGGCAACCATACGAGGCGCCAAATACTTAAATGCGAAAAATATGCTAAATACATGATTAATTCTTAATATCAGTTTCCTTAAAAGACATTATTCGTAGAGGCACTGAAGAAAAAAAATTAGCACGGGGCGCCATGACTGTCAAAACCACTTCTGTCAATAGGTCGAATTAAAACGATTTTTAAAACATTCAATCCTGTCTCATTGTTCGCATTAGCTCAGTAGGTAGAAATTTCAAAATACCGGGCAGTCATACGAGGCGCCAAATATTTAAAGGCAGAAAATTAGCTAAATGCGTGATTAATTCTTATCCTGACAAGATATCATTCGTAGAGGCCCTGAAAAAAAATTGGCACGGGCGCCATGACTACCAAAGCCACTTCGTTCAATAAGTTGAATTAAAACGATTTTTAAGGCATTGAATCCTGTTTCATCGTTTGCATTAGCACAATAGGTAGAAATTACAAAATACCGGACAACCATACGAGGCGCCAAATACTTAAATGCGGAAAATATGCTAAATACGTGATTAATTCTTAATATCAGTTTCCTTAAAAGACATTATTCGTAGAGGCGCTGAAGAAAAAAATTAGCACGGGGCGCAATGACTGTCAAAACCACTTCTGTCAATAAGTCGAATTAAAACGATTTTTAAAACATTCAATCCTGTCTCATTGTTCGCATTAGCTCAGTAGGTAGAAATTTCAAAATACCGGGCAGTCATACGAGGCGCCAAATATTTAAAGGCAGAAAGTTAGCTAAATGCGTGATTAATTCTTATCCTGACAAGATATCATTCGTAGAGGCGCTGAAAAAAAAATTGGCACGGGCGCCATGACTACCAAAGCCACTTCGTTCAATAAGTTGAATTAAAACGATTTTTAAGGCATTGAATCCTGTTTCATCGTTTGCATTAGCACAATAGGTAGAAATTCCAAAATACCGGACAACCATACGAGGCGCCAAATACTTAAATGCGGAAAATATGCTAAATACGTGATTAATTCTTAATATCAGTTTCCTTAAAAGTCATTATTCGTAGAGGCGCTGAAGAAAAAAATTAGCACGGGGCGCAATGACAGTCAAAACCTATTCTGTCAATAGGTCGAATTAAAACGATTTTTAAAACATTCAATCCTGTCTCATTGTTCGCATTAGCTCAGTAGGTAGAAATTTCAAAATACCGGGCAGTCATACGAGGCGCCAAATATTTAAAGGCAGAAAGTTTGGCTAAATGCGTGATTAATTCTTATCCTGACAAGATATCATTCGTAGAGGCGCTGAAAAAAAAAATTGGCACGGGCGCCATGACTACCAAAGCCACTTCTTTCAATAAGTTGAATTAAAACGATTTTTAAGGCATTGAATCCTGTTTCATCGTTTGCATTAGCACAATAGGTAGAAATTCCAAAATACCGGACAATCATACGAGGCGCCAAATACTTAAATGCGGAAAATATGCTAAATACGTGATTAATTCTTAATATCAGTTTCCTTAAAAGACATTATTCGTAGAGGCGCTGAAGAAAAAAATTAGCACGGGGCGCAATGACTGTCAAAACCTATTCTGTCAATAGGTCGAATTAAAACGATTTTTAAAACATTCAATCCTGTCTCTTTGTTCGCATTAGCTCAGTAGGTAGAAATTTCAAAATACCGGGCAGTCATACGAGGCGCCAAATATTTAAAGGCAGAAAGTTAGCTAAATGCGTGATTAATTCTTATCCTGACAAGATATCATTCGTAGAGGCGCTAAAAAAAATTGGCACGGGCGCCATGACTACCAAAGCCACTTCTGTCAATAAGTTGAATTAAAACGATTTTTAAGGCATTGAATCCCATTTCATCGTTTGCATTAGCTCAATAGGTAGAAATTCCAAAATACCGGGCAACCATACGAGGCGCCAAATACTTAAATGCGGAAAATATGCTAAATACGTGATTAATTCTTAATGTCAGTTTCCTTAAAAGACATTATTCGTAGAGGCACTGAAGAAAAAAAATTAGCACTCGGCGCCATGACTGCCAAAACCACTTCTGTCAATAAGTCGAATTAAAATGAGTTTTAAAGCAATCAATCCTGTCTCATTGTTCGCATTAGTTCCGTAGGTAGAAATTTCAAAATACCGGGCAGTCATACGAGGCGCCAAATGCTTAAAGGCAGAAAATTAGCTAAATGCGTGATTAATTCTTAATATGAGTTTCCTTACAAGATATCATTCGTAGAGGCGCTGAAAAAAAAATTGGCACGGGCGCCATGACTACAAAAGCCACTTCTGTTAATAAGTTGAATTAAAACGATTTTTAAGGCATTCAATCCTGTTTCATCGTTTGCATTAGCACAATAGGTAGAAATTCCAAAATACCGGGCAACCATACGAGGCGCCAAATACTTAAATGCGGAAAATATGCTAAATGCGTGATTAATTCTTAATATCAGTTTCCGTACAAGACATCATTCGTAGAGGCGCTGAAAAAAAAATCGGTCCCAGGGCGCCATGACGTATGACTGCAAAAAGACGCCTCGTGTCAAAATGGGTCCAATAAAAATGAAAATTTGTTTTTCTTGCGATCACATTCTACCTCTTTCTTCTTTGACCTACCCAATGTGTAGAAATACCTTAATAGCTGGCAACCGTTCGAGACGCAAATTCTTAAAGAATCACATACTGTAAATATAACATATAAAACGTGTTTAATACTTATTAGTTTCCTTAGAAAGTATCATTCGTAGATACGTTTTTAAAAACGTCAAATAATTTTCTTTTTGCCGCTCAGAAAAAAAAAAAATCTGACGATGGGCGCACCGGGCAGTTGCCTCGTTGCCCGGTGGGCCAGTACGACCCTGTAAAGAACCTACTGCGTGGACCAATGTCAACTACAAGTATCCGGTCCATGATTAAGAGATTTGTAGAGACGGGAAAATTGGACGTTCAACCTAGAAGAGGACGTAAACCTGTCACACCGGTGCTTGTTGATGCCGTCAAGATAGCTGTTGCCGAATAGTCACAGATATTACAGTTTTGGGGCAGTAGCGCACGTGCAGTTTCTCGACAGACAGGCTATCCTTACAGTACCTTCCGAAAAGTGCTCAGAGAAACATAATGCACTACTTCCCATACAAGATCCACCATACCCAAGAGCTGTTCGATAGGGACAAGCCACAATGCTTCTCATTCGCAGTTAGTTTTCTCAACAGAATGACTTTTGATCTGTCATGGCCTTGTGGAGTGACGAGGCCCATTTCTATCTCACTGGGACAGTCAACACACACAATTGCCGCATTTGAGTTCAGGAAAATTAGCGGATCCACACTTAAATTCCCTACATTCTCCAAAGGTGACTGTCTGGTGTGGATTTACGGCGACATTCATCCTTGGGCCATTCTTCTTTAAAGAAATATCTGCACGTGGTCCTGTCACATGTTCCGTTACGGGCCATCGGTACAATGAACTGCTGCAGATATTTATTGTGCCGCAACTACAGCAAAGGCCGGTCCTTACATCGATCAATTTCATGCAGGATAGTGCATCCCCACACATCCATGAGTCTGCGAAGGTGCTGTTGCTCCAACGCTTCACAGACGAACGTGTTATTAGTCGCTTCTTTCGTAATCCTTGGCGACCACGTTCGCCAGATCTAAATTCGTGCGATTTCTGGTTATGGGGGCACTTAAAAAATCTGGTGTATCGTGGAGGTGTTGCGACGTTGAATGACTTAAAGAACTCCATAACACTTCATGTGCGAAGCATCACAAATAATCAGTTACGACTTGCTGTTGAAGACACTGCCCATTGATTTGAAATTTTGCAGGTGAATGAGGGTGGTTACATGGCGCATCTTTCCCTACATCGTCCTGGACATGATTAACAACTGCATCTCTTGTGCAATTTTGTCTTAATCTGTTTTCCACCTTGTGCTGCAGTTGCACCCTTAACAACATATGTGAGTGAGAGATGCTAACCTGGGTATGGTTCCCGTAGCTTAAATGTTAGACCACTGGGAGCGCTATTCCAAGGGGTCCGAGTTCGATTCCCGTTTTGGGCATTTTTCACTCTGTTAGTTCTACGCTTACTTAGCAATGTGATAAATCACGTATTAAATATTTGTTAATTTTGAGCCCAATTTCACTGCTGAAAATTAATTAACACGTTGACGGACACTTGCGTCTATAGCCGTCAAAGAGAAGTTCACTTAATTGTAATTCCTAAATTGGCGCCAGTATTTTAAAACTAAACTTTGCATTATTTAATGTACGTGAAGTTAAGCTTTTACTTATTTTAATATATTTTTTCATTTTAATCCTGGTGCCAATCAATCATTATGTCACATAGTGAACTTCGTTTTAACGGCTATAGACGAAAGTGTCCGTCAACGTGTTAAAAAAATTTATATAAAACAATCGTTATATATATGTGTAAATTTGTCTTTAGAATAACGGCGAAATAATTTTTCATTAAAGCAATTATTTATTTCAAAGAGAAAAGTTTAATAGGAAAAAAATTACAAAAATAATAAAGTTTGGTAAAATTTTCAGTCATTTACTAATATTAAAAAAAATATTTAAACAAAAGCATTTACAAAGGATTAAATGATAAGTATTAAAATAACTTATATTTTTAATTCATATTGAAATGAAAATATATCTAAAGCTATACATAGTCATATAAGTAAGAAATACCTTTAAAAAACTACAGAAAGAAAAATGAAGTGATATTTAGAAAAGTAATAAAACAAAATTGGAACAATAGAAATTTAAAAAAAACTCTAGGAAGATTGTTTAAAACATCTTCAAATTTCGCAAAAGAAAAAAAAATAACGTTATAAAAATATATTCTATGATGTTAATTTTTTTAAATTCTATTCCGGTATAAAATAAATTTTCGCTGCTGTAAATAAAATTGCGATGATATTTCATTTGCTTTCCTATAAAAAGTTGAAAACAATATACTTTTTTTTATAAAGAAGAAAATAATACTTGATATTTCCATTTGAAAAATTCATGAATAAATTAATAAAATATCTCCGTATGACAAAAAATTAAGGCGGATAAATTTGAAACAAAGAATGGCTATTTTTTGAAGCGGAAAAAAGTGGAAGAAGCATTGATGTTTAAAATTTAATGTATTTAATTCTTCAATTGCTCTAATAAATTGATAATGCAATTACTGCTCAATACTTAGAAAAAAGGCTGTTGAGATTCCCATAGAAAGTAAATTGCTAATACATTTTATTATATACTAGCAAACCCCGCGGCTTTGCTTGCGTAATAGTTGAAACATGCCAACTGATATTTGCATCAATATTTTTTATTAGAACATCTTTTTGAAATAATTCAAAAAATACAAATTAAGCCACAGTTTGACTAAACATCATTATAAAAGTGCAATAGACAGAAATGAGATTTTAATTAATAAGGAGAACTAAAACTAATTCCAAATAAATGATAATTTAGAAAGTATTTTGAGACTTTTATGCTCATTTCAGTATTCATTTGAAGTTTTGAATTTTTTAAAAACCATCTTAATATATATACATCTTAAAATGAACCATCATGTCAAATTCCAAGCTTTTTGTGTAACAGTCTGCCACCTCTCGGGTGTTAGTGGCACCAATATAAAATGCCGAAACAGAGTTGAAATAGAATGCCTCGAAAAATGTTAAACCACAGACTGTCACCATTAATTTGCCAACATTAACTTTGAAATAGGTTGGTACTTCCTAATATTCTATAGAAAACGGAATTTAGATGTTTTTAAAGGCTTTCTTGTTGTTCCTGCCAACCAGGTGGTACTCACACCGGCATAAAATATTGCCCGTATAGGATCAGGGACTATCACCCTTGATTCGCAACCAATAACTTTTGTAATCGGTTTATTATGTCCTGAGATTCCATAGAAATCGTAATTTAGGACTCTTTAGAATGCTTTTCGCCCCTTCCTTTGCTTCACCCCTTTTTAATTTTGAACTTATTTTCGACTATCCTTAGAGGACATTTATATTTTATAAGTAACTACCGTGCTATGTTTAAAGTTTCAAGCCTCTTCAGTACCGCAGAAATTGCAATTTAGAAAGTTTTTTGATCCTGCAACACTCTACGGGTTGTGGCACCGCATTAAAATATAGCTTATGTTTGAGCAGGTTCTATCAAAATTAATTTGCAACCATTATGTTTGAAATCGGTTTCGTATTTCACACGATTGCATAAAAATTGTAATTTAGAACGCTTATAGAACGCTTTTCTCTCACTTCATCCTTTTAAATTTGGATTTTTCTTTCGACAATTCTTAGAAAGCATTTGCATCTTTGAAGTAATTGCCATTCCAAATTTAAAATGTTAGACCTCCTCAATAACACAAAAATCGCAATTTAGAACATTTTTTGCTCCTGTAACACCCAGGTGGTAGTGACAACAACGTAAAATATGGGCTATGTTGGAGCGGGGACTGTCACCATCAATTTGAAACTATTACTTCTGATTGGTTTATATTTCCTGAGATTGCGTAGAAATCGCTATTTAGAATGTTTTTAGAACGCTTTTTGTTCATTTTCACCCCTTCTAAAATTCAAATTTTTAAGGAACTATTCTCAGAGAGTATTTACATCTCATAAGTAATTATCATGACAAATTTCAAGTTGCTAGCCCATTCAGTATCACAAAAATTACAATTTAGAACGTTTTTTAAAATGCAACCGCAAGGTAGCAGTGACACTGACATGAAATAGATCCTATATTGGAGCAAGGGCTGTCATCATCAATTTCTAACCATTACTTTGAAATAGGTTGGGTACTTTCTGGGATTGCGTAGAAATCGCAATTTAGAACGATCTTTAGAACGTTTTTCGTCCATTTTCAACCCTTTTAAATTTTGAATTATTTAGGAAATGTTCTTAGAGATCATTTATATCTTATAAGTAACTACCATGCCTAGTTTCAAGTTTCTAGCCCCTGCAATATTACAAAAAACTCAATTTAGATCGTTTTTTGCTCCTTCAACCACTTTGGGATAAGTGGCACCGACATGAAATACAGCCTATGTTGGAGCGAGGGGTGTCACCATCGTTTTCATACCATTAATTTTTAAATCGGTTCGGTACTTCCTGAGATTGCGTAGAAATCTCAATTTAGAAAGTTTTTTAGAGCGCTTTTCGCTCATTTTCACCCATTTTAAATTTCGATTTTTTAGGAAATGTCCTTAGAGATCATTTGTATCTTATAAATAACAGTTCTGCCTAATTTCAGGATTCTAGGCCGTTCAGTAACACAAAAATCGTAATTAATTTAGAACATTTTTTGCTTCTGCAACCCCTAGGTGGTAGTGACACCGACATGAAATAGAGCCTATGTTGGAGCAAGATCTGTCATCATCAATTTCCAACCATTACTTTTGAAATAGGTTGGGTACTTTCTGAGATTGCGTAGAAATTGGCCATTTAGAACGTTTTTTAGAAAGCTTTTCGCGCATTTTCACCCATTTTAAATTTCGAACTTTTTAAGAAATGTTCTTAGAGATCATTTATACTTTATAAATAACTACCATTCCTAATTTCATGTTTCTAGGCCATTCAGTAACACAAAAATCGCATTTTCGAATTTTTTTTGCTCCTGCATCCCCTTTGGGGGTAATAGCGCCCACATAAAATGTAGCCAATATTGGCGCAAGGGTTTTCACCATCATTTTGACACCATTATTTTTAAAACCATTTGGTACTTCTTGAGTTTGCGTAAAAATCGCCATTTAAAACGTTTTTTAGAACGCTTTTTGCGCATTTTGCCCGCTTTTAAATTTCGAATTTTTTAAGAAATGTTCTTATCATTTATATCATATTAGATCATTTATATCTAATAAGTAATTACCTTGCCAAATTCCATGTATCTGGGCCCATCAGTAACACAAAAATCGAAATTTCGAACGTTTTTTTTGCTCCTGCACCCCCTTTAGGGGCAGTGGCAATTAATTTTAACACAATTAATTTTAACACAATTAATCTAGTGTAATTTCGTATCCAGCGATTTCTGGAGTTCCATTACCTGAGATTTATTCTGTTGAGCTGAACCAGGTTTCAGACCAGATGCTGTAATCTTCAAGGTTAGCTGGGTGAAAAAGTTCGACCAGAATCGTCCGGGATAGCTCAGATGGCAGAGCACTGGCCGCTTCAGCCAGGAGATCCCGGGTTCGAATCCTGGTCCGGACATTTTTCGCTCAGTTGGAAATTTACATCTAAAATGATTCAGTGTCCAGATTGCCAAATATGGTTTCATGTTGTGTGCGTTGTAATAAAAAATTAACAAAAGAAATTCATGTGTCAGCATTGTATCACTTCTTCCATGATATTCAAGTAACTGGCAATTAGTTTCATAATTTCTGTTATAAATACTTATAACTTTGATTTATATTTTGAATACGTTTTGATATAAAACAATTACTCTTACTTTTAGACATTTGCTTTCATTATAATTCGTTGCAGTTGCTTTGTTTGATTGTTTCATTAATCACAAAATTTTCTTTTAATAAAATTAGTTATATTTCCGACTCATTAAAACAGCCTATATTGCTTGGTCTAATTTAGGAGACTGGTCTTCCAACTTATGCGACCAGTCGCTGAATTAGGACCACTTTTGACAAATTTTTCAAATTAAAATAAAACTTAATATTTCCAAAAAAATTGTTCTAAAGATTTATTTATTAGATAAATAGGTTGACAACGTGTAGTGATATTTTGCAGATATTCGAGAAATCAAGTGCGTTACATCGGAAATTAATTTAAGTGGTCCGAATTCGGCTACTCTCCCCTATATATGCATATTTCTTTAGGTATGAGCATGTGTTTATACATGTATAGATGCAACTTGGTATTATTATGAGTATATTTTTCGACGAAAGTGTATCACATTTATAGTTTCTACGGATCATAATATATATCTTAATTCTACATCATATATTTTTTTATCCTTTCTACGTTTTGAACTCCAAATTTTTATTCCGCGAATCTTGATTGCTGCATCAAATTGTATATGCAGATTGATTTATCTGCTATATTTTAAGGAGATTAAGCCTTACAGAATTACTTACAAATGTGCATTGCTAATGTCTTTTAATGAATGACCACACGGTTTTCTTTAAAGAATGGTATCCAGGGACAATCATTTTTGAGATGTTGTTGCTGGCTTCTTTTGCTTATTTCTTAAATCATGTTCCAAGAATATGATTATGCTGACAGGTTTCTTTGTTTTGTTTTTTTTGTTGTTGTTCTTGTAATGGAATAAAAATTATTACAGAAAAAATTTCTCAAAATCAGAAATAACTATTGACCTCTGTTACTATGACCTTTTATTAATAAAATATGTTTAAAGTTCTTATCAATTTAAATCCTTTACAGAAGATTTGCACTGTTCCAATTGCAAGTCGAAATAAGCCACTACCTTCGATCTTGATGAGTAAAATCTCTCTGCATTTAAAATCTGCCTAAATGACCTAGTTTTTCATTAATGATTTCAGTTCATGGCATATTTATATTTTTACGTTATGCTTGTAAATACTATATTTCTTTGGTAGTTACCATTATTGATTTTTTTTTTGTGAATAGCTTCTTGTCAAAATTAATTGAATTGCATACATATGAAAACAAGTGTTACCGGGCTGCTTTTTCGTTTCAACATAAAATAAAACAAATAATATCGTAGTGCTTGGTATTTTTCTTCAAGACTTTTCAAATATTTCTTGGGACACATATTGTTCAATTTGCGAAATTTGATATGTCAAATTTTTTGAGTAACGATTAAATGTTTGAATTCAAATGCAATTATCATAACTAAGTGAGAGCTTGTCCGAAACCCAAGACGAAAATTATTCTCTTTCTCTTTGGACGTTGAATACATATATATCACTTCACTAACTAATGTAAAAGTAATTTAGAATTACGATACATTTTCTCGTATAAAATAGAATTCCCTTGAAAACGCATGACAAATCAATATCCATCATATTATTATAGTACCTCATAAATTATAGAAATATCCTCTAAACATAAATAAAACTGTTTTCATTAATATGGAAATTTGCTAAAACTATGCTTGGGGTATTTTTTCTCCTTCATTATATCTCTTAAGAGAAATGCAAATCTGTCGAAGATCAACCGATTGATATCAGTTTCAACTCAAATATAAATAAACTGAAAAATTTTAATAATATTTTTTTTTAGAATTGAATGTAACTTAGGGTTCCGTACTTAAGAGTAAAACGGAGCCATTAAAAGATTACTCCTGTGTCTCTCGAACTGTTAAAAACAGACTAATTTAATTGGACTGAACCAGATAATTACTATGGGATTCGCGACTAGTTTCCATTGAGTGTCTCTCTCAATACGCCACCCGCGTCTTTGAAGGTTAATGAAAAACCTATCTGGAAAAATGCGACACGTACCAAGACGGCGTTGGAACATTGCGACTTCCTTTCTTAGGACAATGCCAAATTTAAACTTTGAACAAGGGTTTTGTTGTATGTACACTATAAAAAGAAAATATCATTACTACGGTGAATTTGGGTTTATTAAATGTCAAAAGAAGTTTAAATAATGCACTATTTTTATTGACAGCACCGAATTAAGTTCATCATAAACAGATTACGATTAAAAAAAAGAGTTACACAAAATAGCAATATTTGATACTATTTAGGCTTAATATCTCTCTGAGCTTTCATGGTATATCCATTTATGCTTTTCTACTATATACAGTTTTACCCAACCCTACGTTGTACGGTTTTTTTTCAAAGTCTTTTTATTTCTTTTGCAACGCATATTTTGTTTATAATACATATACTACACTGTTAAAAATTTCTGTAAAATCACAGAAAAAAAAATCGAGACTCTCTGTAAATTTACACTAGTTCTTGGTTAAATGCATTCGATCGAGTTTCTCGGTCAAGACTCTCTCTAAATTTACACCAGGTCTTTGTTAAATGCATTCGATCGAGTTTCTCGGTCAACACTCTCTGTAAATTTACACCAGTTCTCTGTTAAATGCATTCGATTGAGTTTCTCGGTCAAGACTCTCTGTAAATTTACACTAGTTCTCGGTTAAATGCGTTCGATTGAGTTTCTCGTTCATCGATTTCCAGACATTTCCCTTATCTTGCATCTAATTCCCTGTAGGGATTTTTATTTATCATGTTTTTATTTCAAAATATTTTCAGCTTTGTTAAAACTTGTAATTCAAATACACACGTTTACAATTCTTTTGCAATTTTATTAGAATTATTAAAGAAAAAAATTTAGTTTCATTTTTTTTTTCATTCATTTAGTTAGTTAGAATCATAATACATTTAAATACATTGCTTTTATAAGAATTGTGATATAACCTTAAAAGTAATTTTGGTTAATTAATCTGATTATTTTTGTAAATATTTTACAAAAAATGTTATAATTACCAATATAATTTAATCAGTTTTAATGAAAAAATACACCTAAATTTCACATTATTATTTAAAAATTCCAGTATATCTTCAGATATTAAAGAAGATAATTATTGAGAAGAAGCAATTTCTTGATAAATAATTCCGTAAATAAAGGATTAAAAAATTAAATTTGATTTAAAAAAAATAATAGGTATTATGTTTCGGTCCAAACTAAATTAAAATAAACCGTTTAAGAAATTTTCTAACGAATACATTTGAAGCGAAATCTTTGAAAAGAACAATAGATTTCCCCCCGCTTTATTATAAAGGACATCCTTTATACACCACAGTAGCAGCTCCTATGGCGCAGTCAGTAAGATGTTTTTCTCCTGCCCATATGTCTCTGGTTCAAATCCCAGGACGGCCAGAAGCAAGTTGTGTAAAAAAAATTAAATGGCACAGCAGTTCAAATTTCCTTGAATAACTTTGATACTTCGAAGTTCTAAAATTCGTTGATTTAAAAAACTAAGTTAAATTATTTTAATTAAAAAAAAAATAAATTGATTTACAGAGTCTTGCGTATTTTTAACGATGTTAATTTACATAATCTTGTGTATTTTTAACGATGTTAATTTACAGAGTCTTGTGTATTTTTAACGATGTTAATTTACAGAGTCTTGTGTAAATTTACCAAATAACTTCTCTGTTATTTAACAGAATCTCTGTTTTTCTAATCTTTGTAATTCTACATAAGACTTAAGATAATGGATTACCCGTAGATTCTCTGTAATTTCACAGGAAAATTTTTAACAGTGTAATATTCTATTTATTGTATAAACCCTCTGTATGCGAGTAATACTCACACTTTTTTAAAACCAAATGTTCATACTTTTAACCAGAAATTGCTTTTAATTAAATGTGACTTGTTTCTGTATGGTATAAATTTCGTTTTTATTTGATTTCATTCGTTAAATAAAATTTCTGGTTCATATATATTTATTTGACTTGATAAAAAAAAAGGATGGTTTGAAATTAAAATTTAATCCTAATACACTAAATCTACGATTTCACTATTTGGTTAATATACTTTTCTATATAATTCTTTAGTCTGAACAAATTATTTATAGATACGTATTTTCCAACATTATCTGTTATTTTATTTGTTCTTAAACAAGTACAGAATAAATGATCCTCGTAAAGAGTAAATGGCGCAATAATTAAAAGTAGATATTTAAAGATTTTATGTGAGGCGATTTATTTTAGCCTTCATTTTTATCAATCGTTTCTCTCGAATAACAGTATATTACTTAAGAAAATACTTAAGATTTTTTTTCCACGTGGAGATAATGTTTTGTTAATTAAGAGTTCATATGTTAATGGCTTCAAAATTTTCGAGTGACTACCAAACTTAGTAGTTGCTGTCTTTATAAATTTTCCTCGTCTTAATATTTAATTAAATACAGTATATATACATACATATATATAAAAATATATGTAATATATATATTTAAAAAAAAAATTTCTAATATTCTATTAAATTAGTTTCTCGCTTACTCCCTATTTCCCTGTCTCTTAATAATATCTTATTTATTATTTCTATTTAAACTCCCTTTTCTTTTAAAAGGCATATTTTAATATTTAAAAATAAAATCATAAAAATCTTTCCTAAATAAATCCTTCATAAAAATCTTTCCTAAAGCTATTACGTTTCTCAATGCTAAAACCGAGACGCCAGATCATTTTGAATATTTTTTTAACCATTTTCTCTTTTATTTCTTATTTTATTCTGAAGTTTTCGCTCGCTTCGCGTGCTTTTAACCGGCGCGACGTTTTACTACGATTTTCTTCCGCTTCTCGAAATTCAGTCCAAATGCTCTGATTGGATTCTTTGGAAGAGACCATTCTGATTTGTCCAGTTCTTACGCCAATGCTTTGGTAACCATCTATGCTGGGCCTTCTTAAATTAGCTTGCATGAGTTAGGACAGCAGATTTTTGTCGTCATTTTTATTGTTAAAATAACCTTTAGCTGTTTAGAGAAATGTCAACGTGTTTAAACGAACGGATCCAATTTAAGCATTTACTTTTTACCAGCGCAGTTGTAGTGTCTCCAGAGTAGGACAGTATTGTGGAAAGCGGCCCCGTAATGTGAAATCTATGAATAAACAGTTCTGTTCTTCTACAATGAGTTCTCATTTTTTGGAAAGCTTTCTGTAGATTTATTTTCATTTTCTCGCTGCTTCGACAGCTCTGAATTTCTTCGACTGCACGTAATTGATTTGAATTCATAATCCAGGTTATAAACATCGTCTTCATTTAACCATAATAAATAGCCATCTTCTGCTGACATTTATCGGTAAGAAATACAATAATTTGTAGGTAATTATTTTATGCAGTTTTCATGTTACGGGGAAAAATTTATATATAAATTTAGTATTCTTTGAAGCGATATAAGTATGCTACGCTAGCATAAATTTCTTAATTGCAGGATACGCTATGATTTTTTTTTAACTAAAATTTTATTTGAACATCTGCAATATCCTTAGTATATTGAGTGTTGCTTATCCTGTAGATTTCTTTAAACTAGCTTTTACTCCAAGAACAGTTTTTTATTATTATGGTACAAATTTAGAATACAGGTTTATAAGGTTAACACCAGATCAAGCCCTGATTTCAGGCAGCTAATACTTGCTATGAAACTATATTGAAGACCAGATGTTAGTGTGCTGACAACAAATACAATGGCACGGTTTCAAACTTAGAATTACAGAGACGGGTAAGAATTTGTTCTGCAAGATTTTGAAAACTTTATAATTGTTTGAAAAAAAATATTTCTAACATTTTCTCTTTTTCTATTTCTCTACGTGCAATTTTTGTCTTGGAGGCGATTTTCATGCCATCTCTGTTGAACGTAAATATCACCAGGCAAAGGTGATAAATTTTCATCTCATACATAATAAATATAAGTAGAATTCCATATCTTAACTATTGGGGGGGGGGGGGGGGTACGGATTGCAAGAGGCGGAAGAGTTTTACTGTGGTTGATCAAGGGGTTGAAGGATATAGGTTTATAAGCTTATTTATAACACTTTTATTGTACGAGTGGATTTAAAGTATTTATGTTTATCTATAATTTATTTATTCATTCGCTGATATTTATTTAAAAAAAATAGATTTTATAATTTTTTATAAGTAAGTAATTTTCCAGTAGAATGCTTTATTGCCATTCTTTTGTAACTGATATTACAATAAATGCTCTTTTATATTTAAAAAAGTGGGTAAGTGTGATCACAGATCGCACAGAGGGTTTCCTTTAATATCCCTTTTAAACCACTTTATTCTGTAACTAATAAAGCTAAATTGATAAATAATTTATAATTATTAAATCCATAAAAACGCACATAAAACGGTAAAAAACGCTAAGGTTTAAAAAAAAATTGCGCCCCTTCCCGCACGAAATTTCTCGCACCATTCTTTTTCAAGCCTTTTTTTCTGTGTTATAAACTAACTTAAAGTTTCAAACAGATCGCCGTGTTAGATTTCCTAATTTAAATAAAATCGCGTTCTTTTAATTTCACATTCCACCACCAGGGAGCGCACTCTATTCATAACAAAATTGTATACGAACGAAATTCCTTTCTACAACTTATCCGTAGCTACATTACTAGAGGGATGGCGGCATTAAACGCCAATTTAAGATATTTGCTGAAATTACCCTTCTAAAATAGTGGTGTCAACACATGATTTTTTTTATATTGAACAAGTAGTATTTATCGCAGGACTACGTCAAAAAATCACATATAAAACTGTAAATAACGCTAAGGCGTTAAAAAAGTCTAACTCCCCCCCCCCCTCCCCCGCCGAAAATTCTCGCGCCACTGTTTTAAAAAAATTTTATTATTTGTTATAAACTATCGTAAAGTTTCAAACAGATCAACTTGTTATATTTCAAAATTTAAATAAAATCGCGGTATGTTAGATCCACATTTCGCCACCAGGGTGTACACGGTCACCCTATTCTTAACAAAAGTGTATCTGAACGAAACTTCTTTCTACATCTTATCCGTAGATACATTAGTCGAGGGGTTGGCGGTCTAAAACATCAATTTAAGATATTTGCCGAAATTACTATTCTAAAATAGTGGTATCAACACTTATGAAATTTTTTATATTGAACAAAGTAGCATTTATCTCAGGACTCCGTCAAAAAACCACACATAAAAAGGTAATAAAAGCGTAGGTTTAAAAAAAAAAAGTTTAACGGTCCTCCCCCATCCCTCCAAATTTTCTCGCGCCATTGTTTTTTTTTAATTTTTATTATGTGTTATAAACTATCTTAAAGTTTCAAACAGATCGCCTTGTTATATTTCATAACCTAAATAAAATCGATGTCTGTTAGTTCCATATTTCACCACCAGGGTACGCACTCTACTCTTAAAAAAAGTGTATGTGAACGAAACTCCTTTCTACAACTTTTCCGTAGATACCTTAGTCGAGAGGGTGGCGGACTTAAACATCAATTTAAGATATTTGCTGAAATTACTATTCGAAAATAGTGGAGTCAACACGTATGAAATTTTTATTTGGATAAGAAAAATTTATGCTTTATTTTTAAAAATGTGATACCATTCTGAACAATGCTGTAAAAACGATCAGTTCTTTAGTTTTCCTAATTTTAACAAATTCCCGTCAATTGTGCGAAAAAGCATCTCTTTTATAAGATTAACTAGCTGGATGTGCCAGTCCCAAAACTTTATTCTATCTTATACATAATATTTCAAAAATTAGTTACACGTGTTAATACTTCAATATTATTAGTTCAATACTATCCCAACTTTGAATTTCATCTTAAATTTCTGCTTCAGTCAATTAAACGGACTAAAAACGAGCTAATCAATATCATGCTATTTGTTAAAATTAATAGTTTTTGCTTATTCTGTTGTTATCAGATGTTTGCGAATAACCGGCTCAGCAAAAAGCGAGTTTCCGCCTCTGCACGCGCCGCCGATGGACAGCAGAAAAGCATACAAAAATCGCTATTACAGAGCCCTTTTACCGCATAATATTTCCAAATTCAAGGAGGACCTGCTGGCCACAGCTAAAAACATGCACAAAAAAATTTGGTTCAATTGCATGCATAATTTTATACACTTTTCGATAGTACAATAAAGAAAATGGCACAAACATCGCTATTACAACGCCCCCTTTCCGGCAGATTTTTTCAAATTCAGGGAAGACTTGTTTGCCATAGCCAGAAACGTACACAAAAAAATTGGTTCAATTCTAATCATACCTTCATAAAATTTTCGATGGTACAATAATGAAAATGGTACAGACAATTATAGCGCCCCCTTCCGGTGGAGTTTTTCCGAATTCAGGGAGGACCTTCATGCCATGACCAAAAGACAAACACAAAATATTTGGCTCAAATCTATGTATAACTTCATACACTTTTCGATGGTACAATATTAAAAATCGCACAAAAATCGCAAAAATAGCACCCCTACTGGCGATTTTTTCCAAATTCAGCGAGGACCTGCTTGTTATAGTCAAAAACTTAAAATAAAAATTTGGTTCAATTCTATGCATAACCTCATACACTTTTGGATATTCAAAATCGCACAAAAATCGCTGTTACAGCGCCCCCTACCGGCGATTTTTTTCCAAATTCAGAGAGGATCTGCTTGCCATAGCCAAAAACTTAAAATAAAAATTTGGTTCAATTCTATGCATAACTCCATGCAATTTTGGATGGTACAATATTCAAAAATCTCACAAAAATCGCTATTACAGCGCCCCCTACCGGTGATTTTTTTTTCGAGATTCAGGGAGGATCTGCTTGCCATAGCCAAAAACTTAAAATAAAATTTTGGTTCAATTCTATGCATAACTTCATAAACTTTTGGATGGTACAATATTCAAAATCGCACAAAAACGCTGTTACAGCGCCCCGTACCGGCGATTTTTTTTCGAGATTCAGGGAGGATCTGCTTGCCATAGCCAAAAACTTAAAATAAAAATTTGGATCAATTCTATGCATAACTTCATACAGTTTTGGATGGTACAATATTCAAAATCGCACAAAAATCGCTATTACAGCGCCCCCAACCGGCGATTTTTTTCTAAATTCAGGAAGGATCTGCTTGTCATAGCCAAAAACTTAAAATAAAAATTTGGTACAATTATATGCATAACTTCATAAACTTTTTGATGGTACAATGGCGGCACACGGACACACGGACAGACAGACATTTTCTATAAACATGTTTTTTGGGATCTCTGACCCTTAAAACGTGTAAATCCATCGAAAAATGGAAGTCGAAAAAAATTTCGATTACAATACTTTCTTCTATTGGAGATAGAAGAAAGTAAAAATTGATCTATTTATAAATATGAAAGTTGTGGTCCGATTTTCTTTATTTAGATTTTATGAATCAGAATACGAAATAACATTCGGATGCGAAAGAACCAAATTTGTAAAATCAATAATTAAAAAAAACTGTACTGCAATTACACTGATAAACAAGAAATGTTTTCTTGAAAATTTTTAACAGATTTAAGTAACCATAACCTTAGGAATTTAGGAAATATTCACAAAAAATGTGAAGTTGGTTTCCGTTTCAGAGATATCTGTGTTTAAATATCTCTCATTATGTTATTTTATTGTCTTTGAGATTATTTTGTTTCTGCAGTCTAATGACCCTGAAAGTGAACAAATATCTGCTACTTATAATAAAGCTAAGTGCCAATAAGATGTGTTTCGTCCATGTGAAAAATGCAGCAAAGCTGCGCCACCTGTTGGACGATTTACACCAAAACATAATCAGCACCAATTCATATGAAGGACTTTTTAAAATTTGTATACTTTTTTACAGGGGAAGGAGAAAGCAGAAATATAATATATATAGATAGAATAATACAGCGTTCGTTCACATTTCTTTAAAAAAGAATCAAGGACATTTAAGGTCTTTCAAGAACCAAAAAAAAAAAAAGAAAAAAAAGTAAGGACATACAAATTAAATAAACTAATAAATTATAATTCGCATTCTTTAATAAAGGATTTCATTTTTGTAAATACAAGTTTTAAACATTTAAATGGCCGGGAATGGGGGGGGGGGGGATTTCAGTGTGTGGCAGTAGAAATTAAGAAAATTTTAAAATAACAAATACAGCAGACGAAAAATCTAGTCGGATGTGCCAATCCCAGAATTTGCTTCTATGTGATACATGTTACTACTACAAAATTCACTATCAGAGTGCCAAAATTAAATGGCAATCTATGCCCATCATGAGAATGCTAAAGATATGAAATTCCATGCATTAGTTGTATAGATATAACTAGTGCTAAAATAGCGTAAGTCCTGAAAAAATTAAGCATGGCAGTGCCACCTGTTGGGTGATTTGCACTAAAACCTAATCAGCAACAACTTGTCTTAGAGCCTGACTAAATCGAAAGTTTGATGAAATTCCGTGCATTAGTTTTTGAGATAGAGCTTTTGCGAAAAATTACGCAGCAGCGCCATTTATTGGGCGATTAACACCAAAAACTTATCAGAAACAATTTGTGTTAACATTTAACTGAATCTGGAGTTTGATGAAAATTCGTTCATTTGTTCTTGAGATAGAGATATTGCGGAAATCATGAAATATTCAGCATAGCAGCGTCACCTATTTGGCGATTTACACCAAAACATAGCCCCGATGTTATCAGGGTATACCTGAATCTGAAGTTTGATGGCTTTCATTCTAGGACGTTGTGCGTAATTTCTTAGGGAGTAACAAAGCTTCAAATTACAAGTGTATAGCTCAAAATATGATGAACAATTTTATAAAGCTAAATTGACACATGTCATTAAAGCTTCATTTTTTGCACTGTCACACTAACGTTTCCCCAGATAATATGGGCGCATTTAGCGACGAGCATGGAGAACGATTTTATCAAAAAAGTCTGCTATTGAGTCTCGTTATCGATCGCAATGGACTGCAGCAATGCTTGCCGATTACTGTTGTTTCATGAAGAGAGAATATACTGAATAAAAATATAAACGCAAAAGTAGGTACTAATGTACTTAAATTAATATATTGAAATTGTGTGCGATGTGTAAAATGTGTGTAAAATATGTGGAAAATGTGTATAAACAGTGTACAAGTATACATACTGGTAAATTTAATATCTTTGTATTATTATTATGCATTATTGTACGGTCTCCTAAATTGTTATAGGGTTAGTCCGACCAGTAAATGAACACTAAAGCATATTTAAAAAGAAAATGATTCATTAAATTTTAATAAACAGTACCTATTGGTGTTTGACAGTGCAAATACAATTGTTGGTTTAAAAATGATTAAAAAATAATAAAATGAATTTCATATTTCACCTGTTTGGGATGCTAGGGGTGTCTTAATAGAAATCGATACAAAAAACCAAGCAAATGAACAGTTATTACCAGTAGACCATGGGACGAGTGGCGAAATTGTTCAAGTCCGTTTACCAACTCCGGGAACTAAGAAATTTTGCATGCAATACAATTATACAATACTTATTAACTAAAAAACGCAAAGTTCACCAAAAAATATTTGCACATTAATTTTTTATACCAATTTAAAGTGGTACCCTAAAGCTGACATTATAAAGGTAATGTTCAGTGTTTTGGTTAGTATTTTCACTTTTAAATAAGAATGAAGATAAAATTTATTGAACTGTCATCATTTACTAATAAATATTGAATACTGAGAATAAAATATTATCTTTAATCAATATCTATTGTATTTAATATTTGCTGTTTAAGAAGTTGAATATTTTTTAATATATTTTACACGAATGTAGCTTAAATAATAGATTAAATGAAACTTGAAAGTTAAAATAATAGAATTAAAATACTCTACATTCAGAATGTATATTTTAACCCTAATGAAGTAATAAATATAAAATTTAAGGATTTGCCCTCATATGTCGACACCTATATCAATTGTTGAAAAGAGCAATTTTGACTCTTAAACTCGACATTCCCTTTAACTATTAAATTTTTGAGGTAAAAACATTTCTAATAAAACTAACATTTTTTTTTAGTACTTCTAACAAAACGATAAAAGGTTTAAGTAACACAAGGCTCTTTTTAACATAAAATTAAATATTCAAAAATTGCTCAACTAAAGCTGCTACCTTTTCTGATACTAGTAGGCAGCTTTTCCAAAAACTAAATTGGAAACTGGGATCTTGAAAGATACAAGCAACATTCTTGCTCACATAATTGTAATGGGGCAAACATCATAACCTGATATAAAAAATGTCATGACATATAATTTAACTGCCTATCCCTCACCTATAGCAAACCCTGATTGTTCTATCGTAAAAACAAATAACGCAGCATTGACTCATTCTGTGCTGAAATCAGTGGATCAGTATCAAATTCCGAGTGAGATCCCTGAAAATAATGCCTTAATTTTGAACGGTGTGGGAGTTTTGCAACAAATGCAGAATATTCCAAATACTTTTGGAGATCTTGCTTTACAAGTATTGGAATATATTATTGGTATGGGTGTTAGCTACAAATCTTTGTAACTGACACATATCCTATTTTCAACATTTAGTGCAGCGAGTGACAAAGGATGGTTACAGGAGGTGAAACTGTTATTAAAATATGAAGTTCAGCGCAAAAAAAAAAAAACTCATCAGTTAAAATTTCTAGCAAATGGGTCAAATAAGGCAGCTTTGGTTGAATTTCTTTTTAAAAAATGGTCCTCAGTAGATCCCCCAATTCTGAAAAGTGTATTGTTGATTGCTGCACATGGAGGAAAAGTGTCATATCATAAGCGGTGAAAACAGTCATCTGATAGTAAGGGATATGCCCGAACTGCATTCTGATCACGAGGAAGCAGATACAAGAATGTTGTTGCATGTAGAAAATGCTTCGATATGTTTCATACATGTTATTATTAAAAGTTCGGACACATGTTTTCATCCTCTCACTTTGTATGAGTAGATTTTTAACAACAGAATTATATTCGCTCCTTAGTACTGCGAGTAATTTAGAATTTCATAATGTTTTATCTATCGCTACTATTTTAGGTCCAGACATTTGTGATAGTTTTATAGGCCTTCGCAGTTTTACAGGTTGCCACAGTTGTAGTGCCTTTAAAGACAAGGGCAAAATTAAAGCATTGACTATAATGAATAGTAAAATTGACTATAATGAAAAGCAAAATTGTTTATATTGATGCATTTAAAGGGTTTGGAACTTCTTGGACTTTATCAAGTGCTCTTATTCAAACCCTTGAACTATTTGTTTGCGAACTTTATGGTCAACCTACTAAAACCTCAGTAAATGATTCAAGATACACATTGTTCAAACTGAAGTTTAAAATTGATGTTGCTTTACCACCAAATTATGATGCTTTAGTATGCCATATTAAAAGGGCAAACTATCAAGCATATATTCATCGTCTGTGTTTCCAAAACATAATGAGTGTCCCTAATCCTGCTGAACATGGATGGATCATTAATGGGATAAATATAAGGATTTGTTGGAACACAATTCTTTGTATGCCATATAGTTTACTAAAAAACATTTTGTGCAAGTGCCAGAAGACCGTTTGTTTATCAAGTAAATGTTCATGCAAATCAAATGGAAGTTCTTGCTACGAATTATGTTCATGTACTAATTGGAAAATTCCAATGAACAAAATGAATTTTTCAGTGATACTTTTGAAGTTGATTCAGACATATGAAGATATTGATAGTTTGCATAATGTAGATGATATTTTCTAAAAAATGTACCAAAATAAATAATATTATACATAAAACATGCCTAAAGTAATGTTTTTATTTAAGACAAGTATTTAAGCATGAAACAATGTGATCTTATTGATGGACTTCCTAGTTGCGTGGCAACTTAACATCCAGTTTAAGAGGTGATCGTGTTGCAAGGACATTAGGGAGCCTTAAAAAATGAATGTTTAAACGCGGCTGGTAGCCACAATGAGAGAAATCACTAGAAAAGTTAAGAAAAGAATAACTTAAAGTGAGAACTTGAAGTACTGAAAGTTTAACAATGTAAGAGAAAAAAGAAAATTTAGATAAAAAAAAGAGAAAGAAATTCCATTAGTTCCAAAAAGGACAGGCGAAAAAGCTACCAAGGGATATACCATCTAAAAAAAGGGGACTCTTTTCAGTGACCATACATTAAGTTTAAGTTGGTTAAAAATGCTATTTATATAGCAGATAAGCAGTATTATATTTAAGCATTACCAATTTTCTAAAATCATTTAGATATTGTTTGTCTAATTTTTCCTGTAACTTCTTAAGCATTTTATTAAGAGGTAAGTGCATTATATCAAAGTCTCTTTACTGTTATTATGTTGCTTAAAGAGCCTTGTGTTACTTAAACCTTTTATTTATTAATTAGAAGTATTCGAAAAAAAATGTTAGTTGTATTAGAAATGTTTTTACCTCAAAAGTTTAATAGTTAAAGGGAATGTCAAGTTTAAGATTCAAAATTGCTCTTTTCAACAGATGATATAGGTGTCGACATATGAGGGCAAATCCTTAAATTTTATATTTATTACTTCATTAGGTGTTAAAACATACGTTCTGAAAGTATAGAGTATTTTTATTTTATTATTTTAACTTTCAAGTTTCATTTAATCTATTATTTAAGCTACATTCGTGTAAAATATATTAAAAAATATTCAACTTCTTAAACAGCAAATATTAAATACAATACTAATATTAAAGAAAATATTTTATTGTCAGTATTTAATATTTATTAGTAAATGATGACAATTCAATAAATTTTATCTTCATTCTTATTTAAAAGGGAAAATACTAACCAAAACAGTGAACATTACCTTTATAATGTCAGCTTTAGGGTACGACTTTAAATTGATATAAAAAATTAATGTGCAAATATTTTTTGGTGAACTTTGCGTTTTTTAGTTAATAAGTATTGTATAATTGTATTGCATGCAAAATTTCTTAGTTCCCGGAGTTGGTAAACGAAAACTGGTTTTTAGCCACTTTTGATGCTTCGTCCCATGGCCTACAGTGAATGAACGCAAAATTTTCCAGTGAATGAACAGGCAGTAATTTAAAAATACTTAAATTTCTTACTTCTTTATTTATTTTACAACTTGTACAAATAATTTATAACATGTTTTTACTGAATTACGGCTTTTTTAAAACTCAGAACGATAATTAATTAGCTTGAAAATTTTTCCCTTTTAAGTTTTGAAATTAATTTTAAATTTCAGATTGAAAAAAAAGAAAAAAACATGGTATTTCCTGAAATAAAATAGTCTTGTACTTCTCTATTTCAGTAATAACTCCAGATGAACGGGATCGTGTTGCAGGAATAAGCTCGGGTGTTTTTATTATGCCTTTCATATGATCCTTAAAATACCAGATCTTATATTTTACTGCAGGCTACTTCCAATTCCGCCACATGTGGACCTGTGGTCCTCATATTGTCATGGTGCTTACTTCATATTTCCAACCTTGGATGCTATTTTAAAAAAGAGCCATCCATTTTTCCCCTGGATGTTTGTCCATAAATGGATTTTTCCTTCCTGTTTGTTGCATGACATTGTAAACATCACCTTTTATTTCATCTTTATGAATTATAAATCCAATTTTCCTTTTCCAACTGTCCAATGTTCAAGGAATTTTTCTTTTTCAAAGGACAACACAGGCAGTGTCCCATACTCTTACTTTCAATTGGTTGCCCTCGCAGTTTCATAGAAAATGTTGCTTTTGGAATATTGAAATGAAGAGATGCCTTCTTCAAATTGAGCTGACCTGAACCTCATTGCTTGTAAAGCATTTTCAAGGTACTCTGTAGACTCTGTACCTCCCCTATTTCCTTTTTGAGGAATCTTCTTGGTCATCAGTGAGAATATTTCTATCAATCATCTAAAAACTTAGAAAAAGTAAGATTTGAAAGTGATCTATAATTATTACCTTTAAAAATGAGTGTGTATGTGTTCTTTTGTAAAATTTTTTTATCTGTTAACTTTTCATTTGTTACCATTGTTAAACAATCACTTAATTTAAAATACAAGTACAAAAGAAGCCACAAAAATATAAAGTCCAAAACAGTTCATTCACGAGGAAAAGTAGCCTAATGTATTCCTTCCACTGTTCATTCATTGGATTTTTATCATTTGCCTAAACATTTATTAAACAGCTTTATTCGCAAATTGTACATATTCTACAATGGTTAAAACAATTAAAAATATGGCTATAGCATATATATTTAATGTATGTACAATAACATTAGTGCATAATGCAAATAAAAACACTAAATTCTTATCAAACATATGAAATGGCATAGCACTAACTTTATTATTTCAGCATAGAATCAATGTGTTTCTCAGAGATGAAATTTAAACATGTTCTCAAAGTAAAGTAATGTGACTTAGTAACCAATCAGGAATGCAATAGCTTCCTATTGAGTAGAATAAGGGCAATGTTGTAACCCCATCTAGTGGGGAGGTTTTCAAACCTTATTCTATTAAAATATATACAAACTGTTCATTCACTGGGGGCTGTTCACTTACTGGTCGAACTACCCTATGTCGTAATAACCTATAAATACATATCCTTCGTTAAAAAAAATAAGAACTAAGTATAAATTTCTAATATCATTTTTATTTACTCAAGAGTATATATAACCGGAATATTAGCTTTAAATTTAAGAAAAAAATAATAAGTCAATTTTTGTTTATCAGTGTTATCAAACCCAGGTATAAAAATATCACTTTTTCTTTCCCTGTCACGTGACCTGTTGTGCAAAAAATGCAATTCTGGAATTAATTACCCAAAAATTATTTTCGCTTCCGATTGTCGAAAAAAAAAAATAAATAAAGCCATATTCTAAAAGAGAATGAAATTTTGTATCGGATGGCGTAAAAATCGTAGCTCAAAAATTGATATTTAAAAAACTGTTGGTCCTTTATAAAAATTCTGTGTTCGTTTATGATCTTATGGCGCACCTGTTTTATATTCTACTATTTACCATCGAAAATTCAATTTCATCAGACATCTGTCGCCTTCACAAATGAAGCAAAATAAAAGATTTTTTTCTCGATTTTTAACGAATTTTCGAGTTTTTCTGATACGATCGAGATAATTTTTAGAATTTCTGAAAGCTAATTTTTTTCCTGGTCTTGTGGCTCTAATTTCGAACTTATGGCATGAGTAGAAAAAAGTAAACGCGCCTTAAAGGAATCGCCAGTCCTTATCTGCAATTAAAATGACACCTGTTTATTTATCCCTGGAAGAGATCGATTTTGTAATTCGATAAAAAATCCATGCTTTTTTTGAATTATGAATGCTTTTGGGATCATGTAATTGGTTTTTTTAACTAATATCGTCCGTTAATTACGACTTTTTCGAAGTTTTATGATTTGTGATTTGATGTGAGGTGTTCAGCTATAAGTATGCACAGATGAACGAAACCCTAAAAAAAATCTAAGTATACTCTAATGCATTCTAAGATGTATAAACAATAACATCCAATTTATTAGGTTAACACAAAATTAAATCCCGCGACATGATGATTATTTTCTTACTAATTCTATTTCTAACCATCCAAATCTAAATGATTTATTCCGAGTTATTAATTATTCATTCCCAAATATTTATTTTCTCGGAAAAAATATATTTCTGCTAATTTATGTATTTTTATCCATTTTTTATACTATTAATTACTTTTTTACGTAATAAAAATAATTGTAGAGCCGTGCTGTAAATTAATTGGGAATTTCTTTCTGAAATTTATCAAAGTTAATTATCATTTCTATTTTTTTCAGTCGGAAAAATTACTTAAATGTAAATGAAAAATAAAGTATTAATTTATATCACGTGATTATTAAAAAAAGGTGTTAAAATTATGATTTCTCCTTTAAAGCGGAAAATGTTAAAAGTCTAAAAATAAATGTTTTATTTTTAGGGAAATTTTAAGCGATAAAACACATTATTTTACAGAAGTCTTAACATTTATTTGCTTTAAAATTTAATTTTTAAAGCGAATATTAATAAACTAATACGACAGTTTTCCCCCCAAACATCTTACATTTAATTACCAGGGACTAATAAAATATTTTCAATAAATAAATAAAAATTCAAGAGCAGTATATTTCCTTTAATAACGAGACTTACGAGGAAATATTAATTTCGGAGATAATTTAAGTTATGTAACATTTTTACAACAAAAATGTATTTTTTAATGTGTTTAATTAAATTTTGTCAAAATGAAATACAACAAGTAAATTTAAAAAATAATATTTCACTTGGTTTTTTTTTTTTTTTTTTTTTTTTTTTTTATGTACTGCGAAAAATTTCCAGATACATGCAACAACAGCAACAGCAACTAGAACTACAATAAATGATCTAAATATGAAATATTATCTGCAAATTTAATAAGCATTATATATTGAGGTATATGAGTAGCATCGAAATTAACGTATTAAAGTTCATTTTTATGCTAGAATTTATGCTAGAAATTCTTTTCGTGTGATTTATGTTATTTAAAAAAATCTTCAATTGCTGATAAAGTCTTGAACGAATTCTACAGAAAGTATTAATCAAAAGTTCTCTTATTTAATATTTTATGCCCCAATTTATTAATCGAGTTTTTGCTCAACCTCTGTAAATTTCCTAAAGGTTTGAAGATTAGAAAATTACTAGAAAAAGAAAAGAATTAGATATTAGAAAATTTATCTAATAACAATATGAATCTTAAATTACTTTATTTTCATCAAAACTCTTTGAATATATAGGTATTACGTTTTGCAAAATACTTACAAGATTAATTAGGCTAACTAGTAGAAAATACGGTTATATAAATCTTGCATTTCTCATAAAAGCAATGTAAATAAATGTATTGTGATCCAGTCTGGAAATTAATGGTTTTCTGTAGTTTAATTTATGTTATATAAAAAATTAAAAAATATATATATATCTAAGTAGACGGACCTAAAGGGACAAAAAAAAAAAAAAAAAAAAAAAACAATCTAAAATTATTTAGCTTTATCAGTTTCTCTTTTTGCTTTCTGTATGTGATCGAACAAAGCATGTTGCCTGAAAAATAAAATAAACTGTTTATAACAGACAGATTGCTTAATTATAATAAATATTCTTTAAGTGTACTTAAAAGTACCGTAGAAGCAAGAAGGTTGTATACCTATTTGCATTTTAGAGATGAAAATTTTGTTTAAAACGTACAATATGATATAAATAAGAATATTAATGATAATCTGAAATGAAAATATGCTCACAGTAATATGGTTTATAAAACCATATACAGTAAATCGAGATTACTTAAAGGAATTGTTATTTCAGACATTATTTTTTAAACATACTAATTAAAAATGCGTTTATTAACACAAGGAACTAAAATAAGCACTAAATAACTTTTTACTTTTCCAACATAGAATTTATATCTAAAAGTTTCACAAGTACCAATTCTTTCGTTAATTACCTAATGTACTTTATTTTTATCCTTCCGTTTACTAACTTAAGAATTTTATTTTTGTTAGATTGCTACTGGTACTTAAGATTAAAAACAACAGTATTTAATGTGTATTTACAAAAATTCTTCATTTCAAATTCTTCTTTTCTAATTCTTCTTATTTGTTACCTAGTTCAACCTAAATTACGGTGTTTGAAAGAAATCGCTATAGCTCTTTATTTATTTATTTTATTAAAAGAAGTGCAAAGAGTTTTGAATTGAAATATAATCTTATTCCGAATATTATATGTTTTAATTTAATTAATGAATGTGTTTTCAATAGTACAAAATTTTATTGTTAAAAGGAACAAACACTCGTTGGATGTGCCGATCCTAAAAGTTTCTTCTCTCTGATACATGTTAATTCTTCAAAAAACGTAATTCTTTCAACCATGCATTTTAGAAAAAATCGAGTAGTTAGCAGATAAGTTTTTTTTTTTTTTTTTTTTTTTTTTTTTTTTTTTTTTTTTTTTTTTTTTTTTTTTTTTTTTTTACTTAAAATAAATGACAAAAAACTTGTTTTGTCAATATATGTTACAAAATAATGTGGATGAGGAGGAATTTGTTAATAAAGTCTAATTAACGATGATTTTATCTAAACACTTGAAACATTTTGCTTATTAAACTATACAGATTAGTGCTAGATTGGACAAATGAGTGATTCAGTATGATTTTTTAAACAGCTACAGCGCCCATCCTAAAAAAGAAACAAAATTCACTATCGCAGTCCGACCTTTAAAGGATTCTATCTTCAAATTATTTTTACAAATCTCGGCATATTACAATATATCTAAATATAAAATTCGTCGAAAAATATTCATAACTATTCTTCTGCTAAACGGCAAAAATCGAGAAAATCACTATCACAACACCCCTTTCTGGAGAATATCCCCATTTTAAGATGGGACCTGACTTCCGTTGTCCAAAACCTATACATTGAAGTTTGTTTCACTTTTAAGCATAACATTACTTTTCCCGATGGTTTAAAATAAGAATTGCGTAAAAATTGTTATCACAACGCCCAATTCCGGCGGAATATTCAAATTTCAGTAACTGCTGGTCATAGCCAAAAACATACAAATGAAGTTTGGTTAAATTATATGCATAACTTCATATACTTTTTGATAACGCAAAGGGTACACATACACACGGACCAACAGGCATTTTGTAAAAATGTGATTTTCGAAAAATCTGTCCGCTAAAACGCGTAAATCCATCGAAACCGGGGTTTTTTTTAAATCAATTTTTAGATTTTTTTTTCTATTATAGATAGAAGAAAGTACTAATCTATATTATTCTTCCTCCATAGCAATTTAATTTTTATGAAGTTTTCACAAGTAGTAAATCTTTTTCAATTGCCAGAAGATTTTCACTTTTGACTCTTTTTCTAATTAACAGTTTACGGGTCTAATTTTGATTGGAAAAAATTATGTCATCTAAGATTTAATAAGTGAGCATTAATTGCATTCGTGCAGTTTTGTCTTTCGAATTTGTTTTACTGTGTGTGTGTTTTCAGTAAAATCATTTCCTTGCTAATAAGTGATAGATGATAGTGAAAGAAACATTGCTAAAATAGCTTCTAATTAAAAACGAAAATTAAAGTACATAAACCATTCTCCATTGTGAAAAATTTGCTACATTTTGAAAAAATAAAAAAAAACACTTTTGAGAGGATAACCTTTCTTTGTAGATCGGATGATATAGCGGGCAAAATTTTGATAAAAATATTTTTACTATGGTAAATAATATTATTTTTCTAATGTATGTAAAATTCTATAAAAAGTAAAACATATTTGATGAAACATGTATGAAAATAAAAGTTACCCAAACAGAAACTTGCATGTGGCATGTGGAAATTTAAAAACCTAATACTGTTACTTCATGAAATAAAAGTTTTACCTCATGGAATGTGTAATTCTGTGCTGTAAAGCAGGTATATCCTACTTGTTTGCAAACTTTTAGTTTTCTAAACCAGGAGAGTCATGTAAACAAATTCTTAAAAACTGCATTTTTCTCAAGAGCTCAGACGATAAAGGTGGTAAGTGATACAATCATCATTTTGAGAAAATGAGCTGTAAAATTCCAAATCATTAGTTGTTTTTATTGTCAAATGCCTCCTTTATCAACTAACACTCGATCTGACGCGCCCCCAAAAAAACGCTCGCTTTATCTGATATTTACATTTCTAATTTTGATAATATAAGTGAGAGGTTTTTTTGTTCCAGGCTCCACCCCCCCCACCCCCCCCCCCTATAGATTCGCAAAATACCAGCTGAAAGAAGCAAATCTATAAAAGCTTCTATTTCAGTTATATTAGTAAAACGGACATTCCTTTTTCTCCGAAAATATTCAAGTACCGAAAAATATATTTATATGTAGAGTACACAATAATTTTCAACATTTCATTAATAAAAATGTGATTCCATGAATCGAATACATTTTCTTTACTTACTTTTGTTTTTTCGTTAACTCCATGTAGCCTGGTAATTATATTATGTGCCCTATAGTAAACAACCTTAACTTGCTCTAACTTTTACATTTTTTTTCCTTTTGACTGATATTGCCCAGTTTGTAGCATTATCCCTGACTACCTAAAAATTAGCTTCGGTATCACAGGTATTTATTTCTAATTCACCCTAGTCAGTCTTACTGCTTAATCTAAATGCATTTCACACGGTTCTAAAGCGTTTTGTTCTTTCTCACTTTTTCATCATATTGTTCAGAATCCAACTCTTCATTTGCATCAGCAAATAAAATTTTATTTTGCGATATCAAGGTCTATATAATTTTTTTTTTAAATTCAGATAGCGTTTAAGACTCATTTCTCAAAAAGATAAAAATATACTAGTATGTTGTGGCCATCACAAAACTTTCTTCTATATAATCACGTCAATTAAATCATTTAAATAGTACAAGAAATTACATCAATTTAGCACCATTTCATATCAAAGTGCATCTGAATTTGAAGTTTGATAAAAATTCGTGCCTTAGTTCTTGAGACAGAGCTATAGCGGAAATTATGAAAAATGTAGCATAGCAGCGCCACCTGTTGAGTGATTTACACCAATACATAAACAGCAATAATTGATATCCAGGTAGACATGGATCTGAAGTATTAGTTCTTGAGATAGAGCTATTGCGGAAGTCACAAAAACAGCATAGCAGCGCCGCCTATGGAGCGATTTACACCAAACTGTATAAAATGTCAATCCATGTCAAGGACTAACTGATTCTAAAGTTTGATGAAAATTCGTGCATTAGCTCTTGAGATAAACCTATAGTAGAAATTCTGAAAAATACAGCATAGCAGCGCCACCTGTTGAGTGATTTACACCAAAATGTCAATTCATGTCAAGGATTAACTGATTCTGAAGTTCGGTGAAATTTATTGTATTAGTTCTTGAGATACAGCTATAATGGTACTTCTGAAAAGTGCAGCATAGCAGCGCCACCTGTTGAGCGATTTGCACCAAAACATAAACATCACTAATTCATATCAAAGCGTACATGAATCTGAAGTTTGATGAAAATCCAAGCATTAGTTGTTGAGATAGAGCTATTGCGGAAATCGTAAAAAAATGCAGTATAGGAGCACCACCTGTTAAGCGATTTACACCAAAATGTAAAAAATTTCAATTCATGTCAAGGACTAACTGAATCTTAAGTTTGATGAAAATCCGTGCATTAGTTCTGGAGATTGAGCTGTTGAGGTAATCGTGAAGAAGGATGCATAGAAGCGCCACCTGTTGAGCGATTTACACCAAAAGCTAATCAGCACCAATTTATATCAGGTACTAACTGAATATAAATTTTTATTAAATTCCGTGCATTAGTTCTTGAGATAGAGCGCCCACAAAATTTGTGTCACATACAGACAGACAGATTCACAGATGCATAGAGTCACATACAGACATTTTCTAAAAACATGTTTTTCGGAATCTCTTTCTCTGACCCCAAATGCGTGTAAATCCGTCGAAAACCGAAAGTCGAAATTTTTCACGAATCCAATACTTTCTTCTTGTAAAGACAGAAGAAAGTAAAAATGAAATTTAAAAATCATATACAAATTTCAACCTAGAATCCGATTGGGCGCGTGCATCTCATAGATACATAAATTAAAATGAGAGCGATAACCGAACGAAAATTAAAAAGCAAACACACATTTCAACTAGTATCCGATCGGGCACGTGTATCTGACAGATACATAACTTAAAATGAGAGCGATAATTGAACTTATCCTTAACAAAATCTTAAAACCAGTGCATTCGGCAAGTGACCTTGACGAATAGGACAGATAATGTCGTGATCAGGGTCGTGAGAATTTCTTTTTCCTCTCGAAATCGTGGAAAATGCCACCTATATGTCTGTGAGATCACGTGCTCTCGATGTAGTGCTAAAATCTCTTTGAGTATTAGTTTTTTTTTTTTTTTTTTTTTTTTTTTTCCTTTAAGAATTTAACGGATGGTAGGGCATCATTGATTATTTTCAGTCGTACGATTAACTGAGTGTTTTTTTTTATTATCATATATCACCTTTATCACATGAGCTTTTCATTTTTATTCTGATATTTCTAAAAGAAACGTTCTAAAATTTCTAATTATTTTAAAAGTTTAATTTAAATTACTGAGTTTAGAACAACTGCATCTTCCTGAAAACTTTCATATAATTCCTTATACTTTTTGAATTAAAAATATAATCTTATTTCGAAATTTAGTTATTTTAATAAAATAAATAAAAATATATTCGATAATAAATGTATCTACTGTTTAAAGGATCCATAAACATCTAAATTGTTATTTCTCATTAGCAATTATTTTAAAAGTTTCCACAAGTACCCAAACCTCTTTCGTTAATTACCGCATGCTTTTATTTTTGACATTTTTTTCACAAACAAACTATGACTTAATACTTAATTCTTGTTGATATGCTATGATCCGTTAGAAATTCGGATCAGAAGCAAAGTTAACGTTAATTGCATTCTTGTGATGCATTTGTTTCACATCTTTTTTCCCCGTATACCTCTGATGCTTTGATTAATTTTATTTTCTTGCCAATAAGTCAAACATAATTATGAAATAAGCTTTGGAGAAACAATAAAAAAAGTGAATTGATGATGTGTATAATGTCAATGATTAATGGGATTTGTTCTTAATTCTGATAATTAGAATTATGGGAATTCAATTATACCGTTTTATACTCATTTATTTTATTCATAAATATCATTATGTTTACTTTTTATATTGTTCTATAAAACTTTGATTAATGTTAGAAAACTTTTATTTCATTGAATTTAGTCAAAACAAGGTTTTTAAATAGTCTAATAGAGGTTATCTAAAAAGCAAAAAGCACAATTAAAATAAATCTTTGCCAGCTCGGCATACAGGCACAGGTAGATTTTGAAGTAACTCAGTTTAACAATTTTATCTGGTCGCTTTGACAAATTTTTTATTTCATTTTTCTGTGACAATTGGTTTTATCAGAATCATGTCAATGTGACTTTTTTCTTCCAAACGCCCCCCTCTTTTTTAAAAATTTTAATTTAATTTTTATTATTTTATATATTTTTTATTATTTTATTTTATTTTATTTTATTTTATTTTTTGTACGAGTTGACTCTATTAAAACCTTCTCAATGTAAAAGTTGTAAATAATATTAAGAAGATTTATAATAAATTTAAGTGGGTTTTATATCTTGAGAATTGACGAAGTTATGATTTTTTCTTCTTAAAATCCTATTTTTTCCGCCACTTCAAGGCATTTTTAATAATATCAAAAATATATAATCACACAATATCAATCATATATAAATTTTTTGCACTTTTCCTAGAAGTAATAATACCTTTAAAGTGATTTCACATGTATCATAATTGAGAAGTTACGGATTTTTTTCTGTTTTTTTTTTTTTTTTTTTCTGTAGAAACTCTTCATATTTTTACTTCTTTCGTCCGATTTTCCATTAACGAACATGACTGAGATTTTCTGCCCCTTGATTTTGTATCAGTTTGTAAGAGATTTGTGCAGAATTATGGAAGTTATCGTGCCCATAAAGAAGTTGTATGCATATATATAAAGTTTTTAACTGGGGGGGGGGAGGGGCTTTTCGGTTCTAGATGTCATGATAGGCGGAGATCTGCAATCTTTTTTTAGAAATTTCAACATAGGGGAGAAATAAATAGGTACAATTTCCTACGAAATCCACCCAAAAAACATATTTACGTCTGAGAAATCATCAATATTCATTAAGTTATAACATTTACTGGTGATAGCAGCTTCAGAATTTAATTTACGTATACATTTTTTAGGAATAAATATAGCAGAATATATATATATATATATAAAGATATATATATATATATTTGTAATTATCTTTTTCATAAACGAGCAGGTGTTTTTTTGTTTTTTTTTATCTTCAATTTTTTGAGCATTTCTAATAGAATGATTAGGTTGTAAATTTCACGTTGCTTTTTTTTTTGTTGTTGTTCATAGTCTCTCATATTTCAGGATTTAGTTATTTATTCATTTAAATTCAACGATTATTACAAATATATATTTTTTAAAACTTTCAGCTTCATTAATATGAAACATGATAAAAAGAATTGCTATGCTTTGCACCACTTTAAGTTTCTGAGCATTCCTATAGAAATAATTAAAATGTTAATTTGAAACTGCTCTATTTTGTTTTGACATATTTCAGTATTTGGTTACTTGTTAATTCAAAATTAAAGATAGTTTCATATATCCATATATTTTTAGCGCCGGGTACGGTTTGCTATTTCTTTCTCACAGCTTATTTTATGTAGTCTCCGAAAAAGACTTTACAGATCTTACAGACCTTTATTTTTTTTAAAAAAATTATGGCCATTTTTTTCCCATTCTAACTAGAAATTCGGCGTTCTAACTTTTTACAACTGCTCTTTCATCTTCACCTAACACTTCATTTATAACGGCTGTTTCATAATAATAGAAGCCACCAGTCCATCAGAAGAAAATGAAGTAATGGAAATGCCGTGGGCGACACTAAATTCTGAAAAAGCAGAATTCATGTTCTCTAGTTTAATTATTTCTGTATCATTAATGTCAAACATCATGTAATGACAAGAATTTCTATGGCTAACTTCACTTTAAGTTTACGACCATAACTATACGAATAATTAAATTGTAAATTTTTAAATCCCCTTTTTGTTTTAACATATTTAAGAATTTGATTAATTATTGTCAAGCATTCATTTATTGTCAAGCATACAGTGTGCGTCAGGTATTTGAGAACAAATCATCGCTTGCTTTCAAACAGGAATGTACACTAGAGATAGAGGATTTTTTAACGTTTTTAGAAGTGACCACATACACACTGTATGACAGCATTCATTGAAACCACTGTCAACCGCAATAACAGCCTCCGAAAGCTGTTAAAACTGACTGCAGGCGGTGATTAGTAGAGTGTTGGAAACATTTGCCACCGCATACACAACGTCTGCCTTGAAGGCCGCAACATCACTAGCTGGATATCAGTTGGAATCCCTTTCAACTACGCCACATATGTAATAGGCCATTCGGTTAATATCTGTGTAGCTGGGGAGACAACAAGTTCAGGATGACATTGTCATGAATGCTTTAGCCATTCAATTTTGGTTTTTATCGGCCGTATGGGGTAGTGCAAAGACGTAATTTAGTGCTTTAACTTCTCGGTGTAATTAACGGCGTTAACTCTGGCATATTGAAGAAAGAATGTGTATCCATCAGATCGTCTTCGTCTCCCAGGATCATCAGTGAAGCTGGAAATTTTCTGCACGTATCTGTAAGAGCCATTTCGTGAATTTTACATAATCACCGTTCTCTTTGCGATTCACTTTCTTGACCTGGGCAAAGATTTTTTTGTTTTTCATTTGAAAGAATCAAAAGCATTCATGGTTCCTTTTGATGTTTCAGCTTTTTAAGGAGGCATTTGTCTCTGGTCAGGTAGTTGTCCCTGGTTCTGCCGGGCAAGAACTCTACTCTCTTCATCAGGTACGACCTCTAACGAAGGTTCTCATGAATAACACATCAGATCGTGACTTTCTCAACCTGTATCTACCTAGCGAGCGTTTTTATCGACTTCGTAGGATTTTAATGGACTTGAGCAGCGAATTCTGGTATTTTGATGATTTCATATTGCTTACAATGTTGTTTCCTGCATGAAAACTTTGCCACATGAAACCTGGCAGCCTTCAGTTCTCTACTTACATTAAAGACAAGTGGCCGGGCGGGGAAAATTGTTCGAGATTCAATCGATCTCTAAATCGAACTGTTCTTTAGCAAATGAACCAATGGAATCATGCTTCTTCATTTAATCTAGTTTCTGACATGTTTACATGTAACAGAAAAATATTTGTAACTATGATATGCAGGGTGCTGTTTCATCTATAACATGTGTTCTCAAATATCTGCGGACGCTATATGTACATATATATTATTTCTTATTCTTTATTGAACTTCATTACAAGAATTACTATGCCTTGCTTCACGTTAAATCTATGAGTAAGCCTATAACAATGATTAAGTTATTAATTTGAAATTCTCATTATTTTTTACATATCTCAGAATTTGGTTACTTACTCATTCAAAGTCCACGATTTCCAAAATCTACATTTTTTAATAATTTCTTCTTCATCAATACAAAATGTCTGTTGGTGAATTGCCATTTCTTGCTTCACTTGAAGTTTCTGATTGTTTCTATCAGTATGATTATGTTATTAATTTAAAAATTATATTTTTTGTTTAGTCATATTTCAGATTTTAGTTAGTTATTAATTAAAATGTAATTATTATTTCATATATATGTACTTTCGATATTAATTCTTACTGCTTGATTAATATGAAAAGTCATGTCATTACAAGAATTGCTATATATATACTTCACTAAATTTATGAGCCTTCCTATACAAATCATTGAAAAGTGAATTTTTTATTTTTTATTTTTGACTTATTTTACGATTTTTTTAATTATTCACTCAAATTGAAGGGCTGTTGCAGATATATATATAAGTTTATTCCTATTTTTTCCTTCTACTTTAAATAAATGTTAATCTAAGTCATCTTTTTATGTCTTCAATCAATTTCATTCCTTTTTTGGGGGGAGGGGGGTAAAGATGGCAGCACTAAACATTATTTTTAATAATCCAGTTCCAATTTATATTTTTTCATTTCTCACATCAGATGGCAGCAAAGTTATGTGTTTCAGCCAGATATTCAACTGTGACCCACATGTTAAAATAGTCCTAACTCTGTTTTCCATCCTGACATTCTGAAGTTTTGATTCCTGGTATGTAATTTACGTAATATGCTCTAATAATTTTTACAGTCCTATGAGAGGTGTATCTTTCATTAGATCTATTGGATTTTTATGATCTATTTTCTGTAATGTTTGCGTTATAAGGAGCTACATTTTGTCATTTTAGGCGTAATGCCGACAAAATTGGATGAAATAACGCATCTTCTATGAATGAACCCACAATCTCCTCTGAAGATTCTGTGGGTTATTCATAGTTTCTTATTTTACATACTGGTTTCCTATTATCATTTCTAATTCATCTTTAGAACTTTACCAATTTGTTCATATATTTGTGATTTCAAATTTATTATATATATATATTAATATTTTCTGCTTTATTAATATAAAACATCATTGCCAGAATTGCTATGTCTTGCTTTACATTAAATTTTAGAGCATCCCCGTAAGAATGATTACATTGTTTTTTTTTTTTTTTACCTATTTCAGAATTTGGTAAGTTGCTCATTCTAATTCAGGGATTGTTGAAAATTTGACATTATATTGATTTTTTCTGTTCATTAATATAAAACATCAGTTCAAGAATTGTTATTTCGTGCTTTAACTTTCTAAGAATTGCTATAAGTATGAATTATGGAGTTGTCAATAAAGAGAAGAAATCATACATTGTAGAACTATCAGTTGCGGGTGAAGTAACCGAGGAGGTTGTCATAATATGGTGGCTGATTTTTTAGTTTGGATCAGCAGTTTCTGATTACCGCAGGAGCAAACATCAGTAACTTTTGAATAGAAAAATTTCCTTTATTTTAGTGGCTTGGCCATCAAAAGTTCTCTCTCAAATATAATAAAAATTTCTATTCACATTTACTTGTGGAAGTTAGCAAGGTACTATAATCACTTTCCCTGACACTGACAAGAGCAGTGTTGCCGAATCTGGCGGCTTTTTTATTGACACATTCCAACTTCTTACCAGAAAGTTTAAATAATAATTTTTTTTTTCATAAACAATCCTTGAATGAAATAATTGAAAATTACTATTCAATTTTTTTTTTAATGTGAATCAGAACCTCTAAATAAAAAACCTGTCAGATTTAGCAATACTATTCCAAGGTATGATTGTTCCGTGGTAGGATTATGTTGTTAATTTTAAATTGTTGTTTTTATTTTTTGTTAAATATTTAAGAATTTGTTTACTTATTCATTCTAATTCAAGGATTATTGAAAATATATGTATTTTAATTATGTCTCAATCATTAATATGAAACAGCATAACAAGAATTACTATTTCTTGCTGTCGCTTTAACTTTCTGAGCGCATCTATAAGAATGATTAAGTTGATATTATTATACTGCTCTTCATTGTGGCAGATTTTAGAATTTGGTTAATAACTCATTAGGCATTATTGAAAATGTATGCATATTTTTTTTTTTCTGATTCACTAACATAAACCGTCATTAAAAGAAATGCTACGTCTTTAAAATATCTGAGAGAAGCAATGACATTTCTGTAATTATACATAGCAGTCCTAAAAAGTTTTAACACGTTCTAAGACATCGCGTTGTTTAATAGATTGGGAAGAAATTTGGGATGTAGTTATTTTAAGATATGTGCTCCGTAATGAGATGAAACCTACCCAGTTACAGTTAGTTTTCCAAAATTAGAAAATTTATGATGCCAGTAGTTACTTTATTTCTGCGGAAAACGATTTACAGAATGGGAAAACATAAATGATCTTACAACAGCATTGTTGGACTAAATATTTAAATAAACACCATCTATATAATAACAGCCTAAGTCATGTGACTGCCATCAACAGTTCCGGGTTGACCGCTTCACTTTTTGTATGCCAAGCGGCCAATTTCGTAATTTAATGTTAGCCGGGGAGCAGGTGATAAATCGCCAAATAGTATTCTTTCTCGAAATATTGTAATTATCATGTCAACAGTATTACAATAGTCAATTTCATGCGACTGTCATAAACAATTTTTCACGTGGTAAATTAAAACAAAGCTTTGATGTTGAAATTAAATGTCATGGTTTATGGTATTATTTATTACTTTACTTTTTTTAAGGCAATAATTGAGAGTAATAAATTTTAAATATTTCGGTTTTAAATTAAAGTTGTGCATTTTAAATAAAATGAGTGAAAGTATAATACTATATTTTTAATTAAACGCGAAAAAATACGACGGGAACAATGTTTGGCGATTTATCACCTGCGCTCGTCTAACATAAAAATGCAGATTTCAGGATTTCTGTATCAGAATTTTCAGATTTAGCGAAGGATTGAGTAAGTAAATTAAATTATGTACAAAGTAACGTAATACAATACTTAGCATGTGTTTAAGGGAGGCCAAACTGATCGCCAAGGGCGGCTAGTTGTATAATATATCTCTACAAGAAGTAATTTGTACGTAAGTAAAATAGTTTTATACTATTACTATATTTATGAAATTATAAGAAAAATATAGGATATAATCACCGTTATATCTTCATAGCTATCATTTTAAGATGCTCCCAGAAATATAAATGATACCGGTGCTTTGCGTTGATAGTGGCACGACTCAATTATTTTTAATTACGCCACTAGTAACGCCAAGCAGCGATATGTTTACACTGTAAGAAGGAATTCACCGCCTTCATTTAGAACGAATGGGTATAATTTTCTAAATTCCTAAACCAGAATTCTAGATTTACGAGTTATGCGAATAAGGTAAACAAATAAACTGGATAGACTAAATGATCCAGAATTTCTAGTCAATAGTTTTCCAGGTAATGGAAACGATACATTATATTACGAATCTTTTGAATTGTGATAAATTATCATTTGATTTCTAGGATTAATTTATAAACTAGAATTATAGTTACTAAAACTCAGTTCTTGTGTTCGCATTTATCTGCAGAATTTTTTAAATGACAACGATAGTATGACAACGATAATATAGGAAAACACTCTTGAATTTTAATAGAGATAAATAGAACACCCTGGTAAAGGTAAGTAGAATTTTTAAGGATGTGATAGAACTATTTTTCTTGTGGTACAATTTATTTTCCTGATACCAGTGGCAGAATATTTTTTCAATGTAATAGATATTTCAGTGACTTAAGGATAGAATAATATAAAATTTTAAACCACAAAAATGTATTTTATTAAAACTATTACCATTATTACTGGTCATACTTTTTTAAACTTATTTTGGTTATTCATTTCTTGTTTTTTGTAACTCAATGAGTCGCATTTCTTTTTCAGTTCCATGATCATAATATGCTGTATATGATCTCAGTCTTATAAAATACAGTTTTCTATGTATCATACATCATTAAATGGTAATTACGTTAACATAGAGATTTTTCTTAAAATATTAATGTTCCCGTACTATTTTATTTAAAAAAGAGTTTAATATAACTATTAGAGAGATTTTCTTAAAATATCTACCTATAACATTCTCCGCTATGCTGGAATTTCTGGAAAAAAATGCAGATTTTCGAGGTCATGATCCCTAGAACCAAAAACCACCCCCAGTTCAAAACTTTTCCTATACCTATCTATCTATCTATATATAGGGGAGATGGGGGATGAATGGGACATTTAAAAAATATTTATTTTAATTTTTTTTATTTAAGTTATTATCAATATTATATATCACATTTCATACAGTATTTATCTCTCTACATCTATACACAATATTTAATTTAAATTATTATTATACAGAAAAATATTATGAAATCAAAAACATGTTCCTCCCTGTCTCGATCAACCTCACAGCAGGGATGAATGGGACACTAATAGGGACGGTTGGACACAAACAATTTCCTCTCTGTATTCATTTTTACCAAATTAAAATTTATAGTTATAAACATATATATATATAATTATATTTGTAATATATGATTTTACAACACGAATGGATATGGTCTTTTTTTCAATCTCTTCTTCTATTGCAGTTATTAATTTAATGCAGACTTCGGCTATCTATCAGTTCTTTTCTCCCACTTATGAAGCATTTTAGATATGCAATGTAAGTGCAAAATTTCTTTGAAATATGGCATAGCTAATAATTTTCAATCATAATTTATCAATTAATATTAATTAAATGTATCTTAGAAACACGCACAACTGAAATTATGTTAGGGGTGTGGATTTATTAATACAATATTTCAAAATTCAATATAATTTCCCCCATTTGATCAATGAACATATACTATTTTTCAAAATTTTATCTGTTTTGATAAAGTTTTAATACCAATTTTTGACAAACTATTAATAATTATTACAATATAATGAATAACACTCAGACATTTTGAACAATAATAACTTATATAATACTTTTTAATACTATTAATTAACGTAAATTATCAATTTATCAACCTATATAATACTATTTAGTTAATAAATAAGATTTTCAACATCTCTAGGGATGAATGAGACAGTCCCATTCATCCCCATTTGAAATGTCCCAATCATCCCCATGATGCTTGCATATACTCAATTGTCAGCCATTTTGCCTCAAACATTATTTTGTCCCAATGATTACTATTCACTCATTTTAATTATCTATATTGAACCTTAAAATAGATAATTACAACATAGATTATTTTTTCATATTGTATAAGATATTCCACATCTTCAAATGTAAGGGAAAAAAAAAACTTGCTTTTAAGCAGAGATTTCAGAAAATGCAACTTTCAAAGAAAATGAAACCAGCAATGTGGTCCTACTTTTAGTTCTGAATCACACTGGCGTAGAGCCTTACATGGGGATAGAAAGCAATTTAAATGTTCATTGCCTAAAATATTGAGAATGTCCCATTCATCCCCCAACTCCCTTATATCACTTTTTATGGACACGATAACTTCCATAATTCTGCACAAATCACAAATCTCTTCCAAACTGATACATAAAATCAAGAGGCAGAAAAATCTTGATTAAGTTCACTAATGGGCAAAATTGGACAAAAGGGTGGAAATGGGGAGGTATTTTGTGAAAACAGCGAAAACCATATAACTTATTAATTATGATACAGATCGAATGAGTTTAAAGTTATTATTATTTCTAGTAAATGGGCCTAAAATGTACGTATGATAGATTTTTGGTATGACAAATGGCCTCATGGGGCTCACAGACTAGGGTTTTAAGAAGAAAAAAATTATAACCTCGGTGATTCACAATATACCAAATCCACAAAAAACACAAAATATACATTAATTAATACATACGTATACGTTTACATACATTTAAAACATATCGTTAAGAATCCATAAAAATTTTAATAAAAAATAATAAGGCTTTTAATGATAATATTCCGAATATATAGTTAAGTTTTTAATATAGAAGATGTATTGTTAGGATTGGGTAGATATATTCAGTTTAGTTTCCCCCTTCCACTCCTTTACTGTAAATTGGACTATTTTTCTATCTCCCCTACGACTCCACTGTAGTATGGACAATGTAGTTGTCCAGGGGAGGGTGAAGTACGATTAGGATGTGTCCGTACGCAAAGCTGCCCTGATGACGATCAAGGTATGATCGAAAGCACTCGGTGGGAAAATTGCGAAAGTTTTAAAGTTTTTCAAAAACTCTATTATGTAATATAAACTTTTATATTTTTGTGACATCTTTTATATTAAATGCACCTTTTAAGCAAGTTTTTCTTTAATTTTAATATTATTTCGATATTAAATCCACTTAAATCTATTATAAATTTTCTTAATATTATCTACAACTTTTATATTGACAAGATTCTGATAGGACCAACTCTTGCAGCAAAATAAATAAATAAATAAATAAATAAATAAATAAATAAATAAAAATAAAAATGAAAGGGGGGGGGGGGATTGTAGAAGGAGTAAAATAACATCACCGATAATCCGCCACTAAGGTGACAAAAAAGTGTAATTAGTGAGATGAAAAATTTTTACGACCATCAGAGATGCTGTAATATATAGGGTTGCATTTACTTTTTGTTTTTAGAGTTTAGTTTTTATTAGTGAAATTAGTATCTAACTTTGAAATATACCTGTATCCGTAGACCAAGCTGATAGGGATTTATTTTTTTAATAGTCTAAAACTCCTGTACAGAATTCACATCACTATTACTTCCCTTTAAAAAAAGGGCATTTTATTTTTAATAAATGTTAATCTTATGAAAGGAGAAATATAAAACTGACAAAAAAAAGCATTGTTTACATATTAAAGTTTTTCTTATGCATATATGATATAAGCCTCATTAAAAGCAAATAAATGAAAATATTTGTTACTTATGCTGACATATTATTAAGAACGAAACATTGTTTCATTTACAAATAGTAGTTTTCTTAATAAAGTCATAATTGTTCTAGTATTCACGGATGTAGATGCAAAAAAGAAAAAAACGGGAAGCAATTTATGAGAATTTAATAGCTATTAAAAGTACATTATCATAAATGGAACATTATTACTAATGACTATTTTTCTTTAAATGTACGATATTGTTTTATTAGTGTCATGCATATACAATAAGTAAATTATGAATGAAGAAATATTTCACGTTATTAAAAAAACTATTATTATTAATATTAAAATATTGACTTGAACTGAATTATATTTCAATTGTCTTTAAAAATTATTCTAAACATTAAAACTAGTGAAAATCAATATACTGTTTGAAATGTGAAGACAAGTTTCATGTAAAATATTTATAGGGATTACCCATTTAAAATTAAAACACATATTTTACCAGTACTATTACAAATGCCATTTATTGACTTAGGAATGGGCATATTTCATTGAAATATTTGATAAATTTTGTCTTAAAGACAAACTATTTATTCAGAGATTTGTGCATAAATTTGAAATCTTAGAAGAAACTTCAAAAAGTTTGTCGCAATTCTATTGCTCTTAAAAATATTCGTTTTCTTTTATCTGAATAAACTTTACAAAATGTATCTTAATAAATGCAGTTTAATCATGCAGTAATTATGCATGATCTTAATAAATGCAGCTTGAAATCTGTTATACTGATATTTTGTGGTTTTTGAACTATTTTCATAGCATGATTTTATTTAAATCTCTCTCAAATTTGAGAGTGCAAGTCGATTAACCCGTTATGGGGCACGTTACGGAAGATAAGACCGTTTGAACTTAAAACAATACACGCAAATCCACCTGCATTTGTTTCCCCGAAATACATCGTATTTAAATTGCCAAATGCATTTAAATTTTTTACAAATAAAACACGTTTTTAACAAGCATAAATCCGAACTACGCCCATAAACTCTGAAGCAATCAAAATTAAAATCGTTGCTTTAAGTATACAGATACATTTCGAGATGAACCGCCGGCGTGCAACCAAAAGCACCAAAAATTTTTAATTCAAAATTATTGCAATTTTTTTTCAAATATACTAAAATAATACATTAGAGTTGTAAATTAAACATTATTTTCACCTAATTTTTGTACACTGGGCGGTGTATACGGAACCTTTCATATCCCGGTTCGGATCATTTGGTTATACATAAAGTAAAATAAATATTTCAAAATCTATGCCTGTTATGAAAGAGATATTCAGTTTATATGTTTATTTCAAATCCAATTCAAACTAATCTAAAGGTCAATAATAATAATAATAATAATAATAATAATAATAAATATAATAATAATAATTTTTATACAGCGAAATAATGAATATACAAGCAAATAATTTAAAACATAATGTTATTTATTTTTAACAGCAGTGTAACATCGTTGTAAAAAACATCTAATTTTCTATTTGAATTTGATAATGTTACCATTAAATATTTTTACATGGTTATTTTACTAATGTTTTAAAGAAAACTATTTTTTTTGTAACTTTAGTAGCAAACATAATACAGCGGTGCCATATTTCTTTAAATATGATAATTTATAACATTGGGGACCGTCCACAAAGGATGGGGTATTGGAGGGGGGAAAGGGGTTCGTGAAATTGTGACAGTTTGTGACAAGTGGGTGGTACGGGTAAGAAGAAATGTGACATCACACATTTTGGTTAAAATGAAAGCTTTTAAAATCTGCTGATTAAATTTTAAGTTATTTTGAAATCGTGAATAAAACACCTTTCGCGTAATTTGTTTCACTAACCCCCTTTGTTCCCTTCTTTAAAAAAAAAAGCATTTAGAGAATATAGTAACAGCAGGAATTCTTCTCTTAGAAGACACCTCCTCCTACCATACCCTTGAAATGCCCTACAAAATATAAGTGCCATCAAAATGTTTGCCAACGCAAATTCCAGCGTGTCATACAGTGGAAGGTCTAAATGCACCTATTAATCGAGCTGATTTAGAAAATGATAACTTTTCCATATAATTTTTGCTGCACAAATTTTGAAAGAAGATGAACTTGTTCCCCCATCAGTGGGAAGTAGTTACAAAGCGTTGCCATATTATCTCTAGTATCCTTCAGTGCAAAGTGTGCTTCCTACTCGCGTTTGCAAGTATTGTGGTTTTTATTTTGCTTCCAAAATCATGTTGAAGAAACACATAATTGGTGCGCTTAAAATCAGTGAAAAAATATCAACCAGAGGTTTCTAGAGTTAGACGGCTTCGAATAACTGTGCGCTGATAACAAGAACTCGTGGCTGTAATTGTTTTCACCAAAAGTGTGGAATTTGCAGATTATGTGGAGGAAGAACACAATGACATTAGAAGGCTTATAATCTCCCAGGATAAGAGCGATGTAAAAATGCCTGTGTACTCCATGGACGAGCATATATCTTCTCCATGGGAGGAAGAGTCGTAATAGCAAATGATTCAGAGTAATTTATATTTTATGATTTAGTATATAATTTTATAAATGTTCATATTAATGTGAAAAATGAAATGTGGTGGCAATTCCATTTAAGTAAAACTAATATTGAGGCTTCTTTTTAAAAATCAATCTGTTTAAAAGTATTTTGTGTTACTAGTGTAAAGATAAGATTTAAAGCCAAACATATTAAATTCCATTTCAAATTCCGAAATACTAGTGTTTTCAATTGCTCATTCATATTAATATTTTATTGCTATTGTATATTAACCATTTTTTTTGTTGTAAATCATAATCTCATTTCATACAAAATAAGTACACGAATCATTTTTATTGTTATGTTCACAAATGGAATTTAAAACATAGTTAAATTTAAAAATAAAATTTGAAATATGATCTATAACGCAATGCTTTGTTTCTTAACTGCAAGTATATGTTTATGTAATATAGCGTGACATATGACAAGCATTGAAAAGGGAAGGGGGTAGGGTGAAGTATGACACTTTGTAACAAAGGGAGCAAGGGGGGTAAAAAATAATGAAAAAATGTGTTACATCATTTATGGAGAATTAAAAAAAAAAATGCATTGTCAATTAATATAAGATATTTTGTAACAGTACGTAGACAATGCAACCTGAATATTGCGTCATTAGCAACAAGACTATAATAGCAATAATTTAAATAAATAATCTGAATTGTTGCAACATTGCTACTATGCAATTAATATTTGAATGACATTTGTTATATTAGCAGATATTACAAAAGAAAAATAATATTAATAATATTTTCACTCTAGTTATACATAATTCAGAAATATACATTTTCCTGATTTATTTGAACAAAAATTTATAATCAAAGTGTCTCTAGGAACGGTCTTCTACAAAATATCATGATCGAGAGTCAATGTGTCTGATGGATTCCGATAAACCGAACCGTCAATTTTTTTAAGGTCACAAATATCCACATTTCATTACTTCCGACATTCGAAATTTCAAATAATTGATTATGCGTATTTTAGTTCTAATGATCTCTATGGTGCGCTATTACATTGTCAAGGTCATCACAGGTTAGATTTCATATTTGTAGTACTCGCTGTCTTCGAATGGTATTTCAAGAAGTATCAGTGTCATGCGACTCTATCTTTAACGTTAGGCATTATATTACATTTTCCTATCGTAGGATTTCACTTTTTGTTTTCTTTAAATTCTAATAATGTTGTTAATGGAGGTATTCTGTTGTGCGATCCTGTAATCTAGTAAAACATTTATATCACTTCACGAAAAGAGGGGAGTTCTTTCCATGTTTGGCTAGGAAAAGCTGATGCAATGATGTTGTTTGTGACCATGTCTTTCTCAGAGTCAACCGAAGGACTCCTACATGTCACGTATGCTAGATTCTGTAACCTGTAAGTTTAAAGCAATGAAAGAAAATGCTAACTCCGAAATATGATAACAGGAATAAAATTAACAAAAATAAAAATGTATAAATTTGCATTAAATATTTAGAAATGTTTTAAAAAGAGCTTTGTAAAGATACCCATAATTAAAAGAAATCCTTCTATATATAAAAAAAAGTTTTGATTTGGAAATGGACCAATGAACATCTGCGTAGATATTCCGGGTAGATCCACATCTAATTTGAGTGCTTAAGCATGGCCTTTCATCGTTAATATTAAAAAAACTGTTGCATACAAAAATATGAAATTCAGTGGTATTATAGAAATGTTTGATAAACACGCTGATGCAGACAGTTTTCAAATCGAAGAATTATTTTAAGAGATATTTAATGCTAAAGTTGAACAAAATCGTTCCCTTAAAAAAGTTTTATTGGAGCAAAAACTATACATGAGAATTTAATCATTTTTAGATCATTTTATACGTTATAATTTCCCGGTGTGCAGATTGTATTTATTTTTCTTATTTGACTCATTTTTTGAGGTTTTATTTCAATTTTAAATTCAAATTTTCAGCATTTCGAGAGATATTTTTTACAAATTTTAGAAAATGTTATTAATTTAAACTGTTGCCAGTTGTATGAACAGCTCAAGTATCATGTTTACTTCAAATTAAAAATTTATTTACACGTGGCTATTACAAACAGAAAAAAAACCTTTAAAATTAGAATTAAATGGTTACATGTTAAAAGCAGGAAAATTACGTCATAAGAACCATAGGCACAGGTGTCATATACCAATTTGACGCAATTTGTTTCCGACGCCAATTTGGCGAAAACATCAATAGCATAAACAACAACATCCGGGTTACCATATCAAGCAAAATAACGAGACTTTAGTACCAGTTAAGTAACCGTTGCGTATATGAAATTGGAGTCAGAAAAAAATTGCGCCAATGACATCTGTGCCGAACCATATTTACACTTGAATTTAAAAAGAGAAACGAAATCTTAAAATTAAAGAAAAATCATTATTATGCTTTAAAACTTGTAATTTGAGGAAATTGCGTCATATTTAAAATGGCAAAAAAAATAGCAAAACAATTTAAATTGAAAAATATATTTTCGCGAGATATTTTGAGATAATCTTTTCAACTATAATCGTGAATTCGAAGACAGCGCAAATAATATTTCTTTCTAACAACAAAAGTATTTTCACGTGAATATTAATAAGAGAAATAAAACTTTTGTGTAAATTACGTCAGATTTGAAACGATACATTTAAAATGAATTATTTAAAAGAACTATCATATAGCACTGTTAAAAAATACCGGGAGACAATGACACTGTTTACTTAATTCATTTTACATTAGCTTATTTAAAATGTTTAACGGTACTTCTTAGTTATCCCGTCAACCAAATTACTGTCGCCAAATTGTAAGATGAAATGCCAACAATGGTTGCCATTAATTAATTAATTGCAAGATTAAATGCCAATAATGGTCAATAAAACCATTAATTCGACGTTTTATTTGTATTTTTATTAATGTTTTACTAATTTATTTGTTCTTTCGTTATTTAAAATAAAAATTATGTCAATGTGTATAATTTGGCGAGTGGTTTGGCGATTTATATAAATTGGCGAAATTGGTCGACGGGATAACTAAGAAGTACCAGTTTAACTAATTTTTTTTAATTAAATACGAAAAAAGCCATTGTATCTCTTAACAGCAGCAGATTTGGCCTTAAAAATCCCCAATCCAAGGAAAACGAATGGAAACCCGTTTACAGAGAGATCGCGATTTTTTTTTTTTTTAATTTTAATTCAATATTTTTAAAGCCGATCAAATTAGCGTGCTTTTTGGATTTTGGTGTGCCTGAACGGGGGTTGGCGACCGTAGCTCGTAGGGGGCAGAGCCCCCTAGTTCTGATAAAAAAAATCTTTGTTAAATGAACTTATAAGATATGCTGGAGTCATCTCCAACATCGCGTTAATTTTATCATTTGAAAGAATGATACGTATATAGCTCTACAAAAATGTATACTGCGTAAATCATGGGCTAATTTGCTCACTAAAAATAAATCAATTTATTATTCTTAATTTCACATGTAACGCCCAACTTCTAAATTCTTATAGGGTATAGAAGTGGGGTACAATTAACAATGGCCCATTGTACCCAGATTTTGGGTGGTCCATTGTGCCCCATATGGAAGTTTGACAGGAAAAAAAAAACAATAGCAATATTTTTATTCAACTATTTTATCTATATTTAATATAATAATAGATTATCTTAGCTTTTAATTGTGCTAAGCAATGTCTTTGAAATCAGAATTCTTTAAAGAAGAAAATAAGATAAGGTTCACTGAAAATAATTACTTTCACCTTCCACAAATTAACAGTTAGACACATAATTTTACATTTTGACTCCCAACTGCCAAAATACAAAGCATTCAAAAATAGAATTAATATGAATAATAGGGGGTGGTCCATTGTTCCCAAGTCTCACATATCAGATAGTTTTTTTCGTACCAGTAGGAATCCTTTTGACAGAATACGGAATATATTATTCAAGATAGGGAACTGAATCTAAGATTAAAAATTTTTGCTTATGCTACTTTTGTTTGTATTGATTTGTGATGTAGGAACTTCTCGAGTTTGGTAACTCTTGAAAAATTCTGAATAGTAGATGTCCCAGAAACTGCAATTGATCGGGGTAAGGTGACACAGCCAGTCGTTGATCAAATAAGGTCAATGCTGCGGTTTTTTTCTTTTAATATTTCCTTCCTTTTCAATTTTAGAAGTAAACTAACATAATAGCTGCAACACTTTAACGAATGTCCTATAATGGGCAAAAATGAAATCTGCTGAAATTAAATAGCAACAAATTTATAAATAAATAGTTTCTTTAATTGCCATTTTCCCAGTAGTTGATCAATCAAATAAATAACTTCGCAGTGTTGCCAGATTGGGAACTTTTTTGTCCCCAGATTGTTGATTGTCACCGCTTTTTTTTTTTTAAATAGAAATATTCGGCCTATTTAAAAATAGATTAAAAATTATGAAAAATAAGGCGAATTATACTATTTTAAAAAAGTGGTGACAGTCAAATAATCTGAATTAAAAAAGTCCCCAATCTGGCAACACTGGAGCTCCGTCTAAAATTCAAAAATTAATCAATAAAGTATCCTGCTTGAGATGTAATTAATAGTGATTCATATAAAACTATAATTTCAAATAAGGAACATGAAAGTGGATTATTTTAACTTACCGTAATCGTCTCCAACTAATCAAAAACTAAATTTTTACATATTCTAATATAAAAAATCATAAAATGATTACTCTGAAAAATCATAGAATGATGCCTCTTACAGAAGGCAGCTGACAACAATGTGACAAAATGTGCTGCAACATTCGCACAAAAATATTATGTCTAGTGCCACGTGTAAAATAGCGCAATATTTAGAAAAAAAAAAAAAAAAAAAAAAAAAATCAACTTCTGGAAGGGTATCAACTTCTGGTGGGGTTAAATTTTAAAAATATTAAACTTAAAAAAAACTATTGGTGCAATCTAAGAAATATTTCCAGTTTTATTTTAACTTTAACCCTTTCCGGCACAGAACAATTCTGTTCGTAAAATGATGAAATGATTGTCGCACATCGGAATTTACAAACGCCTTTTTTAGAAATTAAAAACTCGTTACTTTAATTTTCCGTTGTAAAAGCAAAATTTTATTAAAATATTCTTAGTGCCGTTTGTAAGCTATGAATAAAAAAAATTGCGTGGTCCTGACGAAGGAAATTTTTAATAAAAATATTTATTATACTTCAGTCTGCTCCCTGCGTTAGTGTAAGGAAACGACACAGTTTAATTATATGCTCTACGCAGAAACCTTTTGTCTACCAGCATATCATAATTATGGAATATATTTAATTTTAATATTTCCAATGTAAACTACTTTCGCAGAAATATTTTCAACAGTCAAATATACTTGTTTTTATATCTGAATATGTCCTGGTTCACAACGCGCACTATCGATACAAGAAAATTCATAAAGCTTTCCTGGCACACGTGATATCCTGGATTATAAAAATTAAATATTAAAAAATACTAAATATGAGCAAATAGATTGTAAGTTTCACATTTTTAAACATGCTGCAAACATACTACTTTTGTATATTTTCTCGCTATGTGTGGATTTGTAATTATATAATAAAGTATCGCATCCTGCAATAATCTTTACTTCTTTAAATGGTGTGAAATAGAGACCTTAAAAACCATAAATTTTATTTGACATGATTCTACTCGATCAAAGCCTTTATCGAAACTAATAAGTACATTCTATATGTATTATTTCAGATGTCAAGATAGATTTTACCATAGATATTAAAAACGAACAATGATCAATGAGGTAGCTTTAGAAATATTTTCTAACAGTTTTATGACTTGCCATACTGACATATTTTTTTAAACATGTCGTTTGAATAAAAACCGCAGTCAGTTAAAAATTAATCAGAAAAACCTATCGGCGAAAAATCTTAAAGATTTCGGGGCAAAAGCCTCGCATGGTCCAATGGTATCTATGAACTAAGAATATTAACTAATTTTTATTTTCTGGAATAGCAGGAAACTTTAATTTGCATATATGTAAAACATAGATGAGAAAGTCTAAATACAGGCTACTGGGCGTTCTGAGAACTAAGCACAGCGCAGCCTAGCGGAGATATATAGTTTAAAATTTTAATCAAGATAAGAAAGTTATGTAAAGTACGTCACTGAAGTGCGTCTCATTTACAAACAGCAAATAGAAAAGTGTCGAAATGACGTAATCTGGGACATCAAATGTTTTTCAGCTATGTGTTTTTCATTTTTTTTTTAATATACTGATCGTATATTGACTTGAATTTATGATAAAGTTAATTTCTAGACATATTTAGCTCTCAATCGCCACACGCAAGTTATTGGTATTTTACCATATGAGTGCGTAATACCGGTTTTAACTTAAAACATAGCAGTCGCCCGAATACCGGCTACTTAGATCAAATACAGAGAGGTCCAAATACCGGCTAGCCGGTATTTAGACCTTTCTGTATTTGATCTAAATAAAGAGGAGGAAAATAAATTAGTTTAAATAGCTCCATAATTAATAATTAATTTAAATGGTTCAGAAATAGCTCCAGTACCATTTCGCCATATGAAAAAAAAGCAACCGTGCCCGCAAGTTTTCAAGAGCGATATAGTTACCGGATCACTTGAGAAAAAACTCTGTTGGACACTCCAAAATTGCCTGCAATAAACAGGAAGTGAAAGAAGAAAAGTGTCAGAGGTAAACATAAAGAAAAAGCAATCGACAGGGCCAGAAATTGGATTTTAAAAGTGAAATGATGCAATTTGTGCTTTCTCTGCGGCAAGAATGGCGGAGAGGCCTCTGGGTTCAATGTTAAGAATGCGATATGGTGGCCACAAGGATTGCACCGACGCAGGAAGTGATTATTATGTTTGTCATTTTTTCATATAAAACAACTATCATTTCGAGAGCAGGTTTTTTTATGTTTAAAAACAAAACTAGAAACAAAAAGCAAAGAAAACTGTCAGAGATAGTCGTTTTGATTTTTATAAATTTGACAAAAAAGCTTTTTTATTAAAAATTACGTATTTTTTCAGTGCACAAGAAATGTTATTAATCAATAAAATTTATTAAAATAATGTTCTTATTGCTTAATAATTGACATGAGGGCTATTTGTGTGATTTATTTTGGGAAAAAATTTAAGTAGTCCGTATTTAGACCTCATTTTCAAAGTCAAAATTTGCAGACTTTTGGAATTTTGCATTTTTTAAGGGGGTAGGATACCTTTAAACCTACAAGATTTTCGAATTTTTTTTAAATACATATATTGATTCCGTAATCATTTCTGAACAATATGCAAAAAACCGCATTAAAAAATTCCCATTAGTTGACTAGTTATGGCAGTTATATTAAGACAATATATTACGACTTACATAGTATAATTAAATTTTGCGTTGCGTTTATTCAAAACGATGAATTTTAATACTGCGCGCAGTGTTACTTTAAACTATGCATGGCAATCAAAAGAAATTTTCGAAACATATTCATTTCTGTATTATATACATCTTAAAACGAGAAAAAGGTAATATTTCACTTTTTTCTGTTTTTGTACTACGAAAATATTTTTTAAAAAGTGAAAATTTTTAATTTTCTGTTAATTTTTTTAATTTAGTCAATATATATATATTTTTTCAAATATTCTGGTTTTAGTATAAAGGTAACACTATTTTGTATTTATTTTCACCAAAATTTCCTCTTTAAATGCATATTTTCAGATTTTATCATGCGCACAAGATTTTTTTTATCGTATTATCATATATTTTTAAACTTATCATTTCACTATTTATTTATGAATTTACAAGTATATATATATATATTTAAATATAAATTTAAATATGTGCTTTATATATAAATAAAGTTTTATTTTTATTTTTGACATGTTACAAAAATTTTGAAGCTTGGTACATAGCGATATTTTTTGACTTTTTCGACGTGTTCAAAGGTATCCAAACCCCTTAAACAGGAAACGCCTTTTAAAGTGATTTTTTTTCTTTCTAAACAGGTGCGAAACATATCAAGGTAGCCTGCTGTCCCATTTCAATTTACAAATTATTTAAATTGTAGGATCTAGATTGAAAACAAAAGTTGTGGCCGGTATTTGGACCCTTCTCTCCATTGTTTATGTTGTCAACATACTTTATTCACTTCATACACAAAAAGTACAATAATCAATGCGGTATCATTCGAAATTTTTTCGAACAGGGTTTTGACATAGCCTACTCTATTTCATTAAAATTTATTGTGTGATTTAAAATTGCTTTGAATAAACAATTGACAGACAGACTTATCAGAAAATAATCTAAAGATAGTAGTGCAAAAGCCTCGCACGAGCCTAATGGTCTTAGATATAATGATTTGAAATGTCATCATTTCGAATTTTCGCATACTTATTTTCATATTATGTACATTTTTTTTTTTTGGATAATATTTCCATATTCCTGACAATGGGCATAAAAAAACAGCAGGACTATCAAGATTATTTCAAGAAGAAACCACCCAAATAAATTTCAAGGACAATAAGATAATTTTTCCCTATAATTTATACTGTACACCAATTAAAATAGAAAATATAAAGACTCTAACATGTAAAAATTCAATATGTAACGATGCGATGCAGCATTATTTAACTTGCCAAAATTATGTGTTTAATTACTCCATCGTTACGAATATGGAAGGAAAAATTCAAGTAAAAAAAAAAATAATAATAATAATAACGTGTGTAATCTGAAAGAATGCATAAAAATGAAATGATGGTGTTTAAAAAAATTACATCATATATCTTTCAATTTCAAAACATTCTAATTTGTTTTAGCGGCATCGACGGCGCCGAAGCATGTATACAGTTTAACATCTTTTACTCTTTTAAAGTTTTCTGTTTTCCACCTTGTAGAAGGGGCATTCCACATCAAATCAGGCAGTAAAATATCAATATGTAACCCACCATCACAGATTTTAATGAAACTGTGTGTGTTTGTTCTTTCTATTAAGATATGATCACCAGTAATTTTTTTTGCTCCTTGGTGAGATAGTTTCTGAGAAAAAAATTATCAAAATTTTGAAAAACTGCCATCAGTTGGCATTCTTGACTGCTCGATGTTCAAATGTAGCATGTCATATATATAATCATATTTCAATATCTACTCTACAAATCATCTTCAAATAATTTATGTATAATATTTAGGGTACGCAGTTTATGAAAAAAAAAAATATTGTTACGCTTATAACATTTTAAGTGTGTCTAAAAAAATGTTTAAACTTTGAAGTCGTGCATTTTTTATGAAAAATAATGCATTAACAAAAAAAGCATTATCAACAAAAGGCGGTATTTTTATTAAATTTATTTTTTGTGGGAGATATACTTAAAGGTGTCCTTTACCTGATTCTGGAATAAAAATAGTGGGATTTTGGGTGTTTTTAGTAGTATTTTCTAACAAAAAATATTTTGAGGTGCTTTTCAAATCAAATCAAGAACAGTCATTCCATGTCAGTTCTCCTAAGCCATTTAATCACTGTCACAAATTTCAATTAAACTGGGTTTGTTTATAGCTCATTTTAAGACGTAATCACCTATAATTTTCTTGATCCTAAGTAAAATATTTTTTTAAGATTAAAAAAAAAATATATATCAAAATTTTGAAAAATTGTTTTAAATTTTTTTTTATGACGGTTCTATATTCAGACTGCATTAAAAAAAAAAAAAAAAGTCATTTCAATATAAAATCACTAAACAGGTTTCAAATAATATATATGTGGCAAATAATGTAGGCAGATTATTATTTCTTGTTTTTGTCATGTTTATACACTAAGAGTGTCTTTTATCTTGTGAATTTTTAAAATCAAGAATTTTGTCAAAAATAATCCGTTAATCAAAAATTTATTATTCACAGAAGGCAGGGGCCCCACCAGTGGCTGAGAGGTTCTGCTCTCGAAGCTGGTAGACGGGAGGTGCTGGATTCGATCCCAATCGCGCCCGTCGGCCTAATCGTTCGAAGTTTTCGTGGTTTTCTTCGAGCCATGGATTTCCATGCGTAAATACGGGTTAGGTTCCCTTAGAAAGACCCCCTCGGGCCTATATCCCTAGTGTAGATAATCGGCCGTCAAAAATCAACCAACCGAAGGCAGGGTGTTATTGCTGTTTTTTATTGTACGTAAAAATATCTTTTAAGTGTTTATAAAATAAAAATAGTGAAAATATGCGAAAAAAATATCAAAGTTTTGGAAAATTGCCACGAGCTCCATTAATGATTGCTCAATTTTCAAAAGCCTAATTTTATATATAATAATCATATTTCAATAACTAATAAATAAATCTTCAAATAATTTAAGCAAGGTAAATAAAGTATGTAGATTATGAAAAAAATATTGCTGTAATGTTAAAAAATATTTAAATGTGTCTAAAAAATCGTATAATCTTTGAAATCAAAAATATTTTAGAAACAATAATGAAATTTTTAAAAAAGCTTTATCAATCAGAGGCGGAGTTTCTATGACTAATTTTTTAATTTTAAGTTGTACAAAATACTACATTATAACTGGATCTGAAATAAAAATAGTGGGATTTTAGCTGGTTTTAGTAGTATTTAAATCATATTTAAAATTATCAATATTTTCAGATGTAAAATTTATCAAATGTATCATCCCTGGAAATATTTTTATTTATACATTTATTTTACTTTTAAAATTATCTTTTATGTTCGTTTCTTAAGGAAAAAAATAAACAGTATTGATTTATAGTAAAACTTCTAGGGCGAAGAGCAAATATCCCTTTACAAAAAAGAGAAAAATCACTAGCTCCTCACCGCCCAATAGAAATTTTCAAAATGACACTCCTAATCTTTAAACTCATATTTGGCTACTAATATTTAAAAAAAAAAAAAAAAAAAAAAAAAAAATCACTGTTTTGAAGAAAATTTTGACATATTGTGCTTCAAATATATGCAAAAATGCATAATCCATTATATTTATATCATTCAAATAGCTATATCTAAAAAATTATTTAAAACTTAATGAGTTGCACTTTTGTAACTTTATTCAGTTTCTAATGCTATTTAATTTGATTTATTTCATCACAATATTGCTCAAAGATGGATTTTCAACATATATATATGTGTATATATATCCCTGTTCCCAAACAAATTATTTAAAAATTATTCATTTATGTTTAATAAAGCATATATATTGTTTATACACTTATAGAAAATACATATGGTAAATTTTATGATATGTCAATAATATCTAAAAGTAAAGAACTTATCTAATAGTATGTAACTAAAAATTTAACATCTGGTGTAATGACAACAAAATTTTATAATTGTTTTACTTAATTTGGATGAATGAAAAAAGCGTACATGTTTATATTTTATTGAAGTACAGGTGAAAATGTCACAAAGACATTTGACAAACTGAGTATGTCACATTCGCACTACAGCTGATTTTTTTTCTTTTTGATCTTTCGGGTTTGATTTCAGATGGTAATGAATTAATTAGTCTTGTTAGAAGTGTCATTGCAGTCAGCATATTAGGTTCACTATTATTTTTATAATTTATTTTGATTGACTCTATGAACAAGAGCATTTAAAGCGACCATTTCATGAATTTTCAATTAAAAGCTGATTTATAAATTCATTATGTTGTTTAGTTATTATTATTGTCTTGAGATAATAAGTTGGTATTAAGATTTTTAAATGTAGTTTATTTATTATTTGAACAGTTGAAAGTATTTTTCAATAAGAGTGTGCTGTTGATTTTAAATCGGCTGTTGAGCAGTGTAGTGTTGGTAAAGGAACTGGTACTACTTAATTTAATTTTTATTGGTGTAAATAATATTTGTTATTTTATTATTATATGTATTATATTTAAGCAAGAATAGCAATACACGATATCGCAGTCGTTATAGTACATCTTAGCATGAAAAGCTTCAATATTTATCATTAAACATTCACATTTTATGAAAAATTTGTTAAAATTGCTCATATTTTCACTATTTTTATTTTATAACTATTGAAAAAATATTTTTACGTGCAATTAAAAAAAGTAATCACAGCCTACCTTCAGTTAATTATAAATTTTTTATTAACACATTATTTTTCACAAAATTCTTGATTTTAAAAATTCACAAGATTAAACACACTCTTAGTGTTTAAATATGACAAAAAACAATAAATAATATTCTGCCTACATTATTTGTCATATATACATTATTTGAAACTTATTTAGTGATTTTATACTGAAATGACTTTTTTTTATGCAGTCTTTGAACATAAATCTGTCATTAAAAATATTTTTTAAAAAATTTCAAAATTTAGATTTTTTTTTCTTAGAAAATATTTTACTTAGGATCAAGGAAATTAAAGGTGATTATGTCTTAAAATGAGCTATAATCATACCCAGTTTAATTGAAATTTGTCACAGTGAAATAAATGTCTTAGGCGAACTGACATGGAATGACTTTGCTTGATTTGATTTGAAATACGCCTCAAAATATTTTTAAATAGGAAATACTACTAAAAACACCCAAAATCCCACTATTTTTATTTTAGAAACAGGTAAAGGACATCTTTAAGTATATCCCCCACAAAAAATAAATTTAATGAAAACACCGCCTTTTGTTGATAATGCTTTTTTAGTTAATGCATTATTTTTCATAAAAAATTTCATGACTTCAAAGTTTAAGCATTTTTTTAGACACACTTAAACTGTTATAAGCGTAACAGTATTTTTTTTCATAAACTGCGCACCCTATATAATATGCATAAATTATTTGAAGATGATTTGTAGAGTAGATATTGAAATATGATCATTTTTATGCCATGCTACATTTGAAAACCGAGCAGTCAAGAATGCCAACTGACGGCAGTTTTTCAAAATTTTGACAATTTTTTTCTCAGAAACTATTTGACCAAGGAGTAAAACAAAATACTAGTGATCATATCTCAATAATAGAAACAAACACACGCAGTTTCATCAAAATCTGAGATGATGGGTTACATGCCTGCCTGAACTGACATGGAATGACCCAGAAACTAAATGGAGTATATTCGTATTAGTTGGTATAATTTTCAATATTCTTAGTATTTTTTCAACGCTCCATATCTCCTGAAGATTCCTTTGCCATAAAGACAATGTGCATAACACGACGAACATAGACGATCTAGAAGTACACTAGATTAATTTTAACACAGTAGATAACACAATTAAATATAGATATAGATAACATTAGACAGATATATATAGATATTGATATATAGAGATAGAGATAGAGATAGATATAGATATAGATAATTAAATATAGATAACACAATTATCTAATTTTAACAAAATTATCTAATAACATCTAATATGATCTAGAAATAGAAAATATAGTATTAAATCATAGTGCACGTAAGACGGCGGAGCGCGTTGTACGCCGGAACATAGAGTAGTATCCTTTTTATTTAACTCCTTGTAAAGAAGAAAGTGTTGTAATCGAAAATGTTTTTGACTTCCGGTTTTCAACAGATTTACACGTTTTAGGGGTCAGAGATCCCAAAAGACTTGTTTTTTTTTTTTAAATGTCTGTCTGTCCATCCGTTTGCCCGTGTGTGTGACTGATTTGTACCACCGAAAGGTGTATGAAGTACCCATGTGAGATTGGAATCATTTCGAAGAAAAGAGGTAATAACATTTTTTTCTGTCATTTCCAATAGCGTATCACCGAAAAATGCATGAATTTATACAAAAAATGAACCAAATTTCATATAAGGTTAGTTGGGGCAACTGGGCCAGAGTTTTACAATGTGACTCTGGAGCTTCTGACAATTCAGGTTCAAAAAGCTAATGTTCATTTGAATTAAAGTCTGAACTTCTGTAAATGTGTTCAGTTAGGTTCCATCTATCAGACAGAATACTTGCTTTCGTAAAACGTTGAAATAATTTAGTGACACCAGTATTTACCAGAGAATCTATTTGTAAACAAGTAAAAGTATATTTTCGCGTACTTAATAAAGATGAAATTTTCATTATAAAGTTCCGGTGCCAAAGTGGCAATTATAGGGTTTTAAATTATGTGATGCCATAACGGCGTCACCGCCTCTGAAGGGGTCAAGAAATTTGGTTTGATACCACCCAATATGCTTTTTTAAAATTTTATTACGTAATTTTAATAAGGTATTCTATAATTTTCTTTATTGTGAGCAAAAAACAATGAAGAAATTTATTTCCCGTAGTAAGAAAAACTGAAAAAAATTATTTATAACTATTGGGGTAACTAGATCCAGCATGGTACAGTCACCCCGGATACATGTCCCAGTTACCCCATTCATGAAAAATTTATGGTGTAACCGGGACACCGGGCTTACATTTGAAGCATGATGTAAATATGTATAGATACCTAATAATATTAATGTAGTTAGATGCCTAATCTTTAAAAAAAAAAGATTGTTTAATAAAAGTACTTACAGTATTTTAATAACAAGCAGAGGAAGTTCAACCATATTGACGTTGTTTTTTAAAAAAGAAACGTAAATATTTGACAACCTATCACAGAAAATGAGAGTTGAGATTGAGTTGACACACGTTGTTTTAGGAAGTAGAGATTGAGGTGCATTGTTCACAAAAGCTAAAACTTAAAAAACATCAACAGTTTTTTATAAAATAGCCTCTATCCCAGTTACCTCGTGGGTCCAGTTACCCCAACTAACCTTATATGTTTGGGCCATCCGGTTCCAGGTGAATTTGGGAATTTTTCCTCCGGAAAGGCGCGCTGGTTATTGCGATTTTTCTCGATTTCTCGTAGTTCTGTTATATATGGACTGTTTATGCTGCAACGTGCAATTCGTATCCAGATAAACCGGTTTCAAATTCACAAACACTAAACGTGCCAGCGCACTTGACGCCAACCTCTTTAGCCAAACGCTTTGACGAGAAATGAACTTCGTTATCATCTTTCAGCTTAATAAACTGTGAAATTTTGTTACACAATTCTGAATGTGTTGAAAATGTTTCATAATTTCCCCAATAGCAAGAGATATCGGCTAAATTTCGGCCTAATACAAGAATTTTCGGTAAATGATATGTAGTCGAATGGAGAACTTCACACAATATCGTCTGAACAAAATCTAGGGCTTTATCTAGATAATGTCGTGGGAAAACGTCGGCAGGAAATTGTATTATTATCAAAAGTCAAATAATCCGATAAAGAGTGTTGTGTATGTAAGCGGCCAGCAATCGGACAGTAATGAAAAGTGAATCTTTTTACAGAGGTGTTATTGTTTGTTTCCGTTGTATAGAAACCCCCTGCAGTGATGATAGGGGGTGTGTGTCACGTGAATAAAACTGTCCAATTCCCTGCAATATCTTATCTCCCTCTCGCTCAAAATACTATTTCACGTTTCAAGGACATCATTTGTAAATGGTCAGTCGGAGGAATATAGAAGTCGAAGGCTATTTTGTTGATTTAGATAAATAAATTGAAAATTATAAGATCTGAAATTTAGATTATATCAGGATAATATCTGAAATTTAGACTATTACAACAACAAACTAATTGCTCTAAATGTATTTTCTTAGTTATGAGTTAGAAATTTTTTATTTACAAATTAATCTATTTAGAAATACTTCAGATAATGTTATTGTATAAATTTTAATGAAGTTGGTTTTCCTTTTTTTCCGAAAAAGTAATAAATTTAATTTTATACCTTTTAAAAGTAAAAAAAATGTCAGAATTTTTTGAATTAAAATTATTATTAGATAAAAAAAAAATGAAAATTATAAGATCTAAAATTTAGATTATATCAGAAATTTAGAGTATTACAACAAACTATTTCTTCGAAATGTATTTCCTTAGTTATGAATTAGAAGTTTCTGATTTAAAAATTAATTTATTTAGAAATAATTCCGGTAATGTTATTGTATAAATTATAAAGAAGTTGATCATCTTTTTTCCCCCCAGATAGTAATAAATTTAATTTTATACACTTTAAAAGTTAAAAAAAGATGACTGAATAATTTTTTAATTAAAATAATTATTAGATGAATAAATTGAAAATTATAAGACCTGAAATTTAGGTTATATCAGGATAATATCTGAAATTTAGAGCATTACAACAACAAACTATTTGCTCTAAATGTATTTTCTTAGTTGTGAATTAGAAATTTTTTGATTTAGAAATTTATTTATTTAATAATAATTCAGATAATGTATTGTATAAATTTTAAATATATTTATTATGTGTTTTTTTTTCAAATAGTGATAAATTTAATTTTATACGTTTTTAAAAGTTAAAAAAATGACTGAACATTTTTTTAAATTAAAATAATTATTCGATAAATAAATTGAAAATTATAAGATCTGAAATTTAGATTATATCAGGATAATATCTGGAAGTTTAGACTATTACAACAACAAAATATTTGCTCTAAATATATTTTCTTAGTTATGAATTAGAGATTTCTGATTGAAAAATTAATTTGTTTGGAAAAAAATTCAGATAATGTTATTGTATAAATTATAAAGAAGTTGATCCTGTTTTTTTTCTCCAGATAGTGAGAAATTTAATTTTATAGCTTTTAAAAGCAAAAAGACTGATTTTTTTAAATTAAAATAATTATTTGGTTATTGAAAGAAAAAGAAATATTTTCCATACATAACCAAAATTTAATGAGACGCTTTAAATGATAGAATTTTCACAGCTAGGACGCAATGTTAAATGAGAATATTTTACATTGTAACATTAAAAAAATATCTAGTTAAGATGTATCAAAGGTCGTTTTAATTCAAACAGTAAGTAATGTTAGACGGAAATATTTTCCGATATAAAATACAAAAATGTTTTCATATCGAGGGCGTAATTAATTAAAAGGTAAGACATTTTGTTTAATTTAAATTCTATATATTGCTGATCTTTGGATGAAAATTACAGTTAATTATTCTTTGTAAGATGCAATAATATATCTATATCAACAGTGTGAGTTACTTATAAGCAAGAGTATAATCTTTAAATTAAATGTAATTTTATTTGTATCTTACAATAGAAAATTAATTCTAGTTTTAATTGTAATTTTCATAGTAAAATTATTTAACAGCAATATTTTGACTTTAAACAAAACAAGATTTATTACATTTCAATTAGTTACATCCTCGTTATGAAAATATTTTTGCATCTTATAGTTCAAAGTATTCCCAAATAAAAATATTTATTTTTTGAATTAAAACGAATTTTTTTACGTTTAAAATACTATTTTTGCATCGTGAAAATTCTTCTATTCGATATGATTAGCTAATCGGCAAAAGATCATATGATATTGCAATGTACTCGGTAAAAGATTACCAAGTGACCAAATTATCGAAAACTACATTGTTAAAAATTTCTGCAAAATCACAGAAAAACAATCGAGACTCTCTGTAAATGTACACTAGTTCTTGGTTAAATGCATTCGATCGAGTTTCTCGGTCAAGACTCTCTGTAAATTTACACCAGTTCTTGGTCAAATGCATTCGATCGAGTTTCTCGGTCAAGACTCTCTGTAAATTTACACTAGTTCTCGGTTAAATGCGTTCGATTGAATTTCTCGTTCATCGATTTACAGACATTTCCCTTATCTTGTATCTAATTCCCTGTAGGGATTTCCATGTTTTTATTTAAAAATATTTTCAGCTTTGTTAAAACGTGTAATTCAAATACACACGTTTAAAATTCTTTTACAATTTTATTAGAATTATTAAAGAAAATATTTAGTTTCATTTTTTTTTTTCATTCATTTAGTTAGTTAGAATCATAATAAATTTAAATACATTGCTTTTATAATAATTGTGATATACCTTAAAAGTAATTTTGGTTAATTAATCTGATTACTTTTGTAAATATTTTTAAAAAATGTTATAATTACCAATATATTTAACCAGTTTTAATGAAAAAATACACCTAAATTTCACATTATTATTATTTAAAAATTCCAGTATATTTTCAGATATTAAAGAAGATAATTATTGAGAAGAAGCAATTTCTTGATAAATAATTCCCTAAATAAAGGATTAAAAAATTAAATTTGATTAAAAAAATAATAGGTATTATGTTTCGGTCCAAACTAAATTAAAATAAACCGTTTAAGAAATTTTCAAACGAATACATTTGAAGCGAAATCTTTGAAAAGCACAATAGATTTTCCCCCGCTTTATTATAAAGGACATCCTTTATACACCACAGTAACAGCTCCTATTTCGCAGTCAGTAAGATGTTTTACTCCTGCCCAGAGGTATCGGGTTCAAACCCCAGGCCGGCCAGAAGCAAGTTGCGTAAAAATATTAAATGGCACAGAAGTTCAAATTTGCTTGAATAACTCTGTTACTTCGAAGTTCTAAAATTCGCTGATTTCAAAAACTAAGTTAAATTATTTTAATTTAAAAAGTAAATTAATTTACAGAGTCTTGCGTATTTTTAACGATGTTAATTTGCAGAGTCTTGTGTATTTTTAACGATGTTAATTTACAGAGTCTTGTGTATTTTTAACGATGTTAATTTACAGAGTCTTGTGTATTTTTAACGATGTTAATTTACAGAGTCTTGTGTAAATTTACCAAATAACTTCTATGTTTTTTAACAGAATCTCTGTTTTTCTAATCTCTGTAATTTTACATAAGAATTAAGCTAATGGATTATCCGTAGATTCTCTGTAATTTCACAGGGAAATTTTTAACAGTGGAATACGCAAACGCTTCAAAACCGATTCAATCGTAGTCGGAAGGCAATGCTCGAAAGGTAATTTGCCTTGCGGACAAGAAGTCATATCTGCCTAGCCCGGAAAATGAGATCGCCAGGACGAAATATAGTCGAGTTAGTACTTTCAGCGGAAGTTCGGCCAAGGAATATTTGCTGTTTGGTTTATGATGGTAGCATGATTTTTCGTTCTTGTTTATTTTTTAATTAATTTTCCAAAAATAGTAGATTTATTTGTATACAGCATTCTAAACATTGATTGTATGAAGTACATCCTAAAGGAAAAATACAGAACTTCAATAATACAACAAATTCAATAATGAGCATGGTTAGATTTTTACTTTTTCAGATTATTTATAATTAATCCTAATTTTTATATTTGTTTAATTAAATTTTATAGTAATTTATAAAAGAAGAGCAATTGAGCTTTCCATTAATGAATACTGACATTTTTAAAAATAAATGCAATTTTGTAAATGACATTTTTTGTTTATAATATGTTCTGTAAATAAATATTATTTTGTATATAAAATTCAAAGTTTTTTATTACTATGAAAAGAAATCCCAGCTAAAAATGAACTGCAGTGAAACTTTAAAAAAAATGTAGTTGGAAGACTGCGGTGATTTGGCACAAATCCCTGCAGTGTTTTTGAAGTCGACATAACTATAAATTAACCGCAGTAAATGTGTAGTTGATAACTACACACTCACCGCAGTCAATTTATAGTTATGTCGACTTCAAAAGAACTGCAGGGATTTGTGCCAAATCACCGCAGTCTCCCAACTACATTTTTTTTGCAGTTTGACTGTAGCCTTTTAAAAATTTATTAGAAAATATGGGGAGAAATGCCGGATGTGCATAACATAAATAAGTCGTATTAGGCCTTTCCAACAAAATGCCACATGATGGGTGACTCCAAAATTTAGAAAAAGTGCCCCATTGGGGGGGGGCAAAGTGGGGGGAGGGAAACCGGATGTGCATAACATGAATATGTGGTATTAGGCCTTTCCAACAATATGTTACATGATGGGTGACGGCAAAATTTAGAAAAGTGCCCCACTTAGGGGGGGTGGGCAAAGTGGGGTGAGGGAAGTTGGATGTGTGCATAACATGAATAAGTGGTATTAGGCCTTTCCAACAATATGTCACATGATGGGTGACTGCAAAATTTAGAAAAGTGCCCCCCTTGGGGGGGAAGTGTGGGGAGGAAAGCCAAATGTGCATAACTTGAATAAGTAGCCATTGGCCTTTCCAGCAATGGGTCACACGAGGGGTGTCGGCAAAATTTAGAAAAGTGACCCCTCAGGGGGGAGCAAAGTGTGGGGGGGGAGAACCGGATGTGCATAACATGAATAAGTGGTATTAGGCCTTTCCAACAATATGTCACATGATGGGTGACTGCAAACTTTAGAAAAGTGGTGAGGGAAGCCGGATGTGCATAACATGAATATGTGGTATTAGGCCTTTCCAACAATATGTCACATGATGGGTGACTGCAAACTTTAGAAAAGTGCCCCCCCTTGGGGGGGGGTGGGCAAAGTGGGGTAAGGGAAGCCGGATATGCATAACATGAATAAGTGGTATTAGGCCATTCCAACAATATGTCACATGATGGGTGACTTCAAAATTTAGAAAAGTGCCCCCCTTGAGGGGGGCAAAGTGGGGGGAGGGAAACCGGATATGCATAACATGAATAAGTGGTATTAGGCCTTTCCAACAATATGTCACATGATGGGTGACTGCAAACTTTAGAAAAGTGCCCCCCTTGGGGGGGGGGGGGAAGTGGGGTGAGGGACGCCGGATGTGCATAACATGAATAAGTGGTATTAGACCTTTCCAACAATATGTCACATGATGGGTGACTGCAAAATTTAGAAAAGTGCCCCCTAAGGGGGGGGGGGAAACCGGATGTGCACAACATGAATAAGTGCTCACAGGGCTTTCCAACAGTATGTCACAAGGCATGATGGCAAAATTTAGAAAAGTTCCCCCTTGGAGGGGGGGGGGGCAAAGCGGGTGAGGAAAGCCGGATGTGCATAACATAAATAAGTGGTGATGGGGCCTTTCTAACAAGTTACATGAGGGATGTCGGCAAAATTTTGAAAAGTGGGGGGTTGCACCACCTGGAATACATCCTCACTCCTCTATGAAATTTTTATATATTATAAATGACATTTATCGGAGGGCTCTGTAAAAAAATCCAATCTAAAAGGATGAAAATATTAAAAAAGTTCAAAAAGTAAGAGAAATAATGAAATTCTTCGATCGGCCGTGGTGAAAATCTGTGAAATTCATCCATCGACAATATGAAAAAAATCGCACGAGTTTTGCAAATCAATCGCAAGGAAGCTCCCGCACATTTCCCCGATCAGTAGAAATAAAATATTGCAAAACTCGAGAATTGGTACCGTGAAAAAAATTGCAAAAATCATTACTCACTAAATGAAAATATTTATGAAATTCCCCAGTCCATTATTGAAAAGCCCCACCAGTGGCCGAGAGGTTCTGCCAAAGCGATATAAGTAAGCGTCCTATCTTAAATGGGAGAGGTAATCGCAAGATTAAAGGCGAGGTCACGTCAATCAAGGTCATACGCCACCCAGCGGACGGAGTGAACTACAAGAGGATTATTAACTTCTTTCCCCTTTGTGAATGATCTATATGTTCGATATCTATGAAATAACTACGCGCACGCGCAGCCGTGATTTTATTCGTTTGTCGTCTGCAGTACTTAATTGTTGCAAGTATAGATATAATTCGATTTATTTATTCGCCATTATTTAATTTATTAATTAAAGTTAGTTATTTAAACAAAATCAGTTCTTTTAAGAACTTATATTATTTGGGAAAATGCAACGTTGGCGTTCTAATTATTGCAGTTTTCAAAACTGCAAAAATAACTCTCTATCTGAGAGAACCCATTTTTTTCGCTTCCCAAAAGAGAAAAACAGGTTAGTTTTGTGTTTTATTATAATTTATAAAAAAGTTAAAATATTATTTAATATATATTATAAAATGTCAGTGATTTTAATACGTTCTATTTGAATTATGTTTTTGTAATGCAATGAACAAAGACATATAAAAATTAGTTAATGTATGTTAAGATAGAATTTTACAGCAGCGTTTTTAATTCAATTCCTAGATAAAGTTATAAAAATTACATAAACATGTGTATTTCTAATGAGAATTAAACGTTTTATTACGCTTAGAGTTTAAGTATAAATTATTTAATTAATTTTGAGGCATATTTTCTATTTACCGGGAGCAGGAAAAAAATTGCCAAATATTCTCTTGATCGTATTGTATTTATAATATTTAAAATAGAAGCATTTCATTCATTTCATTTAAAACTCATTTAATTTTACATTAGGATCCACTTTAAATTAAAATGCAAGCAGTAATTCTAGTACTATTAAACCAGCAATAATTGATTATTTATAGTTTTAAATATTATGAGAATTTTAGTCAACAGCTTTAAAAAAATTCCTAAAATCGACAAATTACTTTTTTTTTTAATCTAGAAATATGTCGGTCATTGTGTCATATCCGGGAAAAATAGTTTTCATGGGATACCTGCACTTCGCACAGGTGCATTACAGATATACACATATACACACATATATACACACATACATTGCAGAAAGCATACAAAGTATGGAAGAAACTTCAAAAATTGGAATAAAATATAAAATATTTACAAATACTACGTGGTATGCTCAATTAAACATTTATTATCTTACACCGGTTCTTCGCAGGGGTAAAATGGATAACTTTCCGTAATCGGGCCGATAGCCATGATTGGCGTCAAATGAGAAAACAATATACAATTGTAACTGTATAAAAGTTAAATAATGGTTAGAAAATGAAAGTAACTTTTATCAAAATAACCCAATTGCGGAACATTCTCCAAATTTAAAAAAGGCTTATGAAACACACAACAATTGCCAATAACTAAAAACTATAGACTAATAACAAGCTCGACGTAGCAGTTGTTGGTCGGTAGCCAATAATTTCAAATTTCCCTTTTAATTTTGTCCGGTTTCAATTTTTGATTTTTTTTTTTTTTTTTTTTTTTTTTTTTTTTTTTTTTTTTTTTTTTTATCTGGCTTCCGCAAAAGAGTCGGAATAAGTAGTAGAAAAAAGGGCTGCGGACGGAGATGGGCCAATTGAACGTATTAAAATCACTGACATTTAATAATATAATAATTTAATAATAAATAATATTTTAACTTTTTTATAAAAAAAATATAGGGCTGAAAATCACGTTTAAGATGCTTAGACGTTTTAAATATATCTCTTTTGCAATTTCCCAACCAGCTGGTATATTTTAGAAATCGAGTTTGTTACATAACTTACTCAATTATTGTACTTGTATATACAGTTGTAACAACCATAAAGAATGTTTAAGGATTTATCAGCTACGTTTAGATAACGTAAAATTAATTTGCTAATTTATAATCAAGTTGTAAAAATATTTTAATGTTGTATTGTTACTAGAAACACATCCATGTACATAATTTTTATTTTTCTAGCACATCTGGGAGGGAAAAATCGATTAAAAATTTTTATCTTTTCATATATATGAATAGGGTTAGATGAAATAAACAGTGTAAAAAAGTACTTTTATGTTAGCCGGCCGCAGTTCATAAACCGTCAAATATTTTCCCCATCACCAGCGTTTATGTTGCATTCATTTCATTCAAAATATAAAATCATCATTTTAAAAATATACTCGTCATTTGAAAAACATAACTTTCATTATATTTAAAATACATTTTTTTTCCTAATAAATAATAACATAAACCCAAGGTGGGCAAGTTTCTTCCAATGTGGAAAAAAACCATGGAATTAAAAGTTACGCCTATAACTTTTATTAACAAAAATGGTTTTCTTTTAGCCTGAATAGCTTGCATAAAATTCAGGTCTATTTGAAGATATTTACAATTTAAGAGTTATAGGCGGAAAAGCAAACAAAGCCATTTTAGAGAATACCTATTAAAATTTTAATCGTGAATTTCAAATATTTACTCACTCATGGAAGATTAACCTTGTTTACCAGATTTATTGCAAAATATTTTTGTTATAGCTTGTTTTGATAAAAATATATGTATTTAAAAAATAGTTGCAATGTCAGTTTAGTTTCGGGGCAAAAGGCAATACTGTTTACGTAGCATTAGTGCTTTTTCTCCCGAAATTAAAATGACATTGCGATTTTTTTTTAAATACACATATTTTCATCAAAACAAACTGTAACAAAAATATTTTGCAATAAATCTGGTAAACAAGGTTCATCTTCCATGAGTGAGTAAATATTTGAAATTTATGATTAAAATTTTAACAGGTATTCTCTAAAATAGCTTTGTCTGCTTTTCCGCCTATAACTCTTAAATTGTAAATATCTTCAAATAGACCTGTGCACGAGATGCGCAGATGGTAGATATTCTGTCATATATGACGTCAAACAAAAAACCCGCGTATTTGCGTTATTCACTCCATCCACAAGATGGCGCAGCTGTGTCAATTTACGACAGATTCCAGCATTAACTTTGTACGCTTACTTATAGCGCTTTGGGTTCTGCTCTCGAAGCTGGTAGACGGGAGGTGCTGTGTTCGATCCCAATAGCGCCCGTCGGCCTAATCTTTCAGAGTTTTCTTCGGACCTTGGTTTTCCAAGCATAAATACGGGTTAGGTTCCCTTAGAAAGACCACCCACGGAGGGCACTCCCCCCCGTTAGGGCCTATATCCCTCGTGCTGATAACTGGCCATCATAAACGCAACCAACAACCATTATTGAAAAAAAACAAAAACAAAAAAGAACAATTCTTCAGTCGGCTGCTTTAAAATATTGTGAAACTTGTCAACCTGTTGCAGAAATCAATCGTGAAATTCATCAATCGAGACAAAACTCACAAGATTCTTCAGTTGGTGGCATTAAAAAATGTGAAATTTGTCGACCGATTGCAGCTGAAAAACTGCTAAATAAGTCACATTAACTGATAATTGAAAACTAGTTATTGCATATAATAATATTTAAAAAAAAGAATGCATAATAACATTAAATGGGGGGAAAATCGCAAAATTCAATCTGTCACAGGAAAACATTGCAAAATTTTATTGATAGAAAATAGAGCTGTACTGAGTACTCTTTAAATACTGAGTATTCGGCATACTCGGCGAAATTTTGGCCGAGCACTCGGCCAATATCGAGTAGTTGTAAGAATTTCAAACTGATCAGTAAAAAGTTATTCGAATATCAATGTATAATATATGTAATAATTCATAAAACTATTTACTCAGTATTTAACAATATGTGTACAAAATATAGAAAAAGTTAAGCAAAAACCCCTCATAAAATAATTCAAGATTAAAATTTAGTTTCACACATACAAATAAAAGTAAGTTTTTCTTATTACACAACTACTCGGTATTCGGTCGAGTAGTCAGTGGCCGAGTACTCGGTACTCGGCCAAAGTACTACTCGGTACACCACTAATAAAAAAGGAGTCTAAGCAAACCAATTCAAATTATTTTTTGTGAACAAGGTACACGAATGTAAGAAAAAAATTTAGGTGCCAATGGGCAGTCTCTCACCACTAAATTTTATTTGTTATTTTTTGTCTAATATTTCACCTAAATTTTTTGTAAGAATTTAAGTGAAGAGAACTAATAAAATTTAGTGGTGAGAAACTGCCTGCTGGCGCCTAGATTTTTATACTTCTGTTCTGCGAGTGCCCTTTTTTAAGAATTCGCACACAGCAGTCCTTTATTCTAGAATCATCACTATCCTAGTGTTGATTCTAGATAAAAAGGGCCACTGAGCGGAAATGTTTAAAAAACAGCACACTTGTACCTTGTCGCTTGCAGGGAAAATCTGAAAAAGTGGTCTGAAAGTCGAAATTCATTCATCGACCATATGATAAAAATCCCACGAGTTTCACAAATCAGTATCAAGAAAAAACTACATTTTACCAGTGGGTAGAAATATAATATTGCAAAATTTGTCAATCAGTTGCATGAAAAAAAAAACTGAAAATAGTCATTAAGTCGTCAGAAAATTTGGTGAAATTTGCCAGTTGATTGTTGGACAAAAAAGAGAAATCCTTTAGTTGGGGATTTTGATCAAAAATTTACCTTAACACTTTGGCTGCCCCCATTTTTCAAAATCTGTTCCCAGGCACCGAATGCGTGACTTAGAGATCTGCACGGGCAGTCCCGTGGCCCCAGAGTTGATTTCAGGGGGTGGACGGGGTGGGGGGGGGGCTCTCATTGCTTTGGAAGGAATGTGTGTGTCCCCTCCCCGGACCACCCCCTGAAATCAACTCTGGGGCCACGGGTCTGCCCATGCAGATCTCTTAAGCCACGCATTCGGTGCCTGGGAACAGATTTTGAAAAATGGGCGGCAGCCAAAGTGTTAACGTAAATTTAAGGATATTGTCATTGGTTTAACATTAGCTTGTGAGTATTGTAACATGACAGTGTACTAATCTCATTGAATATCCTCCTATGCAAAAAAAAAAAAAAAAAAAAAAAAACATTTAAAAGAAAAATTAAGGATATTGTCATTGGTTTAACATTAGCTTGTGAGTATTATAACATGACAGTGTACTAAGCTCATTTAATATCCTCCTATGCACAAAAAACATTTAAAATAATTAAGGATATTTTCAGTGGTTTAACATTAGCTTGTGTGTATTGTAACATGACGGTGTACTAAGCTCACACAAATCAGTATCAAGAAAAAACTAAATTTTACCAGTGGGTAGAAATATAATATTGCAAAATTTGTCAATCAGTTGCATGAAAAAAAACTGAAAATAGTCATTAAGTCGTCAGAAAATTTGGTGAAATTTGCCAGTTGATTGTTGGACAAAAAAGAGAAATCCTTTAGTGGGGATTTTGATCAAAAATTTACCTTAACACTTTGGCTGCCCCCATTTTTCAAAATCTGTTCCCAGGCACCGAATGCGTGACTTAGAGATCTGCACGGGCAGTCCTGTGGCCCCAGAGTTGATTTCAGGGGGTGGACGGGGGGGCTCTCATTGCTTTGGAAGGAATGTGTGTGTCCCCTCCCCGGACCACCCCCTGAAATCAACTCTGGGGCCACGGGTCTGCCCATGCAGATCTCTTAAGCCACGCATTCAATGCCTGGGAACAGATTTTGAAAAATGGGCGGCAGCCAAAGTGTTAACGTAAATTTAAGGATATTGTCATTGATTTAACATTAGCTTGTGAGTATTGTAACATGACAGTGTACTAAGCTCATTGAATATCCTCCTATATAAAAAAAAAAAAAACATTTAAAAGAAAAATTAAGGATTTTGTCATTGGTTTAACATTAGCTTGTGAGTATTATAACATGACAGTGTACTAAGCTCATTCAATATCCTCCTATGCACAAAAAACATTTAAAATAATTAAGGATATTTTCAGTGGTTTAACATTAGCTTGTGTGTATTGTAACATGACTGTGTACTAAGCTCACACAAATCAGTATCAAGAAAAAACTAAATTATACCAGTGGGTAGAAATATAATATTGCAAAATTTGTCAATCAGTTGCATGAAAAAAAACTGAAAATAGTCATTAAGTCATCAGAAAAATTCGTGAAATTTGCCAGTTGATTGTTGGACAAAAAAGAGAAATTCTTTAGTCGGGGATTTTGATCAAAAATTTACCTTAACACTTTCGCTGCCGCCCATTTTTCAAAATCTGTTCCCAGGCACCGAATGCGTGACTCAGAGATCTGCACGGGCAGACCCGTGGCCCCAGAGTTGATTTCAGGGGGTGGCCCGGGGGGGGGAGGGGGCTCTCATTGCTCTAGAAGGAATGTCCCCCACCCCGGACCACCCCCTGAAATCAACTCTGGGGCCACGGGTCTGCCCGTGCAGATCTCTAAGTCACGCATTCGGTGCCTGGGAACAGATTTTGATAAAAGGGCAGCAACCAAAGTGTTAACGTAAATTTAAGGATATTGCCATTTGTTTAACATTAGCTTGTGAGTATTGTAACATGACAGTGTACTAAGCTCATTCAATGTCCTCCTATGCACAAAAAAAAAATTTAAAACAATTAAGGATATTTTCAGTGGTTTAACATTAGCTTGTGTGTATTGTAACATGACAGTGTACTAAGCTCATTCAATATCCTTCTTAATAAATGAAAAAATCATTTAAAAAATTTAAACGCATATGAAAACTCTGTCATGTGGGAAAAAAAACAATTCTTCGATCGCTTGCAGGGAAAATCTGAAAAAGTGCTCTGAAAGTCTAAATTCATTCATCGACCATATGATAAAAATCCCACGAGTTTCACAAATCAGTATCAAGAAAAAACTAAATTTTACCAGTGGGTAGAAATATAATATTGCAAAAATTGTCAATCAGTTGCATGAAAAAAAACTGAAAATAGTCATTAAGTCATCAGAAAAATTTGTGAAATTTGCCAGTTGATTGTTGGACAAAAAAGAGAAATCCTTTAGTTGGGATTTTGATCAAAATTTTACCTTAACACTTTGGCTGCCGCCCATTTTTCAAAATCTGTTCCCAGGCACCGAATGCGTGACTTAGAGATCTGCACGGGCAGACCCGTGGCCCCAGAGTTGATTTCAGGGGATGGGCGGGAGGGGGGGGAGGGCTCTCATTGCTCTGGAAGGAATGTCCCCCCCCCCGGACCACCCCCTGAAATCAACTCTGGGGACACGGATCTGCCCGTGCAGATCTCTAAGTCACGCATTCGGTGCCTGGGAACAGATTTTGAAAAATGGGTGGCAGCCAAAGTGTTAACGTAAATTTAAGGATATTGTCATTTGTTTAACATTAGCTTGTGAGTATTGTAACATGACAGTGTACTAAGCTCATTCAATGTCCTCCTATGCACAAAAAAAACATTTAAAATAATTAAGGATATTTTCAGTGGTTTAACATTAGCTTGTGTGTATTGTAACATGACGGTGTACCAAGCTCATTCAATATCCTTCTTAATAAATGAAAAAATCATTTAAAAAATTTAAACGCATACGAAAACTCTGTCATGTGGAAAAAAAAACAATTCTTCGATCGCTTGCAGGGAAAATCTGAAAAAGTGCTCTGAAAGTCTAAATTCATTCATCGACCATGTGATAAAAATCCCACGAGTTTCACAAATCAGTATCAAGAAAAAACTAAATTTTAACAGTGGGTAGAAATATAATATTGCAAAATATTGCCTTTATTATTTGATTCTGAGAAGTGTCATAGTTGACGAAAAAAACTAATTTGGCCCTATTACCATTCAGAAGTGTAAATTTTCTTTTTAAAATAACACAATTCATATGATAGTAAAAAAAGATTGCTTCATTTAAAAAATTTAATATTTTACATAATTAGTGAGTATGTACTCATTAAATAAAAATTATTATTAACACAATGTGTCTAACCGCTTTGTATTACATAAAACTGTTTCATTCCTAAAAAGAAAATAAGTTACTTACCTGTGAAATGTTATGCACTTATTGTAGGTATCCTAGGCAGGCATCAATTTATAATTTGAAGTTCAGTATTAATTTTTTGTGTAACTGAACATCAAAACATACTTTAATACAAAGCACAGATAAGTATCTGTGTAAGATATATAAAAATTCTGAAACTTTTAATCTAAAAGAACATACTGATTGAAGCAAGTGCAAATCTGAAATAAAACATTGTTATTGTTAATTACTATAAATAGATAAGTGCACTAAATCAAGTAAAATCGAACTATCTGGATAACTATCTGGATTGTCAGAAACAAAATTTTATCAAATGTTTTGGATGACATTTGAATTTAATTAATCCTGTTAATATGAAATGGACCTAATTTTTTTTTTCGCATGCATTAACCGTTAATAGTACAATCTCATCTAGATTTGAAATACTAACGATGATTGTACAAAAATTGCGACGGTTTATAAATCGTTATCACTTTATTCAAATTAACACAATCGTGTGGATCTTAAATTAATTTCTTTCGATTGAGAATGTAAAAATACCCATACAGCCACTTTATTTCAATAAACAGTGGTGATATTTTTCGCCAAACTGCAAAATAAATGATCTTCTTTTAGCAAATCAACGTGGTACTCCGCGCCGATTTTCATAAACAAGCCGGCGTTTCCATGAGTTGAGGTGTTTCTTTAATGCTTCTCCTGCAGTTGCAACGAAACCATGGGGTTAGACATTCAGCTGTAAGCGGTTGAAAAATAAATCATATGTCCAAATGAGAAATTTAAATAAAATAAAGGAAGAAAATTATACTATTCTTTTGTTGTTCTTCTTTGTTTTTATGAGGTAAAAGTGGAAAACTGGAAGTTATATGTATGTCCGATATGGAAGAAAGACAATTTATGCAATATGCAATGAGTAAACCCATCTGTGTTTCTAATTTCTAATCATGGGCGACATATAAAAGAATGGTTGGGCCACTGTCCCTCTCGATTTTGAAATTTATCTAATTAAATTTCCTTTTTCTTCGATTTTGAAAAACATAGTAAATTTTTTTCGAGTAATTTAAAATAAAAGAGGAACTAAAAACTAGTTATGAAGATAGTGGGGCTGTGAGCAAGGGAGACCTATTGCCCCTACCTTGATTTTAAAATTTAATTAATAAGAATTTCTTTTCTTCTGTTTTCAAAAACATTATGTAAATATTTTGAGTAACTTAAAATAAAATAAATAAGAAATTTTCAGTTAAGGGGTGTTGGTGGTGTTGTTGTTGGTGGTGTGAGTGTGTGTGTGTGTGTGGGGGGGGGGGTGAGACTCATTGCCCCTTCCTGGATTTTGAAATTTAATTAGCAATTTTTTTCTCCAATTTACAAAAACATAGTAAAATTTATTCTTTTCGAATAACTTAAAATAAAGGAACTAAGAACTTTCTGTTAGGGGAAGGGGGCATATGTGAGTCATTGCCCCTCCCTCGATTTTAAATTGTAACTATTTTTTTTCTCTGATTTTTGAAAAACATAGTGAAATTTGATCTTTTCTCTTATCTTAAAATAAAAGAATAACTAAGAATTTTCTCTTATGGGAACGAAGTTAGAAGAGAGCTATTGCCCCTCCCTAAATTTAAAAATTTAATTAATTAAATATTCTTTTTCTTTTGTTTTCAAAAACATAGTAAAGTTTATACTTTTCGAGTAACTCTGAATAGAAAAATGAGAAATTTTACATTAAGAGGGAGGGGGGAGGGAGGGGGGGGGGGTTGAGAGGTTCATTGCCCTCCCCTCCCTGGATTTTAAAATGTAACTAATAAAAATTTTTTTCCACTTTTGAAAAGTAGTAAAATTTATTCTTTTCGACTAACTAAAAATAAAGAAACTAAGAATTTCCTGTTAGGGGAAGGGGCATAGCTGAGCGATTGCCCCTCCCTTGAATTTAAATGTTAACTATTTTCTTCGCTTTTGAAAAACATACTGAATTTTTTTTAATTATCTTAGAATAAAAGAGGAATTAAGAATTTTCAGTTAGGGATAGGGTAGGGGGTAGGAGAAACCTATTGCCCCTTCCTGGATTTCAAAAGTTAATTAATTAAAATTTCCTTTTCTTCTATTTCAAAAACATAGTAAAATGTATACTTTTCGAGTAATTTACAATAAAAAAAATGAAGAAATTTCTCATCCCCCCCCCCCCCCTGGCTTTTGAAATTTAATTAATATTTTTTTCTCCGATTTTGAAAAAAAAAATAGCAAAATTTATTCGTTTAGAGTAAGTTAAAAAAAAACTAAGAATTTTCCGTTGTGGGCAGGGGCACAGGTGGGTTGATGCCACTGCCCCTCCCTCGATTTTGAAATTTAACTAATTTTTTTTCTCTGATTTTGAAAATCATAGTGAAATTTAATTTTTTTTTTTATCTTAACTTAAAATGAAAGAGGAACTAAAAATTTTGCGTTAGGTAGGAATGTGACTTTCAATTAAGTCCTTAAAAGTCTTGGAAAGAGTATTAATTATCATTAGTATATAAAAAGTGTGTTTCATAACATGCAACTCTCACAAAATCAAAACAATTTTAAACACTTTAGAAAATTCGGGATATATCACACAATCATACAGCATTGTGTATTGCAAAAGTATCTTACAGTAACTGCTGTTATACTGTAGTTACTATTATAATAATCATACTTACAAAATTAAGACCTGTAAAGTTCTTCAGAAACTGCAGTCAGACTGCAGATACATCACCGAAAATTTTTGTGAATTAATTGCTATAAAATCACTTGAAATTCACTGCCGTTTTACTGTAGACATAAAGTCTTACTATTTTTTAAATTTTGGGTTGAAAAAATACTTGTCAATAACTGGAAAATAACTGAAGTTTTTTTACTGTTGATATTGCACTACAAAAAAAACTACAGTTGACCGTAGAAAAACTTGAAAAATACATCATTTCTGTAAAAAAACTACAGTTCATTTTTAGCTGGGATGTCAATTTTCTGCATAGTGAATTTTTATTTATTTATTGTGATCATTTAATGAAGGTCAAGGTTATAGAGCAAATTTATAAGATTAAAAATTTCGCTTGTTCACTACATATATATATGCATATATAGACATATTATAATTATTCAGGGGATGATTGTAGCTATTTAGTAATTATGGTGACACTAGATGGTAGCACATGCAATGTACAACTCCATAAATAAATACTTTAGCTTGGGAGAAGAAAAGTCAAGGTTATAGAGGTTATATGCATAAGGTTAAATATTTCATTTGTTCATAATGCATATATATTATAATTATTCAAAAGGTGAAATAAGCCGTTATTACGCACTCGTATTCTTGCAAGTATTCTACAAACAAGAAGTACGCGGTCAATTGGACGAAATAATATCGAAAATAGAAGTAGCTTCAGACTTGCATGCGCATGAATTTCTTTTTCTTGCCAAAGTGCTTGGCTACAGCGATTGGCGTCAAGTGTGCTGGAACGATGATTGTTTGTGTATTTGAAACCAGGTGATTCGCAAGAAACTGACGTATAACAGAATAACGAAGAATATTGATTTTATTAACACGTTCACGACGGCGCGGTGGGTCACACTCAGCTGTCTCAGAGCTGCCAAATCTCCGGCTTTTTGGATACCAGTATTTTAATACAGAAAAAAATTGTTTTATTTAATTAGAACAATTGGGCGATTTAAAAAGAATAACATTTTCTCTAAAATAACAGTGGTGTGCAAAAAGCCGGAGTCTTGACAACTCTGAGACAGTCGAGTGTGATCCACCGCGCCGGCATGAACGTGTTAAATATCATGATAGAGATTGACTGGTTTTTACTCCGATTAGTAACACGAAACAGAAACTTAAGATGAAAATCAAAGTTGGTGTAGTATTAATGTAGTAACTCCGATGTAGTAACATACATAAAAACGTTTTGAAATATTACTATGTATGAGAAAGAAAAAAGCTTTGGATTGGCACATCCGACTAGTTGGTTGTTGTTATAAAGATTTTCTGCTTTGATAGTAATATAGCAGTTTTTCAGTGTTTTTGATAAAATTTAAAAAATATATACCTTTTAACGAGACATATGAGGGTTTTATATAATTTTGTGAATTTCATTATGTTTCCACTAGATCGTAACATAGATAAGCTATCATATTATCAGTAAATTTTTTGTTACTTTTTTGTAATAGTTTGAATAAGATAGCATTTTTTTTTTATCATGCTTTAATAGTTTACAGTGCCTTTTTCGTAAACGTTAAATTAATTAGTCTTTATAAAAAAAGTACCTGATGTGCGTTTTATTTTAAAGCGTGTTATTTATAAATTTATATTGTTGTAATTATAAAAAATATTTTCGCATATTTCTGGAATATGAAGAAAAAATATATTAAAATATTAAAATAATGTGGGATGTAAACATAGATTAATAACGCTAAAATTGAAAAATGTTAAATTTACTTTAGCCAGGCATAATTTGAAGCACAACAGAAAAAAGAGATGTAGCATAAACATGTTTTTTAATTTCAATGATAATTATGTTTACTTTTAGTTTAAAGATTTTGTTTAAAGAAGCGTGAGAACGTGAGTTATTATTTACATGTTCTAATGAAATTCATTTCAATCTTTTTCTGACATGGTTAAGATATTATCGATTAAATGTGAAATATAATATACGATATAATACCGATAAAATAGCGTCTATTATTAAAACAGAAAAGAAAACTTTGCAAATTATAAACATTCAAAAATATGCATGCCAATTTCCCGTTAGAAATTAAAAAGGAAATGTTAAAAAGCTTAATATCAGAAAAACTATATTTATTTACACATTGTATAAAATAACGTCTTTGCTAATAAGCATAACTTGTTATTTCCTACATCTTTGTTTAAAGACGTGGAGTGAGATTGAGTAAAAATATGTAACTAAAAAAATTAAGTTGAAAATGTTGCACGTTTATTTTAGCTAATTAAAATTATAGATTCCACTAATGAATGGCAAAGAAGTTTTTCATTTAAATTTTCAGGCTGTGAGATCAGTTTCAGTAGCAGAATTTCTAATTAGTAATTTGGATTTGTAATAATTTTATTAATAATTATATTAAAATCTTAAATGTCATTTAAGATAGATTTTAATCGATTTTAAGGATAAAAACTTCAAATTGCACTTTAATCGGATAATCGGATTTAAAAGTTTTCTCCAAAATAAAGTTCTAACAGCATTTGTTTTTTTACATATGAATCCAGCAATCAGAATTTTCATTATACAAATACTTACAAACTTGACTATCGCATTGTGAAGTAGCAGTAAAAGTATAGTTACAAGAGCAGAACATGTTTGTTCACTTGCAATTTGAACTAACATTACAAACCAGATAAAAATTCAGTTTTCAAAAATAGGATTATATTTTTAAATTGTTTCAACATAAAGAAAACTTTCAAGTTTGTCATATTTTGTAATACTAATCATCATTATGATTATTCTTGTACTTTGTAATAAAACTTTCAGTGATTCTAATATATTCAACATTCTAGATGCGTTCAAATGAGAATAATCATGAATTTCACAGAATTCTACTAGTAAAATAATCATGGAAAATGAATGAAAAAATAAACACGTAATATATAAAATAATATTTAGAGAAAGTTTTACTGAAAACATTAACTGTCTATATAATAAATTAATTAATAATCAAATACACAGAGAAAATTATATTAATTGTGTTACTGAAAATGACTTTTCTCTGACTGAGGTTTTCCAATAAATAATTCAAATCAAATCAAATCAAATTATTTTTGTTGTTGATGCTGCTGCTGCTATCATTGTTGTTATCTTTATTGTTGTTACTGTTATTGTTTTTAGTTTTCTAATAAAATGTAGCCCTTTAGTTCAAAAAACCTGCAATGCACTATAAATTGAATCTATTATAAATGTATTGTAAAAATAAAAACAATATACCACCATGATTGAACTAAAGTTTATTTATGCAAACTTTTTCGACCGACATGTTATAAATAATTCAAATTAAGGTTTGTTTTTACAAGTGTTTTATTCTGATGCTTTTGAAAATAACTGTTTTGTTACATGAAAAATTAATAAAAAAATAACTAACTTGTAAATTTTATTTTATAAGTCGATGTGTGATATTGCCATTCCGTTACTATGAAGGAGATTTGTTTGCATTATTTTATTTTGCAAAATAAATTTAAAATGCATGTTTACTTTTGGAACAATTTCTAATTTGTTCTCAGTTACAAATAAATTAATAGGGAGAAAATCGTATCATGCTTTTGTACATTGTAATCCAACAAGCGCTTGGATAATATTTCGCATTGCATATTAATTTTTTCATGAAAATTATTCAAATTTATTCTATTATTAAAATATATTTTATAAATGTAAATTATCTCAGGAATATACATTAAATATGATTTTATTAATGAAACATTGCAACAATGATGACAAATGCTGAATCTCAAATACTTATAATTTTGCGAGAATGGTTGGCTATTTAATTATAATAAAAATGCACAAAGAAAATCCAATTTAAAATTATATATATATATATATATATATATATATATATTACATACAGATTCTACTTCATTCAGATAACATTACATCTATTATAATTTCTTAAATTCTGTTTTATGCTTTTGAATTTCTTGTATAAAAATTGTTTATATTTTTTATCTTTGGAAGATCAGTTTTATCTTCTAATACTTATATTTTTATTTATAGAAATGGGACAATTTTTCCAGGATATAATTAACAATCTTACATCAGTTTTCAAAAACTATTTTCCTTTAAAAACGTTATTTTAATCTGTTTGTGATAATGTAGTAATTGTCTTTAAATGTAAGATTAATTTCATTTAAGTATTTACATATTTGCGGAAGAAATGTCTATTGTTTTAGCCCTGAACAGCGCTATCACACACTTCAGTGCTGCACGGGGGCACCACTTTTGATATTTCTGTGTAAATATCAATGCACTGAGGTCTGAAAGTCTAGTCACCAAAAATGAAAATAAATGTTTCTTACTTACTGTACGAAAATAATAATATAACCACGTGCAAAAATATAATATAAGAAATTCTTCCGAGTTTACCAAGATTACGAAAATTGCTTTTTATGTACCTCAGAAAACGTTTTATTTTCGAGATTTAAAGAAACATTTGTAAAAATTGTTTTTCTTTGTTGCCACGGATTTACAGAAACGTTTCCGACTAATCAGTCTATCAGCTTTCTCAAACCGGAATTTATGTGTTTATGATGCTATCAATAATCAATTGAGAATTTTCAGCTGCATAACTGTATTTATATCATATGAAAAACAGGTGGAACCAGGGAGAAAAGTAAAGCTCGATCTAAAAAATGCCTAAATAACAAATTGGCAAATAGTTTCAGTCTAAAAAACTAGATATTAGTAGATATATAGAAAAGTAATTGAACCAGAATGATTGTAAAGCTCATAAAACCATGTCTAAAGGTTTTGGTCGGAAAGTAATGAAATCGTATTTATTTTAAAGCTCGTAAAGGCGTTTTTGTTTAAAGCTTCCGGTCAAAAAGTAATGGAACCAGATTATCTGTAAAGCTAATGAAATTTCGTAAATTTTTGATGATACCTGAAAATGTGAACTGAGCTTTACTGGGACCTTAAAATCAATCAGTGAAGTAAAGGAATTTTTAACAGATTCCGAATTGCAAACATTCATAAACAGTTTATAAATTTGGGTTCATAAGTATATATTTAAGGCTGATTTAGTAATGAGCCAGAACCTGAGGATTCAACTAAATACAAAGTATGGGGAAAATTCCATTCCAGGGGTCGTTGATAAGCCTGGAAGATCAAAGCATAAAGTAAACCCCAAATCCTAAACATGTACTATTCAACCATATACTAACTATTTGTCTGGCTCAAGTCTGTTGACATAAGGTTCCTTTTTACAGTAATTACATAAAATATAAATTATTACGTTAGATATGTTATGTCAGAAATAATAATCCACAACAAGTAATCAACAACTTGAGTATATTAATGTTATACTGAAAATATTACTTAATGGTTTATATTCTTTTACAATTGTGGAACTTAGCTTGACTAGATGCAATCATGTCCACATGCCTGACAGAATTTTTTTTAGTATATAACTAAACATTCTGATTATAATGGTCAGTAATAATTTTGAACGGATAATATGATTCTGAATATAAGGCACCAGTAAAACTCAGTCCACATCTTTAGCTATCAACAAAAAATTGCGTAATTTCATGAGCTCTAAAGATAATATAGTTACATTAATTTTCGACCGGACCTCCAAACAAAAACGCCTTTATGAGCTTTAGAATAAATCCGGTTTCATTACTTTCCTACGAGAACCTTTAAACATGGTTCTATGAGCTTTGCAATTAATCTGGTTCCATTACGTTTCTACGCACTGTCTACTTTTTTAGACTGAAACTGTTTGATTGTTATTTACTGAAACGTTTTTAGATCGAGGTTTATTTTTCTTTCAGGTTCTACTAGTTTTTCATATAATTTCACAACTTTTTCAGATCTTTTCAGGAATTTAATCAACCAACTTCGACTAACCAAAGAACCGCCCCGACTAACCAACCAATGACCTCAATCAACTGGTACATCCAATTGTCCCAATCAAAAATTAAAAAAGCACTGGTTCGCCTGTGTATGTCAAAAGCTCTGGTGACCCCACACTTATTTCTAATCCCCAGATTTGGACCTTAACCTATACTTTACCCAGGACTGTCCGCCATACTCGAGTTTAGAGTAAGCTTTATACTTAGTGTGATCCCCTTGAATCTTTCTGCAACGTACCTACGCTCCTCTGGTTTAAGGGCCTATGAAGCATTCTAGGCCAACGCTTCTAACGCAAAAAAAAATTGGTGCAAGAAACAGACACAAGGAATAAATTAAAACGGAGAAAAATTTATAAGGGAAAATTTCTGTTTTTGGACTTAATTAGGATTTAAAATTTAAAAAAGTCTCAATGCATAAAAATGGTCAAAAGTGAATAACTATATTATGCAATACAACATTAAAAATAATATACAACTTCAGAATAAATACAAATTTGAAACAGTCTTTCATTTGCAGAAGATTTCATGTTCAGTACTTAGGTTTTATTACCAAATGGCGTGAGACAAAGCATAGTATTTATACTGTCATGTTAAATAAAGTATTCTGACAAGCACCCCTCATCCTATGCGGTATAGTCTCATCGGGGCATGCAACATAGGTGTAGAGTTTAATGGGCTCGCAAGATTAGACTCGCTCCAACAATATCGGAGTTTGTTTTCCTTCTTTTATAATTAAAAAAATTTATATAATAATTTTATAAATATTTTAATGTTACTTTTTTCAGTAGATAATTTATTTAATTTGGTTAAAGAAATTGTCATTCTCTAATTTTGTATTTTTTTTTCATTGCGAAAAATAACACAGCATTCCTACAAAGTGTTTTTTAAAATATGTAGTGCTTATTCTATTACTTGATTTTTTCAATGCTTTAAAGTTTTTCCTTTGTTTATGTAATGCATTCAATTGCAATATTTGTTTTTAAATATACATACTATAACGTTTAATTTTAATAGGAGATAATAAAAAATAATATTAAATAAGTATAAATTTCCGGTTATGTTACACAAACGCACATACATATGTTTGTGAGTTAAAGAGATTTATTTGACTGGAGCCATCCAAATAATTTTGAGAAACTTTGCGCTTATGTATGCAAAAGCAAAAGGGAAAAATATAACAAACACAATGAAGAAAAAATTAAGAATTTTAATTTCAGAATGTAAATTTTAAAAAGATACTTTAAAGCAGAACCCTTTACTCTTCTGCATACATAATACAAAATATAAAATGTGCATACTAAAATACAAGATAAACTATGCAGGTGAATATTATACAAAAATATTACATAAACTACACAGACGAGCAGTCCACAAAATATACAACATAAACTATAAAGACGAATATAATAGAAAAATATATGATAAACTATACAGGCAGCATTGTTCCCTAATATCTATAGTTAAACTTTAATTTACAAGTTAAACTGTGAAAATTTAAAAAAGCATCAGTTTGTGAGACCGTTAACAGCAGTTATGGGTTAATCTACAATAATCTTAAAAAAAAAAAAAAAAAAAAAAAAAAAAAAAAAAAAAATGTGTAATCCTGGCTGTATCGACCCACATTAATAATACGATAGCGAACATGTGTGAAATAATTTTAATATTGTGTTAAGAATTTTTGAACATATGTAAAATTTATATTTTTTCAAGGTCATTTTTAAGATTTTTTTTGGCTTTTTTTACCGTTCAAGCGTTATATTTTTCATATTGTGAAGCGCCATGTTACATTTGAAGTGTAAACTGAAGATTTATTTTAGTTTTGCATGTTTTGTACTTGCATGTGTTGTAAAATGCGTTTTTGTTTTTCGAAAAAGTTCATTTTTAAGACAAAAACGACGTTTTTTAAAAGGCAAACATTTTTCGACGACCCGTTTTTAAAAACGCTATTTTTTTCTTTTGCAGTAATATTGGTGCAGTAATATTGCAGTAATATTGGTAATTTTCATTAAATTTGTACAATACCTTTGGTGCCCTATTGCTTCTTCTACTTCTTCTACTTTTATTATACGTACGTTTGCAGCTTGAGTGCAGCTTAACAATATACCGCCGGTACCATTTTCATTTAAAATGGGAAAGTTCAACATATTTTTTCATTGCCAGTGCTTAACAGAAGCTGAAAGCTTTTCCTTGTTATCTTCTCGCCCTTTTTTGCAATATTTCCGCTCTTTTCTGATAAATTTTTGGCGCCATATTTGTTAGCTTCCGCCAGTTTTGCAACAGTTTTTTCAAACCTATATTTTTTTTTCGGGATTAAGTTTTACTCAATTTCGGCGCAATTTTTGTAGACTTTAAGCAGCTTTTATTGGATTTTGAGTCTCCCACGTTTTCCTTGAAGTATATTGCATTTTTCACTGTTCTGTTTACTCCATGCTTTATTATGCTGAACGAGCTTCTTTGTTTTTTCTCACCACTTCCGGAACTACCATTTTTTTTCTCTCTCTCTTTAGAAGGCACCTTGTACAATGCAGCACAGTAGTTGTTTTATCTTAATCTTAACTATGAAAATAAGACTTAAAAAAAGAAATGTCTAGTATAATGATTAACATTGAATAGATTTTTTTTTGCTTCGTAAAGGGTTACAATAATGTTGTATTTTACATAATTGTTCCAAGTTAATTGACAAAAAGTTTTTGATTTTAAAAAAGCCAGTTTTTGCTCAAAAGCGAACTTTTTCACCAAAACAGGAAGAAAAGGTAAAACAGTGCTGTATTGTATAAAATAATTTAATGTTTAATCCCGCGGAAATCATTTGAATTTAAAAAAGCGCCGTTTTTGCTTCCAAATGAAGTTTTCTGCCCCCAAAAAGGTACAATAATACAGTATTGTAAAAAATAATAGTTTAAACAAGTGAAAAACTTTTGACTTAAAGGAAACGCCGTTTTTGGTTTAAAAATGAACTTCTCCGAGAAAAAATGAATACAACACATGGAAAACTAAAAGAAATATTTAACTTACTGTTCAAATGTAACGCGGTGCTTCACAAAATGAAATATATAACATGCCAACGATAAAGAAACAAAAAAATTTCAGAAATTGAAAAAGTTAAAATTTTACATATGTTCAAAATTTCTTAATACAACATTAAAATTATTTCAAGTATCTATGCTAATGTAGATATCGTATCATTAATGCGGGTTGATCCAGCATTAAACATTTTTTAAAGATAATTTTATAGATTAAGACTTAACTGCTGTTAGTCGTGTCAGAAAACGCTACTTTTTTCAATATTCACAGTTTAATTTGAAATTTAAAATTTAACTACAGATGCTAAGGACCTTTTGTTTTGATTGGAGTCCTAGCGCTATCATTAATGCGGGTTGATTCAGCCCGGATTACTCATTTTTTTTTATGATTATTATAGATTAAAACATTTCTGCTGTTAGCGATCTAACAAACTGCTGTTTTCTTTTCAATTTTCACAGTTTAACTTGTAATTTAAGGTACTCGTTTTGTGAATCAGTTTTGGAAAATGTATAGATATTTCAGGAATTTACCGATATTTCGTATTTTCAGGAATATTAATATTTTCGATACTATTAGAGTCGGAAATTTTCTCTAGGTCCAACAGTATCGTCTACGCAGTCTATGAAGATGTACTTTATTTAAACATTACTAATATTTACAAAAAATTAGCATAAGACGTTACATTATTCGAAATTATCATTACTAATTTAATAATAATGGGATGTTTAAGTACAACATTATGTACATCACTAATTTTTTGCATTGTACATGTACACTACATAATTGCCGAAACGTCAGTGAAGGCTTACTGTGGAGATCCGAAATTTTTTGGTTTCCATCTGTTTGTTTGTTTGTTTGTTTGTTAGTTAGTTAGTCTGTCTGTCCCGCGATAACTGCCGTAAAAAGCATCCGATTAGCTTGAAATTAAGGATGTATATTGGTGAGCTCACCGGATTTAGCTGTATAATTTTGGGTTAAATTTGGTTCATTCGTTCGGAATATATAGAACATTTTATTTTGTGACATAATGCTTTTCTATGGGAAGTCAGACGATTTTCAAATTTTCATTTGTTGAAAGAAATCGCTCATATGAATAATAGATTTAAATGGTAAATTTCGGATGCTGAAATTTTTAAATAAGAGTATTAAATTATTCCTTTTAGTTTGCAATATGCCAAAACATTTGTCAGAGCTTTTAAATTAGATGTGTAACTTATGATGGAATTTTATGCATGTGTTCGAATAATATAAAACATTTTATTTTATGAATTTACTTATATTTCATTTTTTTTCTTTTAACTGTTGCGTAGCAACTATATCTCATTTAAAAATATCATAAATGTGAAAGTATGTATGGTTTTTTAAGTCAAATCAAAGTTAAAAGGAATGAATTAATGAATGCCTTTGTATAGATATTTGCATATAGATTGATTTAAACGCAGAAATGAAAATAGTATTTATATACTATACGAGCAATTTCCAACTTTTTTGTTTATATGACACAAAATTAATTCATATAATTTATCGATAACTTCCTAATCTTCTTTAGATTTTTCTGATTTTTTTTTTTTTAAATCAAGGATGCCTTTAACCAAGTTATTATATTCTAATTTTTATCTTTATATAATGTAAGCATGAGGTGTCCAACAATATTGGACGCTTTTGTATTTCAAAAATTAGTTAATCCACGTGTATTAAATCCATTTTAAATTCTAGCGAAAAAACTCGATACGCAACCAGAACCAACAACTTACGAATCACTGATAATGAAAATTAAAGTCAGCGTCAGAACCGCGGCTCGTCTGGACAACATAGAAGAAACAAAAGACTTGAGCACGCGACCAGCTGCTGGCGAGTTGGGGGAAACGCCGAGCCTCGACCTGAAGCTTTTTGGAATTTTTACCGCAACGATTTATGGGCGCTCGTCTGAACAGAACAGAAGATTCGTATGCTCTCAAGAGAGAGCGTCAATATGGCTGCTTTTCAAAATCGCTCGTCTGACATCTGCCTTAACATGTAATCATTTAATTCTAATTTTAAAGTTTTTTTTTCTGTTTGTAATAGTCACGTGTAAATATTTTTTTAATTTGAAGTAAATATTATTGTTTGCGCTGTTTATTCAACTGACAATAGTTTAAATTAATAACATTTTCTAAAATTTGTAAGAAATATCTCTCGAAATGCTGAAAATTTGAATTTAAAATTGAAATAAAACATCAAAAAATGAGTCAAATAAGAAAACTAAATGCAATCTGCACATCGGGAACTTATAACGTATAAAATGATCTAAAAATTATTAAATTCTCATGTATAGTTTTTGCTCCAATAAAACTTTTTTAATGGAACGATTTTGTCCAACTTTAGCATTAAATATCTCTTAAAATAATTCTTCGATTTGAAAACTGTCTGCATCAGCGTGTTTATCAAACATTTCTCTAAAATACCACAGATTTTCATATTAGGTAGCTTTCTTTACAAAAAAGCTACCTATTGCAGCCGTTCGGAGGAAAGTGATTTCAAAAAATTTTGGTATATTTTCATCGATCATGACCCCCAGACCCCGAAACCACCCTCCGTTCAAAATTGATATATATATATATCTGACCTATGTCACACTGTAACTCCCGTAATTATGAACCGATTTCGATGTAATTCGGTGTGTACATAGTACATACCAATGTCTCGACCGAGTTCGTTGGCCAGCTTCATCCGCCGTTTTGTTTCAAAATGGCGGCCATTTAAAATTTTAAAAAAAATTTAAAACTTGAAATGTGGTACCAAAAAATTAAAAATGGAAAAATATTTTTTTCTTATGTATTTGACCTTTATACAAAGATTCCGGAGCAGTTTTTGTTTCGTCTATATCTTAAAAAATGGCTGAGTTATAGCATTTTGAATTTCTAGCGTGGCTGACATTTTGAAACGTCCTGAATTTTGTCACGCGATAAAAGGCGTATTTATGAATCGATTTGGATGTAATTCGGTGTGTACATAGTACATACGAATTTCTCGACCGAGTTTGTTGGCCAGCTTCATCCGCCATTTTGTTTCAAAATGGCGGCCATTTAAAATTTTTTTAAAAATTTAAAATTTGAAATGTGGTACCAAAAAATTGAAAATGGAAAAATATTTTTTTCTTATGTATTTGACCTTTATACAAAGATTTCGGAGCAGTTTTTGTTTCGTCTATATCTTAAAAAATGGCTGAGTTATAGCATTTTGAAATTCTAGCGTGGCTGACATTTTGAAACGTCCTGAATTTTGTCACGCGATAAAAGGCGTATTTATGAACCGATTCGGATGTAACTTCGTTTATGCATAGTACATACCAATGTCTCGACCGGGTTTGTTGGCCAGCTTCATCCGCCATCTTGTTTAAAAATGGCGGCCATTTAAATTTTTAAGAAAAATTTTAATTTGAATTGTGGTACCAAAAATTGAAAATTGAAAAAATATTTTCTTCTTATGTGTTTGACCTTGATAAAAAGATTCGGGAGCAGTTTTTGTTTCGTCTATATCTTGTGAAATGGCTGAGTTATAGCATTTTGAATTTCTAGCGTGGCTGACATTTTGAAACGTCCTGAATTTTCTCACGTAATAACAGGCGTATTTATGAACCGACATGGATGTACCTTGGTGTGTACATAGTACATACAAATATCTCGACCGAGTTCGTTGGCCAGCTTCATCCGCCATCTTGTTTCAAAATAGCGGCCATTTAAATAAATTTAAATGAGATACCAAAAAATTGGAAAATGAAAAAGATTTTTTTTATGTGTTTGGCCTTGATACAAAGATTCCGGAGCAGTTTTTGTTTCTGAAAATTTGTTCTTTTGTTGATATCTTAAAAAATGGTTGATTTATAGCACTTTGAATTTCTAGCATGGCTAACATTTTGAAACGATCTTGTATTTGTCACGCGATAACACACGTATTCGCCTATTTCGATGTAAGAAGGCATGTGGATATTATACATCAACACCTCGACCAAGTTCGCTGGCCAGATTCATCAGCCATCTTGTTTCAAAATGGCGGCCATTAAATTAAAAAATATATATATATTTAAAGTGAGGTGCAAAAAAATTAGAAATTTAAAAAGGTTTCTTTCTTAAGTATTTGATCTTGATATAAGGATTCAGGAGCATTTTTTGTTTGTCTTTACCTTAAAAAATGGCTCAGATATAGCAGTTTCAATTTCTATTGTGGGTGACATTTTGAAAAATCTGATTTTTTGCATGCGACAGCACTCCTATATATTAACCGATTCCGATGTGAGTGAGCATGTGCATAGCAATTACTAAGGTCTCGACCAAGTTCACTGCTTAGCCTCATCCACCATGTTGTCTTAAAATGACAGGCACTTTAAGAAATTGCCGAATTTGGCAGCCAAATATAAGTTACTTTAAAGAAAAGCAGCTTGGATAAAGCTGACTAATTTCGCGAAATTCTCACTCATTATATTGATAAAAATTAGTATTGAATCTCCTATATTCGGTTTCCACTAAATTGAGCTTCGTGTGTTTGCATGATATAAGTTGGCTTTTTTAAAATAAGGATTATGAAAGCTACCTCTTCCTCCCGGCACTGGCCGGAAGGACTTTTTTTGTATGCAACAGTTTTTTTAATATTAACGATGAAAGGCCATGCTGAAGCATTCAAATTGGATGTGATCTACCCATAATATCTACGAAGATTTTCTTTGTTCCATTTCCAAATCAAAACTCTTTTTTATATATAGAAGGATTCCTAAGTTATGAAATGATTTTATTACACCTTCCTCATCATCAAGTAACTTCCAAATGGTAAAAAATTTATGTCAGTGTTGGCACTAAATGTAAGTTATAATTTAATAATAAATATTTACTATTCGAAAAATAATAAATTAAGACTTTTGCGATGCTACGATTAAATGATACTTATAAAAAATATTCACGTTCAATAAATAGCAAATTTTAATGTTTGTTACGGTTTGCAATAAAAATCCTTTGCACGATTATTGTTGAAATAAATGGCGCAATAGCATACATTTTGGCATGGTAAAGGGAAAAAGTACCAATTTTTAAAAATTTTAGTTTTGGAAGCGTTTGTAATTTTTTTTTTAAACTCATATAGCTGTTTTAATTACTTAACCAAAAGAATTGATTAACAAAATTACTCAATTTAAATTTTTCCGTTGCTATAGTAACGGATGTATTTTTAACATTTATTATTCGAAAATTTGATTTTTTGGCACAAAAGGCATCGCCAAATTAGAAAAACATGGAATATCTCACGAACTATTGGACTTAAAATAATTTTGTTAGTACCATTCGATTCAGCATACAAAATTATACTAAAATATGTTATCACTTGAAAAATAATTATAAAATCAGATTTTTAAGGAATTTTTTAAAAGTTCGTTCTCTTTTTTACCCCCCTTAGGGGTGAAATTTTAGAAAATCCTTTCTTAGCGGCACTCTATGTCATAAGAAGCATTTTTACGCCAATTTTCAAAATTTTAGGTTCAGTAGTTTTCGCTGCGCGTTGATTAATACAAAATTCAGACTTTCTTTTATATATATAGATAGAATAATATTTTTATTTATGTATTCAACTATTTGATTATAAATGAAAAAGTTCGTTATTTTCATACATAATAAACTGACATTATTCTATTAAACTTTATAAACTTTATTGTTGCCAAAAAAAAAAAAAAAAAAAAAAAAAAAAAAGGAATAACAATTTCTCCCAAAGAGTTAATTTTAATTTGTAAGACTTTCACAGTGCAAAAGGAAAATGGAATAAGCAAATTACAAATAATAAAAAAGATAAATAGGACAAGAATGAATACATATAAACATTTCACACTAAATACCACCTAAAATAATTTTTGTAGTGGTATTTTCCCAACACTACGAAGAATGATTCCTCGATTTACATGATTTTACTTGGCCTTCCTTTTCTCATTGGTTGCGATTTCATTTTCGCTATTGTGTATATTAATTGGCACAAAATTTTACATTTTTATGACTGAGGTATATGTAAGGCTATACAAATAAGAAATTCCGTATTGTCTCCTATAAAATGTGATAAAGTGTTGGTTAACTATATATGTTTCTATTAAGAGGAGCAGAGCTGCCAAGCCTCCGGCGTTCTGGATACCAGTATTTTAATACAAAAAATGTTACTTTAATTAATTGAAACATTTACGCGATTTAAAAAGAACAACATTTTCTGTAAGATAATAGTGGTGTGCAAAAAGCCTGAGACTTGCCATGTCTGGTGGGGAGTGAAATGTTTTATTTAATGCATTTATCTCTATTTTAATGCTACGTGAACAACGTCCCGTGTAACAGCTTGTAGAGTGTAAAATAAATTAAATTATTAAAATAATCCCTATTACGAAAAATGAAACAAAATGTCCGGCTAAGGGAAATAAAAGGTTAGTTAACCTTTCGTAATTTGACCTGAACACCGGTGTGCGTCAAATTTCAACGTTGTTTGTAACATCACGATTTTAAATTAAATGTGGATACTATTAAAAGTCTATCACAACAAATACTTAACGGCGCCAAATGACGTTTATCTATTTAGTCAATTGGAAGTGGACACGATGATGAATTATTAACCGTTAGGTTTAGAAGTCCCCCTACTTTAGGGTGATTTTAGTAAGTTAATGCTATCGAGCACATTTTTAGATATTTAGATTAGATCTTAGATATAAATATTGCAGAATGGTAATCAAAATTATTTTTTGGAAACAAAAATTATAAAGGTATTAGATTTCTAAATTAGATGTCTCAGTTTACATTTCCAAAAGTACTTTATCCATTAGATACATGTGTTTGTGGTTAGCAGGCAAGTAAATACTGCTGTATGGATATTAGGATAACGTAAAATGCTTGACCAAATTGTTGCTTATCCTTATAAATCGCAGTGTAAAAAGGAATCTAAGATATAGGACAATCATTAACTCAATCAACAGAAAATTACAAATACAAAATAAATTACACAACGGGGGGTTAAGGGGGCGCCCCCTGAAGAAATTTGCTTTATTATATAAAAATTACTAGAATAAATAGCTCGTGAGAATTTCAGAATATCATTACATAACAACGTGTTTAATTTAACGCTTCTAATGTCTGAAACCATCGAAATATTTTTTTTTCCTTTTATAAATGTTTGTGTAATTTAAAAAGTTTAAATTTTGTTTTTGTAGAAAGATTAATATTACGCAAAGTTTGCTAAAAACAATAAGTTGCAGAGATGACGTTGAGGCTCTTGATCTGCAGATTTACCAGTATTATGTTACTTAGTACCTCATATATTGTACATTATTTAATGTTAATGCAGCAGTATCGCCTACGCAGTTTATGAAGATGTACTTTATTTAAACATTACTAATCTTTACAAATAGCCTTAGAAATTACATATTATTCAAAATTATCATTACTAATTTAATATTAATGGGATTTTTAAATACAACGTTATGTACATTACTAATTATTTACATCATAAATGTACACTAAATAATATTATGTTATTTACATCATACATGTACGTTATTTAATATTATGTTGTGTACAAAATGCACTTGCACAAGTAATTATGTACATAATATTATGTACATACATTATTGATTATGTGCAGTGTTAAGTGGAGGAGATCTGCGATAGTTCACAACATGCACTTTGCAGCAAATCATCTTTGAAGCCCCAAGTTAAATGCCTTCAAATAATAAATATTATTAAGTTAATATTATTGAATTCCCGTCTTCTTTTACTTAAAAAGTAATCTCATTTTATTGGCTCATTTAACTGTACCATTTTTTAAAAAATAATTTAGGAAATAAAAATTAAATAAAACAACAAAATTAAAATGTTGAAATTCAAAGGGGAATTAAAAGAATTATGCTAATATGATTTCTATATAAAGGGATTTTTTCCATTAGAGTAGAAACCATTAATTAAAAAGTTTCAGGAATTGAAAGAATGTTTCAGACTTAATTAATTTTTGTTAGTAAAAAAACTGATTGTTTTAAAAATTTTTAATAAAACATTTTTAAATTTTCATTTAATATATCTTCATCAATTGGAGTGTTTTTAAAATGCAATTATGATATCACACGTATTTAAATCGGTAACAACGGAGGAAATGTGTAAATATATTTAAAATTATTTTTGATAGAGATTTTAATATTTAATCTATCTTTCAATATCTGTCATATTTAAAGTTAAAATAAACAAATGCAATGCACTGTTTATTGTCGAAAATGAAATCTGATAGTATTTAAAATAATTATACGATTAATTTTCATGCCATAACTTTGCTGAAGCAAATTGAATTTATACAAAATTCAATGGCATAATTTCATTTTTTTTCTCTTTGTTTTTTAACCTTCTTATGCACTTGAGTTGGCAATTGAACTTTTTAAAATTATACATGCACATAGATTTTTTGTCTTATACCACGTTTCGAACTTTTTTTAATTTTTCAGTATAGAAGACAAATATAACTGATATTTTGAAATGGTAGCAAATTAAATAATCTGAATATGAAACTATGAATAATAACACTGATGGTAGCTAATATTCTACCAAGGGCATTAAAGATTAAAAGTACGCTTTTTCTGTTTATTTCTCTTGCATATTTATGCACATATTTATAAACAAGTGGGAAAGTGTGATCACAGATCGCACAGAGGGTTTCGTTTAATATTACTTTCAAAACACTTTATCCTTTTGCAAAATGTGCGAGTTCCACATTCTGAAACCAAGGGGCGCACTCTATTCTGAACAAACCAATATCCGGATGAAACTTCGTTTTACAACCTATCCGTAGATATATTAGTCAAGGGAATCGGGCCAGTAGCACCCGAGATATAGATAGGCGCCCCCTGACGGTAAAAATTTGAACTAAAATATGTAAGTCTATGGTTCATAATATGAAAGAGTGGTCAAAGGGGTGACGGCAAAAGTTCGAAAAGTGCCCCCCCCCGCCCCCCGGGTGAAAATTGGGAGGATAAAAAATTGCTTAAAATACACAAATTAGAACCCGGAGCGGTAAATAATATAAGACTTTTTTTTAATTTTTATGATTTTTCGTTTGATTGAAAGTGTTCTGCTATAAGTATGCAAAATTTCATATCTCCAACTTAATTAGGGCCTGAGTTAGAAAAATTGCTTAAAATACAGAAGTTAGAGACCGGAGGGGTAAATAAAATACTATTTGGAATTTTTATGATTTGTCGTGTGATCGCAAGTGTTCAGCTATAAGTATGCAAAATTTCAAACCTCCAACATAATTAGGGGGCTGAGTTAGAAAAATTGCTTATACAAAAATACACAAGTTAGAGCCCAGAGGGTTAAATATAAGACTTTTTGAAATTTTTATGATTTGTCGTATGATCGCATGTGTTCAGCTATAAGTATGCAAAATTTCAGACCTCCAACTTAATTAGGGGGTTGAGTTAAAAAAATTGCTTAAAATACACAAGTTTATTTAACCCAGAGGGTTAAACATACAACTTTTTCAAATTTTGATGATTTGTTGTGTGATCGCAGGCGTGTAGCTATAATTATGCAAAATTTTAAGTCTTCAACTTAATTAGGGGCTGAGTTTTTAAAAAAACCCCTTAAAATACACAAGTTAGAGCCCAGAGGTGTTAAATATAAGACTTTTTCAAAATTTTATGATTTGTCGTTTGGTGTCAGGTGTTCAGCTCATATATAGTTTTTGAGAATGGTCACTGTGACGGACAGGCAGCCAGACAGAAGAGTGAGACGAATAGGGTTTCGTCAGATGAACGAAACACTAAAAACGAAAAGAAATACATACCCTGTTAAAAAATTTTAACAAAATGTCCAATAATTAGACAGCTTTTATATAAAATTGCCACTTAAACATGCTTAATGAATCCTCACCATAATATTGTCAATAATATGGTCCTAATACATTCATAATACTGTCAAGCAGCCGTTATTTTCGATAACGGTGGAATGATTGTGGAATTTGTTGCTTGATTTTAAAAGTGTAGATTTGCTTTGCATTCTTATCACATACTAGATAAGCAGAAAAATCGGTCAAAAATTAAAACCTGTAAGACAATACTCACAATAAGGTGTTTTATGTTCCTTAAATTTGGTATTTAAAAATACAGTTTCTGCAGTAATTTTTAACAATAATTTTTTAATGCGCCATATCTATCTTTCAACACTATAAAAATTTTAAGTTACTTAAATTCCTCTGACATGCTGTATAAATCTAACTAATTATTTATTTTATTTTATTTTTTTAATTTTATTTATGCATTTACGCATTTATACTCACGTTAAAATCAAAGTTCACACAACATTAAATAAATGATAGATCGGAGCATAAAGTGTTTTTTTAAACATTGTTTAATCGCTTTGTTCCACGGAGGATTTAAAAAATATATTGTTTTAAAATACGACAGAAAAGAGTTTAAAATTTCAAATTTTAATTGCTTAAAAGGCGTTCAGCCAACAGAGTGAAAAAGTATTCAAGCCGGGACTCGGACCCGGGTTAACATTATGGCGCACCAACGTTCTACCAACTGAACCATTTGGAACTATACAACCTGGCAATTCTCACTATCATATCGCTCACCCACAAGAAAAGTGACACATCTCGCAAAAATTCATTTTGAGTTTTATTCTACTAATAAGTCGGTCATAGGTGTGTCTTACTACACAAACAATTTCATAAGTGTTGTTATACGGAAAAGCCCTTTATTACGCTATATGTCCATTTGTGACAACAGAAGAATGTTGATTCGTGTGGATAGGTAAAATTACCCAACCCTCCAAACCTCATCCTTTGTCTTCATTCTTAAGGGGACCGGGAAAGCCCTATCTCCACAATGTTAAATTCACCAACTTTATGTACCCTTTTCTGAGAAATGGTGAAAGATAGAGGTCTAGATTTTTTAGAGTAGTTTGAATAACATGCTTTACCTATTTTAACAGAACATTTTCTTTCTAAGTGAAACTCAAAATTAATTATTAATTATTTATTGAAAGTCATTTTTAAATTAGCATTTTTTGTAAGATTTCACTGTCTAAAATAAATAATTCTCAACAAATCATTAAATCCCTGTGTTAAAGTATACAATATAACATAATATAAGTTTTAAATACAAATCTGAGTTCTTAAGTATAATAGATATTGAAAAAGGGAACATAAACATGAAAAATCAAAGTTTTGAGGAAAAGTCAAAGATTAAAATGGCCATTAAGCTATGAAGTACTCTTAGAAAGAATGAATAATTTCAACACTTATTTTTTTACGTGTAACACATTGTTGAAAAGATAAAAATTTAAACTATTTAATGATATGAAAAGTAAAAATCAATTTTTTGTTTGAATTTTTCTTTCCCGGTCCCCTTAAGTCTTTTATGAATTTATGCACGTTTTTATCCCTGCATGCTAAGGGCAGCAATTTCATCTTATAGCAAAATAATGCGAATTCTTTTTTGCTTCTCCTGTGAAATTTACTTTTGTCGAGATGTATAACTTTTCATGCGGGTGAGCCATATGTTGATAAGGCTACAACTGCAGCACATGAAATATTTTTCTGTGAGTCACCGATTCTTGGGCAAACAAGAAACTAAAGATAATCCAAAATTGATTACATTAAATAAACTATATAATTCTTGGAAAATTTTCTGTAGAAAATTTCTCACGCCTTGCATTCAATAATATTTTTAATTTTAATTGCTTAACAGTGCTTACAGCCAACAGAGTAAAAAAGTGTCCAAGCCGGGACTCGAACGCTGATCATACTTCTCACTATCATACGGGGAGCTCACAACCATAGTAGATCAAGTCCACTTTAAAAAAAAAATGAGATATTTCATGTAAAAGGCGCAGTAAACTGTCTTTTATCTATTGCCATAGTGCACCATGTCTGTAGTTCACATACTTTCTCATAGATTGCTTCTGTGTCTACAGTTGATGAAGTAACACAAGAAACATTCACTGCCATATTTAATCAAGTCCATTCATCAGTGCACTGCTCTTTCATCTGTGGTCCATTCTTGTCTAAGTCTTGCCTCATTGCTATCAAAAAATGTTGTAGTTTAAATAAGTAGCGATTTCACAACTTCGGATAATAAACGCTCGTGAATCATCAGAATCAAGATAAATTCTATTACAAAGTCTAGATTGAAGCATCTGATCGAAGCAGCAAGTCGCAAGAAACAACACATCGATGTTCCTGGAAACTTGAAGGAAACTATTATGAATGCAAAATTGGAAGTCATAAATTTTGATGTCATTGAAATTAAGAATTCCGACTTTGTTTCTACTACAGCTTTGGAGCAAAGTATCACAAACAGAAAGAATGATATCGATGGAGCTTGTTTTAGTTGGATGGATATTGGATAACTACGAGTTGTGAGAGATTCTCCCTGCATGTTACTGTTCGAAGAAACCCCCAATGAGGCTCAAACGTTTCTCAAAATAAGATTTGAAAAACGATCTGGTGAACGCAAGTTTTCTTTGTCAATTGTCAGTCAGGATGCATTGTACGTTGGCCGTAGAAAAACCATTTTGGCCAAAAAAAGGATATTATGGACCTTTTGCCATACATTCCGCTAATTCATCATGTATACTTCAAGAATCTTTCAGTAGATGTCAATACCAGGCTCCAAGATACTTCGTCTAGAATACATCATGATGACAGTGTTGATGATGGTAGTATTGTGTACAGTGAATGATTTACAATAACTGGTAATATGTTTCGCTTTTTGTGTTTCATTTAGAGTAAAAAGAATTAGTAAATATAAATAAAAATCAAGAGATTTTTGTAATTTTAATAAACAGGTCTTTATTTACACGTGGAAATTTCACAACCATACTGGACCAAATCCTCATTTTTTAAAAAAAATCTATAAATTTGCAATATAAATATTAATTTTTGATTTATAAAAGTAGGGCACTATAAAAATAATACCTTAAATTGAATATTGACAGATATAATCCTTATAAATCACTTAACCTGAATTATTTATTAAGGACTTTAAAGCGTTATTATTCACAACAGAGATAAATGGGCTTCGTCTACTATGGTTGCGAGCCCCTCATATGTTGGCAAGGCTACAACCGCAGAACAAGATGGAATATTTCCCCTTGAGCCACCGTTTTTGGCGCAATCATGAAACTAAAGAGAATTCAGCATTGATGAAATTGAATAAACTATATAAATCTTGGAAACTTTTCTGAAGGAAATTTCTCACGCCTTGCATTCAATTATATTTCAAATTTTAATTGCTTAAAAGGCGTACAGCCAACAAAGTGAAAAAGTGTCCAAGCCGGCACTCAAACACGGGTTATCGGTATACAGAAAAAATTTCAAGAATTATATAGTTTATTTAATGTCATCGAAGCTGGATTCTCTTTAGTTTCGTGTTTGCCCCCCGAATCGGTGGCTCAAGTAAAAATATTCCATATTGCGCTGCGGTTTGTAGCCTTGTCAACATATGATACTGAGAAATGCTTGGCTGTTTATCGCTCCAAGTGTTTCAGTTGGTAGAAAATCGGTGCGCTAAACCGATGACTCGGGTTCGAGTCCCGGCTTGGACACTTTTTCACTCTGTTGTCTGTACGCCTTTTAAGCGATTACAATTTGAAATATTATTAATTGCAAGGCGTTTGGAATTTTCTACAGAAAAATTTCCATGAATTATATAGAAAAGAGCTTGCTTTACTTTTTATTGCAAAACATAGAAGGTGAACAGCGCATCAAATTCAGGATTATTCAATAGACATAATTAAAATTAGTCATAACTATCAACAAAATATATGATTTATGTTTTATAAAATGTACTGCGAAGAAAAATAAATAGTGCCCTGGCATACACTGTACAAAAAGAACAAAGGTTTCATAATCTAGGATAATATACATAGTAGTATCTTCCCGCGATTACGAAAATCGTTCATTATCATTGAAACTACACAAACTAACGTATTTTTCAGATTTATTGGAACACTTATAAAAACAAAGTTCCTTTTACTGCCACTGATTTTCTGAAATGTTTCAGAGTAGTTCTTCGTATTCAGTTTTTTCAACAAGGAATTTAACAGTAACTAGGTTTTCGGATATTCAAAGCGGAATTAAAAGAATAATGCAAGTGTAATTCCAATATAAAGTGAGTTTTTTTTTCATTAGAGTAGAAACCATTAGTTGAAAACAGATTCTGGAAACTGAAGAATATTTAATAAATAATTAAAATTTGGTTGTAAAAGAATCTAGATGTTTTGAAAGATTCTAAAATCATTATTTTTAATTAATACTTTTTTCATCAATTGTAGTGTTTTAAAAAGGCAATAAAAATATCACAAGTATTTAGAAAAATCCCTGCAGGCTCGGCCTACAGGCGGAGGTAGATTACGGAGCTAAGTATATTAATTTCACCGACAAAAGCTAAATCACTATTAAAGATAAACCCACTTTAATAATTTTATCTGGCCGCATTTGACGAGTTTTTATTTCATTTTTATATAAGAGCTGGCTTTATGAGAACCATGTTAAGGCGGTATTAAAAAAATACTTTTCCATGCTCAACAACTCGAAATTTTCTGAAGCATTTTCAGATTCATTTTTAATAGAAAAAATATGAAACTTGCTGATGTGATTTTTAAAAAGATTTAAAAGCAACACGTGTTTTTATTTTTCGTTCAATTAATTAAAACTTGATTTATAAACAATTATTTTCTTAGTATGATCATATTATTTATTTTTAACACATTCGCTTTAGTAAATTCTGTCCAAAACGCACAGTTTGACATCATTTTTTGAAATATATTCGGCCTCTATCAAAACCGATCATTACGGTACATTATAAAGTTTCTGAAAAAGAGAATCTACCAGTTGGATGCGTTTGAGAGCAAAAATGAATTAAAAAATAAGTAAGAAAATAAGCAGTTTGTATTTGAATACACCTTTAATACGATGATTTTTAGGTAGCTTTCATTACAAAAAGCTACCTATTGCAGCCGTTCGGAGGAAAGCGATTTCAAAAAATTTTGGTATATTTTCATCGATCATGACCCCCAGACCCCGAAACCACCCTCCGTTCAAAAGTTGATATATATATATATATATATATATATATATATATATATATATATATATATATATCCATATATATATATATATATCTGACTTTTGTCATACTGTAACTCTCGAATTTATGAACCGATTTGGATGTAATTCGGTATGTACATAGTACATACCAATGTCTCGACCGAGATCGTTGGCCAGCTTCATCCGCCATTTTGTTTCAATGTGGCGGCCATTTAAAATTTTTTTAAAAATTTTAAATTTGAAATGTGGTACCAAAGAATTAAAAATAGAAAAATATTTTTTTCTTATGTATTTGACCTTTATACAAAGATTCCGGAGCAGTTTTTGTTTCGTCTATATCTTAAAAAATGGCTGAGTTATAGCATTTTGAATTTCTAGCGTGGCTGACATTTTGAAACGTACTGAATTTTGTCACGCGATAAAAGGTGTATTTATGAACCGATTTGAATGTAACTTCGTTTGTACATAGTACATACCAATGTCTCGACCGAGTTCGTTGGCCAGCTTCATCCGCCATTTTGTTTCAAAATGGCGGCCATTTAAAAATTTTTTAAAAATTTTAAATTTGAAATGTCGTACCAAAGAATTAAAAATAGAAAAATATTTTTTTCTTATGTATTTGACCTTTATACAAAGATTCCGGAGCAGTTTTTGTTTCGTCTATATCTTAAAAAATGGCTGTGTTATAGCATTTTGAATTTCTAGCGTGGCTGACATTTTGAAACGTACTGAATTTTGTCACGCGATAAAAGGTGTATTTATGAACCGATTTGAATGTAACTTCGTTTGTACATAGTACATACCAATGTCTCGACCGAGTTCGTTGGCCAGCTTCATCCGCCATTTTGTTTCAAAATGGCGGCCATTTAAAAAATTTTTAAAAATTTTAAATTTGAAATGTCGTACCAAAGAATTAAAAATAGAAAAATATTTTTTTCTTATGTATTTGACCTTTATACAAAGATTCCGGAGCAGTTTTTGTTTCGTCTATATCTTAAAAAATGGCTGTGTTATAGCATTTTGAATTTCTAGCGTGGCTGACATTTTGAAACGTACTGAATTTTGTCACGCGATAAAAGGTGTATTTATGAACCGATTTGGATGTAACTTCGTTTGTACATAGTACATACCAATGTCTCGACCGAGTTCGTTGGCCAGCTTCATCCGCCATCTTATTTAAAAATGGCAGCCATTTAAATTTTAAAGAAAAATTTAAATTTGAAATGTAGTACCAAAAAATTGAAAATTGAAAAAATATTTTTTTTTTATGTATTTGACCTTGATACAAAGATTCGGGAGCAGTTTTTGTTTCGTCTATATCTTAAAAAATGGCTGAGTTATAGCATTTTGAATTTCTAGCGTGGCTGACATTTTGAAACGATCTGATATTTGTCACGTGATAACAGGCGTGTTTATAAACCGATTTGGATGTACCTTGGTGTGTACATAGTACATACAAATATCTGGACCGAGTTCGTTGGCCTGCTTCATCCGCAATCTTGTTCCAAAATGGCGGCCATTTAAAGAAATTTAAAAAATTTAAAATTTAAAATGAGATACCAAAAAATTGAAAAATGAAAAAGATTTTTTTTGTATGTGTTTGACCTTAATACAAAGATTCCGGAACAGTTTTTGTTTCGTCTATATCTAAAAAAATGGCTGAGTTATAGCATTTTGAATTTCTATTGTGGTTGACATTTTAAAACGACCTGATTTTTATCACGCGATAACAAGCGTATTTATGAACCGATTTGGATGTTACTTGGTCTGTACTTAGTACATACCAATGTCTCGACCGAGTTTGTTGGCCAGCTTCATTTGCCATCTTGTTTCAAAAGGGTTGCCATTAAAAAAAAATTAATTTTAAAATTTAAAATGAGGTATTAAAAAATTGGAAAAGGAAAAAGATTTTTTTATGTGTTTGGTCTTGATACAAAGATTCCGGAGCAGATTTTGTTTCTGAAAATTTGTTCTTTTGTTTATATCTTAAAAAATGGTTGAATAATAGCACTTTGAATTTCTAGTATGGCTAACATTTTGAAACGATTTTGTATATGTCACGCGATAACACACGTATTCGCCTATTTCCATGTAAGAAGGCATGTGGATAGTATACATCAACATCTCAGCCAAATATAAGTTACTTTAAATAAAAGCAGCTTGGATAAAGCTGACTAATATCGCGAAATTCTCATTCATAATGATTTAGTATTGATAAAAATAGTATTGAATCTCCTATATTCGGTTTCCACTAAATTGAGCTTCGTGTGTTTGAATAATATAAGTTGGCTTTTTTAAAATAAGGAATTTGAAAGCTACCTCTTCCTCCCGGCACTGGCCGGAAGGACTTTTTTTCTTGAACCACTATGTATTAGGTAGCTTTCTTTACAAAAAAGCTACCTATTGCAGCCATTCGGAGGAAAGCGATTTCAAAAAATTTTGGTATATTTTCATCGATCATGACCCCCAGACCCCGAAACCACCCTCCGTTCAAAATTGATATATATATATATATATATATATGACCTATGTCACACTGTAACTCCCGTAATTATGAACCGATTTCGATGTAATTCGGTGTGTACATAGTACATACCAATTTCTCGACCGAGTTCGTTGGCCAGCTTCATCCGCCGTTTTGTTTCAAAATGGCGGCCATTTAAATTTTTTAAAAAATTTTTAAACTTGAAATGTGGTACCAAAAAATTAAAAATGGAAAAATATTTTTTTCTTATGTATTTGACCTTTATACAAAGATTCCGGAGCAGTTTTTGTTTCGTCTATATCTTAAAAAATGGCTGAGTTATAGCATTTTGAATTTCTAGCGTGGCTGACATTTTGAAACGTCCTGAATTTTGTCACGCGATAAAAGGCGTATTTATGAACCGATTTGGATGTAATTCAGTGTGTACATAGTACATACCAATCTCTCGACCGAGTTCGTTGGCCAGCTTCATCCGACATTTTGTTTCAAAATGGGGGCCATTTAAATTTTTTTTAAAAATTTAAAATTTGAAATGTGGTACCAAAAAATTGAAAATGGAAAAATGTTTTTTTCTTATGTATTTGACCTTTATACAAAGATTTCGGAGCAGTTTTTGTTTCGTCTATATCTTAAAAAATGGCTGAGTTATAGCATTTTGAATTTCTAGCGAAGCTGACATTTTGAAACGTCCTGAATTTTGTCACGCGATAAAAGGCGTATTTATGAACAGATTTGGATGTAACTTCGTTTATACATGGTACATACCGATGTCTCGACCGGGTTCGATGGCCAGCTTCACCCGCCATCTTGTTTAAAAATGGCGGCCATTTAAATTTTTAAGAAAAATTTAAATTTGAAATGTGGTACCAAAAATTGAAAATTGAAAAAATATTTTCTTCTTATGTGTTTGACCTTAATAAAAAGATTAGGGAGCAGTTTTTGTTTCGTCTATATCTTAAGAAATGGCTGAGTTATAGCATTTTGAATTTCTAGCGTGTTTGACATTTTGAAACGTCCTGATTTTTCTCACGTAATAACAGGCGTATTTATGAACCGACTTGGATGTACCTTGGTGTGTACATAGTACATACAAATATCTCGACCGAGATCGTTGCCTAGCTTCATCCGCCATCTTGTTTCATAATGGCGGCCATTTAAAAAAATTAAAAAATTAAAAAAATTAAATGAGATACCAAAAAATTGGAAAGGAAAAAGATTTTTTTTGTATGTGTTTGACCTTAATACAAAGATTCCGGAACAGTTTTTCTTTCGTCTATATCTAAAAAAAAAATGGCTGAGTAATAGCATTTTGAATTTCTCTTGTGGCTGACATTTTAAAACGACCTGATTTTTGTCACGCGATAACAGGCGTATTTATGAACCTATTTGGATGTAACTTGGTCTGTACATAGTACATACCAATGTCTCGACCGAGTTCGTTGGCCATCTTCATTCGCCATCTTGTTTCAAAAGGGTTGCCATTTAAAAAAAATTAAATTTAAAATTCAAAATGAGGTATTAAAAAATTGGAAAATGAAAAAGTTTTTTTTTATGTGTTTGGCCTTGATACAAAGATTCCGGAGCAGTTTTTGTTTCTGAAAATTTGTTCGTTTGTTGATATCTTAAAAAATGGTTGATTTATAGCACTTTGAATTTCTAGCATGGCTAACATTTTGAAACGATCTTCTATTTGTCACGCGATAACACACGTATTCGCCTATTTCGATGTAAGAAGGCATGTGGATAGTATACATCAACACCTCGACCAAATTCGCTGGCCAGATTCATCAGCCATCTTGTTTCAAAATGGCGGCCATTAAATTAAAAAATATATATATATTTAAAGTGAGGTGCAAAAAAATTAGAAATTGAAAAAGGTTTCTTTCTTAAGTATTTGATCTTGATATAAGGATTCAGGAGCATTTTTTGTTTGTCTTTACCTTAAAAAATGGCTCAGATATAGCAGTTTCAATTTCTATTGTGGGTGACATTTTGAAAAATCTGATTTTTTGCATGCGACAGCACTCCTATATATTAACCAATTCCGATGTGAGTGAGCATGTGCACACCAATTACTAAGGTCTCGACCAAGTTCACTGCTTAGCCTCATCCACCATGTTGTCTTAAAATGACAGGCACTTTAAGAAATTGCCGAATTTGGCAGCCAAATATAAGTTACTTTAAAGAAAAGCAGCTTGGATAAAGCTGACTAATTTCGCGAAATTCTCATTCATTATATTGATGAAAATTAGTATTGAATCTCCTATATTCGGTTTCCACTAAATTGAGCTTCGTGTGTTTGCATGATATAAGTTGGCTTTTTTTAAATAAGGATTATGAAAGCTACCTCTTCCTCCCGGCACTGGCCGGAAGGACTTTTTTTAATTTCTTTTTGTTGTAAGATTTGGTCCTATCAAAAGCTTGTCTATATAAATGTTGAAGGTAATATTAAGAAGATATATAATAAAGTCATGCGGTTTTTATATCTTGCGAATTGACGAAGTTATGGATTTTTAGGTAGCTTTCTTTACAAAAAGCTACCTATTGCAGCCGTTCGGAGGAAAGCGATTTAAAAAAATTTTGGTATATTTTCATCGATCAAGACCCTCAGACCCCGAAACCACCCTCCGTTCAAAATTGATATATATATATATATATATCTGACCTATGTCATACTGTAACTCTCGTATTTATGAACCGATTTGGATGTAATTCGGTGTGTACATAGTACATACCAATGTCTCGACCGAGTTCGTTGGCCAGCTTCATCCGCCCTTTTGTTTCAAAATGGCAGCCATTTAAAATTTTTAAAAAAATTTGAAATTTGAAATGTGATACCAAAAAATTGAAAATGGAAAAATATTTTTTGCTTATGTATTTCACCTTTATACAAAGACTGCGTAGCAGTTTTTGTTTTGCCTATATCTTAAAAAATGGCTGAGTTATAGCATTTTGAATTTCTAGCGAAGCTGACATTTTGAAACGTCCTGAATTTTGTCACGCGATAAAAGGCGTATTTATGAACAGATTTGGATGTAACTTCGTTTATACATGGTACATACCGATGTCTCGACCGGGTTCGATGGCCAGCTTCACCCGCCATCTTGTTTAAAAATGGCGGCCATTTAAATTTTTAAGAAAAATTTAAATTTGAAATGTGGTACCAAAAATTGAAAATTGAAAAAATATTTTCTTCTTATGTGTTTGACTTTAATAAAAAGATTAGGGAGCAGTTTTTGTTTCGTCTATATCTTAAGAAATGGCTGAGTTATAGCATTTTGAATTTCTAGCGTGTTTGACATTTTGAAACGTCCTGATTTTTCTCACGTAATAACAGGCGTATTTATGAACCGACTTGGATGTACCTTGGTGTGTACATAGTACATACAAATATCTCGACCGAGATCGTTGCCTAGCTTCATCCGCCATCTTGTTTCATAATGGCGGCCATTTAAAAAAATTAAAAAATTAAAAAAATTAAATGAGATACCAAAAAATTGGAAAGGAAAAAGATTTTTTTTTGTATGTGTTTGACCTTAATACAAAGATTCCGGAACAGTTTTTCTTTCGTCTATATCTAAAAAAAAAATGGCTGAGTAATAGCATTTTGAATTTCTCTTGTGGCTGACATTTTAAAACGACCTGATTTTTGTCACGCGATAACAGGCGTATTTATGAACCTATTTGGATGTAACTTGGTCTGTACATAGTACATACCAATGTCTCGACCGAGTTCGTTGGCCATCTTCATTCGCCATCTTGTTTCAAAAGGGTTGCCATTTAAAAAAAATTAAATTTAAAATTCAAAATGAGGTATTAAAAAATTGGAAAATGAAAAAGTTTTTTTTTATGTGTTTGGCCTTGATACAAAGATTCCGGAGCAGTTTTTGTTTCTGAAAATTTGTTCGTTTGTTGATATCTTAAAAAATGGTTGATTTATAGCACTTTGAATTTCTAGCATGGCTAACATTTTGAAACGATCTTCTATTTGTCACGCGATAACACACGTATTCGCCTATTTCGATGTAAGAAGGCATGTGGATAGTATACATCAACACCTCGACCAAGTTCGCTGGCCAGATTCATCAGCCATCTTGTTTCAAAATGGCGGCCATTAAATTAAAAAATATATATATATTTAAAGTGAGGTGCAAAAAAATTAGAAATTGAAAAAGGTTTCTTTCTTAAGTATTTGATCTTGATATAAGGATTCAGGAGCATTTTTTGTTTGTCTTTACCTTAAAAAATGGCTCAGATATAGCAGTTTCAATTTCTATTGTGGGTGACATTTTGAAAAATCTGATTTTTTGCATGCGACAGCACTCCTATATATTAACCAATTCCGATGTGAGTGAGCATGTGCACACCAATTACTAAGGTCTCGACCAAGTTCACTGCTTAGCCTCATCCACCATGTTGTCTTAAAATGACAGGCACTTTAAGAAATTGCCGAATTTGGCAGCCAAATATAAGTTACTTTAAAGAAAAGCAGCTTGGATAAAGGCTGACTAATTTCGCGAAATTCTCATTCATTATATTGATGAAAATTAGTATTGAATCTCCTATATTCGGTTTCCACTAAATTGAGCTTCGTGTGTTTGCATGATATAAGTTGGCTTTTTTTAAATAAGGATTATGAAAGCTACCTCTTCCTCCCGGCACTGGCCGGAAGGACTTTTTTAAATTTCTTTTTGTTGTAAGATTTGGTCCTATCAAAAGCTTGTCTATATAAATGTTGAAGGTAATATTAAGAAGATATATAATAAAGTCATGCGGTTTTTATATCTTGCGAATTGACGAAGTTATGGATTTTTAGGTAGCTTTCTTTACAAAAAGCTACCTATTGCAGCCGTTCGGAGGAAAGCGATTTAAAAAAATTTTGGTATATTTTCATCGATCAAGACCCTCAGACCCCGAAACCACCCTCCGTTCAAAATTGATATATATATATATATATATCTGACCTATGTCATACTGTAACTCTCGTATTTATGAACCGATTTGGATGTAATTCGGTGTGTACATAGTACATACCAATGTCTCGACCGAGTTCGTTGGCCAGCTTCATCCGCCCTTTTGTTTCAAAATGGCAGCCATTTAAAATTTTTAAAAAAATTTGAAATTTGAAATGTGATACCAAAAAATTGAAAATGGAAAAATATTTTTTTCTTATGTATTTCACCTTTATACAAAGACTGCGTAGCAGTTTTTGTTTTGCCTATATCTTAAAAAATGGCTGAGTTATAGCATTTTGAATTTCTAGCGAAGCTGACATTTTGAAACGTCCTGAATTTTGTCACGCGATAAAAGGCGTATTTATGAACCTATTTGGATGTAACTTCGTTTATACATAGTACAGACCAATGTCTCGAACGAGTTCGTTGGCCAGCTTCATCTGCCATCTTGTTTAAAAATGGCGGCCATTTAAAATTTTAAGAAAAATTTAAATTTGAAATGTGGTAGCAAAAAATTGAAAATTGAAAAAATATTTTTTTCTTATGTGTTTGACCTTGATAAAAAGATTCGGGAGCAGTTTTTGTTTCGTCTATATCTTAAAAAATGGCTGAGTTATAGCATTTTGAATTTCTAGCGTGGCTGACATTTTGAAACGTCCTGATTTTTGTCACGTGATAACAGACGTATTTATGAACCGATTTGGATGTACCTTGGTGTGTATATAGTACATACAAATAACTCAACCAAGTTCGTTGACCAGCTTCATTCGTCATCTTGTTTCAAAATGGTGGCCATTTAAAAAAATTAAAAAAAAAACATTAAATTTAAAATGAGACACCAAAAAATTGGAAAATGAAAAAGATTTTTTTTGTATGTGTTTGACCTTAATACAAAGATTCCGGAACAGGTTTTGTTTCGTCTACATCTAAAAAAATGGCTGAGTTATAACATTTTGAATTTCTATTGTGGCTGACATTTTAAAACGACCTGATTTTTGTCACGGGATAACAGGCGTATTTATGAACCGATTTAAATGTAAACTTGTCTGTACATAGTACGTACCAATGTCTCGACCGAGTTCGTTGGCCAGATTCATCAGCCATCTTGTTTCAAAATGGCGGACATTAAATTAAAAAATATATATATATTTAAAGTGAGGTGCAAAAAAATTAGAAATTGAAAAAGGTTTCTTTCTTAAGTATTTGATCTTGATATAAGGATTCAGGAGCATTTTTTGTTTGTCTTTACCTTAAAAAATGGCTCAGATATAGCAGTTTCAATTTCTATTGTGGGTGACATTTTGAAAAATCTGATTTTTTGCATGCGACAGCACTCCTATATATTAACCAATTCCGATGTGAGTGAGCATGTGCACACCAATTACTAAGGTCTCGACCAAGTTCACTGCTTAGCCTCATCCACCATGTTGTCTTAAAATGACAGGCACTTTAAGAAATTGCCGAATTTGGCAGCCAAATATAAGTTACTTTAAAGAAAAGCAGCTTGGATAAAGCTGACTAATTTCGCGAAATTCTCATTCATTATATTGATGAAAATTAGTATTGAATCTCCTATATTCGGTTTCCACTAAATTGAGCTTCGTGTGTTTGCATGATATAAGTTGGCTTTTTTTAAATAAGGATTATGAAAGCTACCTCTTCCTCCCGGCACTGGCCGGAAGGACTTTTTTTAATTTCTTTTTGTTGTAAGATTTGGTCCTATCAAAAGCTTGTCTATATAAATGTTGAAGGTAATATTAAGAAGATATATAATAAAGTCATGCGGTTTTTATATCTTGCGAATTGACGAAGTTATGGATTTTTAGGTAGCTTTCTTTACAAAAAGCTACCTATTGCAGCCGTTCGGAGGAAAGCGATTTAAAAAAATTTTGGTATATTTTCATCGATCAAGACCCTCAGACCCCGAAACCACCCTCCGTTCAAAATTGATATATATATATATATATATATGACCTATGTCATACTGTAACTCTCGTATTTATGAACCGATTTGGATGTAATTCGGTGTGTACATAGTACATACCAATGTCTCGACCGAGTTCGTTGGCCAGCTTCATCCGCCCTTTTGTTTCAAAATGGCAGCCATTTAAAATTTTTAAAAAAATTTGAAATTTGAAATGTGATACCAAAAAATTGAAAATGGAAAAATATTTTTTTCTTATGTATTTTACCTTTATACAAAGACTGCGTAGCAGTTTTTGTTTTGCCTATATCTTAAAAAATGGCTGAGTTATAGCATTTTGAATTTCTAGCGAAGCTGACATTTTGAAACGTCCTGAATTTTGTCACGCGATAAAAGGCGTATTTATGAACCTATTTGGATGTAACTTCGTTTATACATAGTACAGACCAATGTCTCGAACGAGTTCGTTGGCCAGCTTCATCTGCCATCTTGTTTAAAAATGGCGGCCATTTAAAATTTTAAGAAAAATTTAAATTTGAAATGTGGTAGCAAAAAATTGAAAATTGAAAAAATATTTTTTTCTTATGTGTTTGACCTTGATAAAAAGATTCGGGAGCAGTTTTTGTTTCGTCTATATCTTAAAAAATGGCTGAGTTATAGCATTTTGAATTTCTAGCGTGGCTGACATTTTGAAACGTCCTGATTTTTGTCACGTGATAACAGACGTATTTATGAACCGATTTGGATGTACCTTGGTGTGTATATAGTACATACAAATAACTCAACCAAGTTCGTTGACCAGCTTCATTCGTCATCTTGTTTCAAAATGGTGGCCATTTAAAAAAATTAAAAAAAAAACATTAAATTTAAAATGAGACACCAAAAAATTGGAAAATGAAAAAGATTTTTTTTGTATGTGTTTGACCTTAATACAAAGATTCCGGAACAGGTTTTGTTTCGTCTACATCTAAAAAAATGGCTGAGTTATAACATTTTGAATTTCTATTGTGGCTGACATTTTAAAACGACCTGATTTTTGTCACGGGATAACAGGCGTATTTATGAACCGATTTAAATGTAAACTTGTCTGTACATAGTACATACCAATGTCTCGACCGAGTTCGTTGGCCAGCTTCATTCGCCATCTTGTTTCAAAAGGGTTGCCATTTTTAAAAAAAAAGGAATTTAAAATTTAAAATGAGGTATTAAAAAATTGGAAAATGAAAAAGATTTTTTTTATGTGTTTGGCCTTGATACAAAGATTCTGGAGCAGTTTTTGTTTCTGAAAATTTGTTCTTTTGTTTATATCTTAAAAAGAGATTGAATTATAGCACTTTGAATTTCTATCATGGCTAACACTTTGAAACGATCTTGTATTTGTCACGCGATACCACACGTATTCGCCTCTTTCGATGGAAGAAGGCATGTGGATAGTATACATCAATATCTCAACCAAGTTCGCTGGCCAGCTTCATCAGCCATCTTGTTTCAAAATGGCGGCCATTAAATTAAAAAAATATATATATTTAAAGTGAGGTGCAAAAAAATTAGAAATTGAAAAAGGTTTCTTTCTTAAGTATTTGACCTTGATATAAGGATTCAGGAGCATTTTTTGTTTGTCTTTATCTTAAAAAATGGCTCAGATATAGCAGTTTCAATTTCTAAAGTGGGTGACATTTTGAAAAATCTGATTTTTTGCCTGCGGCAGCACTCGTATATATCAACCGATTCCGATATGAGTGAGCATGTGCACAGCAATTACTAAGGTCTCGACCAAGTTCACTGGTTAGCCTCATCTACCATTTTGTCTTAAAATGGCAGGCACTTTAAGAAATCGCCGAATTTGGCAGCCAAATATAAGTGACTTTAAATAAAAGCAACTTGGTTAAAGCTGACTAATTTCGCGAAATTCTCATTCATAATGATTTAGTATTGATAAAAATTAGTATTGAATCTCCTACATTCGGTTTCCACTTAATTGAGCTTCGTGTGTTTGAATAATATAAGTTGGCTTTTTAAAAATAAGGAATATGAAAGCTACCTCTTCCTCCCGGCACTGGCCGGAAGGACTTTTTCTTCTTCAACTCCCCCTTTTTGTTTTCGTTTTTAATTTTTTTCTCGGTACGAATTGATACTATCAAAGTTTTGTCAATATAAAAATTGTAGATGATGTTAAGAAGATTTATAATAAATTTAATTGGATTTGATAGCTAGAGAATTAGCGAAGTTATGAATTTTTTTCTCCCTAAAACGCTATTTTTTACGCCCCTTGAGCCCATTTTTAATTTTATCAAAAATCTATGATATATAAATTTTTCGCCCAATTCTTAGAAGTAATAAAAACTTTAAACTGATTTTATATGCACAAAAATTAAGAAGTTATGGGGAGTTTTCGGTTTTCACAAAACCCCTCCCTATTTCCATCCGCTTTCTCCGATTTTGCCCATAAACAAATTTGACCGAGATTTTATGCCCCTTGATTTTATGTATCAGTTTGGAAGAGATTTGTGCAGAATTGTGGACGTTATCGTGTCTAGAAGAAAGTGATATATATATATATATAGTTTTTTACTGAGGGTGGTTTTGGGTTCTAGGGGTCATGATCGGTGTAGATCTGAAAAAAAAATTCAGAAATTCCAAATAGGAGAATGTAATAGGTAGTATTTCATACGAAATCCAACTAATAGATAACAATAGATGAAACGTGGAAAGATATTTATATTAATGTTTGATTATTCAAAGTAATTTAAATAAATATTTGTATGTTCAGCAAGCAATTGTAACAGAAAATTTCCATAAAGTAAAAGAGTTGATATTAACATTAAAATTATTATTTTTTTGCTACTCTTGGGAGTATAAGTATCAAACAGCGCGATAGTGCTGTTTAGTAAAGCTTCTTTATTGTTAAAGTCGAAAAGCCGCCCCTTAAAATTTTCGGACCGTGACGAAATTGAAAAGGCGAAGTGTTTTACTCTAAATCTCAAAGTTTGCGAAATTTCATCCAGATTCACCTATCAGTTGTGAAGATTAAGATCTTTTTGTCTATTTTTTCTTCTAGGAAACAAGATGATGGAAGGACAAAAATTCGATTAAAACCCGAACCAGGAAACTTTCAGCAATGAGTAATGGCTTGTTCGAAAGCTATTACTTTAGGAATGTGTCTTCTGAAGATCGGGCCAAAAAATATCCAATATTAACGGAATGGAGCCCATTTAAAATTTACATAGCGCTATACCTTCCTTAATTTAACATTATAGAGATCTCTCCTTTTTAATTTTCTAATTCAGTCATTTCTTTCGTATTGCCAGTGTTGAACTATGTGTTCGCATGCAACCTGCCTTTAAATGTTTATTTAAATTTTGCTTTTTGACAACTATCTTTAAATTATGTTTTCTGTTTTTTCAATAGTTTTATTTTTGACATGTAATATGTAGGTTCTTTATTTTAGATCGTATTTCTATTAAATATATTTTTCATGTTCAACTGTACTTATTACTCTGCCTTGCTACACATTTAAGTAGTATGTTCTACAATTTAAATTTAACATTCACATCCTAAAAAACAGTACAATATATTTAAAAAAAGATAACATGTGTACTTTATTTTTATAAGCCAATAAAAATTCAGATTATCCTGATATATTTTTTCATATTTGAAATCAACGTCCTTCTAAACAGAAAACGCACATTTTTTTATAAATATATATAAAGTGCAACTAAAGTGTGTTAAAATAACATCGTACCTTCATTTGAATGCTTTTGAAATAAAAAAAAAAGCTACTATAATACAGACGTGTGAAAATTATTAGAATAATTGTGAAATTTACATTAAAAACTTGTTATATTAAAGAAATATTTAAAAAATATTGTTACATTTAATATTTAGTGTGCATCCCCTTGTTTTTTATTAAAGACATGATGGCATACTTATCTTGGCATACTTTGTATGAGTTTTTGGCAATTAATTTGTATTTCGTTGTCATGATGCCAAATTTGGATGAGTCTTTCTATCAGACCAATCTTGTTTGTGATGTTGCTTTTCTTTAATTTTTTCTTTACAGTGGTCCAAGGGTTCTCTATGGGGTTCATATCTGGACTGCTTCCAGGCCATGGAAGTGTTTTCTTTAATTTAATTAAGGAAATGCAACATCACAAACTAGAATGTTCTGATAGAAAAAATCATCCAAATTTGGCATCATAACAACAAAACACCAATTCATTGCCAAAAACTCATACAAAGTATGCCAAAATGTATCGAATCTTTAATAAAAAACAAGGGGATGCACACTAAAAATTAAATGTATCAATATTTCTTAAATGCATTATTTCTTTAATGTAACAAGATTTTAATGTAAATTTCACAATTATTCTAATAATTTTCACACGTCTGTATATAAATTTCAATTACAAAAGGACAATTAAGAAAAATATGTAGTAAAATATAGTTTGCTAGATATTACGTCATTTTCTATTGAACTGACGTCCGTTTCCAATGATGTTTCTTTCTGAGTGGAAACCCTTGATATTCCGTAATTAATCCTTATTACCTTCATCTATAAAGTGGAAGATTTAGTTTTAAGTCATACAAAATAAATTTTAAGTAAATGCTGGGTCATTTGGTTGTATTTATTCAAATTTCCTGCGTATTGCTAGGTACATCGTATACTTCTATTACACGCGCCAAAGAAAACATGGGTTTTAATTTTAAAAGATGAAACACTTTACTAAAATTACGCCAAAATTACCCCAAATGAAGTTCAATTTCGCGAGTTTTAAAATTAAGACTAAAAAAAGCTGAGGATTTTCACTAAAGTCAGCTTAAGTATTATGGCTGGTTACAATTCCGTAATTGAGTCACATGTCAAGTATTCGCTAAAAACATGTATGATGCTCGATTTTTTGAAGCAATAGTGCATGCCATAAAACGATTAAGTCACATTTGTTAAAGTACGTCGACTAACTAACAGCCTGATTGATATATATGTAAATATGGAATTTTGTAATCAAAAATTCACTTTTCTTATTATGAACATTAAGCACATAGGTGTGTTTCTGAAAAGTTAACAGATGTAAGTTATATTCATTAAAATATGATAGCGACAACTAATGCACATGAAAATATCAGATTACTACCTCCTTAGTATTAAAGAGATAAAAATAGCTTAATATTTTTTTTCGGCATTTCCATTTCGAAATTAGATGTTCGCCAAAAGAAAAATGGATAAATTAAAAATTTAATTTAAAAAATCAAAAAACCCGATTGCGTAAAAAGTGGACTAATTAATTATTTCTCATCAATGTGAAACTATTTTTTTTTTCAATTCCTACTATTAGATCACACTCTCGCTACATATCTTGTTCAAATTTTCTCTCATTAATAAAATTCTTATTATTCATCCAATCAAGCTCAAATAATTTTTTTAACACTTGTAGTGGATGACACTTGATGTTAATCCAGTTTTTTCAAATATTAATTAATTAATTTAATTAAATTAATTAAGTTTCAATAATCGAGAGAGCCCTCTTCTTGATAAAGGCATTTTTAGCGCCACTCAAGAGGTAAGAGGAATGGGAGAAAAAAATTCTCTTATTGACCTAGTAGGAATAGACTTAAAATATTTTTTTTATTACTTGTTTATATTACTTACCTGTTTTTTTATTTACTAGTATTGCTGACTTTTATGTTGTGTTTAATTGTTAGTTCCTATCTATGAACACTGTTTTGATGAGGTCTATAGGTATCCATGATGGATAGAGTTGCAGTAAAGCTAGAGATCCTACATACACAACTCCCAGGTTGTATAATATTTTAACGGAGCTTCTGACTGAAAAATCGTCAATGAAACATCGTCTTCATTTTGAAAGACCTATCCAATGATATGCCACTTAATAGGGTGCATAAATTTTTGTTTCTTCTCTACCGCCATTTTGTATTTTACGACCGTCATTTTGAATTTATAAAAACAAAACCTAGCCTATAACCATCAGGCCGTTAAGACAAATTGATAAAGACCTCATTCATTAAAATCCATCCAGTCGTTGGGATGTTTCGAGGGTATAAAGAAATCCACATACACAGATACGCGTGAAACACATAACCCTTCTTTTCAGTCGGGTAAAAAAGCACAAGCTTAATAGGTATGTAATTGAACTGCGCACTTAAACACTGAAATAGTAAGGATCTTCAAAACTGCAATTTTTCGTCCCGAGCTTTCTTGCCGAAAACCCTGCTTCTTAGACCGGAAATTTCTGATGCAGAAAAGTAACATGTTCTACGGAAAAAAGAAAATTATAGGTTGAGAAAGTTAGAGTGTTTTATATACGCTACACAATAAAAAATACTTTAAAATCCATTAAAAAGTTAGAAAATTGAGACACAATTTTCAAACAAATTGCATTTGAAAGCAAATTTTTACTATTCGACAATGTGAAAAATGAAAATATGCGATGATTAAAGGTTAAGAAAAATTCCAGTTCAAGCATAATTTATGGGTTAGGTCATTGCCATCATTAATAGGATGTGAGCGTTACACAATGACATGTTTTTTCTTTATAATATAGATGTTGCTGTAGAATGTAGATGTCATAAATACGAAAATTTCACCAATTGTTACGCAATTTGGTTTATTTTCATTATCGTACTGCCAGGAAAATCGTATATTTTTCTATTACACTCGTCAAAAAAATGCACATTCTGATATTTTTTTCTCATTGATGCTTCTATGGTTTCGATACTGTAACGTCATATTTTCTAATTGCCTTTCTAATGATTTATGAACGGGAATGCCCAAAGCTCTGCTGCTGTGATTGCCATATAACTTAATTTTAATTTATTGTAACCAGAAGGTCCCCTATGTTTGACGCAGGTATAGCCTTGTAGTTCTGCTAGCAGACTAATAAAAATAAAAATGGTGATGATGTCAGATTTTTTCGTCTTTACTTGGGGCGGATAAAATAATGTCGGATGCAGTGTACGCGGGTAAAAAAAGTGGCGGGTATAGGCGGGGCCGTCGCGAAACAACTTTCTTCTCTACGGGCCTGCTTCAAGAATAAGATGAGTCACGCAAGAGATCTGAGTTAGCAAACGAACCAAGTCGAATAGTTGTATGTATGCATCAGAAACAGTGCTATAAATTTCCGTTTTGTAATATTTTGTTATGGCTGTTTGAATTAAACATCCAATAATTAAACATCGAAGGGTTACTAAACAGGTATTTTCTTTCTTTTTTCTTTTTTTGCTTCTTTTTGCCCTTTGATTTAAAATATATTCGAAAACATTTGATTCGCGGTTTTTATCTATGATTTTAACTTGAAATATACATTTATGACAAAGTTCCCTTTAAAAATTTCTTACATTAAAATGCCTTAATTTAAAATTATAAATATCAGGATTGATATTATATAAACTCATAAATATAAATGTTATATTTTTTTATTAATTAAAATAAAAATTCTATTTATCAATAAAAAATTTAATTTTCATAATGTATGCATAACTTAAAATACACATTCCGTTGGTAGGTGTTACAACTAAAATAGCATTTTTCACTAACAGTAAGCACATACTTACAGTAATTTAAAAAATATATGGTATTTAATATTGCATAAAAAAGTAATTTCACTTAAATAGACAAGTATTAAGGAAGTTGAAATATCTGGAAACTTATCAACGACTGTTACATGTTTGTTAATACATGTGATTTTATTTTATTAGAAGTGATTTTTCTGTTGTCATTCTTGACTTTTGCATAGTTATTTATTTTATTATTATATTCGCAATTCCAGAAAAACATATAACTTAAGGGGACATTTCACCTGAAAATTAACCCAAAAAATCGATTTTTTATATTAAAAAAAATATTAAATGGAAGCTTATTTAATTATGACTATTGTGACACCTCATTTTTACCAATACGGCAATTATAACGCCAGATATTGTAAATTTCATTAATACACCCAGCGCAATTACCCAGAAACAACCAACTTTAAATGTTTTTTTTTTTTTTTTTTTTTTTTTTTTTTTTGGCTATGTTCCTATTTTCTTCACTTTCATGTTTTAAAAATGCTAAGGCCTTTTTTTCGTATTTCAGATATAGATTTAAACTTTTTTGTACATGTTCTTTATTATATATGTGAAAAACATGAGCATGGAATTATGTGAAAAATATGAGCATGGAATTGCCCTTCATGGTTTTATCTTATTTATTTTTTTAATAAAAGTATATGAAGATGTATTAGATTTCACTCTTTTACGCTATGTATATCAGTGAAAAAATTTTATTAAATGTAACATTTGATTTATCTAAAACTCCATGCACAGTCTTGCGTAATACACATTTGAAAATCTTTTTAAAAAAATGGGCAAAAATATTAATATTTAAAAAAGTAGAATTTTTAAAAATTCAAAATGTTTTAAACTATTTTAAATTTTTAACTAAATATGCAGTTAAAAAACATTTTTTTTTTTTAAATGTACTTTTAGTTGAACATTGAAATGCAGTGAGTTATTGCACCATTTGAATCATTTATTTAAATTTAAAAAAAATGTTGAAAAGGTAAACTTCTTCCTTAAATATATAGCAACGTTGGCTTCCACACTTGCATTTACTTATGAAATCCAGACCTAAATTTTCAGTCTTTTTAATAATGAGTTGTACAATAAGATTTTGGGCTCTTGGAATTTTAGGAAAGTACTTTTGTAAATATACTATTGTAAAAGTGTTTTTAAAAACTAATTATAATTAGTTTTTAAAATTTGAAAACCATTTACAATTAGAAATAATAACATTTCCTGGAGCCATTTTATTTTACCACTATCTGCCTGCGTCATGTACTTATACACTTTATTCGGGCAATCTCATTCTAAAATTAAAATTTTAATTGATAAATAGAATTTTTGTTTTGATTGTTTAAAAAAATTAATATCTTTATTTTTGATTTTATATAATATCAATCCTGAAATTTATACTTTTAAATTAAGACGTATTGATTTTTAAAGGGAAATTTAATTATTATCTGCTAAAATTGTGTTATTTTAATACATGATATCTCCTGTCATAAATGTATGTTTCAAGTTAAACTCTCCGAAAAATACCATGAATCCCAGTTCTTTAACTATTTTTGTATTTTTATTTTTTCATGATAAAGTTGATAATTTTAATGTATGATTTTTTCTACCATAAATGTTATATTTCAAGTTAAAATCTCCGATAAAAGCGGCGAATCAAATGTATTTGAATATATTTTAAATCAAAGGAGAAAAAAAAAGCACCTGTTTAATGACACTTCTCTGTTTAATTATTGAATATATAAATCCAATAGATCTAAAACAAGCCACAAATTGATCAATAAAATATTCTAAAACGGAAATTTCTAGCACTTTTTTTGATACAAATATACAACTATCCGACCTATTTCGTTTGCTACTCAGATCTCTTGCGCCGCCATCTTGCTGTATATTTTCGTCTTGAAGCAGGCCCGTAAGAGAAGGAAGTTGTTTCGCGACGGCCCCGGTATAGGGTATGAACTATTCCGAGCCAATTTTTAGACCCATTTGTGCCTACCAAGAAATTCACACTCGCATACATCCGTAACCTGTACGGGAAAAAGCATTTAGGTGCGGTATTAACGGAGGTATAAGCAAAGCTTAGCGACTTAAAAGCGGGCATGAACGGGTATGGGTATATAAAAAAGGTGCCCGCTAAGCCTTAATAGAATTGATAATTAATCGCTGGATAATTTTATAACTAATTAATAATTATCACAACCAGAAATGAAGAGGTATTACAAATATATATTAAATATTTAATTAACACTTAATGAAACAAACAGATACAAATAGTTAAGTATATGCATAAAATTTTTATTTTGCTAAAGAAAAAAAAGATCCAGCGTTGATGCTGCAGAATCTAAAAAAATTAATTTTTCGTCTTCTCCATAGGTACATAGATGATCCAGTAGGTACAGAAGTGCTCCTGAACGACTAAAATATTAAGAGGGGAGAGCTGTCATATTTATGTTTCTATTTCATAAGTACAGATAGCAGCACCAAGCAATTCCTCTCCCGAGTTCATGATAATTACTTTACAGAAAGTAAATAGAACATTCTGTTCAATCATGTCGTGTGAAATCTTACTTGTGTTTGTTTCATTTAGTGTTAATTCAATACAGTAAACTCTGTCAAAGGCAGAGTCGATTGGTACCGAGGAAATTTTCCATAGTAGACAATAGTCTGATTAGAGAAATTTTATTCTGACTATGGATTTGCTGGGACTTGAAAATCTTTCGACATAGACAGATCTCTGTCTTACACAGAGTACGCCTTACAGAGAGTTACTATATTCAATATGTATTTGTGCTACCTCTTCATTTATAGTTGTGATAATTATTAAGTAATTAGTTACAAAAACACTTTACTTTATTTAAATGCAGAAATCTGCGATTAATTAACATTAAACTTAGATTTCTATTCAAAAGAGTTATAAACTAAAAAGTGGAATAGTTGATAGTTAAGTATAGGGATAAAATTTTTATTTTGCTAAATAAAATAAAAGATGCTTTAAATTTTGCAAATAATGTATGAAATATAAATTTGCGGATTGAAGTTATGACAGGTGTGTGAGTGGGGGGGAGGGACACGCTACGGCTTTAATACTGCGGAATATTAGGACTCCGGTACTTTTTTTGTTAGAAATTCTTACAGTCTTATACAGTCTTAGTTCTGACTGTATAATCTTCACTGACGATTGTGACTATCCGCCTGTACTAATAATGACGCTTCTATTGAGGTCATTTCATTCCCACCGTATACATCTTATTATAATATTCAAAATTTTCCATCTTGGTAATCGTTTAGCTGACAAATCAAATGAGCTGAAATTTTCTGGATTGAAAGACTATTCTGACCAGTTGCTTTCAATAGCATATTCAACTGTTGTTGCTCTGTTTCGTAGCAAATACGTTTGTCGTTTTTTTGATGGTTTGATGAGCACAATAGATATTCTACTTGTTTTCACTTTGTTTATAAATAGAAAAAAAAATAATGATATTTCAAGTCTTCCGGAGCCATGTTCAAAATCAGTTTAATTTCTTGAAAAATTTATATGACTCTGTTTAACTTTCTTTGAAAATCTTGTGTCAAACCTACTTAACTTAGAAGCACAATTATTTATTTCTTACCATTTACATGGTGCGTAATCTGGTATACAAGATAAAACATCGTTAATTTTCTGGTTCTATCTTGAAGATTTTTGTTTCTCTTCTACTATAATAGAAAGTACACAAATTTATCTTTTGAATTTTCACACATTTTTCGATATCCTTTCAATAATAAGAAAACAAATAAACATTAATTATATGTTATAATTTAGTGTTAAAATAATTTCTAATTTACAAATTTTTATTGTGTAAGCATTAGCGATTATACAACCACCGGGTATGCACTCTTACACTTTTTACCTTTAGGGCGTGATTCCAGTTGCCACTGTCGCCACTTAAATGGAACAGTGACTTTTTAGTTTTTCTCCGAACATCCTCATCGTTTTATCATTTAAAAGAATCACCAAGGCATTTTAAATAAGTAAAATTTTGAAACAGTAACAATTTTATATGGCAGAAAAATGTGATCGAAACTAATTAGAAACTTTGAACTCACCTTTTGTGAATGTGTTTAACGCAACCACAATTATGTTGCGCAATATTTATTCTCTGCCACTCTCGGTATCACAATTACTGGTATCAACATCTCATCAGCATTTTTTTCTGACGAATCCCCCTGTTTTTAACGCTCTCGCTGTGCATCCCGCGATTTCCACTGGCAACAAGAAAGTAGTAAATTTGAAACAACACAGACTTCCGCGATATTTTTTTTATGATCTAAATCTATATTTAAAAAAGGACTATTTAACAAAAGGAATCTTTACGTATAACTGAAATATGTAATAAAATAAAAGCGCAATTTTTTAACCTATTTTCATAAAAAAAAAAAAAAAAAAAAAAAAAAAAAAAAAAAAAAAAACGCAAGCAGATGATAACTGCACATTCTTACACTAGCCTATCCTAATAGTGAATACTGCATGTACATTTTCAGAAAGCCGTTCAGTGCAGTTAGGGACGAGATTAAAGCCATACGTACATAGAAGTGCTTTCGTCTGAACAAGTTGTGCTCAGATTAAAAGAAATAGAATGTTTAAAAAAGCCCTTAACAAAAGATGCAAGTTCGAAAAGAAAAAAAAAAAGATATAAATTTGGAAATTCGAAAGAATATGAAGAAAGAAAATAAAAGTGAACACCTGATTGACGTCAATAACACTTGAAAAGCCATCCATGTTGATGATTAAGATTTTTATAGATAGAAGATTTAGTAGCTGCTGAACAAAGATGAGAAAAAGAAGAGGTTTTTTATAGTTGACACCCTTTCAACTTCAATTAAATAAAGGTTCTGAAATGTATGGAGAAAATATAACTTTTCACTAAGAAAAATTCCCAGGAAAATATTGAAAGTTACAGAAGACGAGCAATAGTGGAAATTAGAAAAGCTTGAAATCGTGAGAATTACCTTACTAAACCTGATCGATCTATAAGCCTGTATCTATCAGAAGCCTCTTTTTTCCTAACTTTTACTTCCTAAATGACGGAAGCGTCAAAAACTGTATATTAGGATACTTGTAAACATCCAAATAATTTATTAAAACATCATAATTAAACGATGAAATTAGTAAAATAATTCTTTACCTTCTAGTAACTGATATTTCTTTTTACCATCTATTAAAAATAGTGCAGTTAACATTTACACATTAGTATACAGGATAAGTTTTTAAAAATGGATTAATTGTAAACAGTGCTACCAATTTTCTTAAAATTATTCAGAAAAACCCTATTTTCATATAAACGTGTTGTGTTCTAGGGGCGTGAAAAAACATCTAGACGAAACAAAATACGTACCATACTTAGATATATATGTTTACCTTATAAAAAATAAATATCGGCCGTTATTGAAAAGTGGGGAAATTTATTTACAATTATCCCATCTTAACCTGAACCATTTATTACACTGATACCAATTTGTTTTTATTACATACATAATATTACAAATCTTTTTGTTAAAAAAAAACAATTAAGCAAACATAAGAATAACATTTTTTCTAAATGTCAGGTAAATAATTAATTTAAATTCTGTGTTGTTTTCTTTGTTTTAGTTCTAGAGATTTATAAAAAAAGACTGTCATAAATATTAAAGGCTGTAATTCAATGTCACTAAATCTTTATTTATTCTGAAGTGTTAACGCAAATTTTTCTTTTATTGAAATATCAAGAGCGAATAATTTTGATTTTTCATAACTGTTATTGTTTCGTTCAGAAAAAAAAAACAGTGAAACTACCGCAGAGAATATTAATGAATGGATTGGAAAATTCCATTTTCATATCAAACTTATTTAAGAATATGAATTTATATTCAAATGTTATGTTTTCTAAAACATTAATAAATTAAAATTAAACCTATTCATACACATAAAAAATGAATAACAAAATTTACATTATGCATTGGAAATATCAATGAATGAGCCAAATGTTATTCATTATTATTATTAAAAGATATTTTGCTTAGTTTAAAGAATTAAAAATATATTCCACTATTTCAAACAGATAGTTGTTAGAGTCAATTCAATGTTTACACAAACACATACATTTCATATAACCGCATATATGTTTATTAGAATAGTAATAGTAAATATAAAAAAGAAAAAAAATATTTATATGTATTACATAATTGATAAGGAGTTGCGAAAACATGTGTAAAGCTTTATTCTTTGTGTCTCTGAGAAATATTAAAGAATTATTTTGAGTAAATCTAATTTGTTTGTTTAATAACTTTTAAATCAAATATTAGATTAAAAATAGATAAAGGCAGAATTTCAAAAGTTAAATATTTAGTATCACTAACTATTTTTATATAACCACAAAAATAAATAAATGTATATTTCACAAAAAGTCTCCAGATTTTATGTTCTTAACAAACAGAAACAAAAATTATTTGATTATAATGGTGATGAAAATGTGACACGAAGTTGTAACTGTATGACAAAAAAACGAGTAATACAATCTCACTTATCTTTTGTTTACTGTAAATCTTATTAGACATCTATTTGCTGTTCAGAAAATTCAGGAAGATTGTGCAATATTTACTCATACTGTAATGGAAGAACATGCAGTATTTCTGTCAGAGTAGACAACTGCTAATGAACGAGGGAAATTTTATGGATCACCTTTTCTGGAAAATTCAGGTGTGTCAGATTTCACACTCAACTTATGTTTTATTATTAAAAAGAATAGTATATTTCTGTTATAAGTAAGAAATTTAAATATATGTTTTAAAAAACGAAGAGTTGAAGTCCAAGAAATATAATCAAAATATTTTTAGATTAACGATAGAGGTCATTGCGAGTTAAAGTCGAGTTTTAAAAGTCGAGCAGCTGCATAACTATGTAGTGGTTGAAACGGTAAATTCCATAAGACGAAGGTTCTATCCGGTAAAACTAACTATGTTTGTTTATGTGTAAACCAAAGAAAATCGCAAAAATGCAGTTTTTCTATGAATCGCATTCAGGTTAATCTTGACAGAGGATCGTAAAAGGAAAGGGAGACCCACAGTTTGAATTGGCTGAGGACATCAAATATAAAACGCCATGCAGGCTATCGTTATTAGATTATACGTTCATTAATATATTTTCAAACATGTTATTTATCAAGCGGATTATATATGCTGCTTAAACAAATTAATCCACATACTACTTTTAATTTCTTTACTTTAACTTATATAAATATGGTTCTTTATTTACATTATAAAAATTATAAATTCAAGTAACTTATTGTTAAATTACACATATTTATTGGCTCACAAAAAGATGGAGTCTATATAACTTTATCAGTCGTCAGGAACATCAAATTCACGCAGCATAGTGTATCATACATACAAGGTTATGACTTAAGGACAATTCAGGGAATATAATACAGGACATTCAAGGAAAATTTAAACGCTAAATTCGTCAGATTTAAGATATCGAAAGGTTAGAAAAGTATGGCTCGTGTCTCTGAAATCATCAGATGATCGCAGCGGATTCGAGCTTAAATTTAGTCTAAGTTAAATAAGATGAATATCACTCTTCTTTGGAAAATCCGTTTTGAAAATGCCCCCACCAGTGGCTGAGAGGTTCTGCTCTCGAAGCTGGTAGACGGGAGGTGCTGGTTTCGAACCCAATCGCGCCCGTCGGCCTAACCGTTCGGAGCTTTCGTGGTTTTCGTCGAACCTTGGTAAACCTTGTGTAAATACGTGTTAGGTTGCCTTAGGAAGACCCCCCACAGTGGGCACTCCCCCTAGGGCCTGTATCCTTCGAGTAGATAATCGGCCGTCAAAAATCAACCCAACCCAACCCGTTTCGAAAATTTCTCGATAGGTTTTTTGTTCATGCGATAGCTGCACCATAACTGTTGTTAGTGCGTTACGTAATGAACCAGAAAATCAAATTCAAATTTTTTAAATTAAGTATCTATTCAAAGCTGTTTCTATTATTCTATTACCCTGCTGCCGAAACATGCAAGTGATACCTTTTGAACGATAATATACGGCATCATACTACTATGCGTTTTAAACGATTTATTGTTCATCATCAGATTAATGATCTGTCCCACCCACCTATTATCGTGATCTTTCACAACCAGACATTTACCTGATTTACCTGATTTAAAGACTGAAAGGACACTGAATGGCAAACATTTGAGAAATTCAATTTTCTTTTACTAGGGAACTAAAACCACTTAAGAAGACTATTCTAGAAGTTTCCAATACTTATAGGAGCGTTCTCGGAAATGAGTCCAGTGTATGGAAGAAAATAAGATTATTATATTTTTTGTAACAGTATTTATAATATTTCTGTAATTAGTGAGTAATTTATCGGTTATGCCTTGAGCACATAAATACAATACATGAGGTATACATAAGACACGGGAACCTAATATCACTCACAGAGTTGGGCAAATTTGTAGCCTCAATAATACGCAAAGCGATTACAAGTTAATCGCGTGTAATTAATTATAGTTAAACACATTCAAACACAGAAATTTCGTCAAGTAATGGGAATGGGGAGGTTCCATCTACAGTGCTGCAAGAATTTTAATGGCATGTAGTTTTAACTATAATTAATTACACACAATTAAATTGTAATTACGTTGCAGGTAATTGCCAATTACATACTTGCCCAGCTCTGGACTCGGCAATCAGATTTCTCCTTTGGAAGACATGAAAGCAAGTAACCATAAACGTTAAGAATTCGTCTCAAACTGAAATATTTTTTTTCTTTGCCATTCAGCATGTTTGGATTGATAATCTCTCGAACTTTGCACTCTTTAGATCAGAACACCACTGAACTAACTCTAAAATACAAACATTAATAACTTGTATATGAAAAGTAAGAACCTTCACTGGTGTGTGGTACAAAATATCTATTGTTCTGCATATAATCCATATCTTTTACTCTTATTTTTATTCATTAATTTCTCCAGCGAATTAGAATTCCTTTGTTAAGCATTTAATTAAATGACTGAATAATATCTAAATAAATCAGAGAATTAACAAAACTTTTCTTTCTAGTTTTTTTTTTTTAAGTTTTATAATGCATGTTTAAAGATTTTTTTTTTACTCATGTGCTAAGTCATATCAATTTCTTTTGATAAAACAACGAGAAAATCAGTCATGTTAAAAATTAAAATTTTCCTTGCTTTGTAGAAATGCAATTAAGATTATTTTTATTCGAACAATAGTTTTTTTTTATTACAAGTACTTAATCTTTATTTTTTGAAAACAACTCTGAAGCTTAAGTTTCTTTTTTTTTAAAAATCACCATTTTTAAATTTTCATTTTTTAACTATGAATAATACGATGGAATATTAGCATAAATTTAATCTTATAATGCTGTTTATTATACGATGAAAAAAATAAGTGCTATAAATTTTTAAATGTTAACATTGATTCATATGAAATGGTGTTTTTGCTTAATTATTGATCGGGTGCTTTTCTACGTACATGATATCGATTATAAGAGAATAAGAAATAAAAAAATGAATTCATTTCCTAGAATATTACGAAAATTTTCTTAAGAATAATAATTTCACGCTTTCTACATTTCTGAATTATTATTGTTGTTATTATATTACAGATGTTGTCTGGTAAAAATTTAATTGATCGCATACTAGTTAAATATAATTTTTTATTTACAGAATTATTTTTTTCTGTTAAAACAAAGAAAACAAATAATTTTTCAATATACTATATTACTTTTACTTAACATATCACAAAATATAAACATTTTTTAGAAATAAATATATTTTCCACATTTTATTAAAAAAATTATAATTTTTTTTTTCTGCTGCCTCTGATTTATGAAAACGTTTCTCAGGTGTTTTTATAGCTTATTAATATTATTTTTTTCCAAAATGGAATATCCGCTTTCAAGAAGTTGTTATTGTCTGAGAGAAGCGAAGGCTGATACACAGATCACTATTTCTTTATGGCATTTATAGCTACGGCAGATATATCTTTTTGTGAAGCATAACTTAAAACTATTTGTCGGATTTCATTCTAATTTTATCAGGAGGTGTCTATGAGGGTCAGTCACCCTATTATGAAGAATAAGTTTCAAACCGTTTCGAAATTATGTTAAACTAGTATGTTGTGGCCATCACAAAACTTTCTTCTATATAAATCACGCCAATTAAATCATTTATACAGTACAAAAAATTACATCAATATAACACCAATTCATATCAAATTATATATTTTAATTTGAAGTTTCATGAAAATTCGTGCATTAGTTCTTGGGATAGAGCTACAGCGGAAATTCTGAAAAATATAGCATAGCAGTGCCATCTGTTGCGCAATTTGCACCAAAACATAAACAGCACTAATTCATATCAAGGTATACCTGAATCTCAAGTTTGTGGACAATACAAGCATTAGTTCATGAGATAGAGCTATTGAGGAAATCACAAAAAATGCAACATAGCAGTGCCATCTGTTGACCAATTCATATAAAAATGTATAAAACCTCAAATCATATAAAGGAATAACTGAATCTGAAGTTTGATGAAAGTCCGTGCATTAGTTCTGGAGATTGGGCTATTGTGGAAATCAAGAAAAATGCTGCGTAACAGCGCCACCTGTCCAGCGATTTACACCCCAAAACTAGTCAGCATCCATTTATATCAGGGACTAACTGAATATAAACTTTTATTAAATTCCGTGCATTAGTTATTGAGATAGAGCGCCCACAAAATCTGTGTCACATACATACAGACAGACGGACAGACAAACAGACTCACAGACAGACATGTTTTTTTTTTTTTTTTTTTTTTTTTTTTTTTTTTATCTCTGACCCCTAAAACGTGTAAATCCGTCGAAAACCGGAATTCAAAAATTTTCATGAATCAAATACTTTCTTCTTGTGAAGATAGAAGAAAGTAAATGGATTAAAAAATCACAATTAAAGAAAAATCCGTCCCGTAAATTTAACGCAAACGTCATTTTCACCTGCAGGAAACTTTCGTGGATAACCGGAAAATAGCACATGGAGCAAAAAAAATATGCTGGCAGAACAATTACAGCACAATAAAACATATTTTAATTTAATCAAGCAGAAAAATAAATCTGGAATTTGTTTCTATTTAAAAGAAAATGCCCTTAACAACTTAGCTGTACAAATTTGGCGCAAATCTCAACAGTAGCATTCTTTAAATCAACAATAGCAGCTTTTAAACTTTGCGCTTGTAAATTCAAACAATTCTCAGATATTTAAGGAGAACGAAAAAGGTCCACGAAAAAAGTCAAAATATCGATTTTTTTATTTGCTAAAAAAGTAACTACATCTTTCTAAAAATACTAGTAACATTTCAAATGTACATCTTTAATAATAAAGAGGTTATTAACGATTTTTTGCACGATGATAGTATTTAAAGAGATGCCGCGCCCACTTAGCAATCCTCTTTAATTTAGAACATTAGTGAACAAATCCAAGCTCATAGCGAATTCTATTATTTCCTCCATTGCGAAAAGTCAGGGTATGATTTAACTGCAACAGTTTAAGTTAATTTCGCTATGTGAGAAAACTATAGACTCATGTATGAAAAAAGAAGGAAAGCAAATAGAGTTTATGAATTAGCGCGGGAAAAAAATTAAGCGTGCTCACAGACTCAGCGATACCTCAAAAAAGAAAAAAATGAGGATCTTACATATAAGGCTGGCTGCTTTTAAATCGTTATACTAAATGCATATGAAACTTATTCACGTTCTCGTGTAATATATATCACTAGATTGATCCCGTCTAAAAAATTATATTTATCGCTTTAAAATGTTGAAACATTTAAGAATAATAATTAACAATGAAAACAAACTCTGCATTTGAAATGCAGGCGGATGACTGGGAATTGGCAGAGTTGCACACTCATGCATGCTTATTAGGATTACTTTCATCTGACGCTTTTCAATTTACTGACATAATAGCATCAATAAATCTGTCATTATTTGTTACTAATTTCCTATAAAATACATTCATTATATACTACAATGATAAAATCGCTATCAGAAATGGTAAGTAGTAAACCAAGTAGTGCATATGAATCCATTATGTGTTTCTTAATGTTAAATAATGACAAACGTGTACAATATATCGGTTTAATGGATAAGCACTTTTAAGTTCTTTGAATTGAAATACACACATATTTATAATACAGAAAACAGCGAATGCTTACATGAATAAATATATACATACACTATTTTTTTTAATCTCACAGAGTAAATGAAATGTTTTTATACAAATAACTATTGATTGCGATATTTAAAAAAATATATTTAAAAAAAAATTCTTAATTAAATTTATTATGTTTTTAATTTTTTTTCAGTAATGACCAGGTGTGGTGAAGTCTGCAAATACAGAATAATAATTTGTAATAAAAAAAAGAAAACACTCGTGCACACACAAGTGCACTCACGAACTAAAGTATAAATTAAAAAAATATAAACAGTGATTAAAGAGATGATCTGTAATATGCAAAATGCTTAAAAAGTACAGATTAAGGTTATTTTATTATGTACTAAAATTTATTGTTTGTCCTCATTTGTTTACTACATACAGTGTTCTGTTACTTTTTGATAGTGTTTGAAACTGTACGTTCTGGAATGAACACACAAAAGGCATTGTTACATGGTAAACTGGCTACGTAGCTAAACACTCGAGGATAAATAAATCTAATGTCTGCTCATGTACTTTGTTGCCAGTCATACAAAAAATCATGGCATGTAGATTGATTTGGTATAATTACGAAATAGAATCAATTTGAACATAAATAATTAATTGAATATTATTTAATTGTATGAAATGTGAAGAAAATTATTAAAAAAATATTCATGGAAAGTAATGATGAAATTAAAAAGGTAGATAAATGGACAACTTTTTTAAAGGCACCCCGGTTGAGAATAACTTCTAAAATTCCCCAGTCAACTTTCTTAAAACCCCAATGCACATAAAAAAATAATGTAATAAGTAATGTACTGTGATATTGTTTTTGCCGTATTATTGAGAGAAAATGCTTATAGCAGCTTGATTGTAAACCTTAAAATGTGTCTAATTTTTATGAATTTCTATTAACATAAACGGTCCTTGCGTACTATGCGGGCCAGGCGGACAGATCACCAAAACCGGTTCTCTATCACCAGTTTTGATTATCACTGCCAGTCGGCAATCTTATTTTAAAAGTAACTAGGGGGCTCTGCCCCCTACGAGCTACGCTCGCCAACCTTTGTTCAGAGACACCAAATTCCAAAAAGCACGCTAATTTGATCGACTTTAAAAATATTGAATTAAAATTAAAAAAATAATAATAAATAATAAAAAAACAGTAGTGATCTCTCTGTAAACGGGTTTCCATTCGTTTTTCTTGGATTGGGGATTTTTAAGACCATATCTGCTGCTGTTAAAAGATACAATGGCTGTTTTCGTATTTAATTAAAAAAATTAGTTAAACATTCGAAAATAAGCTAATGTAAAATGAATTAAGTAAACAGTGTCATTGTCTCCCGGTATTTTTTAACAGCGCTATAAGATAGTTCTTTTAAATAATTCGTTTTAAATGTATCGTTTTAAATCTGACGTAATTTACACCAAAGTTTTATTTCTCTTATTAATATTCACGTGAAAATACTTTTGTTGTTAGAAGGAAATATTATTTGCGCTGTCTTCGAATTCACGATAATAGTTGAAAATATTATCTCAAAATATCAAGTAAATGTCTCGCGCAGATATCTTTTTTAATTTAAATTGTTTTGCCATATTTTTTGTCCATTTTAAATATGACGTAATTTCCTCCATTTACAGGTTTTAACGCATAGTAGTTTTTTATTTTAACATTTTGTTTCTCTTTTAAAATTCCAGTGTAAATATGGTTCTTATGACGCAATTTTCCTTCTTTTAACATGTAATCATTTTATTCTAATTAAAAAAAAAATCTGTTTACAATAGTCCCGTGTAAATAAATTTTTAATTTGAAGTAAACATTATTGTTTGCGCTGTTTATACAGTTGGCAACAGTTTAAATTAATAACATTTTTTAAATTTGTAAAAAATATCTCTCGAAATACTAAAAATTTGAATTTAAAATAGAAATAAAACCTCAAAAAATAGTCAAATAAAAAAAATAAATGCAATCCGCACACCGGGAACTTATAACCTATAAAATGATCTAAAAATAATTAAATTCTCATGTATAGTTTTTTCTCCAATAAAACTTTTTTAATGGAACGATTTTGTCCAACTTTAGCATTAAATATCTCTGAAAGTAATTCTTCGATTTGAAAACTGTCTGCATCAGCGCGTTTATCAAATATCTTTATAATACCACCGATTTCCATATTTTTGTATACGACAGTTTTTTTTTAATATTAACGAAGAAAGGCCATGCTCAAGGCATACTTAGATACTACTACAGGCAGACTGATTTGCGTTTAATGTATGAAGTCGCTCGCCAGAGGACTCTGATACCCTGCCCAAAATTGAAATTTGACACTGACCGTAACTGAAACAACCTGGGAAGGGTAGATATGTAAACAAACAAAAAAATTACGTCATGTCGCCATGGTTACGTTTATAATTCTGCTGACATTCCAATCAAGCTTAGAAATGACAGCTAATTCGAATACAGCTGTTAAGGGTTATTATAAACTGTCCATATCAATGTAAATGTAAAGTTCTATTTATTTAAGTGACTAATATAATGTGTTTCTCTTTAAAACTGTTAAACCAACACACATAAAAATATATAAATAAAAAAACACATGCTTAGTCTAAAACATTAATATCACAAATTTATTTGGTACCACTTAGTTATCCCGTCGACCAATTTCGCCAAATTATATAAATCGCTAAAACACTCGCCAAATTATACAAATTGACATAATTTTTATTTTAAATAACGAAAGAACAAATAAATTAGTATAACATTAATAAATATACAAATAAAACGTCGAAATAAAAATCACTTGATGACATAAACACGTGTAACTTGCTTACAGTCAAGTGAATGTGACATTTACGATCAAGCATTATTGGCATTTAATCTTATAGTTTGGCGATAGATTTTTGGTCGACGGGATAACTAAATACCATTTATTTACTATTTTCACTGCTGAAACAATAAAACTGATAGAAATTTTTTTAATATATTAAAATACTCATAAAATTCCTTGTAATAATTAATAAATGTAATTTATTAAGTAACAAATACCCTTACATGATTTAATCAAAATTGCTTGGATAACATAGAATATTGCAACGATATTTAAATCCGTGATCACCATTTCTTTCTCTGATTAAAAATAAGAATATTTAATGTTTAAGGAAGATCGGCTTTTTTTTCTTCTTCTTCTTCTTGGTTCGGGCGATATTAAAAACAAATATTTTACCGGTAACAGTAAATTAATCAAAAATAGCTGCTTCAAGTCAGTTATGAGAACTGTAGTTTGATAAAAATCAAATTTTAATTTTAAAACGTGTATATGAAACCAAGCTATTTTTATATAAATAAGGGGCATTCAAAAAAGAATAACAGAACCGGTATTTTTCATGAATGAATCAAACGATCAAGGTAAACAATAAATAATTTAGCTAATCTTAAAAGTATGTGTAACACTAAAATGCTACAATTTGTGTAAAATAGCCTTTTAAATCGAAGGAAATTGAAGAATATAAATATTTAATTTACTAGCAGGCTATGCCCGCTGCGCTGGTCAGTATTTTCAAATGAACCTTGGATTATATGAAATAAATTTGAACTTGTATTTTAAACAATTTGGACCTTCAGCTGGACTTTGCTCATTGCTGAAAACGATGCGAACGCCATTGCAATATTATATTATCTTAAGCGTTGGACAAAATTTAGCTATTAACCAGCAATTCTTTTATTTGATTATTAACAGTTCACTTTTGGTAGGATAATGTGACCCTTATGACAACAGGAATTAAAATGTTCTCTGATCTGACATTACTAAATTAGAATCCATTAGAATGATGGCAAAGATTGACTGTTGAACACGAATAATGTTCAGGTGGTTCATTTTCGTTTGATAGTTCTTGAACTCCAGTTCGCGCAATATGTGATTCTGGTAGCTTAAATATAATCTCACTGAATGATACGTTGTATTTTTTAATAAACGTCCTCTTGTGACAGATCTACTATTACTGTTTTCTCTCTTTGTATTCCAGCAGACTAAATACCGTAAAAAAAAAAAAAAAAAAAAAAAAAAAAATGTATTGAACAATTTTTCGTCAAAAAAGAATGTTTAACTTTCATATTTCAAGGAAAAGTGAAATATAAAAAAGTGTGTTTTTAAAGCTGAATTGTTTGAATAAAATTAAAATGACGTCATTTTCACTGCCTTTTCATTTTGTAGAGCATTTACAATCATGAAACCGTTTACACGTTATAAAACTTGATGACTTAATCTTGCAAAAAAATAAACCTCTTGCATCAAATAAAATCTTTCTAATCATCTGTAATCGACTCCATTGTGATGGTCTACGTCAAACCTTAAGACTGATGCAACAATATTGTTACATATTTACCAGAGTTAATAACAAAACAAACTTAATTACTCGCCAAAATACGATCCAGTAAATAATGTCGAAATATTCATGTCTTAAATAGACCTGACAATGATAAATAAAGTTAGTTATACAAAAATTTTAGCAATAGGCATTTTGGTGAATACTTGAACCGGAGATTTATTTTGCATTTTCCTAAAGAGCATAATAACACACGGACAAATAAATAGCCTTGCTAATTCCTTTATAGTCAAGAGTAAATTAATTTACCGTCTATTGTGTAAATAACTCAGATTATGAAAATAACTCTTAATTTGTTGCTAAGTTTAGCTGAAGCGACGAATTAAAAATATATATATATCTGAAATTAAATTCAGCAAGCAATTTCTATTGCAAAATTTTGACTTTTTTTTACAATAATAATAACGCATAATTGCAGAAATCTTCTTAAGAATCTTATTATATCCTAACTTTTAAAGCAGTGAATATTCCTATAGGTGAAATTGACAATAGGTCCGACATCTTAAAAAAAATAACATAATACGCAATTTCCCATTAATAAGTAATAATCTGAGTTCAAGGATATGAAAATGACATGCTTGAAGAAAACAAAACGGCATGTTTCTATAGTAATGGTATTCCATATTATGATAAAAAATATTTTAAATCTCTGAAATTAAATTATTCTAGCATATGTGTGTATTTAGCAGACATGTACACTAACATTTAAATTCCTGCTACATAATTATAAATTTAACTGCTTTTTATATGAATTACATTTGAATATAAAAATTTACTCCAAAATCTTCTCCTAAACATGAAAAAAAAAAAAAAAATGATTGCGACCTTCGCCTGGCTTATTTCACGCTTCTGCTTTTGTGGCTTAAAATTGCATTGTTTGGCGACAACAGTAAATTCGATCTCCAAATTAAACAAATAACGTACAATTCGCAGTTAGAGCCATTTTTAAAAATAATTCTGCTAATTTCTCCTGTAAGAAACATAATGGGAGAATAGATAAAAATCAAAATAAAATTATTTAAAAAAAAAAAGAAAAAGAAATTTATTCAGATTTTATCTAATGAAATTTTTGAGAAGCATTTTTTCTTTAACCTAGCGCGCAAAAGATAAAAACGCCAAATATGGTATCCACTCAAAATTTTCTTAGTTAATTAAAAAAAATAATAAGAATACTGAGATTTTATATAATCAAATTTTTAGTTGCATTTTTCGGTACTACTTGATTAGGCATTGATGTCATATATGCAACACATTGGCGCGATTTTTTTCTGACGCCAATTTGGCGTAAACCTTGTTTTCGAATATCAATTACATATGTATTTTAAAAAAGGGAATAGCAATAGAAAAAATGTTTAATTAATAACTATAGAACAAAACAATTTGTATAATTTTTAAAAAGAAAATAAAAGTTAATAAATAATTTGTTAATAAATAAACAACAACCTCCTGGTTACCATATCAAGCAAAATAACGATACTTTGGAGCCACTTAAGTATCCCGGTGCGTATATGAGATTGGCATCTGAAAAAAATCGCGCCAACGTGGCGTGTATATGACATCTGTGTCCTTGATTATTCCGTCGACAAAAAAACTGTCGCCAAACTGTAAGGTTAAATGCTAATAATGGATGATCGTAAATGTCACATTCAGATGACTAAATATGTTAAACGTGCTTGGTAGTCATCAAGTCTTTTTAATTCGACGTTTTATTTGTAAATTGATTATTGTTTTCCTAATTTACATGTTCTTTCGTTATTTAAAATTACTGCAAAACTTGAAAATTATTTTCTTTAAGCCTATATTTAATGTTTACATAAATTTTATAGTTATATACGTCTGCGTTTTTTGGCTAAATAAAGAGTATCAGGTTCCTTTAAATTTTCCGTTATCATTGATATTTATTGCGTGTTCTTTAATATATGCGATTATTACATTTAAAATACTTCTTATTCACAAAAACTATATCCTAAAAATATACTTTGTTTTTGGTTTAATTTAATAATTCTTCATGTAAATACGTTAACTATTAGTATTCTTTTGTCCGAAATTACCTAAATAAATCAAATTTTATATTTCGTATATCGCTTTACGCCATAAGTGAACGTCATCATTAAAGTAACCCTATTCTTTAGTGATTTTTTTAATTTAAATTAATTAATTTTTCTTTCTTAAAAGTTCAGAATGGCAACATTCTTCCATGTGTATAATTTGGCGAATAATTTGGCAATTTGTATAATTTTGCGAAATTGGTCTACGGAATAATGAAGTAGTAACCATTTTTCTTAATCTGGTGGAAGCGATAACGCGCCAAATATTGCATCAATTGAAATATTTCTTATTGAATTCATATTTAAGCATTACGAATATTCCTTTCATGTTTGTTTAAATTAAATATATTCGTTTACAGTATTTTCCCTCATTAAAGCGGTTTTTTCTTTCTTTAAAAAAAAAATTAAATATTAGTAATTATTTCCTTCTTTTGTTTGCAAGATGTTTGTATTATTTTCTAACGGGTATAGCCATTTCAATTCATTTATCAAAGATAATTTTCGCCAAAATGACCACTGGCAACCCTTTCGCTGAAAATATCAATAAAATACGAAATTTGTTATCAAAAATCATAGCTAACCCTGTATATTTTCTCATAAATCACCCCAGGAATATTTCCTATAGAATGATACAATTTGGAAAAAAATCCAACGGGTAGTTTTTGAAAACACTCGAGCGGAACTTTCAGAGCTTACTGCTTTATAATATATTAGTAAAACCCCGCGGCTTTGCTCGCGTAATATTTGAAATATGCCAAGTGATATTTATATGTTTAATTTTTATTAAAATGTACTAACTAAATTTTTATTTTATTAAAAGGTAATATTTTATTTTATTAAAAGGTACGTATTACTTTTAGGAATAATTAAAAAAAAATTACTATTTAAAACACAGTTTGATTAAATATCATTTTTACACTGCATAAGGCAGAAATGAGACTTAAATTAATAAAACGAAATAAAACAAAATAAATAATAATTTAGAAAATATTTTGAAACTTTTATGCTCAATTAATACGCTCATTTCCGTATTCATTTGAAGTTTTGAATTTTTTAGAAACCATCCTCTTACATCTTAAAATTAACCATCATGTCAAATTCCAAGTTCTACCACCTCTCTAAACATAAAGGGCTAAATAGGAACTGTTGTTGAAATAGCTGTTGAAATAGGAACTGTCACCATTAATTTGCCAAAATTAATTTTGAAATTGGTTTGTTATTTCCTAATATTCCACAGAAACGTAATTTAGAAAGCTTTTAAAGGCCTTTTTTAGAGCGTTTGTTGTTTCTGTGAATCCCAGGTGGTAGAATCATCGGCATAAAATATAGCCTGTATAGGATCAGAGACTGTTACCATTGATTCGCAACTATTACTTTTATATTTGGTTTATATTTCTTCAAATAGCGTAGAAATCGTAATTTAGGACTTTTTTAGAATGCTTTTCGCACCTCCCCTTCACTTCACCCCTTTTTAATTTGAATTTATTTTCGACAGTCCTTCATGGGCATTTATATTTTATAACTACCATGCCATATTTAAAGTTTCTAGCCTTTTCAGTATCACAGAAATCGCAATTTAGAAAGTTTTTAGCTACTGCAACCCTCTGGTGGTAGTGGCACAGACATAAAATATAGCTCATGTTTGAGCAGGTTCTATCACCAACAATTTGTTATCATTATTTTTTTAATCGGTTTGGTATTTGAAAAGATTACATAAAAATTATAATTTATAACGCTTTTCACTAACTTCATCTTTTTAAATTTGAAATTTTCTTTCGACAGTTCATAGAAAGCAGTTGCATCTTGTAAGTAAATAACATGCCATACTTCAAAGTGTTAGACCCTTCAGTTATGCAAAAAACGCAAATTAGAACATGTTTTGCTTTTTCAATCCTCAGATGGTAGTGACAGCAACATAAAATACAACCTATGTTATAGCAGGCACTGTCACCCTTGATTTGCAACCATTACTTTTGAAATAGCTTTGGTATTTCCTTAGATTGAGCAGAAATCGCAATTTAGAACGTTTTTAGGACGCTTTTCGCGCATTTTCACCGCTTTTTAAATTTCCAATTTTTTCGAAACTTCTTAAAGATCATTTATAGCTAATAAATATGTACCTTGCTTAATTTTAAGTTGCTAGCCCCTACCGATCGCAAAAATCGAAATTTAGAACTTTTTTTTGCTCCTGCAACGTCTTAGTGATACCGACATAAAATAGCGTCTATGTTAGAGAGGAGGCTGTCAGCATCAATTTCCTACCATTACGTTTGAAATCAGATTCAATCTTCCTGAGATATTGCCGACAAATCGGCATCAATTTCCTACCATTACGTTTGAAATCAGATTAAATCTTCCTGAGATATTGCCGACAAATCGGCATCTAGAACATTTTTAGAACGCTTTTCGCGCATTTTCACCGCTTTTTAAATTTCCAATTTTTTCGAAACTGTTCTTAAAGATCATTTATAGCTAATAAATATGTACCTTGCTTAATTTTAAGTTGCTAGCCCCTACCGATCACAAAAATCGAAATTTAGAACTTTTTTTTGCTCCTGCAACGTCTTAGTGATACCGACATAAAATAGCATCTATGTTAGAGAGGAGGCTGTCAGCATCAATTTCCTACCATTACGTTTGAAATCAGATTCAATCTTCCTGAGATATTGCCGACAAATCGGCATCAATTTCCTACCATTACGTTTGAAATCAGATTAAATCTTCCTGAGATATTGCCGACAAATCGGCATCTAGAACATTTTTAGAACGCTTTTCGCGCATTTTCACCGCTTTTTAAATTTCCAATTTTTTCGAAACTGTTCTTAAAGATCATTTATAGCTAATAAATATGTACCTTGCTTAATTTTAAGTTGCTAGCCCCTACCGATCACAAAAATCGAAATTTAGAACTTTTTTTTGCTCCTGCAACGTCTTAGTGATACCGACATAAAATAGCATCTATGTTAGAGAGGAGGCTGTCAGCATCAATTTCCTACCATTACGTTTGAAATCAGATTCAATCTTCCTGAGATATTGCCGACAAATCGGCATCAATTTCCTACCATTACGTTTGAAATCAGATTCAATCTTCCTGAAATATTGCCGACAAATCGGCATCTAGAACGTTTTTAGAACGCTTTTCGCGCATTTTGCTCCTGCATCTCCTCTGGGGTAGTGGAAACAGATATAAAATATAGCCTACCTTGGAGCAAGATCTGTCACTATCATTTTTACACCATTATATTTGAAATCGGTTCAGTACTTCCTGAGATTGCATAGAAATCGCAATTTAGAAAGTTTTTTATAGCGCTTTTTGCGCATTTTGACCCTGTTTTAAATTTCGATTTTTTTAGGAAATGTCCTTAGAGATCATTGATATCTTATAACTAACTACCATTCCAAATTTCACGATTCTAGGCCCTTCCGTAACGCAAAAGCCGCAATTTAGAAAGTTTTTTGCTCCTGCACCCCCTTTGGGATAGTGGCACCGACATAAAACATCCCCTATGTTGGAGCAAGGGTTTTCACCATCATTTTGACGCCATTATTTTTTAGATTGGTTTAATATTTCCTGAGATTGTGTAGAAACCACCATTAGAACGTTTGAACGTTTTTTAGAACGCTTTTCGCGCATTTTCACTCCTTTTAAATTTCGAATTGTTTAAGAACTGTTCTTAGAAATCCTTTATATCTAATAAGTAGCTAATATTTCAAATTTCATATTTCTAGGCCCTTCAGTAACACATAAATCGCATTTTTAGAACGTTTTTTACTCATGCACCGCATCTGAGGTAGTGACACCGACATAAAACATAGCCTATCTTGGAGCAAGTGTTGTCACCATCATTTTGACATCAATATTTTTTAAATCGGTTTGGTATTTCCTGAGATTGTGTAGAAACTACCATTTAGAACGTTTTTAGAACGCTTTTTGTGCATTTTCACCCCTTTTAAATTTCGAATTGTTTAAGAACTGTTCTTAGATATAATTTATATCTTATAAGTAACTAATATTCAAAATTTCATATTTCTAGGCCCTTCAGTAAAGCTAAAATCGCATTTTTAGAAAGTTTTTTGCTCCTACACCCCCTTTGGGGTAGTGGCACCGACATAAAACATAGCCTATCTTGGAGCAAGCGTTGTCACCGTCATTTTGACACCAATACTTTTTAAATCGGTTTGGTATTTCCTGAGATTGTGTAGAAACTACCATTTAGAACGTTTTTTAGAACACTTTTTGTGCATTTTCAACCCTTTCAAATTTCGAATTGTTTAAGAACTGTTCTTAGACATCATTTATATCTTATAAGTAACTAATATTCAAAATTTCATATTTCTAAGCCCTTCAGTAACGCTAAAATCGCATTTTTAGAACGTTTTTTGCGAATACACCCCCTTTGGGGTAGTGGCACCGACATAAGATATAGCCTATGTTCTAAGTTGGACTAACACCATCATTTTGATACTATTACTTTTGGAATCGGTTCGGTAGTTCCAGAGCTTATCTCCGACAAATAAACAATTTTTTCCTCTTTATAATAGGAGTATAGATTACATGAAAATACGATCAATGATTCTGAAACCTCGACGATGAGAATTCGTCGATTCTATCTGGGCAGGGTATAAATGTAAACAAAGAGCACGTTGTGAAGTTTTGGTTCAGAGTTTGAAGTTGGATCCGACTTCACTTTTTCGGCGAAATGCGCGGGCCGTTATATATCATAGTAGGCTATGGCCATGCTTAAGCCAAGACTCCCTTATCATAAAACAGACATGACAATCCGAAGAAAGTCTATGGGTAAAAATGTCCCCGATAATTACCAACTTATTAGCTGACCTTGTCCCGTAAGTTACGCCACCTGGTGTATACTCATGGTACTACTCCATAAACAAATGCTTAGTAAAAAATTGAAAATGTTGTGTTATTGGCAAAATTGTATAAAATATTTTTCGAATTCCAGTAAAATAAAGGCGTAAAAAAAAATATTTCGCACAATTATGTTCTGGCTTTAAAAAATGAAACATATCAAAAATGAAGATTTAAATATAAGATTTATTGATATTTTTTCAGGTCTACTTGTTAGTTATCCCGTCGACCAATTTCGCCAAATTATATAAATCGCCAAACTACTCGCCAAGTTCTACAAATTGACACAATTTTTTATTTTAAATAACGAAAAAACAAATAAATTAGTATAACATTAATAAAAATACAAATAAAACGTCGAAATATTGGTTTTATTGGCCATTGTTGGCATATAATCTTAAAATTAATTAATTTATGGCAAACCATTATTGGCATTTAATCTTGCAATTTGGCGACAGTAATTTGGTCGACGGGATAACTAACAAGTACCATTTTCAGTATATAGGACTTTGCGGGTTATTATTTTTTTTTAATCTTGGCACAATTTGGGCTTCGGAAAGAGCGATTTGTTGCCGATTGATATAAACAGTTATGAAAACAAAACTTATGAACTGTCAGCTTGTTTTATAAGAATTTACGGCACAGATGTCATTTCCGACGCTAATTTTGCGAAAACCTCGTTACCATATCATCTATATCGGTAGCAGCCTTACCGACTTATATAAGTGAGAAATGCCAAGCTGGACATCGTCCTTGTGGTTTAGTGGTAGAGCACTGGAGATCTATTGCAGGGACCCGGGCTCGATTCCCGGCTTGGACATTTTTCACTAAGTTGGTTTACGCTTTGTTAGCAGTGTGATAATTCACATCATTAATATTCAATAATTTCAAGCGTAATTTCACTGCTGAAATGTAGTTGAAAAATTAATTAAAATTGTATATCATCTATATCCGGATAACCATATCAAGCAAAATAACGACGCTTTGGTGCCAGTTAAGTATCCGGTGCGTATATGACATTTACGCCAGAAAAAAATCGCGCCAATATGACATCTGTGCCGAATTTACATGTATAAATTTAGTTTCTAGATATTATTATTGTTTTTTATATACGATTTGTTTATATGTGTATATAAAATAGATAAATGCCTTTTTTATATTAAACAAATTGTACAAATATTGGAAAATATTGCTTCTTTGTGTGAAACAGTGAATATGCTTCCAGAAACTACGTTGCCAAATTTTCTTCTCTCGCCAAGGCCCCTATACTTGAAAAATACCGATTTATTATTATATAATGTAGAATTAGCTAATGTTCTGTAATCTGTTCCACAGTAAAAGTTGACTGCAAAAACGCGATGCTGGAATAATGTGGTATCAAGTATACGGTTTAAAAATAAAATTAATTTTGCGCCAAACTACACTTACGCCAATTGGCTCTAGGTCTGATTAAGGAAGAATACTCAAATTAAGATTTACAAACACCAAAATCGTAGCATGACAAGAATACGGTATTTGCGGAAAGTTGAGGGACATGTATAAATTTAAGTGATTATTAAACTTTATTTTTCCAATTTTTTAAGTGTTTATGACTTCAGTCTGTTTTTTTGTGTATCTATGCGTGTTTTAACTTCCCTAAAATACTTTGATACATTTTAGTAAAACTTACATAACATATGTGATTTAAAACAAGGAAATTAATTACGCACCAAACTATGCCCGCCAAGATATGCCAATTGGCTGTGGAGCCAATTATGAAACTTTCGATAGATTAATACATATAAACTTTATATGAAAAAACAGTGAAGCTTTCATCTAAAGTATGTTAAACTGAAATGATCCCTCATACCTTCAAAAATAAAACAAATGATAGGCCAATAAATAAATAAATGACACTGTGCATTGAAACAAATTGAAGGAGCGATGTTAAATTAATACTGTAAGGTGAAATTAATTGTGAAAAGAAAAGTAATAGCAGAAATAAAATAAATCACATATTTGAAAATATAAGAGAAAATGAAATATTTTACATTTTCTGGATCTAGATGCTATCCATTTATTTCAATAACTAATATCACTGAGAAATTCATGGTAAAATAATTTTCTTTCCTGATTATTATTATTATTATTATCATCATCATTTATTTACATAACGGAATACAGCAGTAAACATTTTTTGTTTAACAGTAAAATAAGTTCATTTTTTAAATAAAACATCTAGAACATATGAAAATTTTAAGATTAACAACTATCATTTGCAAACTACAAAGCACATCGTAAAGAAATTGGTAAAAGACAAACGGAAAACAAATTAAAAAATATTTCTGTTTCTCACGTTAGATGGCGCTAGTCACGGGAAACCATACGGTTTCTAACCACGTGTACAGCGGACAAAGGAAACTTAGCGCTTGCGAGGCCTGTTATTTCGATAAGGAGGCCTTGGCTTAAGCATTTAAACTGGATAAGTTCTACCCGGAATATCTACGCAGATTTTCATTGGTCCATTTCCAATTCAAAACTTTTTTTATATATATAGAAGGATTACATACATAAAATCGTTAAAAATGATAATATTAAAGCAAGTTAAACTGATACAAAACAGTAATTTAGCATATATTTATTAAATGTGAAACATCAAATTCACGGCTTTTAGCAATAAATGATATTAATAATGGTAATTTTATTTCCAGTGGTTTATTATCCCCATCCGATTGAATACAATATAAATCACATGCAAGGGGCTGTTCAAATATTATGTAAGCATGTTTTTGACAATTTTTGATCCCCCCTCCCCCTTGTCAGCAAAAATAAGCAAATCGCAACCCCCCTTAATAATTACGTAAGCAAATTGCAACCCCCCCCCCCCACACACACACACACACTTTTTTTTAACAGTAATAATTCAATTTAAACAAATTAGGACATAATACATATAAAAAAAAAACTCTACTCGACTTAAAAAAATAATAAAAAAAGGATTGCTTTATTTCCTTACAATTCTATTTAAGAAAATTTCTTAGATCACAATTTTAGAAGAACTTAGCCATTTGTAAAATTTAAATTTGAACATGCCCATATCTATTCCAATGCCGGCCACGGCTGCTCAAGCCATTTTTCCATATCTGTTCTGATATTGGCTTTCAGTTTTACTTGATTATCTTCATCGCTCGATGAGCAGCAATTCTCAATGTCGTATAAGCAGGCCTTCTCGCTTTTTTCACTGTTTTGAATTTTGTTGTGTCTGTTTGCTGACTTCTGAGATGCATGATAGTGGCCACAACTTCCACAAGTTCTTGCGGATAATTGCAACTTTATGGAAGGGCAAAAATAATCATATAGCATCTTTAAAAATCCCTTTGTTGAAATATTCATATTTAAGGCCAGACGCAGACTTAAATCTATAAATTCCCCCTCCTCACTTGTAATGATGTCATTTGACGATTGTATCATTTTAATTGAAGGAGGAATGAACCGTCCTTTTAACCCATAACTACTGTGAGCGGTCTGACAGACCGCTCCAGTTTTTCCCTCATGCATTTCCACTCCTCAGAGTAGATAATGATTCTCAACCTTACCTCTACCTTCCTGAAACTGTCCCCCCCCCTCCCCCAAGGTCACATTCCGCTTGTCATTCTGCTAGCTGTTTTTGTTATTTTATTTTTATTTATTTATTTATTTATTTTTTTTTTAGTATTTTCATTGCGAAAGCGGTCTGTCAGACAGCTCACAGTAGTTGTGATTCTGTTTTTGCCCGAGAAGGAACTTTTCATTTTCTTGATAGGTTATACTTCATTTCATGATATTATGGAAAAATTGTAATCTAATTTTTCGAGAACACGTCCAGCATACCTGAAACAAACTGAAATTGAAGCGGCTGTAAGAAAGTAGTCGGATATAGAATATTCAGATTCTGAATATTCTGAAAATGAATTTCTTGAAAGTGATAACGAGTCCCGTTCGGAATTATGGACGATGAAGAAAATATTTAAAGTAACTCAGAATATTTTTATGGAAAAAAATAATTTTATATGGAGTACAAAAGAACCAAATAGTTTTGTTCGATCTCCGAAACATAATGGCCCCACCAGTGGCTGAGAGGTTCTGCTCTCGAAGCTGGTAGACGGGAGGTGCTGGGTTCGAACCCAATCGCGCCCGTCGGCCTAATCGTTCGGAGTTTTCGTGGTTTTCTTCGAACCTTGGATTTCCAAGCGTTAATACGGGTTAGGTTCCCTTAGAAAGACCCCCACGAAGGGCACACCCCCTGGGCCTATATCCCTCGTGCAGATAATTGGCCGTCATAAATACAACCAACCAACCAACCGAAACATAATATTGTGGTGCTGCTGCCGAGTTTAAAAGGTGCCGCAAAATCTGGGCAAAACACAGAACCAGAAGAAACTTATAATTTACTATTTGTTAAAAACATTATAGAAGTTATAGTTAAATGGACTAATGTAAAAATTAAAGAATGTAAATTGCGTTATTCTGATCAAACGAGTCACGAACTTAGTGATAAGGATGATATTGAAATAAAAGCATTTCTTTGATTGGTACTCGGAAGTTTTCAAATCAAATCGAAATTCTGCCTTCAATGTTTGACAATGCTAGGTATTGACTGAACATTTTGTACTGTGTAGTAAAAAAGGAATTGTTTCTATTTATTTTATTTCTATGGTGATGTATAAATTCTCATGTATTTAACTCTATTTTTAAAAAAAAAATGTTTGTAGATATGTACTTAGACATTAATTTACGAGCGTTTTTTATTTATAAAATGATATTTTTTATGCAAATATAATATTATTTTTACTATTTAGCTATACTTTTATTAGATATTCATACATTTTTTACCCCCCAAAAATACATTGTTATTCAAAGATTATTAGATGAGTTTAACATTACATATTTCTTTTCCTGGATGTCCTACAATAAATCACTTTTTCTTACTATCCCTATATAACGGGATACCAGTTTTTAGTCTTCGAAAAATAAATTTCAAGTTTCGAAAGATGATTTATAAATCGATTAAGTAGATAAGTATTGGTAAACAAACCTTTTTTATCACTTAGGCGATATTTTATTCATGTTTTGATTTTAGCGGTCTGAGAGACCGCTCACAGTAGTTATGGGACAATTTTTGTCATAGTAGTTAAGGGTTAATATACGAAATAATAGACTACGTGCAGGAGAGCAAAAATTCTTTTTTTCGCTTTTTACAATTTGCAGCAAATGTTGACTTTCTTGTACATGCTTCGAATACCAATCCAAGTCATAACCAAGAGAGTCTGGTTCGCCTGAATCAACATATGTGGCAGTAACAGGATAACCGTCAATGTTTAATGAGTTCCTGATATCTGCGAGAGTTTTACCAACATGTGCAAAGTTATTTTGCTCCATTTCTTCATGAATAGTGCGACCGTTCTCATCGAGATGGGAACCATAATTATCATGAGGGTGTATAAGACCAGACAGTTCTCGACTGAGTGGTGCCATTCACCTTTCTACTCAGTTATATGCACTTCTTCCAGGAGAATTGCACGCTGTGAAAATTGCATCCAAATCATGCTTTCTGAAATGGTTAATAGCAAACGATATAACTTTCTGGTAGAGGAAATTCTTGTCTGGACCTCCATTAACCGTAACTATGATTAAAGGTTTGATGAAACCCTCTTCTGTTTTCACTAATTTTTCAAAGTCTTTGAGTATTAATAGAGTTTCAAAATCCTGAGCATGAGTATTTGCTGTGGAAGAACTGTGTTTCCTACTTCTTATAGCTATGCATGTTGGACGAGAATAACCGAGGGTTTATTTTAACCTGCATGCCAGGAGAAATCACAATACCAGCGATAACAGACGGGATAAGTTTGTGGCGTTCAGCGATGACACAGTCGTGGTCGGGTAAGGATATACGAACTCCATATGGATCAGTATCGGAGCCTGTTTATTGTCTGCTGTAATTCCCAAAGGTACATGCGCTTTGTCACCTTGTGAAACGAGAAACACTTGCATGGGTCCAAGAATTGAAGCTAAAGTTTCTAAATAGCGGATGGATGTTACTGCAAATTGGGTATCAATGTGAGATCGGCGATAATCAGCCTGAGACCAAGAAAGTTTTATCGGCACTGTGGTGACATGTCTTCGAACCTCGATGGTTGAGGAATTGCAAACGGAGATATGTTCTACTCCTGCTTATTGCAAAATCAACCTTTTCCAGTTCTGCAATCAAGTCATCAAGAGTTTTGACACTTCGTATTGACTCGCTTCTTCTTTTTGCATCTGCAACACTTCCAATAATAACTATGTCTGCTATTAATAATGGTCTGCTAGCAATAATGATTGATCTACTTTTATTTTAAACTTGATATTCCTACTGATTCCCTCAAAGCTAATTTTTTTAATGTCTGGATTATCGTGGCAGATTTCTTCAAGCTTTGTTCGCTTGGTGATTCGATGTTTAATTTGGTATTCAGCATTTGTCGTTTCCTTTTTAAGGATTGTTTTTCTTTTTTTTAGATCACTGGAAACCTTATTTATCTGTTTTTGAATTTGAGATACATTGTTTTCAATTCAATTGGATTACATTTCATTTTTAGTAAGGTACAAAATTTGAAAACAGTTAAAAGATTATCTGCTACAAAACTTACGTATTTTTAATTTTTCCCCCCATGGATGCATTAATTTTCGAGTTATCTGAAAAGAAGAAATAAGGTTTATATTGGCTACGCCATATTTAAAAAGTAATAACTCGTTTTTTGACATTCCCTTGGTCTTTATTTATTGCCATACTGACCATGTTTCGCCAATGCTACGCGGTCATTTTATCTTATCTATCTTTTTTCCAATTTTTCCAAATAATTATGTACTCTCAGGACTCTTAAAGCTTTAAAATTTTAGAAATTTTAATTTTTTTAAATGTTAAACTCCTATCTTTTCTGAACATTTTGATATAATTCTTTCCTTGAAATTCCCATTAGAACAGAAGTTATGGCTTTTACATTTATACAGGTTCAATAGCTGAAGCGTCGTTTCGGAAACTTTGAAGACATTTTTTCTCCAAATGACGTTTTTGGGCATGACGCGCACGATATCGCAAAAACTTATGAATATTTTTTCATGAAATTTTCAAAACTTATGTTTCATGTTAGTCTGTATAAACTGAACCTAAAATTTCCTTTTTATTGTTCAAAACAATATTTTTTTAGGCGATTATACTGTTGAAATTTTCTTAATTTTGCATTAGCTAAATACAACTCTGTATTAAAAATATAAAAAAGCTTTAAATACAAATTTATTTAGATTCGGATTAATTATTACAGTCTTAAGTATAAGTTGGCACCAAAATTTTCATTCTAGTTGCAATACTTATTTTGTAATCGTGCGCGTAAGCTGTTATGCCGATCTTTTGCTCATCAAATGTCTAACAGTTTGGAGCCCCCTGTAAATGCTAATTCTGCATCTTATAATTTTTTAAATACATGAAATGAAAGAACATACTTATATATTTTATTCCATTTAAAATTGTGTCTTAAAATCAAATACATTTTAAGATATTAAATGTTGAAAATGGTCTTTTTTTTCCTTTTTTCCAATTTTAAGAGTCCTGAGACCCCTTATGCAGTTCGTCCTCAACTCTTTTTAGCACCAACACCTCTAACTCTTTGTCAATTTTAGAAGACTTTTTGTACTGCTGCCACACATCATTAGTTTTACATTGGATATCCTTCAAAGGTTTATCTGATGAAGACTTTTTGAAACTTTTAAAAAGTTTTTTATACTGGATTTCTCGAAATGAAGACATATTTCTGATTTTATTTATTTTAAACACCACTACGCTACAGCACTGAGAGGTTTTCAAAACTCACGATTCACCAGACAGTAGAACAGTCGGTCACTACAATTATGGGGTTCAACCACTTGACAGAGGAGGGGTGGAAATAAAGAAGATATAATTTTACTTACGTTTTGGAAGCTTTCCCCAAAAACTCATATTGTCACAATACAACATATCGCATCGGTCCATTCAATTCTATTCTCACAATTGGAAATAGTAGTAAGTTCTCAGAGATAATAAGCCCTCATGCATCAAACATGAACAGTCACCTCTAGATAAAAGAGATCGGTTATGTTGTTATCGCTTGTGCGGTGAAAATAGCTGACATCAGAACTTCAAGTTTAATATTCTTATGCTATTTCTGTTTTTCAATTTGAAATTTTTAATAGTTTTTTTTTTTTTTTTTTTTAACAAGTTAAGAGATTTTGAAAATGCCCTACATAAGCATCATTCAACCCCCCCCCTTCCCCCTTGTCAGCAAAAATAAGCAAATCGTCCCCCCCCCCTTAGGTGCTTACGTAATATTTGAATGGCCCCTAATATAAATAGAGTGTATCTTGAAATAATACTATATTACAGCTATACGCTTTTCCATAATATTTAGTTAAGTTACTCATATATAAATAAAACACACTTTTTTTAATATGACAACTATAAATCATTGTCATTCGAAATGAAGATAACAAAATAAATAAATAAAAGAGTTATTGCAATTAATATTTTCGGCGCTGGCCAGGACAATATGTAAGCACTATACAACATATGAGCTAATTTAATAATTTAACAGACGAGAAATAGTACACAGCCAATTAAAATTTTTATTCTGCATTACTACAATTCTTTAGATTAATTATGTTAGATTACTTATCATAAAGTTGATTTTTTAAAAATAGATGACTTGATTTAAAATTTATTGTGTTACAGATTACTTGCATTTAAAACTGACAAACGTTTTAGTTTATTTAAGAGAACACTTGCCAATTGCTTAAATTAGACACCATCTTGCTGGGGGGAAAAAGCATAACACATTTTGTGTTTTGTGTACTAATTGAGGAAGCATCTAAAAAAAAATACTGCACTAACTGAAAGATATTTGTATTACACAGTTCTGCACTAATGCAGGAGAAAAAAGGAAGAAAGAAAGAAGTCCCTCAGGCCAGTGCGGAGAGGAAGAGGTAGCTTTCATATTCCTTGTTTTAAAAAAGGCAGGTTATATTATTCAAACACAAGAAGCTCCAATTAGTGGAGCCCGTTTATAGAAAATTCAATACAAGTTTTTGTCAATGCTGAATATGAATGAGAATTTCGCGAAATTAGTCTGCTTTATCCAAGATCTGGTTTTATTTAATGTGATTTATATTTGAACGCCAAATTCGGCAATATATTGAAGTACCCGCTATTTTAAAACACCGTGGGGGGTGGAGCTAACAAATGACCTTTGTAATTCCTGTGCACATGCTCACTCACATCGAAATCGTTTGATATATACGAGTGCTGTCGTAGGCAAAAAAATCAGATTTTTCAAAATGTCACCCACATTAGAAATTCAAACTGCTATATCTCAGCCATTTTTTCAGATAAAGACAAAACAAAAAATTCTCCGGAATTCTTGTATCACGGTTAAACGCTTACGAACGAAACCATTTTCAATTTCTATTTTTTTTTTACCTCATTTTAAATTAGAATCTTTAAAATTTTTAATGGCTGCCATTTTGAAAGAAACTGACGGATGAAGATCACCAACAAAATTGGTCGAGACATTGATATATACTATGCACGTGCCTTTTCAAATCTAAATCGGTTAATAAATACGAGTGTTATCGCATGACAAAAATCAGATCACTTCAAAATATCAGCTACACTAGAAATTCAAAGATATAATTATAAGATAGATATAATTTGGTGTGTACACAGTACATACCAATGTCTCGACCGAGTTCGTTGATCAGCTTCATCCTCCATCTTGTTTCAAAATGGCGGCCATTTAAAAAATATTAAAAATGAGGTACAAAAAATTTAGAAATTGAAAAAGACTATTTTCTTATGTGTTTGAGCTTGATACAAAGATTCCGGATGATTTTTTCTTTCGTCTATATCTTAAAAAATGGCTGAGTTATATCACTTTGAATTTCTAGCATGGCTGACATTTTGAAAGGATCCGATTTTTAACAAATTTACTGCAGAATTTAAATATCAATTTCAAGATCGTGGCTTTATTGGTAGTCTTACCGTCCCCAAGGTTTATTCCTGCACATTTCAATGTAAATTAAAAAAAAAAAAATTACCCAATATTAACCCAACTTTTTCTAAAAATCAATGAACATTGTGGCTATCACTTAGTCTTAACATGATTTGCCTAAAATAGGTGGTAATTTTCCTTACCGTCCCTTTTTCTTCCCATTTCGTCCCTTTTTTCCTATACCGTCCCCCTTTTTTACCTTAAAGTCCCTTCTTTAATACTCCTTTAAGACAATGTTATACCAAAATTTTGTACAAAAGTACTACATTGTTATTATTTCTTATTTGAATGTCTTGTGGGTACTATGCAAATTCATTATAAGTAAAAATTTCGAAGTAAATAAAAAGTTTTAATGGTAAAATGGTAAGGAAAATTAAACTCGAAAAGTTTAATTTTCCATAATATAAGTTTAACATAAACCTTAGTTAAATAAAAAAAATCCGCTGCTCTCCATTTTTTTCTTTATTTTGATTCATTAAGGCAATCGTCTATCAGATTAAAATGTTATTTTAGCAAGTTTAATTTCGCCAGATTTCTTTTCCCCAAAAGTCAAAAGATTGTGAGAATACCACATATATACATGTATGTCATATTAGAACGGAGGGTGGTTTATGGGTCTTTAGGTCATGATCGGTGAACATATACCACAATGTTCCGGAAGGGCTTTCTTCTGGACAGCTGCAATATGTAGTTTTTTACTATTTTTAATGAAAGCTATCTAAAAGAAACTAGTCGGATGTAACAATCCTAAAACTTTCTTCTATCTCACACATGTCAATACTTCGAAATTCATTATAACTTTGCCAAAATAAAATGGCAATTTATGCTCATCATAAGGATTCTAAAAATATGAAATTCTGTGCATTAGGTCTTGAGAAATGACTATCGCTGAAATCGTGTAAATCCAGCAAAATGCAGCACAGCAGCGCCTTTTATAGGGTGAATTACACCAGAACCTATTCATCATCAACTTATATCAATGTCTAACTGAATATGAAATTTGGGGGAAATTCGTGCATTAGTTCTTGAGATAGAGCTATTACAAATCTTGCCAAATGCAGCATAGCAACGGCACCTGTTGAGCTATTTGCATCAACACATAATCAGCAGCAATATTAATCAAGGTATACATGAATATGAAGTTTGATGAAAATTCATGCATTAGTTCTTGAGATAGAGCTATTGAGGAAATAGTTCAAAATGCAGCACAGCAGCGCCACCTATTGGGCGATTTACACCAACACGTAGTTAGCATAATTTCATATCAAGTACTAAATCCGAAGTTTGATGAAAATGTGTGTATTAGTTCTGGAGATAGAGCTACTGCGAAAATAGTATAAATCCTGCAAAATGTAGCATAGAAGCGCCACCTGTTGGGCGATTTACACCAAAACGTAATCAGCACCAACGCATATCAAGGACTGAATGTGAAGTTTCAGAAAAATCCGTGCAGTAGTTCTTGAGATAGAGCTATTGCGGAAATCCTGCAAAAGGCAGTATAGCAGCGCCACCTGCTAGGCGATTTACACCAAAAACTAATCATCACCAATCAATATCAGGGACTACCCGAATATAATTTTTTATTAAATTCCGTGCATTAGTTCTTGAGATAGAGCGCCCACAAAATTTGTGTCACATACACACAGACAGACTCACAGGCAGACATTTTGTAAAAACATGTTTTGTGGAATCTCTGACCTCTAAAACGTGTAAATTCGTCAAAAACCGGAAGTCGAAAATTTTCATGAATCCAATACTTCTTTCTTGTAAAGATAGAAGAAAGTAAAAATGAAAATAAAATCTCTCGGCAAAAAGAAATCTGTTAATGCTTGAATTTTGTGTATGATTCGACCACTGTAGATCATAATGTACAGTGCGTCTCATAAATATAAAGACACCGATATTTTCGAAATAATATTTTAATAATTCAGCATTCAAAATTATATCTATGCATATAGCGAAAAGTATGTGCCAAGAAAACATTTTACAGTAAATTAAATTAGAATTAAATAATTTCAACTCGAAAATTGATAAATGTAAATAAATTTGCTGTCTCATAAATATAAAGACATTTTACATACTTTTGAATTACCGTCCAATAAATAATCCATTCTTATTAATGACAGAAAATATTCTAGCTGGAATGCTTTTTATTAAGTTATCTAACTATTTTGGCTTTATATAAAACAACTTCGTTCGATTTCTTTTTTCAACTCAAGGACGTTTGAAAATTGTCTTCCAGATGCACATACACTGCGAACGAGAGTGCCACAAAGATTCTTAACTGGGTTTAAATCAGGGTTACGTGCGGGCCACGCCGTGACATGAACATTGCTATCAGCAAACCATTTTTTTGTGAGTCTTGATGCGTGAATCGATGCATTATCCTGATGGTACAAATGATTCCGACCACCAAGAGTTTCAGCAATTTGCAACAACTGACTATCAAGCAGTTCGATATACTCTTTAGATGTCTGTTTACCTTCCAGAAAATCAATATCCGTATTTCCATTAAAAGAGAAGGCACCCCACACCATAACACAACCTCCCTTTTTCTGCCTACTGAAGAAGGTTCGAGATTAACGTCTTAAATCGTGCGAGTAGGAATTCCAACCATCGGGGCAATCCAAGTTAAATCTCTTTTCATCTGAAAAAATGTCTTTCATCCATTCGTCCTTCCAGTGCATATGATCTTTAACCCCGATTAACCTCCGTTCTTTGTGTTCTTTTTTCAGTAAAGAAAATCTGCACTTATGTCGGCATACAATGTTTTTTCTTTCTTTTATTCGACGATGTGCTGTATCCTTTGGGACCATACCATAAACTCGTTGAGAAACTTATCGGATTGACATTTTTTGCGACGAAACAAGTCGCGTGATCTTGCGATCGAGTCTTTCATTAGTTTTTCTCGGTCTGCCAGATCGTTTTCTCGAACATAAATTCTAAGTTTTTGATAAAATTTTATAAAGTGCAGCTCTGATTCTCTCAGTTTTTTTACATATTTGACAAACTGTTAAGCCATTAGCCTTAAATTCACGTATTTTGCAAATTTCATCTTTAGAAATTTCAATGTTCCACAGCATCTTTGCAATTGAAACAAGTCAAACAACTTTGTTCGTTTGGGTAAGTTAAAGTGTATTTCTGCGCGTGCGCATTATTTCTGTACTCGCACATTCGAAAAAAATTTGCATATGAAGCAGTTTCAAGTTTGTCTTAATATTTATGAGACAGCGTATTTTTTTTATTTTTTTAATTATTCGAGAGGAAATTATTTTATTTAAACTAAAACCCCTATAAGAGATTCATTTCAGTGTTCTTAATGTGAGGTATAAAATTTAATTTCTTTTAACTGAATTAATGAAATGTAATTTCAAAAACATCTGTGTCTTTATATTTATGAGACGGACTGTATGTTCTGTGTCCATTAAAAAAAAAATCCCATTTCTTACTTTTGTACTTTATAAAAAATTGAAGTCAGCCTAAGCAAATATATATTAAAAAAAAAAAAAATGTCTAAACATTTACATTGCTGTCAATCTTAACTTAATGTTGACTGTTTGCCAATTTTGCAAAACTGGGCAGCCGCTTTTGACTACTTTATGTGCCCGACGGCCCTTTTTAGCTCACAGGCTATCAAAGCCTGGGAGCTAATGTGCCCGCCGGTTCTGTATGTATGTATGTACGTACGTAACGCGATAATTCTTGATAGAAACATCCGATTTGCTTCAAATTTTTTTTTCTGGGTTCATTCTGATAAGGCACTTCCCTGATTAGTTTTGTGGGTTCATTGGTTAAGTATAAAGGGGGAAGGGGGAGGGGCTATCCCCCCTTAATTTAGATAAATGGGTTTTTCATGCAGAATTATCCGATTTGCTCCAAATTTTCTATACCGGTTTATTATGTTATCTAACTGACTTGATTAGATTTGGAGGTTCATTAGTTAAGTATAAAGAGGGGAAAGGGGGTTAGACCCCCCACTTAATTTAGATGAATGAGTTTTTCATGCAGAGTTATTCGATTTGCTGCAAATTTCGTATACCAGTTTACTATGTTAAGGAGCTGCCTTGATTAATTTTGGAGGTTTATTGGTTAAGTTTAAAGGGGGGGGGGTGGGGCTGGGGCTAGACCCCCCCTTAATTTAGATAAATGAAATTTTCATGCAGAATTAATCGATTTGCTTCAAATTTGATATGCCGGTTTATTCTGATATGTTGCTTCCTTTATTAGATTTGGAGGTTCATTGGTTAAGTATTAAAAGGGGGAAGGGGGGGGGCAAGACCCATCCCTTTAATTTAGATAAATGGATTTTCATGCAGAATTATCCAATTTGCTTTAATTTTTTTTCTATGTTCATTCTGATAAGGAGCTTTCCTAAATAGATTTGGAGGTTCATTAGTTAAGTATAAAGAGGGTTATACCCACCCCTTAATTTGGCGAAATGTTTTTTTCATGCAGAATTATCTGATTTGCTTCAAATTTGGTATAGCGGTTTATTATGTTAAGGTGCTTACCTGATTAAATTTGGAGGTTCATTGGTTAAACTTAAAGTGGGGGAACGTGAGCTAATCTCCTTCATTTATATTTTGTGGGCATTTTACTTTGAAATAAGAGTATAATATACAATTAGTGTGAATAGCCTGTGAGCTCAATGCCATCAGTTTAACTGGGCACTTTTCTTTTTATTGAATATTTAACTTGCCCGATGGACCCTACTGCCCTTTTTGATGCGTTATTTTGATTTATTTCCTTTTTCGATCGCAGAATTAAAAAAAATCATTCAATACGTCAATTGATCACGGGAAATAAATTGTAAATTGCATCATTCGGTTGCAGAAAATATCGCAAAATTTCTCAATCACTCTTGTGAAAAAAAATCACAAAAAATCCCCGCAAAATTCGCCAATCAGTTGAACAAAAATTTTGCAAAATTCATCGATTGTGGGAAAAAAGTTGTAACATTCTTACTTTGTACAAAAGAAAAAAAATCGTGAAATTTGGTAATCCATCGGTGCTCGCACCTAAACGAGAGCATATTTAAACCTCATTTGGCATTTCATAAACCAAAATTAAGCTTAATATTACTCCTTTCTTTTTATAGTGTACTTCCCTGTAATACGACATTGATATTTTTTAAAAAAGCTTGGCACTATTCGGGTTTAAGAAAGTAAGATTTATAGAAAAATGATATAAACAACTATGAGAATAAAAGTAACGAATTATTATGCTGGTTTGTGTATATATTTCAAAAAAGTGCATCTATTTAAATGTATTATATAAATCACTCCTATTTTTATATAATAACAGATAAAACGCTAGATTAGTCTACTTAATCTATACTAAATAAAGTTAGTAAATATTGTGAAAATGATTGCATTCAGAAGTAGCGAGACTGTTAGAGATACAGGTAGAGTAGCAAGTAGACAGACGGATAGAGAGACGGTTAGGTTTGTTAGATGGGCAGAGATGGGTAGCAAAACAAGAAGACAGCCTGGTAGAACAGAGTAGTAAAGCAGGTACAGAGATGGGTACATAGACGAGTAGAGATAGCGGTCGACAGACTGATAGCGCGATAGGTCGCGAGGCTTATGGCATTACGAGTATGGAGACGAGTAGAGAGACCGATAGCGAGATATGTAGTTCGAGAGATAAAGAGACGATTAGCCAGATGGGTACAGACAGATGGTTAGTGAGATAGGTAGATAGGTGGATGAATGAGAGTACCCACAAGAAAAAAAACCTTCAATAAAAATCAAAACAGTAACAAAGGGTCTGTTTAGAGACCGCAATCAGATATCCTATCCTAAAAAAATTATTTTAATTTAAAAGAATGCAAATATTAATTTTGAAATGAACGCTCCCAAAGGGATTTAACATTAGCTTGAGAGCTTCTTCGCCTATTGTAGACTCTTGGTGTATTTTGTATGTAGAGTTCTTTCCATATTTTTTATGGAAAATAAATGTGGATTCTGTTCATGATAACTGAAGGCTTGTCTGAATGGAATTAATGCTCTTTCTTTTAATTTATTGGAGAAATATGTATATAATAAAAATGTGCATTGTTAAATATATTAGGAGTTGTATCATAACTGTTCATTGTTATTCAACTTTTTGACAAAATTCTTTGGTAAAATGGTGCTTTTATTTAAATAATACAACTACTGCTTTTGTATGGTACATATGTAAAGTTTCGCAAATATGTATATTTAAAAATAAAGGATATGTCATATTGATTTTATTTCCTTTTTCGTGATAACTTGATATTCGCACTGTTCTTTAGTGCAACACATTTGTTTACGTGGTATAGAATATTTATTCTGCTCTGCATTGAAAAAATAATTATTTTTAATAAAAAAGGCGCATTGTTAAATTCTTTAGTAATTTTATCACCAAAATATACTATATATTGAGGACGTGAATTTCAAAACTCGTCTTATCCAAAATTTAAAAAATCGAGTTTTCTCTACCAATCTATGCTATTGGTAAACCTGCACAGAAAAAACACTATAATCTGTAAAAAAAAAAATATATATATTTTTTTATCCTTTATTTTTGGGTTCTTAAAATATTGGTTTGGTTTCAAAACTCGCCTTATCCACTAGGGAGTTCGCAACAAAACTAGCTTTATCCCTGTGCATGCATAAGACCAACGGACGGCTAGCTTATCAGCTACTATTACACTAACTTTCCTTCATTTCTCTGCGACCTCTTGCTATTTTCGTGCAAAGATTTTACCTGTTATATTCATACAAACTAATTAAATAAGTTTTATAGCATGTCTTATGTATAATGGACAGTGAATAAACTCTTGCATTTTGTAGCGGATGGGTAAAGAATAGAAAAAGAAATACGAACACATGGGCTAGTAAAGAATACACGCAAATGAAGATTAAAATGTAAGTTCAAAATGGGGAATCGTTTTCTATATTTCTTACTGTCAGAAGATGTTAAAAGATTTAATTTTTATTCTCAGGCATAAACCTAGGCATTTCCGGTCCTCTCAAAGTGCACTGACTAGAAAGCGAACCTCAAGTATTCAATTGTTTCAATGCAAGATGTATAACGCTTCCACCAAGCTTTTTTTTCAAGCAAAAACAAAATTGCATTAGATAATTTTATTTTGAAATTCACATCTCAAACACCTCCTTCAAGAAACCGTGCAGGTATCTTTCCTTCCATGAAACATCCAGAAAAGTAAAATTTTCATCTTGAAAGTTTTTTTTTTTTTTTTAAGCGCATCTCAGTGCGCTTTCAAAGGCATTACGATAAGATACTATAAAGACAAAGAACCATGGCCATCTTCAAATTTGTGGAAGTGTATTTCGAAAGATTCTTGGAATATAAGTACCAGAGTGTAAAACTTGTGCTAGAGGCATCTAAAAAGGGAATTTTCCTCTTAAAAAGAAGGGGGAGGGAGTCCCCATGAAGCAAGAGAAACTTAAGGATGTCCACGGATTGTAAAAAAAACATTTTCATGAAAACTGGTCAGAAATGGAGGTGCTTACTTACTATAAAAATATTATTTCTAAGGAACCAGAACAGAAGGAGATGGTGTATGTATATAATATTATATGTTATATAGATTATATTATATTACATTCTTAAAAAAAAAATAAATAAATAAAAACTTATTTTAATTAAAAACTATTTTGATAAGTTTTATTTGATTATTGTTAAGTTTGCTTTTTTATAATAAAACGTAATACTAAATTTTAGTCATACTTATTGCTCTCGTAAGGTTTATTTTTTAATCCAAAATATTATCATCCGATGACCAAAAATAGAAACTATTAATTTCTTTCCGCAAGTATGATAGACGATTTGCAACAAAACTCTTCTTATTCATAGGTTGGCAACAAAACTCTTCTTATCCGAAACTTTTTTTAATTTATTAATTAAACGAATTAAAGTAGATTTTCCAACTTAACACAATGATATCACAGAGCAACTAGCTATAAGTAAAAATTGGAGGTATTCGATGCACGGGGTCGCAGTTACAGGTTTTTCGCGATTTCCCAAAATTTCATTTTTTGGATAAGGCGAGTTTTGAAACTCACGTCCTCATATCCATAGCAGATTTTAAAGGAATATGGTTTTATGAATAATTTTTTTAATGTAAAAAATAGAATTATTTCGTTGGATATAAGTTATGTACGATGTTAGATGAAAATTAATGTGCAAAAACGATGACAGTCGAAAATTATGAAATTTGATATAATACAGATAACGATTGGAGAAATCGTTACACAGATAACGATTGATATAAATGGAGAAGAACCACAAAAATGGATTCTCAATAAAGTATTATGAACTTTCTGTAACTATTATTCTACTTTTTTAACCCTTTAAATAATAAAAAAGTGAATATACCATTTTTATGAATGTTTATGAGTTAATAAATAGTGAAAATGTGTCTCTATTCAAAGAAGCAATTTAAAGATAAATTTTATTAAAATAAAACGCATTTAAAATTTATGCGCACTTATATTAAACAAAATCAAAACCTAAAAATCTCATTCAGTCAAAGTACAATTTAACATTCTTTAAAAATATGCAACTTAAAACAATATAGTGTGATTTTTTAATTATAAATTCAACTATAATTTTATCTTGTTCTCATAAAATTTCTGATTACTGATTCTTCTAGTTATTTATTTTTTTAAATTAAAAACCATGTCAGTGTACCAAATATTTTGTTTCTGAATGTATTCCAGTTAATGTATCTAATGTGTAGGCAAACCAGATCTAAAGATAATGTTACGGTCTACTGTTTGCTTTACCCCAGGAACATGAGAAAGCACTTTTTGCAGTGTGTAGGAAAAGAAAATACTAATACATTCTAGCGTTTCATCTGAAAGTCAAATATAGTCTACTGAAGGGATTTGTTTGATAATTTGATTACCTCAGCATTTATTCTTATACTCGTAAATTTAAAATCAAATTTTCTTTAGTGCTCTTAAAAAAGAAAAAAAAATTGAAGATTTTTATTTTTATGAAATAATGTATTTATATATTCAAATTTTTAATTAATTAAGGCGTACAGCCAACAGAGTGAAAAATTGTCCAAGCCGTTACTCGATCCCGGGTCATTAGTATAGCGCACGGACGTTCTACCGACTGAATCACTTGGGACGATACCCAGCCAGGTATTTCTCACTATCAAATGTTGGCAAGGCTAAAACCGCAGCATTGGTCGTGAGAAGTGCCAGGCTATGTATCGCTCCAAGTTGTTGTTGGTAGAACGGGCGCTATACCGATAACCCAGGTTTAAGTCCCAGCTTGAACTCTTTTTCACGCGTTGGCTGTACGCCTGTAAAGCAAATAAAAATATGAATACTATTGAATGCAAAGCGTGAGAAAAATTATGCAGAAAAATTTCCAAGATTTATATGGTTTTGTTTCATGTATTTATGCTAAGAACTATCAGAACGGTCATTTTGAATACCAGTATTTTACTACAGAAAATTTCATTTTATTTAGTGGAGAATGCTTCTATTTAAAAGAACAACATTTTATGAAAGTAAATACTAGTTTACAAAAAACTGGAGACTTGGCAAAAACTTGTACTATGTATGTATTATTTCATAATCCCATATCGTATAAATTAATTATAAAGTTTCTTGTAAATTATTGAATTCCTAAAAAGGAAAACAACTTACATAATGTTTTTAAAATATAGCTCTAATTTAATAACTGATGAATGGAACATGTAAATAAAAAATGTACATTAATATTATGTTAATGTAATCTATTCCTCATTTCAAGAATCATACACAGAAAAGAGTAATCCTTCGAGAGTTTTGAAAATATGCAACCCGAAAACATGAGGGTGACTTAGCCAATAACGTATCAAATTCTGTTAATTTTATGAAGCTATAACTGTTGAATTCAAAACATTATTCGTATATTATTTAATGTTTAACTTGAGCCATAAAGGCAGAATTCTTTAAAATAGTACTTAGTTTAAAATTTCGAAATAACCTTCGAGATTCTATCTTTTTATGATTTACGTGCATATCTTATTTTAATCTGTCACTCAAATTCATTAAATTAAGTATTTAAATATAAATTTGTGTAATTACGATTTCTAGTAACGAAACCTAAATGTGATGTGTTTAAAAACGAAAACATATACACACACACACGCACACACACATACACATACATATATATATATATATATATATATTACAAAATTAAAATTTTTTTCGCCAAGTTTAAAAGCATTTTATATAAGTTCTCCTTTTTTAGTAATATTCCATAGATTATACCAGTTTAATAAGTCAAAACCCTAGGCTATTATTCTCCATAAGATCTTAATAATATTTATTCCAAATTGTGTAAATCTAAAAATAAGGGCTCTATCTATTTATATTTCTTTAATAAAACCTTTTTTTAAAATTTAAATTCCTATTAAAATCCGTTATTAAATCCCGGTATATCATATTCCACTCAATTCTTTATTTAATTTCTAAAATATTGCAACTCATAAATTTTCCCGTCTAAAAGACCAATTTCTTTTAAATTCTTTCTTTTATTTAAAAATATCCAGGTGCCAACTAGAATATTTCAATGATTTAAAACATACGCTGAAATAAATTGATATTTATTTTTATTAAATATCATCTGTCGGGGGGGGGGGGTATTTTTAGAACCTATCTCGACAGCATAGACTAAAGTTTGTTTACAGTCTTGCGCGTCTGGGTGCTTGACTATGGAATATTCTGGAACAATCTTCGGCGGTAGGAAACTCGTTTACCTCAAGATTAATACAACCGGAAGTGCGAATAGAGCGTCTAAGCAGTGAATATGATTGGGGAAAAGGAATCAGATGACTTATTTTGTATCGTTGACGAAGTAGTATAAATACTGATTGCGGCAGCCAGATAGGGAGAGAAGTGTGGTAGAAGGTGAAGAAATGTAGTAGAAGAGTGGAGAAATGTGTAGAGCAGAGAATATCTAAGTATGTAAAAAGATGTAGAGTACCGAAAGAGTAAATGTGGCAGATCAGCGTTGAGATGGAAGGCTTTATATGACTTTGAAAGTGAACATGAAGTTCCTTTTTAGGATTTCGTTCATCTGACGAAACCCTATTCGTCTCGCTCCTCTGTCTGTCTGTCCGTCCATCCGTCTGTCTGTCTGTCAGTCCGTCTGTCTGTCAGTCACAGAGCCCGTTCTCAGAAACTATACATGTTGGAGACTTGAAATTTTGCATACCTATAGATGAACACCACACATCATACAACAAATCATAAAATTTTGAAAAAGTCGTACATTTTACCCTTTGGGCTATCACATGTGTATTTTAAACAATTCTTTCTAAGTGAGCCCCTATTTATGTTGGAGGCATGAAATTTTACATACTTATAGCTGAGCACTTCGTATCAAACGACAAATCCTAAAATTTTCAAAAAATCGTTCATTTAACCCTTTGGGCTCCCACATGTGTATTTTAAACAGTTCTTTCTAAGTGAACCCTAATTAAGTTGGAGGCGTGAAATTTTGCATACATATAGCTGAATACCTCACAACAAACGAGAAATCATAAAGTTTCAAAAAGTCGTACATTTAACTTTTTGGGCTCCAACATGTGTATTTTAAACAATTCTTTCTAAGTGAGCCCCTATTTAGGTTGGAGGTGTGAAATTTTGCATACTTATAGCTGAGCACCTCACATCAAACGGAAAATCATAAAATTTTGAAAAAGTCGTACATTTAACCTTTTGGTCTCCTACATGTGTATTTTAAACAATTATTTCTAAGTGACACGCTATTTAGGTTGGAGGCGTGAAAGTTTGCATACTTATAGCTGAACACCATCATGCGACAAATCATAAAATTTTGAAAAAGTCGTACATTTAACTCTTTGGGCTCCCACATGCAGATTTTAAGCAATTCTTTCTAACTGAACCCCTTATTAAATTGCAGATTTGAAATTTTGCATACTTATAGCAGAACACCTGAAGCCAGGCGACAAATCATAAAATCTTGAAAAAGTCTTACGTTTAACTCTTTGAAATACCACATATGTATTTTAAGCAATTCTTTCTAAGAGAGCCCCTAATTAAGTTGGACACATGAATTTTTGCATACGTATAGCTGAATACCTCAGACCACACGACAAATCATAAAATTTTCAAAAAGTCTTATATTATTTACTCCTCCGGGCTCTAACTTGTATATTTTAAGCAATTTTTCTAACCTCCGCCTTTTTCACCCGCGGAGCACTTTTTCAACTTTTGCCGACACCCCTTTGACCATTCTTTCATATTATGCACCATAGCCTTACATAATTTAGTTCCACATTTTACCGCCAGGGCCGCCTACTTATCTCGGGTGCTAGGGTGCTATGGGCCCAATCCCTTCGACTAATATATATATATATACGGATAGTATGTAAAACGGAGTTTCGTTCGGATAGAGGTTTGTTTAGAATAGAGTGCGCCCCTGGTTGCGAAATGTGGAACTAATAGATTTTTCAAAAGGATAAAGTGTTTTTAAAGGAATATTAAACGAAGCCCTCTGTGCGATCTGTGATCACACTTACCCACTTGTTTCTTCACAATTTTCACTTACCACCGGGCAGTAAATAACATGTTTCGCATCGAATGATTAGAGCATTTCCCTGCAAAATTGTTCTATAAAATGCTAAATAAAATTGGAATATAGCTTAGTTGACTGTTTCTTTATTATTTATTCCATCTATGTTCCGTCTTTATTAACCAGCAGGCCAACACGCCTGTGTGCATAAAATGTAAACCCAGGAAAATATGATTTTCGCCAATATCTACTGTCGTTATGTCACATATAAATACTGATAAATCATGCTTCATATAATTAAAAAGCTCAGGAAAACCTTTTAACAAAACATAACTAAAATGATAAACAAGAAAACCAAGAAAATCTAAGAAAAACAAAGTTTGTAATACAAAATCTTAAGACAGGAGGTAAGGCTTTTTATTACACTCAGGGGTTAAACATATTTGACGTACACAATAGTACACCTCACCTCCCAAGATCAAACCAATGAAATCCGAAAACTACAAATTAACCCGAAACCTCCAAATAAAGTCAATAAACATTCACACCACTAAACGATTTCCGCCAGGTGTCATCTATCGGTATATCACTTCTTCCGAAAAATTCCAAATGTCTTAATTCGATAATATGTTTTCAATTCCTACTATTTTTTTTTAGTGTTATTCAACTTCACCACCAAAATGTGATCTATATATCAATATATTTTAAAATATTTTCCGACAATAATCCGGCTTCATATGTAAACAGATAAATATATTCATAATTTACATAATCCCAGTTCTCCTCCTCATACCCAAAAGTAACTCCAATCTCACCAGTCTCTTCATCTACATTATTACTTATAACGTGGTATATATACACAGACATATATATGTCTGTCTCTCTCTCTCTCTGTGTATGCATTTACTGGTTCACTTTCCTTTAACCCCTTCACGGCCGCTTAATATTTGAAAAAAACCATCAAAAAAGTACCTATTTCTTTTATTACAGAAATTGAATAATTATAAGGTGTCTAAATAAAATATGCAATTAGTTTTTTTTTTTTTTAAGGCGAAAAATAAAGATGTTATAGAACAAATTAATATTTGTAGAAAAGCCATCATTCGATAATTCTTTGTCTTAATGTTTGTTTTATAGCATATAAATTAATGCGGATAAGACCTTTATTTTTCATATCTTAGATCTTTATTTATCATCATCACACAATTCCTGCAAATAATATTTGAAATAATATACATACATAAAATTTTGATTATTAATAATTTTTTGAATGTTATATATTTCGAAACATGCAATTCAAATCCCAGCATTACAATTAGCGCCAAGAGCCAAACCACAGTGGGAATATTCAGTCTTCACACGGAAATGTCAGTTATACTTTTCTGGTTTCAGAAGTTTTTTACAGCAATTAAATCTCCAGCCCGAAAATATGACGCGCACGAGAAATAACGAATGACACCTCAACCCGTGATATTGACGGGGGCGAGAATTAAGGGGTTAAGAAATAAAGCAAACATTTATAATAGTGGGAATTGTTAAATGTAATCCACAAGAATGTTATATCAAGTGTTTTCCAAGCCAATATTTTGAAAAAGGGAGTTGACATTTGTAATCATGCGTCACGCATATATTTTCTCTCTTTTTTTATCTTTCTTAATTTATCTATAAAACGGAAAACATATTTGAGAATATTTTTCAGCACTTTTTTTCCGCGTAAGATGACTTGAAACCATATATTTTGTGCAATTCTCTACATGATATCATGATTTTATACATGTCATATATTTAGCTAAAATGTACTTAATTTAGGTAAAGAATTGCACCACTTAAATCTTGCTTCCAACAATTACCAATTTATTCAGTTCAGACGGCAATTTATTCAGTTTTTGAGTAGATCTCTGAATTTAATTTATATATAAAGGTATCCAAGTATATAACTATCAAAATTTAGTTAAGTTCGAAAATGCATAATATAATTAAAAACACACCTAAACAATTCACATTCAGAGATTTTTTCTTAGGATTTATTTTGCATATCCATCTGAAGAATCTATAGACTTTATACACATCACATAAAGTAATAAAATGTAATTAAACTATAAAAGGTATAGCGTATCTAAAAACGCACTTACAACCATTATCACCATTATCATTACAACCACCTTGATATAGGCAAAGATTCGAACTAAATTGCTTGAAATTATGATAAAATACTCGTAATTTTCACGTAGTTATAATGTATTTCATTATATGTAGGAAATAATACGTCACAGGTTAATAAATCTGCCAGAATTGATACTGTATGCCCACACCAAGTTGAGATTACGTCCATTTTTGGACGCGTGACGTCACTTGCACATTATCTATATTTGGGTATTTTACATATGACGTAATCATCCCCTTTAAATGTGTTTCGCGTGTAATAATTTTATTATTTTACAGTTTTCGTACTTTTTTATTACTTACGTGCAATATTTTCACGTAATTTTTTTTAACATGTGATCATTTAATAATTATTTTAAAATGTTCTTTCTGTTTTTAATCATTTCACTTTTCATTTTTAATTTGAAAATGACAAAAAAGAAGAAATTTAATAATCCTTACCTTTATCACTTTTCTCCATTTTTCCCACAAAAATTGAGTAATTTTGTTGACATTATTACATAAATGTCATTAAAATTGAAAAAAAAAAAAAAAAAGCTCGAAAACTAATTCGAATTAAAAAATTCTAATAACATTTTGGCATCTGCGGTTCAATACAGATGATTTGTGTTCATTTCAAAGCCGAACATTCCATATTTTGTGAGAAATAGCTATGAATCATAATCAGTCGTTTCATAAAATTGTTTCATAAATTCGTTCATTAGGATTTTATAAGGGTAGATAAACAAAAAAAAAAAAATTGTGAGTAACTCATTTTTCATAGTGACAGTGAAAAATCAGAGTTACTCAGAGTACTCTAATCAGAAAAATCAATGTAATCAGAAAAATCAGAGTTCTAACTAATAAGTTCAACTTTTACTGAAAATTTTTTGACGCCTAATTATCGGACAATTTCAAATTTTACACAGCCTAACAGAAAACGAAGTACTGCCCAGTAAAAGTTGTGTTTAAATACTGTTTGTAAAATAACTGAATTTTTGTGGTTTTAAAAATAATTTTCAAGCACATTTTTTAAAAATTCTGCGTGAAATCCAAATACGGAAGATTAATCCCTTTTGAAGCTAAAACAATGTAAATGATTAAAAATTTGTATGTCTATGCGCAATATTTCATAACGAAATTATACATCGAAAATAAATAAATAAAATACGCGTTTCACAGCTAGATAATCGAACTACAACGATGATATAATCAGGATCACAAAGGGAAATGTTTCGCGAATAACAAATTGCATAAGATACTAATTAAAAAATCCCCAAAATACTTATATTTAACATTTGTAACACGGGTTGGATTACACAGGATGCACTATATTTCGATCACTTAAATAACTAAGTAGGTTACTATCAGCAAAAATGTATTGCTAAATAATCCATATGATCAAAGATCTTTTGTTAGAAAAATATTTCAAAAAAAAATTAAATACATAGAATGAGAAGTCATTCATGCACTTGGTTTGAAACTTTACTACATACAATGTAACGTTTATTAATTTATTTATTATGTCACAAATTTTATTGAATTACACTTATTTTTTCACTTTATTTTCAAACTTTATTATTGAGAGGAAAGCAATATCTATTCATCCTTCCAATTTATGCTTAAATTGTTTGAAAAATGATAAATTATTCTGAAAAATATCCCAATAAAATGAACAGCCACGGAAGTAAGTTATAACATACTCATTTACATTAATTTTACCACACCATTTCAACCTACATGAATTCAGAAACGGTGATTCACATGCTAATTTTAATGGATTAGCTCAAATTGATTTACGCCAATTGAATGGTAGTCATGTATATGGAAATCGAATAGATTCACCCAATCCAGAGGATTCTGAATGCAAATCATCAATCTCTAAGCGAATATTAAAAGAATTTAAATATCGGATTCTTTCCGTGGCTAAAATCTACTAGATTGTTTAACTGTCAGATTCATATTAAAATGATAAAAAAAATACGTAAAATAAAAGTAAATGAATCCAAAGATTTTTTTTTTTTTTCATTCGTTTAAAATATGATATTCCTGTCGTCCCGAAACACTCTTTCTTATACTTTATACTACAATTAAAACATTATTGTACTTTAAATTTTAATGAAAAAGCACAATAATTATGCATTAAGCGTATTGTAATACACATTTTGAAATACAAATATTTTTACCAATGAAAATATATAATATTCAAAGGTTTAGATAATTTAAATTATGTGCTATAGTGTTTAAATAATTTGGAACAATACATTATTTTCCCTGATCACATGATATTTTCAAGCTGGTGGTTCAAACACTTTTTTTCTGTTGACTAGTTTTGGATATTGGAATAAGTGATCTAGAATGAAGATTAGATGGAAATTCTTTTTTTTTTAGAACATGTCTGGGAGAAGTGATTATAGTGGGTGATCTTAATCACTGTCGTCTAACAGGAAATTTCTAAACCGTTAGTTTTAGAGATGTAGTTCCAAATCCAAAAATATTTCAAATGCTGTTCTGCTTCATAACTTATGCTATTTATATTCAATTAATTATTTTTGTAAAAGTTATGAATTTTTTAATTTTATTTTGGCTCTGTGTCCTATTGAGTAATATTTAGAAAATCTTCCCATATGCTCTAACAAGTGAAATATTAATGTCCCACAATTTACGACGAAATTGACTCAGTTATAGTAATTCGAACTTTCCGAAATTTCAGCGTTTTTCGGGATGTTCCGTTTTTATTTTCAGAAAAATGTTAATGTCCTTATTTATAAAAATCCTTTTGTTTATATTGAATAGTATTAGTTATATAAATATGACATTAAATTTTTTTCATGCCATATAAAATTGTTGAGTTTACACTTTTTTTTTAAATCTTTGTTCATTAAATACAGTAAAAGCAATTTCAAAATTCTGTATAAAATTATGAATATTAGTATGACTTTCGGTATGAATTTTTCACGAATTCAGATTAATGAAATTTTACAACTTGTATAAAAAGCATTGACTTTCTTTATTGCTTTTTAAATGAAACAAGACATTTTTTATCACAATATATATGTTTTTTAAGTTAAAAACGTACAAATTGTTTACGCGACGACATTTAAATAGACGGTAACTACAGTATCCTTAAGAGAAATCTACTTTTTCAAACGAAAATTCTAGTTAAGAAGATTTGTATAAAAGATTCAGTAATCAGCTTTATTACAGAATGTCAAAAGTAACTCACTTGTACAGATTATTAAACTTTGCATTGTTAAAGAAAAAAAAAAAGGCAAACAGGATCACAATCGACAGAACAATCTATTGCAATCGAAATACAATCTTAGTCACAGATATTATCGAAAGCCGGTAAAAGACAGAGTCTGTTATGGTGATTGATTAAATAACAAAACACCGCTTGCGGTTGTTGATTGAGGCGCCAAAATCGATCAACAAACAGAATAAAACATCTTGGAGAATGGTATGCTTCTGGTGCAAAGATTAAATTAAAAAAAAAATTCTTCCGCAAGATTATGCTTTAACACAGGGAACCCGAAGAGCACAGAAATTGAACTCAATGAGTGTGTGTGTGTGACAAAAATATTGTGGAAGGTCTATCTCAAGAACTAATGCACAGAATTTCACAAAACTTTAAATTCAATTAGACCTTGATATAAACTGGTGCTGATTAGTTTTTGGTGTATATTGCCCAACATGTGGTACTGGCTATGCTGCATTTCACGATTTCCACAATAGATCTATCTCAAAAACTAATGCACGGATTTTCCCCAAACTTCAGATTCAGGTATACCTTGATAATTATTGGTGCTGATTATGTTTTAGTGTCAATCGACCAATAAGTGGCGCTACTCTGCTCTGCTGCATTTGTCACGATTTTCGCAATTGCTCTATCTCAAGAAATAATGCACAAATTTTAATCTAACTTCGGATCCAGTTAGACGTTGTCACAAGTTGTTGTTGATTAGGTTTTTGTGTCGATAGCCCAATAGGTGGCACTGCTATGCTGGATTTTTTGCGATCTTCGCAATAGCGGTATGTCAAAAACTAATGCACGGATTTTCATTAAACTTGAGATTCAGTTAGACGTTGACATAAGCTGTTGCTCATTAGGTTTTGGTGTAAATGCCTAACTGTTGGCGATGCTATGATGAATTTTGCAGAATTTATATGATTTTAGCGTTAGCCGTACCTCAAGAATTAATGTACGGAATGTCATATCTTTAGAATCCTCTTGATGAGCATAGATTGCCGTTTAATTTTGGCCCAATGATAGCGAATGTTGAAGTATTAATATGTATGAGATAGAAAAAAGTTTTTAGGATTAGCACATTCGACTAGTTTAAATTTGTTTGTAGTAAGAGTGGTGTAATATCCAACATACATTTCGCCTACTAAGATTAATATATATTTATTTTTCAAATATTACCTTGCCTTTATGATGTCCTTAATTATTAGAATTCCCACATACCGCACTTCTCCGTCGAGGTAATTACGGTTTCACCCACATACATATAATATAGTACATTATATGTATAATTGTTAATATTTAAGTATTTTATCTTATACGGCATGATGCATACACACTTTAAAATTTCTAAGGAGTCTCCCACCTCTATTTAAAAGAAGAAATTTTCTATTTAATATTTAAATTCCAGAATTGCTAATCGCTTTGTTTGTCACGTGATTTGTAACAATTATTTTCATGTAATGAAGCGAAAAATTCTACTAAGAAATTATGATTAAACTATACAAAAGGTGAAAACGCTTTTTTTTTTAATTGTAACATGATAAAGATATTTTTGTTGATTATGAAACAGCCATATCTTTTGTAATTGTTTCAGCTAAAATTCAAAAAATGGTTACTCAGTTAATTTTTCAATTAAAGTTTTATTGTTCAGCATTTTATATTAAAGGTTTAATCTAACTTAATTTTCGGTGCATCATCGATAAATAAATGAAAGGTGACAAATGAGCCCAGGTGGCTTAATTTTATTTTTCACTTGCGTTAAAGAACCGACAGTTAAAAATGTTATTTTAGAAATGTCATTTTTCGATAAATTTAAATAAATCGTTGAAAAAAATTCATGCCGACGAAGAAGTAAAGAATGATGAAATAATTTATCAAATTGATAATTCAGAACACAAACAACTAAACTGTCGCAGTTTTGCATTTTAATTTTAATTTTATTTTCGAACTTTTTAGTAAGATGGGACGGAAGCCTAAATATTCATGCCATATTTACCATCTGAGCTTTCACGGTTGAAAAAAGAACCCTTGGTAAATGCTTTTTTGTTCCTATAAATAATACAATAAAGAGATGTGGGTGTGACCCATGAGATTTAAAATAAATCCTATACTTAAAAGTCCGGTTTTATTTAAAAGAAATTTAATGTATTATTTAGAACTTTGATGTATCTCAATGATAAATAAAATGTCCAAAACTTTTAAATAATATTTTAAAGAAGATTTTGTTATTATTTTCGCATACATTTACATATTACTATCTATTCTTGATACATTTTTTCTGTAAATAAGTTCACCTTTAAAATAAATGGACTTTCGTATTCGAAATTATTTCATAAATGTTATTTATATCGTTCTATTTAAAGTATTACAATAAAAGGCATAATATTTTTTAAAGTTAATTTTAACAATTCTTGTTCAATAAGCTTTCTTTTAAGCAACCATATTTAACAAATTAAAATAGTATAATTTGTTTTTCATGTTATATTTCAGCAGCTGAAAAATTATGAGATTGTATGTGCCGGATCACTGTCTGCAATAAACTCTCGTATAAAATGTTATATTTCGTAATTTTTATAAAATTAATTTTTGTACTTTAAATAATGCCACAGCATGAACATTTACTTCATTTGAAACGTTTTTGTAATTGGAACTATATGTCTACGACCAACGGTTGAAAAATTAAAGTTCGGCGATAGATAACATATTGCACCCTGTATATGTATATGTATATGCATATATATATATATATATATATATATATATATATATAAATGTAGGTAGTATAAAACATATTTTAGTTTAGAGACTTAAACTACAAGCTTTTATTTTATATAAAATGACGTCATTTGCAACCGCTGAAGAATTCCATACTTACGATCCAGTCTTAAACAACATCTATAGAAAAGTATGCATATGACGCCACTATCACGGTAAATTCACACACAAACCCAGCAAAAAACGATGTCGTCATTCGAGAAACTCACAAAAAATGGGGTATACGAGTATACTGATTTATATGCCTTCTTTTGTTTGGAATATGAATATGGATACTGAAAATTAAATATAGTTTCTAATAGTACCATGCTTTATCCAAAATCATTCATTCATATATTTTCAAAATTCGAAAAATGCTATTACACACGGATTAATAAAATTATATTATTTCAGTTTTTGATAGGAATTAAGTAAATGCGGATGAAATAAGTCACACAAATATACCTTAAAATGCATTTTTATAGCAGGCGAATTCCTGGCCTATCACGCATTTTAATTACTTTTTCTTTGGTTGTTATGAGAAAATTACAAGAAAAAGATGTAGTAATCTACTATTTTCCTTTTACTTTCTACAGAAAAGGAGCACTTTAGTTTCCACCAGTACACAAATGGCATTAAGAACTACAAAAACATTAATGTCCCAAAGTAAATTAAGATGCAGTTTCCTAACGAGTTTCATTTAAAAGTACTTTTTCCCCTATAGAACGGTGTATTTAAGTGTACGATGATACACCTGATTTGTTTTACTGGTGGCTTATATTAGGTGGATTACTTTTTAATAGATTAGCATTTGTATTTTAATTTTTTTTTCATTTAAAACACTAGGGGGCTTTGCCCCCTACGATCTACGCTTGCCAACCCTCGTCTGACTCCCCAGATTCTAAAAGTAGGATAATTTCATCGGCTTTAAAAAACAGTGGCGATCTCCCTGTAAACGGGTCTTCATTCATATTCCTTTGACTGGAGATTTTTAAGGGGAAATCAGCGTTTCTTAAGGGATATAATGGCTGTTTTCGTCTTTGATTAAATAAAAAAAATAGTTAAAAATTTCAAACAAGCTAATGTAAAATGAATTAAGTAAACACAGTATTTGTCGCTCGGTATTTTAACAGCTCTATAAGAAAATTCTTTTAAATAACGCATTTGAAATGTATCGTTTTACATCTGACGTAATTTTCACGAAAGTTTTCTTTCTCTTTTTAACATAAAAGCTGAAAATAGTTTTGTTGTTAGAAAGGAAATCTTATTTGCTCTGTCTTAGAATTCACGATAACAGTTGAAATAATTATCTCAAAATATGAAATAAATGTCTCGCGCAAATATATTTTTTAATTTAAACCGTTTTGCCAACTGTCAATTATTTGGCCTTTTTAAATATGACGTAAATTTTCTATGTTTGTGACTTTTAACGCTTAATAATGAATTTATTATTTTAAAATTTTCTTTCTCTTTTAAACGTCATGTGTAACTATAGTTTTCATGACGTACTTTTCAATATTTTCCTGATTTTTAACGCGCAATAACTTAATTCCGATTAAGTTTTTTTTTTTGGTTATAGTAGCCATGTGTAAATAAATTTTTAATTTGAATGAATTATTATTCTTTTCGCTTTTTTAAATATGGCAGCAGTTAAAAATAATACCCGTTTCTAAAATATATGAAAATATCTCTCGAAATGCTGCAAATTTGAATTTAAAATGGAGATAAATCCTCAAAAAATGAGTCAAATAAAAAAAAAAAATATTTGAAGTCTGCTAACCGGGAACTTCTAAAGTCTTAAATGGTGTAAAAATGTTTACATTCCAACGTATAGTTTTTTCTCAAATATTTTTTTTTTTTAATTGAAACGGTTTTTACCAAATTTAACATTAAATAACTCTTAAAATAATTATTCGATTTAAAAACTGTCTGCGTCAGCGTATTTCTCAAACATATTTCTATAATAGCACCAATTTCAATATTTTTGTGTGAAACAGTTTTCTTAATATTAACGAAGAAAGACCCCCGATTACAAAAAATATAGATGCGATCTAAGAGGATATCTGGGAGATCTACCCAGATTTTTATTTATCCATTTCCCAAACCATTACTTTTTTTTTATATACATAGAGGGAATTATTTATTAGCGCAACTTTAAATGCCATTCTGATGATTTATATTAATGAAAGTATTTATAATTTGAATATTATTTATAATTTTTTAATACTGAATTTAAATAATATTAATTTTAAAGAAAAGTATTTACAAAATAAAGCAAGAAAACTTTGACTATCGTTACATTAGATAATTTTATGTTTGTTCTGAATATACTTTTACAATTTTGAGGGTTTTTTTATCATCATGAAATCATGTAATAAGATAATTTAAATAATTTACGTATTTACAATGCTTTCTCATTTTTCGTGATTTCTTTTGCGATAAAAGCTTCATAATTATATCTCTTATTTAAATTTATAGAATACGATATGCAAACTGAATTAAACTGTTATTTTTTTTTATTCATGTAATATATATATATATATATATTTTTAAATAAGAGAGGGTATCTAAGAAAATTGATACAAGTATAGTAAGGCATTTTTTTTACATATAGTTAAACTTGAAACTCACAGACTTCTTAAACATACGCTAATACATTCTAACCATTTTCAAGCAAATACTATTCATGGTCTGCAGATATTACTCAACTTCTAGACTTTTTTTTTCCAGAATTTGTCGAAAACCAAAGTTATTCATGAAAAACTGGAAATATCAACGTCTTCGCTACTGAGTATTAATGCAGTAATATTAATTATTACTGAATTGTGTCTCCTCCCATTTGACTTTAGACAATATTTTTATTTTATTTGCATAAGTTCGAATCTTAGACTTCGAAACATATCATTCTTATATCAAAATTGTAATTATGTTCGAGTACCATTAATAAAATGAGACAAAACGGATGTCCCCATTTGAGGATCCAAGAGGGTTAGAGTTGTTAGAGGACTAAAATTAAGAATAACTTTTGAAACCACGTCTGTTATAGAAGTCATTTGAAATGTACAGAAAACAAAAAAGTATATAATTATCATACTTTTGGTTCTAATTAACGGAAAAATGACCTAAAATTATCCTTTTAATTGATATAACGTTCTTCGTAAATGCATGAGGCCTATTTTATCATAAGAGTAATCTGCATATAAAAAATTAAAAGAATTTGTAAATGTTCCACAGCGACATTAAATTTTATTACATATTTGAGTTGCCCATGCCAGAACTGGGGAATTAGCCTTCTTTATTGAGGTATAAATTAGTGAAATAGGTTTGAATCAATGATAAACAACAGCTACCGCAATTTAGGTATAACTCGAAGAATAATTTATGTACGTCAGTCTTTTTTGTTTTATATGATGCTTTATACAATTCTACAGATAACGTGAATGCATAATTTGTATAAATATTTTTTAATATTAATTAATAATTAATAATGTGTTTATTCAAAGTTAATAAATAAAAGCATATATATATATATTGAAAAACATTAGAATTCATACGGGGTAGATTGGATGAAGATGCCGTAGTTTTTGACTTAATTGTTTTAAAAATCGGACTGTTGTTTTTATTTGTTATTCTTTAATTTCTTGTTAAAGTTTGTACCCTTATCTATAATATAAAAACTTATTTCATTTTACGGATATTATAGAAAGTATCGAAAATTTTGTATTTATATGCAGTTACATTTCGGCATCTTACCCCAAGGTATGGCTAAGATGGCCAACTATCTAGGGATAAGATGACTTCTGGAGTTTTAATGCAAATAATAATTTTTTGAGGCAGCATAAAACATAATCACACAAATAAAAGTAACTTTAATATTTTAGACATAGTAAAGCTGTTAAGTTACTTAATATTAAGAAATTACCAAGGTATGAATGCAAAAAAAGTTGGCAATTTAATAAAAGAACAAACTAATATATATTTTTAAATGTTCTGTTCTACTTAACATTTAAAAGAATTATGGCTCTTAAGTACGCCTATTTTTAAACATTATAACAAGTTTAAATACCCACTGTGATAAAATGCTTTAGAGTCCAGCTTTTTTTGTGTTTTTAATATGTCTTCTTGTTCTTTTCAGCAATATTTCAGATTTGCCACAAACTGCACATTTGTTTAGGAATTTAGAGAAACTTTTATGAAACCAATAGTTTCACTAAATGCACTTAATAAAATCACATTTTCCCGAGGTTTTATTTCAATCTGCTAGACTCTCTGAACACTCATACCAATTCACTTAAAAATAATCTTCATCTTCTGAATCTTGGTAGGAAATTTAATCATCATCCATGTCATCGTCTGTTGAAGATTTTCGCTTTCTAGCCTTTGACTTCTTCCTATCTAATTCCTTTTTAGAAAGGATTGAGACACCTGACAATTTGCTGTTGCTATTGTCACACCGATTTAGTTTGGTTTTTATAGGCCTTTAAAAAATATGTACATATTAAAATGAGAAACAAAACTTTGGTGAAAATTATTTGATATTTACAACTTAAAATGTACAACTTAAATTAATACATTTAAAATGTCTAATTTAAAATAAATTTCTTATAGTGTCTTTATAAAATGGTTTACTTAATCACTTTATACAAGCTAATTTTAAATTATATTCAATGGCTGGTGTGGCACAGTTCAGATTTTTCCAACAGAGCGAAAAATATCCAGACCGGAAATCTGCCTGCATACATGACTTGCAGTGCCAATGCTTTACCTGTTAAGCTATCCGGAAGATGTCAGCCAAATATCTTCCGGATAACTTAACAGGTAAAGCATTGACACGGCAAGTCAAGCATCCAGGTTTGATTCCTGGTCTGGATTTTTTGCTCTGTTGGAAACGTCTCAACTGTGCTACTCCAGCCATTGAATATGAATTGTCCCGTTGAAAAAAATTGTTCGCTTTATTAATTTTAAATAGTTTGGTCGATCTTAATTAATCAATCACCAAAGTAGCCGTTAGCTCTCTCGACAGCAATTGATTCGGTCTTAAAATCCCTCAGCCAAAAAAAAAAAAAAAAAAAAAAAAAAAAAAGAATGGAAAACTGATTACAGAAAATCGCCACTAGTCGTTTAATTACGATTTAATCTTCCGTAAACTTTTTAAAGGAGACCAAACTAGGGTGTTTTCAGAATCTGCGGTATCTGGATGGATGTTGGCGAACGTATCTTGTAGAAGGCAGAAACACCTAGTTATCTAAAACTATATTATATACTACCGATATTTACATTTATTGAAATTATTTATTACTGAATTTCATATCAAATTTTTAACAATGATTAAAATTAATGATTATTAAACAATTATTTATAAGGCCAATAAAGTTTAATTATAATGCAAAATACATATAGAAATCTTTCATGTTATGTTCACTTTAGATTTTAATATTTATATAACTTTAAACATTTATAAAATGTATGACTTTATTTAATGAATTTTTAATCAGTTGAATAAAATCACGAATTAATCAGTGATTTATATTGTCTGATTAAAATCGTTGACAATATAGTTAATAGCTAAGAAGTTAAGCAATGAAGAAACAACCAGGCATTTGATCGCAACGGTAAATAACAGGCATCTTAACCAAGGGAAAACAACCGGCATCTTACCCCCAAAAATTTTGATCGAATCCCAATGTATTGGGCAAAACGTCGCCCCCCCCCCCACACACACACACTGAAGTGAAGAAGCGGGATCCGGATGCCATTTATGCTTTGCAGAATAGTCAGGTACCAGTACTCTCTACAAACGTCTGATTTATTCCTTTGGTGTTTAAACTAAGACATATATAGGCAAATAAAGAAGTCACGTAAAAGATTTTGGACACTTACCGGAAGTGTTAACATGAAATAGTAATAAAATAGCACCATTTAAAATTTAAAAAAAGAACACAAACGGAAATTAAAGTATCAGTAAGGAACCCTATTTCTTACGACTGAGCGGATTTTCTCTACAGCGCCTGCGCATATGAATACTACGCGATACGGCATCTTACACAACACGTCATCTTACCTCAAGTTACCCTAGTTGAACGTTATATTACTCCCAGTATATATTAATGTTCCCTTTCTGACCACTAAATGTCAAAATATAAAATTAAAGTTAAAAATGGCTTTTCTACTGATTTATGAGCACTAAATGTAGCAAGTAAACGATCTATTGATGAAATTTTAAATGAGTATGGTTTAAAATATATTGTTACTGTACTCTTTTAACAGCCCTAGCAGAAATATAAGGCAATTTTTAAAATATATTTTTCAGTATTGACCCAGTCTCTGATAACATTTTAACGCATATTTCGCATATTTTTGAAGATAAGTCAGTACCTGTTTGTATTCGGGTTAAATGCAGTATAACAAATCGAAATAAATAAGTAAAAATAAGGGTTTGTTACATGCATCTTTTTACCTTAGTAGAAAAAAGGGACTACATCGAAAAATATTAATTTTGGTCTTGGTTCATCCACAATAATTACAGATACAATTTCCAAAAAATGCCAAGATCTTCCATTTAAAATATTTCATAATGATCACCATTCTATAAAAAATCCTTCTATTTAAATAGTTACTATTAATTTTTATGTCCACGTACATATTTTTAATATTCACAGTTTGACAAAAATAAATGCTAATATTCTCGTTTTAATTCATTCCGCGAATAAATTACTTTTTCGCTAACAATACTAACTAATAAAGAAAACATTTTTTTTTCTTCAAATGACAAACCCATGTACTTCTTTTTTCTACCGATGTAAGACATATTTTTGTGCATGTTTTCGAGCAAAATGTCGTTTTTATTTATTAAATATAATATAAATTGTATAAAGTAATCTTACAGGTATTTTGTAATACTTCTTTTACTAAATAAGCGATATAGCCTAACTTCGAACTTGTAAATCAAATGAACAAATATATTTAATGATTAACACATTAACTTGGATAACATTTTGTTTTCATATTATCATGTAATTAAATCTCTATTTTTTTTTCCTTATGAGATAAATGCAGCTATGCAGAGTAACCTTTTCAACATTTTGTAACCTTTTCAATAATTATTAAAAGTAGTTTTAACTGTACTCTATGGATTACAAAATAATAAATTCGGAACATGACCTACAATTTTTAAATACATTTGGGCAGGCATTAATTTGAGTACATATCGTTTTTTAATGTTCTGAAGAACATTAAAATAGCAATATCAAAGTTTGTATGTATAGAAAACATAACATTGTCTCCGAGTTCTTAACCATTAGTACGATCTTAAAATGCATGTGAATTTTAAACAGTGATTGATCACGCTTGCAAGGTTACAAAATAGATCATTGAAGATAATTATATTTTTGTGCAAATTATTATGAATTTCGAGAAGACGCATAGAGTGAAGTTAGTAAGCTCTGTCGTTATTAATATTGTATTATATACTAGCAGGCTACGCCCGCTACGCTGGTCTGTTTATCCAAATGAACCTTGAATCAAACAAAATGTAACAGTCAATTTGACATTGTGATTTAAAGCAGTATGGAACCTTAACTGGAATGTCCTTTCGTACTGCTGAAAACGATCTGTACGCCATTGTACTATTGTATTTTCTAATGTGCAGACAAATTTTCTACTATTAAGGTCTTAACCATTTTAGCTGATCGATCACAATAGGATTTGGTAAAGATTGAAAGTACAATATGCAATATAATAAAACAAACCCTGAAAAAATATTTAATTTATAATGCAAACAAACAAACTGACAAAATCCTTCCAGTAAAACTTTTTTAAAGGCTGATCTTTGTTACTGGGGTCCATATGATTAGAGAACTTTCACCCATAATTCTATAACTAAGCAATGTAGAATGATACGCAATAAACTAAAACCTCCCCAAACATTGTCTAATCAACAAAGCAAGTATTGTCAATATCCGCCATCTAGAACTTTTTGAAAAGTCTAATCTTTCATAATCGGTTTCACATTATTATGGAACTTTCCGCCATTACTTTATGACTAAAGCAAAGTCGAACAATGTGCAAAACACTAAAACAATGTCTGAATAGGTATCTAACTAACAATTGAATTCCTATCAAAATCCGTTCTGTAGAACTTTTTAAAATGCTAAACATTCATAATCGGGTTCAACTGATTATAGAACTTCCCACCACATCTCTATGATTAAGCAATACAGAAGGGTATAGTATATACTAAAACCCGGCCTGAAAAATTATCTAACAGTGAAAATTCTATCGAAATGAATGCGGCTGAATCTTTTAAAAAGGCTAATCTTTCATAATCGGGTTCGTCTGATTATATAACTTTAAAACATAATTCTATGTATACGCAACGTAAAACGATATGTTATATGCTAAAATCTTCCCTAAAAAATTATCTAACTATCATTTCGATTCTCATCAAGATCCATTCAGGTGAGCTCAAATTATATGCAACCGGGACGAATTTCCCATTTCCATTTTACTCTCGTATATATAGTATACGCAGAAATAAAGATAGATATGATATTGTTTCTTAAAATTTATGAAACTCCAAGTTATTTCTCGTTGTCTCTGCTGAATAATTTTAAAGACTTTTCAATCGGCCAATATTGAGATTTACGATTATGTCTACAACAAATATATTTCATTTTGTATCAAAACATTCTCGGTAAAATGAGCCAATTTGGTGTGGGTTCTGATATTATAAAATACTTTTTTTTTTCAAAATCGCCATTTAAACTACGCACACGAAATTTTAAGTATCTCTTAGCACTGCTGTAAACATTTCCATTTTTTAATCAGCGAAAAATGAAGTTATAACTTAATTTTACTTAATAATAAAAGATACTTTCAGTTTCAAAAAATAGTAAATTAAAAGTTTTGGTACTACTTAGTTATCCCGTCGTCCAAAAATCTATCGCCAAATGGTTGATCGTAAATGTCACATTCACTTGATTTTAAGCAAATTACGTGTGTTTACGTCATCAAATGATTTTTATTTCAACGTTTTATTTGTATTTTTATTAATGTTATACTAATTTATTTGTTCTTTCGTTATTTAAAATAAAAATTATGCCAATTTGTTTAATTTGGCGGGTGGTTTGGCGATTTAAATAATTTGGCGAAATTGGTCGAAGAGATAACTAAGTAGTACCAAATTTTTTGCAATGTTACGATTAAATAATAATTAAAGCCCAAAGAAATTCGCGTTTAATAAATAGCAAGCTACAATGTTTGGCACAGTTTGTAAAGAAATTTGGTGCTTTTCCACTATAGGCGCTTTGGTGTTTTTTTAAACAGCTTGGCACAATTTGAGCATCAGAAAGTGAGATTTTCTGCCAGTTGTATAAACAGTTAAGAAAACAAACTTGATGAAAAATTTTCTTTGTTTATATATGCATATTATTAATGTTTTTTTATGTAGAAAATTCGTCTGTTTCTAATATAAAATTAGATAAATATCATTTTTATGTTAAATAAATTGTATAAACATAAAAAAAATGCTTTGTATATGAAATGAAACAGCGAGTAGTTTGCCAGAAAATATGTTTCCAAATTTCCTTCTCCGCCAAGGCTATTTTCTCTATCTCGCCAAGATCCCTATACCGAAAAAGCAACAAAAAATCTCTGCAAGTTTAGGATTGAAATAAATGGCGCAATAGCATACATTTTGGTATGGTGCTGGTATAACGTAAAAGTAGCAAAAGGTCTCCAAAAAACTTTATTTCAAATTACGCCGTTTCTGTGTTAATTCGGTTATAGAATAGGTCCGCCTTAAAAACACAGAATCAATTTAAATCTTTTCCTAAGTTAATTGTGCGCCAAACCACGCCCGATAACATACGCCAATTGTCTGTAGACTCAATTATGTAACTTATCGGTACCAAATATGTCAATTGTCTGTGGACTCGATTACGTAATTTATGTCCTTAATTAATGCATACTTTACAAACTACATCTACTTTCCAATTTTCCTGATTTTAAGACCAATGGGTACTGTTTGATGTTAAAAAGCTTGGCGCAATTCGGGCTTCAGAAAGTGAGATTTGTGGCCAAATGTTATGAACAGCTATGAAAAAAATAAAATTAACTTTAAGCTTTTTAAAATATGTATTCCTATTTATAAACATTTATTTATGAATATTCATATTTTTGTTATTTATAAACAATTTATTTCTGTTTTTATATAAAAAAAGAGATTAATGTCTTATTTATAGTAAATAAATTATATAATTATTGAACAGAAAATATGCATAAAAAATTTCCTTCTCTCGCCAAGCCCATTTCTTCCACCTCGCAAAGGGCCCTATATTGGAAAATTACAGAATTTGCCCCATTGCTCTATGACTAAACAATGTCGAACAATATATTATATACTAAAACTATCTCTGAAAAATTGCCAAACTAACAATTCAAATTCTATCAAAAACCGTTTATTATAACTTTTTAAAAAGGCTATTGTGATAATTGAGTTCACCAGATTACAGAATTTTCCCCAAAACGGTATGACAAAGCAATGTAGAAGGATATGTTGTATACCGAAACCTTCCCTAGAAAATTATCTAATTAACAGTCCAAGTTCCATAGAAATACATTCGGCAGAATCTTTTTAAAAGGCTAATTTTTCATTATCAGGTTCATCTCGTTAAAAAATATAATTCAATACCAAGCAACGTAGAACGACGTGTTATGCACTAAAACCTTACCCGAAAAATTACCTATTTAACAGTGTAAGTTCAGTAGAACTGGAGTTCTAAGCAGCCAGAATCAAATTTTCATTTGAATTATATATATAAAGAGAGAGATAATTAGATTTTTCCAAAAATGCAGTCGTCTACTTCAGAAATAACCAATATTGTGAACGTCGCTCAAACCAATGCCACGCTCATGCATTTTTGGCTTAAAATTAAATCGTTTGGCGATAAAATGAAATCGTAAATAAACATACAATGTGTAACTCACAAGTACAGTCATTTATATAATTATATCTGCTAGTTTCTTCTGCAAGTCACAAGATGGATCAGTTAAATAAAAATAATAAGTAATTTAAAAAAATAATAATAAAAAATAAAAACAAAATTGTCACTCAGATAATATCTTATCAAATTTTCTGATGCATTTTTCTTAACCTGACGCGAGTGATAAATTCCCAAATATAGTTTAAAACTGCAATCTTTCAAATTGAATGAATTTTAAAGCATTACGAACATTTCCTTTCATGTTTAAATTAGATATTTTCCTTTTATAATATTACCACTCGTCAAATTTTTTTTTCTCTTTTTTTTTCTTTTAAATAAAATTAGTAAAAGTTTTTTTCCGAGATGTACAGCCATTTCAATTCATTTATCAAAAAAATTCATCGCCAATAAAATAATGGTAACCCTTTCGCCTAACTTTCCGTCGTAATTATATAACTAATATAGGTAGAATGACGTGTTCGAAATCTAGGCGTTCGGAACGAAATTTCTGTTTGGATGTTATATATACAAGGTGGAACCCGTGGAATTTCGACGAAAGTAAATGTTTACAAAGGAACTGTATCAAATTTATAATACATCGACAACAATAATTACAATAAAATATCCATCTTACACTTGTTAGTTTAACTCTCCAAAGACATATTTTAACCTAAGATTAACAAAACACTTTTTTCATAAACTTCAACTGTTAAAATTATTGAAAAATTAAACTTTATTCATATGCGTAATCAGTAAGTAACATGTAATCAAGATAAGTAAGTAATTTTGATTAAGTTATCAATTGATGCTAGGTATTACGGAATGAAAAATCAGGAAAAATGATTTTACCTTGACATAATCATAGAATTTTTCCCCTTTAAATCTAAACCAAATCAACTCATTTTCCACCTTTCGCATCCATATTAACCATTTAAAAACATTTTAACGCGCAATAGGTTTTTAATAAATATATTTTCAAGCTTGAAGTCACGTTTGTCAACTGTTACAATTTTCCATGTTAAAATTCCCACACGTGATTTGAGGTCTTAGTATAATCTCTGTACCTGCGCTTAAAAATTCCAGAAATTTATAACTTTTAGACGTATTCAAGGGGAAATATCTCATTTTAGCAAATAAAATTATCGTTTTCTTTTAAATATGGCGTCTTTTTCAGTCGCTGAAATATTTAGCCTATTGTCTCAAACTCAATATCAGCAAAAAGAAAAAATAGTGAAATATAACAGCATCATCAGGGAAATTATGTCTTTTTTTAAAGTGTAACGTCATTTTCTGTACAAATATTAATAAAAAAAAAAGATATTTTTAATTGTAATGAGAAAATGGCATCAGTAAGAATATAATCAATAAAGATAACTAAACCACTTTTAAAAGAAATGAAGTATTTCAGTTGTCACGATTAGAAAATTGGTATTAAAAACAATAAAAAATTAATATCTCAAAAAGGAATTGAGATACAGCTTTCAAACAAATTGCATTTAAAAGTGCATTTTTTTCTGAATACGAAGGTGTAAACCTTTAAAATGTGGGATGTTTAAAAGTTTAAAAATTTGCAGTAGCAAAAATTGCAAAACCGAAATTTCATTTCAAATTTCAAAGTATTTCCATTCGCAGAATGACGTATGCGTTACGCACAGATATGTTTGTCCTTTATAATATAGATAATAGATTGTTTAAATATTGATGGTGTAGGCTTGAGAAAAATTATATTTTGATCAAAAATTTTAATTTGAATGTTTAATGTGTTAACAATAGGATATTACAGTAAACTCCCGATTATCCGGCCTAATGTGGCGGAAGGGTAGGCCGAATAACAAAAAAGCCGGATAGGCCGGAGTTCTACAAATATTTACTAACTTCGTGCCCGCCTCCTGCCATGATATTAAAAACACATGTAATACACATATTAAGATAAATTTTATATATACAGTACATACAGTTTCAAAATAAGCAAAACATTAACATAAAACAAAATCCTAATTCGTAAAAAAATGAGTAAATTTTATTTTACTGTTTATTAATAAATGATTGCACAAATATGAAAAGTTATGTAAAAGATAAGAGTCAAAACTTACAGTTTTTAGTTTTTGAAAAAAGTCCTTAATACAGGATTGCTTCTCCCTGTTAGTCCTCTTCCGTAACGCAATGGGCCATTTAGGCAAGTACATGATATCAGTTGGCGTCGATTCCTGGTGACTAATGTACTACAGTGCTGCACCAATTGTCTCAAACCCTTACGAATGTGGGAGAGAATTTTCCTACAATCCTTTTAATCTTTTTCTTCTGATATTTATCCTTCTGTCAATACTTCTACAATATCGTTTTCAATTAATTCATTGACTTCGTCGTTTGCCATCCATTCTGTAATGTCTTCTGCATTGACATCGTGAGAGTCCGGTATATTTCTCAGCAATGGACTAAGCTTATCTTTCTGATCTCCCATTGCAGTTTCCCACACGGGTTTGTGTCTACCTCTTTGGTGCAAAAGAATGTTCCAAGACTTTGCAATTACTATGTTTGTAATTTTTTCCCATGTTTTTGACACTTACCTGGACGGGAACCTGCCTGCCTTGGCCGCTTGCAATATTCTTCATTTTTTTAATTGGCCGGATAGTACGGAGGGCCGGATAGTCGAGAGCCGGATAGTTGGAAGTTTACAGTATTTATTTTTTTTGTCTCTTTTGGTTATCTTTTCAATAAAGACTTCTAAACTTCTAATTGCAACTGAACCTGGGTACTTTTGTTATAATTTGATCAGTTTTTGGATTCATCATTTTTCATATAGTTTCGAGAAAAAAAAAAACATAAACGGAAAAGAATTCAACAAATAACATGTATTTATTTACAGTATATTTACAGCTACATATTAAGAAAAACATTAAGAAATAAAAAAAAGAAACTTAATATTGATTATTAAAAATTAACATAATTTTCATTTCGGCAAATGCATTCTACTGCATTAAATTTAAGTTACAATAAACTTTAATTACACGCATACCATTTTCGTACGTAAAATTATACATTATTTTATGACTAAACCTAGAAAAAATCTCACATCAAGATAATACGCTCCATAAATATTTGATAAATACAGATGTAAAAAATATTACACACCAAAAAAGTTTAGATGGTACTGTCATCTTAGCCCCCCCCCCCCTCGTCATGTCTTTACACAAACTCCTTGTTGACATTTTTAATATTGAATATGCACAGTCCACAAAAGTTTTTTAATTGTTCTTTCACATAGGTAAGGGATGGGGATCTTCTTCAACCAGTTGATTAGTGTCCAAAAGCAGTTGAACATATACATAGTATTTAATCAGGGAGGTAGTGCATCAGTAGCAGTGAATTGAAAGAAAGAAAAGCCTCTAGACTCGCTTCTTATTGCGTAATAAAAGCATATTTGCAAATTTCAGGAATAAACCCTGAAATTAATTAAGCCGTCAAGAATGCATAAAGTTTAACTTCTCTGTACTGGGTCATCTGGGTAACTGTATAAGTCATAAAGACATAAGTTAAAAATTCCAAATTGAAATACACCAAGTGTTGCAGTGGCACAAAACTCGTAAATTTCTGCAGTTTGTGTCTTTTAACTTTTCCCTCAATGAGTATTTAATAAAAATGTGAGACTTTTTATGTGACTATTTTATCTTGTGGTAGAGTTTTACCGCAATAATAAAAAGTATAAGGATTTGCTTAGTAATAAATAAATACAAATTTAATTTATTTCTATTTTGTTTAAATACTCAATTTTAAAATGGCATAAATGCTACTAAATGTAAATGTAATTTTCGAAGAATGAATAGTATTGTCATGTATCCGGATATTTAAATATATATAAATATATAAATAGATAAATAAATAAATAAATAAATATATATATATATATATATATATAATAAAATTTATGAGAATTATATTAATTACGATTATCTCTCACATTCACATGCATAGTTTTAAATCATAAGTAGGAAGAAGAATATATTAATTTGCCAATAATGTCCTTGAACAGAGATATTTTTCATTAAGAAAGATAGGATACATGAAATGATATCATCAATGAGATAAAATGTATCCGTTTTGTATCTCCAGCAAACTTACGTCAGAAATAGTTCCGTCAGTTTCGTTATATATGTCAAAATATTGAAGTTGTTTGTGAAGAATTACTCATAGTTCAAAAATAAGTTTATTTCGTTTGATACTGAAACAAGTAACTGTTTGATATATTTATGGTTCAAAGTATTTGTAGTAAAGACTTTTGTTTCTTTTATTACATTATACGGATGTATGAATAAAAGCATTATCTGGTTCTAAGATAATTTATATATATATATATATATATATATATATATAAATATTAGGGTGGTCACAAGCAACATGGGGAAAAATTTTTTTAACGTTTTCTTCGGGAGGACCCTCCTAAAAGTTGCCAATTAGTTAGAAAATGAGATTGGCAAAGTTTCAGCTCAAATAAATAATATTAACCCGTGCCTCATCGAGGTGGAATTCTTGAAAATTTGCAATTTTTGGCAAAAAATTGTCGTTTTTCTTTCCTTACGTGAAAAATATTTGTCTTAGAAACCTGATTCTTGTTTTAATTCATAGAAACTGTTGTTGCCTTGAACTTTTACTCTCATGAAAACTTATATTTAATGAACATTTAGTATTTTTCAGGACATCTAGTGAACCATACCCTCAAACTCTGCATTTTTGAAACATAGGTAAAAAATGACAAATTAAAAATTTTATAACTTTTGATTTCTCGATTTGTGTTGCAGTTGAACCTCTGAATTTCTCTTTTTATTACAAGGCTGTTTTTGTTATCTGTTATGGTTATCTATTTTTAGAATTGACGAAACATTCCGTAAAACCCCTTCCCCCTCTTGATATGATGGCAGAAATGTAAGATTTTTTAAATTGGCCACGTGTCTCATCAAATCATCGACAGTAAGCAGCCAAGTAATTGTCAAGTTTTATGTATTTTATTTTATAATATTCGCAAAATGAACTGAACGCCAGAGAAGCTGCTAGACTTAGAATACATCCACTAGCTAACCACAGACATCGACTCTGCAAATAACTGTTTCGTAAACAAAAAACTGAGCTCATCAAAAACAGATTTTAAAATTTCAGTTTAGAGAGAACTGTTGTTCACTGGGGTGGAAAACTGCTTTACCATTTTTTTAATAAAGAAAATGTAGAGTGGATAAAAGTTTTAATTAGTTGTGGGGATGAAGAACAGTTACTACGAGTTCCTCAACTTGAAAATAGTATCGGAATAATTCAGGCGAAAGCTGTATTTTCAGCAGTTGAAGAGTGGGAGGAAGTTTATAAAATCCAGGCAATATTTTTTGATACAACTGCAGTAAACACAAGTCTCCCCAGAGTTAACCTGCATCTTTCTATAGCAATTGTTAAAGGAAAAGTCTTCTGTATTTACCATGCCGCCAGTATAATTTAGAAATTTTCTTAAAAGCTGTTCTTGATTGTAAAATGGGCATAACCACTGCCCCTCAGCCAGATATTAAAAAAAAACCAATTCTGATTGGGTGGTCTAAATTAAACCAGAGTAAGTATACAAATGTTATTGAAGATGAAATACTAGGTATAAATAGTTAATTCAGAAGAAATTTCAAATTTTCTTACAGGAACTCTTAAAAATTAACAGCTCAGGGATGATTATAAAGAGTTTATCCAACTTTGTTTAATTTTTATAGAACTCCTTCTGCAAAAGACTTTTTTCAAAGCACCTGGTACTTTTAATCATGTCAGATGGATGGAGGCACAGGCCATTCATTCTCTCAAAATATATTGTTTCAGAGATCATCTTTCAATAACAAATTTAGAAAAAGAAGGTATCAGAGATCTTTTCTTATTTTTAATCAATATTTATGCAAAAGCGTGCTTCAATACTTCTACTGCCACTTTAGCCCCAATTAAAGACCTGCAAATAATAAAATCACTTGTTCACTACAGAAAATTTGATAAATAGGTTACAGACAAAGCACTTGCTAAAATGACAAACCGCCTTTGGTATCTTAACTCGGATCAAGTTGCATTTTCATTTTTAGATAATACTTTGGTAAAAAAAGTCAACATAAGCCACCTTATCTAAACCATTACCACTTCAATCCTTTCTGGCGCAGTGTCCCACGCCGGGACCACATAATTTTAATTCCAAACTTACAAACGGCACGAAGAATATTTTAATAAAGTTTTGCTTTTACAATGAAAGGTTAAAGTAATGTGATTTTAATTTCTAAAAATGTCGTTTGTAAATTCCGGGTTAGACAATCATTTCATCATTTTACGAACAGAATTTTTCTGTGCCGGAAAGGGTTAACATGACAGTTGTAAGGGAAAATAATTTATTTTCTTTATTATACCTCCTTTCTTGTAACACAACTTTAATAATAAAATGCAATTGAGCATTATTTGCTCTCATTTCTATACTTCCTTTGCCCTCCCTTTTTTTTAAATTCTTTCAGTTTAAAATTCGATTTTTTTCCTTTTCTTTGGAATTTTTTTTAATCAAACACTTTATTGGACTTCACAAAACGAAAAAAACAAAAACAAAATGTGGAAAGCAGATGAAATGGAATGTTACAAATTTTTTTTTCGCTTTTTCATAAAAAGTCAATTTTTAGGATTCAGGTGAAGTCTGGTCCTGAAAAATGAGCAAATTTTTAAATCTATACATTTTTAGAAAAAAATGGTGTGTGGTTCTTCAAAGCAAAACTTTTTTTTTTTTATAAAATGAGACCTGCATTATGTTTCTAGGTTCAATTGTATTCATTTCATGAAAGAAAAACAGCATTTTTTTTGCAAAAAATCACGTTTTTTTCAAACTTAAAACCTCAATGAGGCACGGGTTAATATTATCGAAATGAGCTGAAACTTAGCCAATCTCATTTTCTAGTCAATTGGCAACTTTTTGGTGGGTCCCCCTGAAAGAATTCGAAAATTGATTTCTTGTGACCACCCTAATATATATATATATATCGTTAATAACCATACAAAAGATGTATTCTTAAAGCAGACATTATATGTATAGTTACAATTGTAAAAATTCTTTAAGTGCTGTTCGTGATCTTATTAAAATATGTTTAAGTAAAAATAGATATTATTATTTTTAATTTCGAAACTTAAAATTTTATGCTACCTCTGCTTTTTATAAGTTCAGGAATCACCGAACAAACCTTGCAGTATACTTGAATCCTTGCTCTAAGTACATGTAAAATGTAAAAAGGCTCATGAAATGTATTATATGCTCTAAAAAATATAATTTTCAAAAAAAAAAAAAAGCGATAGAAAGGACACGGCGTACAAAAAATAATCGTGAGTGAATCTCGTGAAATTGCAAGAAATAAAACTACTATTTAAAAAAAAAAAAAAAAAAAAAAAAAAAAAAGATATTTTAAAAGACAGAAATTGCGACTTGAGTCCTGTGAAAGGGAACTATATAAAAAAAAAGATAGATAATTGGCTTGTGCCTAATATGTAAATATACGGCAACTGAACAGCTTCCTTCAAAAGGCGGCAAGTTCAAGCTATCGCCAATTTTTCATAGTGATAGTGTATTTCATTAGTGATTATTGCACTATGTATTTTACTTTCGGTCCTGATAATGGTAAGGAATTGCAAACTGCTAGGAAATTTGTGATTTCACACTTTTTCTTTTGCATTTTTCATGAAAACTATGAATTGTTGAGGTATGGTTCATTGACCAATTTGTATGTACACATACTGAAGATTCTCGTTCATCATAATGTGTGCGATGATATCCAAACATCCTGTTATAAAAAAAAAAAAAAAAAAAAAAAAAAAAAAAAAAAAAAAAAATTCCATGCTCTAACAAGTAAAACAAAAAAAAAATCCATTTTTCAACGCACAAAACCTACTCCTTCATGATACTTTGAATTTTATTAATTTTCCACAGTTTCTGCAATAAAAACATTTTTTTTTTCGTTTGTATCGTAATAATTCGTACCGTTAGTTCTTCATTTACAGAAAATGTATCTCCTTTTGAAGCATTTTTAATAATATATATAAAAAGGGGCTCTGCCCCCTGCAAGCTACAATTGTCAACCCCCGTTCAGACACCGCAGAATCTAAAATCACGCTAATTTGATCGGTTTTTAAAACATTAGAGAAGATTGATTTATAATTAAAAAACCTATAGCGATTTCCCTGTAAGCGGGTTTCCATTCAATTCCCTTTGATTGCGAAAATTTAAGGCCGAATCAGTTGCTGTTAAGACATCCAATGGTTGTTTACGTGTTTGATTAAAGGAGATCAGTTAAACATTTGAAAAGAAGATAAAATAAAATGAATTAAGTAAACAGAGTCTTTGCCGACCGGTATTTTTTAACAGCGTTATAAAACTATTGATATAATACAATTTACTGCAATTTGTTGCTTTAACCCCTTCAAGGGCGGTGGTTCATTTTTGGACCACTTAATTTTAATTCTTAAATGCCACATTGGTACCAGAATATTGGAATGAAAATTTTTCTTTTATTAAGTAAGTGAACAAAGGCATTTTCGTATTTCAAAATTTGTTTGTAAATTCCGGTGCCATTCACTGATTTCAACATTTTACGAATAGAAGTACCATGCCCCTGAAAGGGTTAAACGCATATTAATGTACTTATTATTTTAAAGTTTCTTTTCGCTTTCAATATTCACGTGTAAATACAATTTTCAAGACTAATTTTCAATATTTTCCTGCTTTTAACACGTACTCAATTAATAGTAATTTTAAAGGTTTTTTGTTCTGTTGTGTAAATAAATTTATAATCGTTAGGAAATATTATTCTTTACGCTGTTTTTAGAATTGAAAACAATTCCTATAATAATAGCCTAAGTCATGTGACTATCATCAACATTTCCTTCGTTTTTTCATAAGAAAAGTTTCCATATTGATTAAAGAATCAAAGTTATTTTTTCGGATAAAACTACATAAAAGTTGCCATGGTCGCAAAGATTTCTTGGTACTTTTATGTTAGCCAGGTTCAAATCTCGCCAATAGCTTTTTTGGTACTTTTCCGTTATACGGACACCATGCCAAAATGTATGCTAATGCACCAATTATTTCAACCCTGACCGTGAAAAGGATTTTTGGTACTACTTAGTTATCCCGTCGATATATCGCCAAACTATAAGATTAAATGCCAATAATGGTTGATCGTAAATATCACATTCACTTGACTTTAAGCAAGTTATACGTGTTTACGTCATCAAGTGAATTTTATTTCGATGTTTTATTTGTATTTTCATTAGTGTTATACTAATTTATTTGTTCTTTCGTTATTTAAAATAAAATTATGTCAATTTGTATAATTCGGCGAGTGGTTTGGCGAATTTGGTCGACGGGATAACTAAGTAGTACCGGATTTTTTTATTGTAAATCATGCGAAACACTGTGATTTGTTATTATTTGCTAAACTTTATTGTATAACAGTTATTTGTTCACTTATTTTAAGTACATATTTGTGATTTAGTAAAATAGCTCGTAAAAGTCTGTAGTTTCCAAATGTTATATTTTTAAAAGGCTCACTTTACTATCGACAGTGTTTTTTCTTTTATTTTTCAAATGTTTCAATTCACGTTATTTTCATTTTGCGCCAACTATTACGCTTGGCGACAATGGTGTCCGCATAACGGAAACGTACCATTTTTTTTTTAACTGGTAAGTTAGCACTTTTTTAACTTTCGAGTGGTAAATTAAAACGGTACTACTTGGTTATCCCATTGACTAAAAATCTATCGTCAGACTATAAGATTAAATGTCAATAATGGTTGATCGTAAATGTCACATTCACTTGACTGTAAGGAAGTTACATATGTTTACGCCAGCAGGTTTTTTTTATTTCGACGCTTTATTTGTATTTGTATTTGTCTTTTCATACTAATTTATTTGTTCTTTCGTTATTTAAAATAAAATTACGTCAACTTGTATAATTTGACGAGTGATTTGGCGATTTATATACTTTAGCGATATTGGTCATTTGCTTTGAATTTGAAATTAAATGTCATGATTTCTTGCATTACTTAATATTTAACACATATGTCATATAAGCATCGGTTTTGGCGTGATATTTTTTACGACGATTTGGCGAAAACCTCGTTTTCGAATACCAGTTACTTTATTTATTTTAAATTATTTTCTATTGTTTTAAATTATTTTCTATTATTTTTAAAATGAAATAACAATAAATTAAAAAATAATTAATAACTAAATAACAAAACAATTTGTAACTTTTCTTTAAATAAAAAGAAAATAAATGTAAATAAACATTTATTAATGAATAAGTAACAATAGCCGTGTTACCATGTCAGGCAAAATAACGCCATTTTGCGCCAATTGGGTACCCCGGTGCGTATATAACATCTAAGCCTAATATTTTTCTTTTCGTTTCGCTCAAAAAAAAGGGAAACAAGTGAAAGCCATTAATTTTAAATGTTTCAGTTTTAAAGGAATGTTTTGTATTAAATAAAATGATAACGGAATATAAAAAAAGCATTTTTCTAAGGAGATTTAAGGGAGGCCAAACTGGTCGCCAAATTAATTTAAAATTAACCTTTTCTTAAATTTGGAAAAAAAAAATATTTGTTATGATTGAAATTTGAGTTGCCATCATTAGAAAAAAGTATTTTAAATTAGAAAAAAAATTAATGTTTCGAAAACTAATTCGAATTTAAAAATTCTCATACCAGTTTTGAGATCTGTGGGTCAATACCGATTTTTGGCATTAATTTCATCGCAAAGTATTCCATATTTCAGGAGAAATCGCCGTGAAACTTAATCAGTCGTTTCATAGAATCGTTAAATAAATTCGTTTCAATTCAGTCGTTTCATTAGGATTTTATATATACTAGGGGATCGTACCCGGACTTCTCAGGTTAAAGAATATAGGTGAAAACATTTTTTTTATTGAAAACTAATATTTTTTTTATATGCAATAAATGTTTTAGATTGCCCACTTACATTAAAAAAGCATTTTTCATAAGGAAAATATGAATTATACAATCAAATAAATTTTTCAAATTTATCAAAAGCGATATTTTCTTATTAGTCGCATGCCAAGCGTTATTTGACCGAGATTTTGCTACTTATGGCGTCCTTTTACATTCTGATAAATTCAGAGCTTATACATGTCTGTTAAATTTGTGTTTTATTTATATTATTTTATTTATTTATTCATAGGGAAGTATTTTTTGTTAGCGGATATTAGCCGTAAGAGAATGATGAACTCTTTATTTTGTTTTAGCGGCAAACGGATTAATCTTTCGTAATCGAGCTCCGCGCGATATAGATAAATTAAAAAATATTTCATGCCTTAAAATTGTTTTTAAATCCCTAGACAATCAGTAAGCTGAGATGAACTTTGCAAACAAATTACATTTGAAAAAAACATCCTATTTGGTGATCTAAAAATTAAAATTGTACGATTGTGAATATGTTAGATTTGCGTTTTTACAATATTATTATTTTATTTGTTTATATTAAAAAAAGCATTAATTTCGTTAATTTGTCTTTCACAAATATGTTAGATTGGTGGTTCCTGTAATATAATTCTTTTATTTGTTTATAAAGGAAGTATTAATTTCGTTATGCAAAAATAGTCGGAAACAAATGCTGAACAATGTTTGTTGCTTTATGTGCAAAATGTTTATTATTATTATGTATTGAAACCGTCACGTGATAACATAAACTAAAAAAAATCATGTTTAAAAATTATTTTAGAAAATATAATACATCAGTTAATTAAGATACAGTTTTTAAACATATTGCAATTGAAAGTAAATTTTTCCCTATGCGACGAAAATACAAAATGTACGATGGTTATAGAAAATTAAAAAATTGTAGTAGCGAAAATTTCAAGACCGAAATTTGATCGTGAAGTATTGCCATTCGCAAAATGACGTCAGCGTTACGCACAGATACGTTTGTTCTTTATAATATAGATACTTAATCAGTAAAATATAATAAAGATCAGTTATTAGGATGTGGTTATCAATTGAGGCTCTTATACTTGGTATTTCGGAATGAAAAATAGCAATTTTCACGTTCTCAAAATTAGCATACACACTTTTCATATCCATATTCATCATTTAAAAAAAATTCTAATTTGTTTGATCATTTAAAAATTCTTTTAATTCAAAGCTTGAAGTCACGATTGTCAGCAGCATCTTTTATGTGAACAGACGCACCCTTTACTTGAGATTCTAATCTCAATTCCGGAGAGTAAAAATTTACGTAATTTATGTTTTTTAGACGCATTTGTGTTTCAGTTTTATCTTTGAAAATGATTGTTTTCTTTTAAATATGACTTCATTTTCACTTAAATAAGCATTTCGCCTAGTGTCTGAAACTTAGTATCAGTACACAGGCAGAAGGAAAAACAATAAAGAAAATTTATGAAGAAAAATGCATGTTTCCAAAAGCAGTATGTCATTTTCCTTTATTATGTCCCTAATATAATAGTCTGCTCCTAATGGGATTTTGCGCCACTAAACCCTATACAACAATTTTTATTAACAATTTTGAATTTTTATCAGAAAATAGCATGAATAAAGATAAAAATACATCATTATTTCTCTCTTGCCTACAATAGTGAAAGCTATCTAATTTTCACCATTTTGAAGAAATTTCATAAAATGCTATTAAAATTAAAATATAAAAATCGGGATAAAAAAAAAAGATAGTGTGATCACAAATGAAGAGCTTTCAGTTTTAAAAAAAATATTAGTAAAATTGGTTCAGCAGAAAGATCAGGGCAGATGACTAAAAAGCACACTTGTGTAAATATATAGATTATATAAAATTAGGAAAAATTAAATTAAGCAAATTATGTTATTTTGATAAAATTATAGTAGAATGTCCTAAAGAATAGCATTAAAATTTTATTATTCGAGAGAATTTTGAAAAAAAACTTCAGGAACATGATAAAATTTTAAACCACGAATTATTTGTTTGCTTGTCTAACTCGGCGAAGCAAATCCATCCAGGCGAGAATCACCAATTTCTGTAATATAAATGGCTATTATTTGCATGTCACCTCTCTTCTATAACGACACTCTAAATTTTTGTAAACCATTGCGTTTTATCAGTGTGTGACTTCGATTACATTATTTTCAAAAGTGAAGCATTTTAACCTGTGAAGAATTTCAAAGCAGCTGGGCTGTGAAAATGACGCGCTTCTACAAAACATAAATCAGGTTTAAGAATTAAAATACACGCTATTTTATAAAATGACCTCAGTTGCATCCGCTAAAGCAATCCACTTTTAAAATCCAGTCTTAAACTTCGTCTATAGAAAAGTATGGATATGACGTCATTACCACGGAATAACAGACTTTTTCTTGACATAGCCCATATTTTAATTTCAACTTTTTTTTTCAGGTTTTATGAGAAAATGGCAACAAAAAGATACAGTAATCTCCTATTTTCGACAATTTTCCGTTTACTTTCAACGACTTTCAATAGAAATGGGGTACTTTTGTTGCCACGATAAGAAAAATGGTATTAAAAACCACAAAAAAATTAATATATCAAAAATAAATTGAGATACAGCTTTCAAACAATATGCATTTAAAAGAGCATTTTTTTCCTTATACGACGGTGTAAAAATTTCAAATGTGCAATGTTTAAAAGTTTAAAAATTTGCAGTAGAGAAAATTGCAAAACCAAAATTTTATTTCAAATTTCAAAGTGTTGCCATTCGCAAAATGATGTATGCGTTACGCACAGATACGTTTGTCCTTTTTAATATAGATAGGGTAGATATATATATGTTCAGATGAATTTAAAATACAATTCTAGTGTTGATTCACTTAAGTTTAGGAAGGACATACGCATAGATGTTCACAAATCATATTCAAATTGGACAAATTTTTAAAATATTTTTGACAAAAATTTCAAAGTGTGATTTAAAGATTTTTGTTTAACTTATGTATTATGTTACGAACACGTTGTAAGTTATTCAATTAAAAATGAATATATTAATTACAAGAATATATTTTTTAACATTTTGGACAATCAATCAGTCAAATAATGTTTTGTAAGCATTCTTAGGCTTATGCACTTCCTTAAAATAAGTATTATTTTAGTTAATATAGTTTATAACAGTTAGTGCACAGACGTTAATGCCAACAAAAATATCTGGCGTGATGTACAAATTTTTGTACAATATACAAAAATGATTAAAAAATGATTAAAATGATTAAATGATTAAAAAATGATAAAAAAAATATTAAGTATGTACAATGTACATACTTTTTTTTTTTAAATATTAAATTACTGTGAAAAAGACACTCTTTAAAATGCCTTACCTTGTGAAAATAACTTTAATATGTTTTATTTTTATTTCTTTTACACATTTAACAGCGTAATAAAAGATGTTAACCCTGACAAGAATAGTTCTTTAATCAATACTAAACGGGTTATTTAAGTGCCATCGTAAGAATTTGCACAATAACAATTTTTTACCATATCTTCAAGTGCAGGCTTAAAATTTTATATTTATATTGCATAAGAACTTATCCATATTGGCGAATTTAGTAGAAGAGGGACCATAGAATTGTTATTTATCATTGCTTACAACATTTAATTACGTATTTTTAATATAGCTTCGACTTAAGACATAATTTTTACAAAAGTGTTTATTATTATTATTATTTTTTAGTTTCTATTTATTTCTTAATGGAATCCATGTACTGCAGTCTGATGATTCGGCTTTTATAAGAATATTTTAGTAAAAATTCAGAGACAGTAGCATTGTCATACTATCGCATTTAGTTTACATCATAAGGCCACAACTTGTTATTTCTGATACTCAAAAAGATATACTTAATCAATCATTCATAAATGTAATTATTTGTCATGTTTCATTTATTAGAGCTTTAGGACTTAATAAATTTATTTCGAATTACTTTTTTTTTTTTTTTTTTTTAAGAAGATGCTGTTACTTTAGGTTTACCGTCAGTAATTCATTTACCATAGTGTACAAATATTGTTTCTTAAATTCAAAATTTTGTGCTAATAGTCCAATAGCCAACAGCACAAAAACCTATGTTATCAAGCACAAGGAAAAAACCTTTATTTTATGGGAGAGTAGAAATAGGGGAATCTAATGATCCATGTCTGACGGAAGTGAAGTGGCGCATAAGTCAAAAATTAATACCACCAATGGTTCACTTATAGATTTATCATTCTGTTTGTCCTACAAACAAAGGTATGAAAACAGGGAGGACTGGGAGCAGGAAAACACAGTGATAAATCTACGAGTGAACCACTGGTGGTATTAATTTTTGGGTTATGCACCACTTCACTTCCGGCAGACATGTATCATTAGATTCCCCTACTTCTACTCTCCCATAAAATAAAGGTTTTTTTCTTGTGCTTGATAACATAGGTTTTTGTGCTGTCGGCTCTTGGACTATAATTGAACGAGCACATTTTGACCCATTAATTTTCCAACAATATGCATTTTCTGTATTAAAAAATATTCTAACTTTAAAATTTTCATTTATTTTACCATTAATTCCTGAATTTTTGTTTTCTCAAATTTGTCAGTAAATCTCTTTAAAATATTGCAATATGACCCGGAAAAATACTAAAAAAATTAATTTAAAATATTTTTGCATTTATTTGATAAAATGTAAACGTACATGTTGTGCCGAAACAGACACCCCATACAAGGTCGCGCGAAAGATGAATGGTTAGTACAAATGACAGAAAATATTACCCCGTTCTGCGTTGTGAAAGAACGTATGGGATAATATTAATTAATAAAATACAAGAACAGGAGATTTTTGGAATAAGGTAAATTTGGCAACGGCACGAGAACGACTTATTTAACATTCTAAACTGTAATTTAGGATTGGAAGGTTGCTCAAACAAATATCTAATTTAGTACTTTTCTAAATTTAAATTCTCAATCATCATAAATTAATTAACATCTGAAAATAAAACAATAAAGGAAAAATTCTAAGAAAAGACATAAAGTACACTGTAAAAAAACCACTGTAAATTTGCCAGCACAACTCGATCACAGTTGAATGTACTGTATCCTTCTTTGGTTTCCTGACTATTTAAACATGAAAAATACAGTAGTTGCGTAAAATTAACAGTACAATGTACTGGCAATTTTGGACGCATTTGGACCACAGCACAAACTACTGGCGTTTGTACTATGTTTAAATAGTCAGGAAACCAAATGAAGTTACAGTACATTCAACTGTGATCGAGTTTGTGCGCGAGATGAACAGTACTTTGTACTGTAAAAATGTCGTTTTTTTTTTTTTTTTTTTTTTTTACAGTGTACATATATACAATTAAATTTTATTTTTGAACACATAATATTCACGTTTCAAATATTTGTTCTGTTGGTTCAACATGATTTTCAAATTATCATCAACCTTTTTAAATTTCATAATATAATTTTTTTATACAATATTCAGGTAAATTTTGATTTTAATTATCCTTCCTTATTAACATTCTCACAGCACAAATCCATGCAAAAATATGGACTACTTTGCCAAAATGTAAATAATTCCACGTTTAATATTATACTTATTATTCTTATTCTTTAATGCTTATTGAGGTTAATAATATACCATCTTTCAATCTACCATTTTGAATATAAGATTTAAGCAATTTAAATTATTCACATATACATTATGGTACACAAAATAAATGCTAGCCATATATTGAAAGTAATTAAAATTTTTCTCACCAAATACTTTAATCAGACAGCGCTTGATGCTCATCTAGGGTTTGCATAAAAGTTCAGATGATTCACTGATCGATTCTCCAACGGAACACAAAAGTTTATAATTGTCTTTTTACCCGATTGAAAAGAAGGGTTATGTTTTTCACGCGCATCTGTGTATGTGGATTTCTTTATACCCTTGAAACATCCTAACGCCTGCATGGATTTTAATGAATGAGGTCTCTATCGATTCGTCGAAACCGTCCAATTGTTATGGGATAGGTTTTGTTTTTATAAATTCAAAATGGCGGCCGTAAACTACAAAATGGCTGTAGAGATGAAAAAAAGTTTTACGTACCCTATTGAGTGGCATATCATTGGATAGGTCTTTCAAAAAAGAAGACGATGTTTCATTGACCATTTTGCAGTCAGAAGCTCCGTTTAAATGTTACACAACCTGGAAGTTGTACACTTTGGATCTCTAGCTTTACTGTAACTCTAACCTTCATAATAGACATCTATATGCCTCATCAAAACAGTATTTGTAGATAGGAACTAATAATTAAATGCAACTTAAAAGTCATCAATACAAGTAAATAAAAAAAAGGGTAAGTAATATAAAAATTAGTTTCATATTGATGAGAAATAATTAATTAGTTCGCTTTTTACACATCCGGGTTTTTTTTTATTTTTTAAATTTAATATATTTATTAGGTTTTAGCGTTTGATCATTCACACTTGTTTCTGTATCACACACTATCAGAGTCAGTGTATTTGTTATGTTGAGTGTCTAAATAGCAGTCACTAAATTGTAGGAGAAATGTTCTTCCATTCGTAGTCACTTCTGAATGCTCTCTTGTGGAAATCCTCTTCAATGAATTTTCTTCTAACTATTTCGCAAAACTTCAGCCAAGTTGTACGTTATTTCTGGCCAGTCATCTTGGAATTCCAAATTTTCAGGATCTTGAAGAATTTATATAACGTTATTCATCTTCAGCGAACTTCATCTTCATGGTTTAAGTGCAACGAAATTAGAGCAAGATATTTTTATCTTGAAGAATTTGTGTCAGGTTGTGCAAGAATTTGTTGTCTTATAAAAAACAGCATAATTATGAAAAGTTTCGGGACTTATAGGAACCTGTACATTCTGTAGAGCAAGTATGGAGATTTAATAAATTTTTTTGAAAGTCTCTTACTCAGCAGCTGATTGTGGAAGAGCTTATTTTAATCAATATCAAGTCTCCCATTCGTTGCTTCATCTCGCTTCCTCATTGGTACTTATCAGTTCCTAAAATTGGTTCGTTTTCGGCCAATTCTTGGGTGTCTCTTGCTTTCCCTTCGTATAGCTAATTTTTATTATGACTTCGGGATTTTGACTTCGCGTGGGATAGTTGCCACACACGTTGAAGTCTAATAAATTTACCCTTGTCAGTCATAAATTTCTTGCTAAGAGCATCGTAAATTTCTATGACTTGCTATAATTCTGCTCTCGTCACAATATAGCGTCCGTGGTGCATTTTCCTGTCCTTAATTGCTCAATTTGTCTGAAGTATTTGGGAATTTGTATTACACTGTTTACATACATATAAAATATGATAGAAATCCTAATTATTAATCTTATTACAAAATAAATTCAATATTCATAATCCTTATGTTTTTACAAACAAAATAATACCAATAACATATATTTATTTATATATATACCCATTATAATAATTATCAATTTTAATACACAAATGTTATTGGGAGTTTTTTCCAATTTAATTTAATTTATTTATTTCATAAAGAAATATCTTTCAAAATTCAATTAATTATTTTTTTAATAATACTGGATTGTGCTGATTTGTTTAATTATGTAAAATTGATTAACAAGCCTTGTCGTATAGTTTTCTTTACGACAGTACTAAATATGGGGATATCCATATGTGGAAAAATGCATAATTATATGTTTTGACTAAATTCATCTAAATTAAGCTTTTAAATTGCATATTATATTCTCTAATTAGTATTTTTATGAACTATTAAAAAATACATTTATTTCTTTACAGAAACCAATAACATTATAAGTATTATGAATAATAAATTAAGAATAATAGTATTTGGGGCTAAAAAAAAATATTTCAAAATCATTTTGAAAAGGACTTTACATAAATAATTGTTCCCTAAATGGCTAATAGCAATATGCACCCATTTACGTCTAGCGCTCTATATTTTGTACGTTACAAACATGCATAAAAAAAAGGCTTGAACATATAATTTCGCAATTTAAAAAAATATTTGTTTCAAAGACGCAAACAAGTTACGATTATGACTTATTTATTTGGATACTTAATACAAAAAATAGAAATAAACTTACTTTTTAGATTTCGCTATTTTGAAAAGTGAAATTTCTATAAACACCGGAAAAAGGTGTTCGTTTAAGCAAATAAATATCAATCTTAAGCTGTCATCTCTCGTTAATAGATAAAGACATGTATTGACAATTCATACAATTTCCATGCTGTAAAGCAGAAGAAAATTAAAAAATTTTAATAAAATTCGAATCGTCTCAAAAATGGGACGCTAGGCATAAATGGTTTGTTATCTTTTCTCTTAGAACTAAAATATTGTGTATCATGAAGCAAAATATTTTTTTTCCTTTTAATAAAATGAAGAAAGTTGAATCCTGGAAAACTTCAGAAAGTTCATATTTTTGTGTGCTAAATGTTTTTATTTTATTTTTTTTATTTTAAATAAACAAAACTCTTTAGATTATGAAATATATTTAAAACAATTTGTTTTACTTTGCAGAAGAATTTAACTCTTCCCAAATATATAGATTAATTATCCTCATATGCAATTATTGTTTTATAAAAACAATTTATAATGTTACAAACGGCAAATTTTGTGATACTACTTTGAAAAAACATGCCATTCTATATAAGACCAAAATTATGATTGGTTAAAACGCTCGTTTACGAAACCATTTCCAAAAAGTTTTCTAATTTATAAATAATGACTGTGTGGGAAAGACTTAATATTAATGACAACATGAGCAAAGTTCTGACATTATCTTACAAACAATATATTAATACTTCTTGCCCTCTAATAATTAGTCTCATTTGTTTTATAGATGACATTGCATGTTTTTGTACATAATGTGTGCTTGCGCTGATGACTTTTTTCTCCATTGCTATATAAATATGTATTGTATATTCTTATGAGAATAATAATGCTGCTATTTAGTACAATGCTTTCTCCGACGATTATTATTTTTCGTTCTGCCCTTTTCTTTATATTTTTTATCACAGCAAATTAATTATTTTTTAATTAGTGGAAAAAACATGAGTTTGATATAGTAATTAGTTTTATTTAATTTTATTGTTGATTGCATGTTTAATAAATCGCATAGATATGGAGTTTTTTTTTTCATTTTATTGACCGTTTTGTGAAGAAAGGAATTCAGTCTGGATGCAACCTTTGCATTTTTGGGACATAGGAATTGAAAAGTTGTGTGATTTTCCTAAAATACATTAAAATAAAATACTTAAGATTTCTAAATTTGCTTAATAACTTTAATTTTCCTTAAATATCCACATGTTTTTAACCTTAAAAAACAAATTATTATGTTTTCTTTGTGCGTTAAAAAGTACATTATAAAATAAATTATGTCAATAAAAAGGTCATTTAATTATTATGAAAATTTTCTTTAAGTTATATGTGTATGTTTTCTTTGTAAGAAATACACGATTTTTATGAATTTTTTTGTGAGAAAACACTTTTTAATGTTGAAGTAAATAAAAATCCAAAAGTTTGAAGCAACATATGTGTATTGTAAATATGATATCGGACATTTTCAATTACAATAGAAGATGGAGACCAACAGAAAATTAATAAAATTAATAAGTAATCCTAAAATTTGTTATTTGAAAAGCCTAAAAATGTTTTTATTAACTCTGCAAATGTTTCTGAACAAGGACTTACTTCTTTTAACCGTCACCGACACAATTATTAGAAATATTTAATTTTATTTTAAACACTTTTTCTGATATCTTCGGTGTGAATTTGCTTCCATTTTTTTCTTGTTCCATATTGCGATCAAATTAAAATTTCGATAACAGTTCATTTAGTTTCAACTTTTTAATGTATTGTTCTGTACATTTGAGAGTAACTTAATAAGTGTACACACACACACACACACACACAATAAAAAACATGTTTTTAATTATAAATTTTTCATTTTTATCCAAATTGTTTCAAAATCAAAACTATATTTATTTATGTTTAAGTTTTTTTTTTATATACTGATATGATAATTAAAATTTTAAACGTTTTCGTGTGCTGACATAGATATAAATGAATTTTTGTGCATGATTCATTAATTGAAATAAAAAAAAATAATAAGGATTATTCCGTACGGAAATGTTTCATATCTGAAAGAATCACCAAATTTTAAATCATTCCTAGATTTTTATTCAAGAAAAAATTGTGTTTTACTGAAATTACGGGAAATCGCGTAATTTCCAAATACTTTCTGGTTCACAAGAACTATAAAAGTTTAACGTCCTTTTGCCGCAAAATCGACGATAGTCTTGATTTCACGTAAACTTAATAAATATCTTAATTTGATGTAGCAGTTCATGTAAATGTTGCGTGGGTTTAATTTTAATTGAAGATTACTCTTATCTGTGACATCATTCATGTGAGATTCAAAGAAGGACCAATGCTACTAATTATGCAACATGTTATCTCCCTTCCACTCCTATTTTTCAATTTCATTATGATTATGGAAAAGAACAGGAGAAATTACAGTGGAAAGTCATAGTATTATTCAGTTATCTTATTCTTATACTTAACGTTTATCTTGGCTAAGCGAATGGGTATAACTGATAAATCCTTTACATTTGCATTTTAAATAATTCTGATAGGTCGATAATATTTGCCACACATGGGTATATCCCAGTCAAAATTTGAATATTTTTTAATCCTTAATTGCAAAACAACAATAGATATGGCAAAGTTTATCCATAGTCAGCGTGCTTTTTTCATAAATAACCGATTTTTAAGCACGATTAAAATGAATGACCAACCCTATTGCTTGACGCTTTTACGCCGGAAATTCTAAATCAAGAATTTTTTGAAACTTAATAATAATCCTCCTTAACTTTGAAAGTTATATAAGAAATTTACGTAACAATTATTGTAACTTTAGGTATTTTTATTTATCAAATTTGATTTAATAAATCGGTAATATCCCCCCCCCCCCTAAAAATATTAGCAAGAATACTTAGATTTATTAACAAAAATATGTTCTTTTAGAAATCTTGCAATTGTTATAAAAAATTGTAAATAAGTGCATTGTGACCCTATCTTTGAATGTAAAAGTTATTGTATAGCACATCTATCGGAAAAGAACAGAATAGCTACACCTATGTAAATAATTGTGTAAATAATTAGTTAAAAATATTTAATTTACACAGTTTCACTGTTCGTAATTTACACAGTTTCACTGCACTTAGGCTTTGAGACTCTCTGGTGCATAAGAAACATTTTCACATTTTTTATACAACTTCAACTGGTAAGTACCGGCATTGTAAAATTTTGATTTTTTTTTAATTATTATTTGTCTTTGAATTTTTATGCTTCAATATGCTTTATTTGTCTTTTAAATAGCATATATCTTAAATTTTGTTAAAGATAGTAAAGATTTAGAAATAGATAAATACTGTTATATATTGATTTTTGATTAATCTACCCAAAGTCAAATCTGAAGTGATATGTTAATTACAACATTTCCTTTAAAATATTTAATAAAAAAATTTATTTTTAACAATATTCATGCAAGATGAAAACAAAAAATTTAATTAATATCTAAGATCTCAATAAATGTGAGATAGAATAAATAGAGATGATAAAATAGAATAAAAATGAAATAATTTTATTCAAGACACTTGATCTTAGAGAAATTACATGATATTACAAGTACCTGAAAATAATATAATTGATCATATATGTAAAATGAAATATGTAAATTGGGATCATCAGATGTATTGCATGCTATGAAATGGGATAAATAGTTGGTAATCGTATTTGTTTTTAATTACTAGGAGTAAAATTTTAAATAATGGCCTTTATTCTTTTTTAACTATTAATTGAATGGTTCACGGGTAAGAACCAGTTAAAAAAGAAATTATTATTGTCCGATAAAAAAATGTCGAATTTCTAAAACACAAATATCATACAGATAAATCGTACAGATATATGCGACACTTAAATTTCATTAATATAAATAAAAGCTTCATAAAATCTTAAATGCAATCTACACCCATTATCTTTATTATGAATAATAAGATACATTTATATACATTGTGTTAAAATTCAATAAGAAAGACGAAGAGATTAATTTACAAATAAGTACTCAATAAAGATATTTTTTATTAGCAAAGACAGGATACATGAAATAATATCATCAATGAAAAAAATGTGCTATTAATGTGTTCTTATATAATTATCATCAGAAATATTAACTTTATTTTGACTTTTCTTTCGACTTGGATGTCAAAGTCTTGAAGTTAATGAATATCAAGTGTTATTTGTACTTCAAAAAATAATTTATTTTCAGTTTGATTCTTAGCAAATAAATATGATTTTAACTACTTCTTCTTGGCATTGAGAGGAAAGAGCTTTATTTGTTTTTATGAAACTGTAAGAATGCATAAATGAAAAAAATTCTGCTTGTAACATCAGTAAAGTATGTATCATGAATAAAGCAGAAATAGATATATCATTAAAATAGCCATATTAAATGTTAAATGTGCTGTTTTTAAATTCAAAATATCACAGTATTAAAATATAAATGTTTCCCCCCACATCCCCCTGTCCTTCTTCCTAACGATATTTTCTAAACCTTTAGAGGTATGGAAAATTCTATTCTTACACTTCTTAACTTTAGATGTATAGCTTAAAGTCTAAAAGTGTTTCAAATAGTATTGTTCACCATGTATTAAAATGTTTCCATCAAAATTTGTGATTTTATTCATTACCAAATAGTTTTTTATACTGTAATTAATTCCAAAATAAAAACTAAAAGAGCTTCTTAAAACACCACGAAAATCTTTTAAATGCGCTAGGCCTTTCGAAAGGCCTAGCGCATTTAAAATATTTTGATGGTGTTTTATGAAGTTCTTTTAGTTCTTATATATTCACACCAGTATCAACATATTTTCTTTAATTCCCAAATTTTACACATAAAAAAAATCCATCGTGCTTTTAAAAATAAAGCACTTAAAATCCTGTCATATGTTCAAAACTTACTGAGTAATACTTTCAATTTTCTTAATTTTTAGTTTGTTTTGTTTTGTTTCTATTTTCATCAAAACGAGTTTTTCAGTTTTCAAAGAAAATTAGGCATTTTTAGAAAATAAAATATGGGAAATTTATTATTTAACATGCTAATAAATATTTTGGTAACCTTCATACTGGGCAGAATTTCATATACTAACATATTTAAAAAAAATACACACTGTATATTATTTTTTTTTTTACTAAAAAAGATTATATGTGAACATTTTTAGCATTTATGTGGACATTTTTTCCTTTTATTTTTTTGAGAAAAATCATCAATTTTGAAACTACGATGTAAATTACATGTTTTTTTATACATGATAGCAACTGAAGTTATCTTTTCAAGTAATCTTATTGTCATAGACATTAATTTCATTTTATTATAGCCGATATTACAGTTGAAAAACATTTATTTGTAAGAAACTTTTTAAATGTTATATTTGTTGCTTTTTCTGTGTTACGTAGGGATTTTTTTTTCAAATTTCAATAGACCACAATAAGCACAAATTGATTACAAAACGAGGTTTATAATAGTACAGTATAGGATCTGTTATCCTATACTGTAAAAGCTTGGGACCTGAGATATTCTAGATAAGGCCTTTTCCCGTAATTTGGAACACTATAAGTATTAAAAATGAAATGTATAAAATATGAATAATATTAGGTTGATTAAAAAGTTCTGGGAAACTTTTAATCCAATAGTTACCGGAATATGTATCGTATATAGGAGGACTAGTGGTATATCTAGAGGAGTTCAGGAATTTGGGCTCTAAAACGCCTGTTGAACAGTATGATTTGCGTGTATTGATCCGGTATTATTGAAGAAAAGGGCTAACGATTCTGAAAGCCGTCGGTGAGCACAGTTCGACGACGTCGAAATTCTTCCACCCCGCCTATAGTCCAGACGAGGCTCCATCCGATTATGACCTCTTTCGATCAATGCAACACCTTTGTCAAGGGCCGTCGATTTGAAATTTTTAATGAAGTTGAAGAAGCATATCAAGAGTTTTTCGATTTCAAAGAGCCGACATGGTATTTCCAGCAAATTCGGTTTCTGGCAGAAAGATGGCAGAAAGTCGCGGACTACGATGGTCTCTACTTTGAAGAATAGTCCTTGTTGCTTTTGTTGTTAATATGCGCATAACAACGCAACTTTCACAAATTTCCAAGGACTTTTTGCTCAACCTAGTATATATAAATGCATAATTTAATAAGTGTTAATAAGTGTTAATAATTTAATAAGTGTTAATTTAATAAGTCATTTACACGCAAAAAATTCTAAATTACAATTCTAATTTAAAAAAAAAAAAATCAGTAATATATAAAACTTAGTTTTAAGGCTTGAGAGCAGAATCCTTTGATTCGTATTTTTAGAACATTTTTATTAATTTAAACTGTTTATAGTGTGTTTCTTGCACTAATTGCTCCTGTATCCTGGATACTGACATGATTTGTTGTTCATGGAAGTAGTTTATTTGCTACATTCCACAAATCAGTTGTTCAGCTGAAAATATCCGTAGCTCATTTGAAAATGTTTTACCCATCTCATTCTGCTGTTCATCATCATCACTTCCATTAGACATATCATTTGTCATTATGTCACAAATATCACTGGCATTCATATGATGAGTTACAGGAGTATCGTCATCAGCAATTCGAAAATATTTGCCTGACTTTTGATCCAAGAATTGAGCTTCTGTACGTGAATGTCTTTTAGCTTAGTCCAGCAGAACTGTAATGATTTCATTCTGCTTGGAAATTTTGAAGTCTTCAACTTCAGGCTTATTCACATCATAAAAAAATATTGCAGATGACCAAAATTTAAATCATCCATCGATGAGTGTATATCTGTTTACTGTAGATCATGCTTGACGTAAAATACATCTTTAATTTTTTAATTTGTTCAAATGTAACAATTTATTTTTTGGTTAACATTTTGCATTCTGGTTTTCGGAACATTCTGACGTGGTTTCCGAATAACTGGCCCTGTACTGTAGCATATTTCGTAAGAAAAAGCTTATTCTATAAATTTTATATTAAAATATCTTTGTTTTTAATATATACTTTGTCAAAACATCATTTCAAGATTTCGAAATTTATTTGATATAGTATACTACGCTCTTAAGCGTACTGCATTGTCTTCATTCAAATTCTATTTGTTCTAACGGAGGGTGCAGATGCAAATTGTGTCAAATTTGATATTTATAATTCGTTTTCTAGGACAATAAGCACGTAGGATATCCTTCTTCAATATATGGATATCCTTGTTCATTTAGTTCCAAATAGATAGCGGCAACGTTTCATATAAATATTTATATCTATTCAATCAAGCAGAATAAGATTTCTCGATGATTTTTGTGATATAGCCAGTTTTTGTTGCCATACAGAGATTTTTGAAAATGGTTACATACCACATATTTTGTCTACTATTTCTACAAAAGTTTTTACAGATAACTTTCGTCATTAACATTTAGCAATATAAAAACTCGTCGTGTATGTCAAGATTTCAGTTAACTCTTAATAAGAAATTTAATGTTATGTATAAAAATATGCATTTTTCCGCCTATTTTCAAAATGGAAGAAGATAAATCTTTTGTAATAAAATATCTCAGAAATCAGTTTTAAAAAAATATTCAGTAACTGTTTTAGGAACAACAAAAGCGTATGACCAATTGTTATGAGTATCATCTACAGGAAAAAGCATTTTATACATAACAGACCGTCATATCCAATGTAAAGTTTTTGACACGTGGCTGTAGGCCATTCCAAATTATATATGCCTTTAAAGTATTAATTTTAAAATTTTCACAAGTAGTGAAAATGGTAAAAATTCTTCGATGTCTTTATTTATGCTCAGCAATCAGACAAAACTTCGAGCTAAGTTTCGAGAGTTCAGTTTTACTATGCCAAAATATCCAAAGTGTATGTTTTAAAATTCACTAGGACTTCCCTCAGAGGGATTAGTCTGAGCGATATTACTGAGAACATAGATTTAATAATAACATGTGGAAGCAAAGAAAATGAGATGTTATCTTTAATTATCCATATACTGCGAAAAATTGAAATGATGAAAATAAACGAATTGTAGAATTACAAAATCTTATATATAAATTCGTATACACTGTTTAAAAAAACGGGAAATCAAACCATTCAAGACAGCCATGCATGGATATAAAATTGAAAGTACGCAATATATTAAAAGTAAAATAGAAAATGAAACACTAATTTACTTATATCGGAATTTCAACTGTATAAAATGATGTCAAGAGCATAATCAGACGCTCCGCACCAATTTGAGTAACTTTAAATGACAAATATATGATGTTTAAAAAGAATGGACTATACTTTATATGGTGTGTGCTCCCCCGGAATAGTTAATATTGTACAATATCTGTTTTCCACGGATGCAATGAGGTTGTCGATAACATTTAAGGAATGCTCTTCTCAAAATCTAATATAGTATCAAAGTACTGAATACTTCAGAAGTGGCATGCAATGCTTCGTTAGAGTGTGTTTTAGATATGCTCGATCGGATTTAAATGATGAGTGTATGCTGGCCACTACATACGCTGTATTGTTTTGTTTTCAAACATATTCTGCACAAGTTGAGCTGTATTTAGCATGCATTAAATAAAAGAAATCGGCAATGATTACAACATAAAGTATGACACAAGATCTGAATATATCGTCTGCATAACTTTTGATCTGTCAAAGTGTCATTTGAAGTAATTTACAAATCCATACATATTTATTCAGCAAATCATGCAAGCTAACATACGCCAATATGAACCCGATTACAAAATTTCACCAGAATAAGATAATATATAAAAAATCTACTAATGATAATTGAGAATATGACCTTATGATAAAATGTCTAGAAAAATGAATCGGATAAAAAATTCATATCACATTTAAAACGGCACTTCCCTCTGTTAGTGTCCTTGGCGAGAGAGAGAAAAGCCTAGAGAAGGAGCACTTTAACAAGTACTTTCGGGCAACCTACTCACTGTTTCATACAGGTCTTTATTCAATATTTACACAATTTATTTAATGCTAGGTGGGTATCTATCAGTTTTGTTGCATTTAAATCGCATGTTTTGCGGAGGAAATGCAGCATTATGAAATATTTAAAGTTGCTGTACCTAATAATTCCGAATTAATGGTAATTGAGATCGCTTTCCGTTAATTTCATCTTTTTAAATTTAAAATTTTTTAGAAACCATTCATACAGACAATTGTATATTTTAAAACTAACCCGAAGCAAAATTTCAAGATTTTGGGCTCAGCAGTAACATAGAAATAGAAATTTTTTGAAATTTTTTTGTTTCTGCGCTGTTTTTTATAGCGACATTTTTAGAAATTGTGCTATTGCGAGAATTTACGTCATGATAAATACAGCCATGTCAATTTTCATGTTTATATTCCTAACAGTTCCATGTTCATCGTTACTTAGATCATCTTTAGATCTTTTTCCGCTTTGTTTAGTCTTTCTATTTTTTAGAATTCGTTATACAACGAGCATTTACATCTTATTAATTACTACCATGCCAAAGTTCTAGTTTCTAACCCCAACAGTATCCCAAAAATTTCATACGAGTATTTACATCTTAAAAGTAACTACCACAGCAAATTTAAAGTTTCTAACCCAATCAATATCGCAGAAATCACAATTTTAGAACTTTTTTGCTCCTGCAGCGATGTAGGTTCTTGCACTGACATAAAATAGTCTTTTTTTCGGATCAGAGATGGCCAGCAACATTTTTTTATGTTGGCTATGTAGTTTCAGAGATAACACCTCACAAACGTACAAGCATTAATAATATTATATACTTTATAATATTATAAGGCTTTATAATATTAGCATTAGATGTACAGATACAAAAGCCATTTATCTGTTACAAGCTAAAGTGCCGGCGTTGCCCAGAATTTGAAGGATGTTTGTTCTGAAAAATCAATTTCAAAATTTAACATACAACACAAAACAAACATTGAAAAAAGCAGTCGAAATGTTGTTGAATGAATCATATGAAAACGCTCCATAAAAATGTATAAATGTATATAACAGACGCAAAAGAATACAGCTATAAATGAACTTATTTCAATTTAAAATTGGAGCAATAATGTTCCAATATTTCCCTAATCGGGTTTTTATTATGCTTCAAAACATTTTTCACACTCATATGACGTTATACTATATCCACCATGACCTTTATATTTCCAATATGACGTAATATTTTCCTCTTTCACGTGGAAACCTTGAAATAGAAAAGTTATGAAGTTATATTCACTTTCATTTAAATTCGTCAAATCATTTATTTCATTTTCATATTTCACGTGAATATCTTCCAATAGAAAAGTTATGACGTAATATTCACCTTTTTTTAAAATTCGGCAAACTATTTATTTCGTTTTCATTTTTCACGTGGAAATCTTGCAGTAGAAAATTAATTGTTGTAGTAATAATTTTATTGTGTTTTTTAATTGTTGGCAACTGCTATAACGAAAAATGTTTAAATTTGATAAGAAATTGCTGTTAAATTGGTGGTTTTTTATTAATTAAAAATTAACTTTGAGTTATTTCGATTCCGGATTACTTTAGTTGTCTCGGCCATGTTTTAAAACACATGTACGTATCTCTTCACAATTTTGGCTTCCAAATTGTGGATTTTTAATAGAATTACGAACAGGCAGATAGACAAGTTTTCATTTTTATATATCTCTCTATTCTATGAAAAGTAACTAACGCTATCACCGCCGCCGCCGGTTTTGAATTTTTTGTGACCGGAGGTCTTTCTTCGTTAATATTAAGAAAACTATTGCATACAAATATATGAAAATCGGTGGTATTATAGCGAAATGTTTGATCAATACACTAATGCATACAGTTTTAAAATCGAAGAATTATTTTAAGATATATTTAATGCTAAAGTTGGACAAAATCGTTCCATTAAAAAAAATTTATAAGAGCAAAAGCTATACATGGGAATTTAATCATTTTTAGATCATTTTATTCAATAGAAGATCCCGGTCTGCAGATTTCATTAATTTTTTTTTTAATTTGACTCATTTTTTGAGGTTTTATTTCTATTTTAAATTCAAATATTCAGCATTTTGACAGATATTTTTTACATATTTTAGAAAATGGTATTAATTTAAACTGTTGCCAACTGTATAAACAGCACAAACAATAATGTTTGCTTCAAATAAAAAAAATATTTACACGTTACTATTATAAACAGAAAAAACCTTCAAATTACAATTAAATAATTAGGTATAAAAAGCAGGCACTTATTGGAAATTACGCCATAAAAACTATATTTACATGTGAATTTTAAAAGAGAAAGGATATTGTAAAATAAATTCATTAACATGCGTTAGAAATCTGAAATAGAACAAATTACGTCACATTACACTTATTATGCAAAATGAACAAAAAAATAGTATTGAAAAACAGTTTAAATTTAAAAATTGCGCGAGACAAAATATTAGAAGTTAAATATTAGATTTTTTCAAAATTTTATTATTTGCTGTTTGATGTGAGGTGTTCATCTATAAGTATGCAAAATTTCATGTCTCCAGCTTAATTAGGGGCTGAGTTAGAAAAATTGCTTAAAATATACAAGTTAGAGCCCAGAGGGTTAAATAATAGACTTTTTCAAAATTTTATTATTTGTCGTTTGATGTGAGGTGTTCAGCTATAAGTATGCAAAATGTCATGTCTCCAACTTAATTAGGGGCTGAGTTAGAAAAATTGCTTAAAATACACAAGTTAGAGCCCAGAGGATTAAGTAATAGACTTTATCAAAATTTTATTATTTGTCGTTAGATGTGATGTGTTCAGCTATAAGTATGCAAAATGTCATGTCTCCAACTTAATTAGGGACTGAGTTAGAAAAATTGCTTAAAATACAGAAGTTAGAGACTGGAGGGTTAAATATGACTTTTTCAAAATTTTATGATTTATCGTGTTATCGCAAGTTTTCAGCTATACGTATGCAAACTTTCAATTCTCCAACTCAGTTAGGGGATGAGTTAGAAAAATTTCTTAAAATACATAAGTTAGAGCCCAGAGGGTTAAATATCAGACATTTTTCAAAATTTTATTATTTGTCGTTTGATGTGAGGATTTCAGCTATAAGTATGCAAAATTTCATGTCTCCGACTTAATTAGGGGCTGAGTTAGAAAAATTGTTTAAAATACATAAGTTAGAGCCCAGAGGGTTAAATATTAGACTTTTTAAAAATTTTATTATTTGTCGTTTGATTTGAGGTGTTCAGCTATAAGTATGCAAAATGTCATGTCTCCAACTTAATTAGGGGCTGAGTTAGAAAAATTGCTTAAAATACAGAAGTTAGAGACCGGAGGGTTAAATATGACTTTTTCAAAGTTTTATGATTTATCGTGTTATCGCATGTGTTCAGCTATAAGTATGCAAACTTTCATGTCTCCAACTTAATTAGGGGCTGAGTTAGAAAAATTGCTTTAAATACACAAATTAGAGCCCAAAGGGTTAAATATTAAGCCTTTTTCAAAATTTTATTATTTGTCGTTTGATGTGAGATGTTCAGCTATAAGTCTCCAACTTAATTAAATTAGGGGCTGAGTTAGAAAAATTGCTTAAAATACACAAGTTAGAGCCCAGAGGGTTAAATATTAGACTTTTTCAAAATTTTATTATTTGCCGTTTGATGTGTGGTGTTCAACTATAAGTATGCAAATTTTCAAGTCTCCGACATATATAGTTTCTGAGAACGGGCTCTGTGACAGACGGACAAACAGACAGACAAAGGAGTGAGACAGGTAGGGTTTCGTTAGATGGACGAAACTCTAAAAACATGCTGCGGATGACTGTAACGACATCCTAAAATTACATTACCATCAGCGATCTACCAATCCCGAATTTATTTTATATTCGTTTCATATATTCTTATTCTTTTGCGCGGCCCTGTAAAATAATTATCAATATTATATACAGTAAAACCTCTGAATGGCGGACACCTCGAGAATGCAGAATTTGTCCTCTATTTAGAGGTGTTCGCTACTGAGAGTAAAAAATGCACAGTTATTTAAGGGTTGGTAATCGAAAAAATGCCCGCTAAATAGAGGTGTCCACTAATCGGGTGTGTCCGTTATGGAGGTTTTACTGCATAATAATATCATCCTTTACAAGAAAATTGCATGCTGTATGATAGAGGGACAGACATCCAGAAAAAGATAACCTCCGGATCAATAAACACTCGTGTCTTTTGTTTTAATCATCCACAATTGTATGTCATACAACATGCCAGATTTTATACAACAGGCTAAAAACGGTCACCGTGGTACGGAATACTGTATTATTATTTGTTTGCCCACCAAAACTGGTTGCCACGGGTTGTTGCAAGGTTTGTGATCACGTGGTTGAAACTAATCTATTCAATATTACTGCGTGCGTATTTTTTTTTATTTGCTCCATGTGTTCAAACCAGTTGTCTACGAAAACATCAACCGGTGAAAGTGACTCACACCAAATTTCTGTGACGTATGCAGATAAATTGTGCTTTTTTAAGAGTTTTTTCTATATAATTTTTAAACGATTTGGAACTTATTTTTCATAGTAGGTGCATTCAGTAGGCGACCCTCATAGGTACCTTCTGGTGCAATCAGAAACGAAATCCGACAAATATTTTTTGAGTTATGCTTGACGAAAGGTTTTTATTAGGCTTTTTTTTTTTTTAGTAGGACATGGCGTTAATATCCATCGTAGTAGTAAAGTGTCCGGACAGTAATATTTCGCTGAGTATTAGCCTTCGCTTCGCTCAGACAATTAACTATGTACACTCGTGGAAAAAAAAAAGTAAACACCCCATACTAACTTCTCAACAAATTATCGTAGAAGAAATTTACTGGAGCCAAAAGATTGGAAATAAAGTCTACTTTTAAATGATACAAATAAAATTTGCTTAGGGCCATCTACATATCAAAAGGAACCATAACTTTGTTTTTTTTCAGTAGCAGTACACAATTCTGACAGCATAAATGAACTCTACACCCTTCAATTAGACGAAAAACAAATTTTTATGCAATTCGTACTATGAGTTTCTGAGAAATTAATTATTTTAAAATGAGCGTATTTTAAGGGATGTATCCAAATTGAAGTTCGGAACTCGATTGTTAACCTAGCCTCCATCTTAATCAAGGCACCTTAAGAAGTCCATGAAGCCTGCTAGATTACAGGACAGCAGAAGAAATTTCAAAATATCAGTCACTTCTATTATAGACGGCACCTTAAACCATCATTTTGCTGTTTTTAAGTATAATTTGAAAACTACTCTGAAGAAAAATGTCAAATTTTGGATTCCCATAAAGCAGAACTTAGTAAATCTAAATCCATCAAAAAAATTATAGGTTGCAATTCATAATTTTTTTAATATTAATTTCATAATTCATAATTCATATCATAAATTTATAAAAATTGCAAATTCAGCGTATTTATGTTTGGGTATATTAGTATTATTGCTACACAAAAAATTAGCACATTAGGAGCAAAATTTCTGGAGATATAAATAAAAATATGAAAATGTAATTTAACATTAGAAGCACTAAATTTTGAATGTTTATAATTCAAAAACTTATCATTCAAATGACTTGAAATTTGTTGTCTAGGCATAGTTTGAACCGAAGATTTGAAATACCTCGTTAAAATTGGGCATTGTCATTAAAAAAATGAAGCTTGGATTCGTTTTAATTTGTTGATGCACCCTAAGCAAATTTTATATACAGCATTTAAAAGTAGACTTTATTTCCAATCCTTCGGTATCAGTAACTTTCTTCTACGATAATTTCTTGAGGAGTTAGTAGAGGGTGTTTACTTTTTTTTTCCACGACAGTACATGGTTAAAAAAGACGCTATATACTTTTCAAATGCAAGCATGTTGAAGAGTAAACACTGGCACATTAAACGAGAATTTTCTAAACAATATTTTTAAGTATTAAAAAATAAAAATATACATAATAAACTAATCACTCAAGTTGATAAATTAATTAATTAGAATTATTTAGAAAATGCTGTGTATTTTATGCATAAATTGCAGCAAAATGTAGAAATGCATGAAGTACTCAAGTTGATAAATTAATTACTTAGAATTATTTAGAAAATGCTGTGTAATGTATGCATAAATTGCAACAAAATGTAGAAATGAATAAATTACAGGAATGCAGAAAAATGTATTTTATTCATTTCTATGTTCAAACATATGTGAATGCTGTAGCATAATTACGAAATATGTGAATATCAACAATGTCACGTGCTAAAAATGTAAAACAAAGATATTTTTAAACAGTTCTCACTAATACAATATCAGCAATCTTGTACATTTACAGGTAAGCAATGTGGAGTGCAATGTTATAGTTGAGGTAATTCTTCCCATGTAGTATTTTTGTTCTGTCCCATGCATTATTATAAATGTATTACATGGAATATGTAAGATAATTTGCAAAAGGATGAAAACTTAAAGGTATTAATTCTTATAAGGAATTAAATGTATTAAATAAAGTTGATGTTTTATCTGTGAGTTTGTTAAAGGTCCTGTGATATTTTAAAAAAAATTGAAAATACCTGTTTTGATAGGAAATAGACACAGTGCTAATATAGACTTTGGTACCGGTGAAGCAAATGCTACAGCACCAATTAAATGGGTTTTTTTTCAGTTTTTCAAAATCCTAAAATGTTCAGTTATGACCTGAAACTGGTAAAATAGTTAAACTCTCTGTAAGTGTCGATTTAACTTATGTTAGTAAAATTAAAACATTAAACTGCATTTTATAAAATAAGATAATTTTTCATTATTGTTCGGTGGAGACTGGATTTCAGAATTTAAAATATTTCCTAATTGATTTCCGAATTTAATACTCTGGGGGAAATTGATGTATGAAAACGCTGTTTTTCAACAAAAACTTCTATAATATTCATTAAAAACGAATAAAATTTCAAACATGCTATGTGCAACAAATAATTTAGAGAAATAAAATTTCATACATATTAATAAACTATAACATAAAGTGAAAAATTGTATTTTAGTAACATAAAAACATGAAAAGTGATTTATGAAACATCATATTTAATTGAACCTAATAGTTAGTAAAGTCGCCTTTATTCACCAGTTTTTCTTTTATTCTAGGCGGCATTGATATACAAGGTTTTGAATGTATTTCTGATCAATTAAGTTCTAGTTTTGACAGATTGAAGCTTTCAATTCTACAAGTGATGTGTACTGCATCCCATCTGCATAAGCTGTTCGAACAAGTTGTCCCCAAACGTTTTCGATGAGGTTCAGATCAGGCCTAATAGGTGAATGATCCAAAAGAACAATAGTCTGTTCGTCAATCCAATTTTTTATTGCGTTTGAAATGTGAATACTTGCATTGTCTTGCATGAATAATCTGTATGATTAATCTAAACCATAATATTGTCATGTAAATGGAAGAGATGAATTTTCTAAAACTAAACTGTAATCAAAAGAATTCTGGCGATCATTTAAATATACTACTGAATGTTGATTTTGGATCTTTACAGAGATCCCTCTAATACTTCAAACAATCCGGGACATCCAAGTTAAATCTTTTCTCGTCGGAGAAAATGACTTTCTTCCAGTTGACAACCATTGTCATGTACTTCTCGAAATACTGCAAACGCATCTGCTTGAGACACAGAAGTAACTTTGGGACAGACTTCATTTTCTACATTCTCATGCTCCGTGAAGAATGTAAAATTTGCCTAACTCTTCAAGAAGTAACGGGGAAGAATCGATCTGCACAAATCTGCTTTGATCTGTGACCGGCTTTCGATGCAAGTTGAAGAATCCCCTATTCTCTGTCTTACTTAAACTTGGATTACCATTTTTGTTAAAATTTTTGACATCATTTGCTAGAACTTTTACTATAGATATATATCACCCCAACTGATCTTTTAATTAATTTACTAATTTCCGGAAAAGACTTTTCACATACTAGATATGCATCGAATTTAGGTTTTTCGTCCTCATCTTTCGTTTACTCATCGTGAAAAGTATGACTGAAACATATTGCTTCCAATATATAAGGATTTTGTATGTCTACTGTGCATGTCACGTTACCTTATTTTATGCAAATTTTTGTCACATTACTTGGGAATAGCCAATGAAATGTGATATTTCAGAAATCAATTTCCATATTACGAAAACCTAATTTTTGACTTTTTGTTATTGTTTAATATTATGTATGAAATTTTATTTTTGTAACTCATTTGTTATACATACTATGTATACCCGATGAAATTTTATTCATTTTTAATTAATATTTTAGAAGTGTCTGTTAAGAAGTGTCTGTTCTCATAAATCAATTTCCACCAGTGTATCTTCCTCATACATTAAAGCCATGTTCAATTTTAATTTTGAAAGTTTCAACATATTATATAACTCATTGTAGATCACAGTATAATAAAATGAATACCAGTAAATAAGTGAAAAACTAAGCACTGTGTCGTAATACTTTTTTATATTGGAGTATTCACCGTGAACTTTCCCGCAATGTTTCACAATATTTACGAAATGGATTACTGGTAAACTTAGATCTATTCTGCTAAGTAAAGACACTCAAATATTTCTCATTTTATAACGTCTTTTTAAATTTTTTTACTGCCAAGATAAGCTTGCAATTAATAAATTCAAATTATCATAACTCGGTAATTTTTTGTCACAGGAAAGTGGAAATTTTATAGCTTTACTTGTTAAGGAACGGAGAAGATTTTTATAAATATAACTTATAGGACACAGGAAGTGTATAAAAAGTTAAATTTCGCAAATTAAAAACATTATTTTGATGTGGACAGATTTTCGTATAATTAAAAACAACATTTAAAACTTTTTTGCAATTGGAGCAATATACATAAAATAATATCATTATGAATTAGTTATTAGCCAACGTTAAAAAAGACATTCGGTACATTGTTATGAATTTTATATAGATTTTCAGTGACATATATTTAAGAATAAAATATTATTTTACAGTCTACAACATTTTACATATGAGTTTGGAAAATAATGTCTATTCCATTAGTATTTTGGATAATAGCCCTCATAAAATAACTTACAAAATATTAATTTTAAGGAAAATTCAACAACTTTTATAAGATAAATAATGAATAATTGAGTAGTAGTATAATTGAGTCTTACAGAATAAGAACTAATTAATCATCATCTATTCATAGGATATAGAAACGTTATTACCTTGCACTTCATATAAATGTCTTCACTTTTTAGTATCAGATAATTTTCTATTCTATTCAAATGTTCCCTACAAAATCAGATTTTTAAGTTATTTTCTATGTAAATTCATGCCTGTTTGTACAGTTAATAAATTAAAACCGTATATACAGTAGATTTTGCTCATGCACTTGGAACATCAAATTACCATTCACTAATGTAACTTTCTTCTTTACTTTCATTTAGATTATTCTGATAGTGAATTTGATATGCTCTATTTCCACATGATTTTAATGTTTTCTCTATTCATATTTATGAATTCTCCGAAATTTAACAGGACTGCATTAGATAATGATCCTTTCAGTTAGAACTTAGTGTCATTAAGTTCATAAAATTAAATATTTTAAAGAATTTGTTAGAAAATGCATTTTCTGTAAGTATTGTTACATTAAGATAAAAAGTTACAAAATTAAATATTTATTAACAAAATACTTTTTCTGAGAAGAATAAAGCACGTGTAGTGGGCCAATTAAGGACATTAATCTAATTATTATGGAAGTGTTAGAAACTTCTAAAAGATGTATATTTTTTACATAATTCCTATCCTTCATGCTTCAGAATAAACATTCGAAGTTTCAAAATATATTCTTCGGGAAATTTTTTTTTATTTTCCTCTATGCTCCTGTAGTGAACCTAGTAAATTTCTGATGAATGAATCTTTAAGTATTTGCCTTATCCAATAAATTATTTATTGTGCAATAATATAGGGTAGGGGAGTACGCAGTGAGACATGGTACACAGTGAGACAGCAGCCACTTTGATATATAGTTGTAACTTTTTCTTCAAGCTGGCACACACACATAACGAACTCATCTTGTGCAACACGTGGATGTAGTTTCGGCACTTCAGTTACACGTCCGACAAAATAATAAATAATTCCTTATTTTATAGTGGTTAAATTTACATAAACGTCTATTTTAGAGTTTATTTCCTTCAATATGACATATATTTACTTAGCCAAACCTAGCTATATCTAATAATAGACTATTTCGGAAAAACGACATAAACTTTTTAAAGCAATGAAATTGATGTAACAGATGTGGCACTCATTTTGTTACAACGTAACGAAAGTACACAGTGATACACACAGTTATGGTACATAGTGGAACGTGTCTTATTGCGTACCTACTATGTCGTTCTGATGTTAAAAAAGTTATTTATTAATAAAAGAAGGGGTTTTTTTCTCTCTCTCTTTCTCTCGGGCGTGCGATGGCTAGAGAAATTTATTAATCGTTAGAGGCTAAAAATTTGCTTGAAGGAAGCCCAAGGTCTGCCATTGTCCACCAGAGGCTCATATTTTTAATATTTTGAAAATCTTGAAATATCAATTAGGAATCATAAACGGCAGAAAATTATTGATAGAGTGTAAAAATGTATGATTTATGAAAATATATACATTGTCTCACTGTGTACTACTTGTGGTACACACTGAGAGAATTTTCGATACTCTGCTATGCTGCTTCTGTGCTTTTATAAATAACTTTTTTAAAACTACTTATACATTAATGTGTAGCACATTTGTGTAGCTTAAAGATGTAGCAAAAAAAAATTAAAAGAATAAAAATCGTCACCATTTGTTAAGTAATAATAATTTTTGTCTTACTGTGTACTACCCTCCCCTATATAAACAGTAGTTTAATTTAAAATAAAACAGAATATTAAATAAAGAATGATTTAAACATAAACATATTTCTTAACGAAATCTCTAATAATTTGACAAAAAATCTGTTTCTGAAGACATTCTATAAAATAAACAAAGGTACCAGCAGAAGAAAACGAAAACAGTTATTCTAAACTGTTTATGGAAGGTTAACATTTAAGAATGTTAGTCAATCAGACTTCTTTCAATCGTTTTTAAGATATGCATTTTTGAGCTTCGTTTTAATTTAATAATTAGTGACCCACTATTGGAACGTGGCTCAACACTGGTCCCTTTAACTTATTTAGTTCAGTATTTGTGTGAAGCTCAGTTATTTCAGATTCTTTTGAATTTACTTTATGCACTAGTATATATTCATTACTTATTTCCTAAAGGTAACTCAACTGCGGCAATCTATATATATAAAAGCCGTTCTCTGTGTGTATGTCCTTTATACAAATCTTTAATTTTTGACCGATTTGCACGGAACTTCATGTACATAGGCTGTAGAACGTGGGATAGATCCCTATCTGCTTTAAAAAATTATCAGACCACTATTTATCCCTTTTTTCTGCGATCTTTCATAATTTAACATTATAGAAATATCTCTTTTTAAATACTCAAATTCAAGTTTCTTTCCTGTTGCCACACATCTAAAAAACTGCTCAATAATTAAAAAAATTGTTGATAACTCGAGTACTTTGTTTTATAAGCCAATAAAAATTCGGATTGTCTCATTATATTTTTGCTATTTTTGAAATTGACGTCATTCGAAGAAGAAAATGCACATTTTTCATATATTTATGTAAAATCTTTAACTAAGCATGTTTTAAAATTGACTTTAGTAGTTACTTTAGTTGAATGTTAAAAAATCTATTTTAATGAAGTCGTTTCAATATCAAGAAATCAATTAAGGAAAAAGATAATAATAAAAAATCGTTTGCTAGATATGACGTCAATTTTGTCAATATAATTTCAAACTGGTTCTAAAAACTGGATGCTACAATTTATTTACTATTTCTTTGTAATGCTGTATTTTTAATTATATCATTTAGATAAATATTTTTATACCTGAAATGCAGTGATAACATTCTACGATTTATGTCGAATACGGTTATATAAAATACGATTTTTCTACGATTTATATTAAATAGAAATTATAGCTACTATTTTTAGGGTAAGTTTTTTTCTTTTTTAAACAAAATTTCATGACTGACAGACTTTTCTGTTAGACGTTGAAATAATGGGATGCATGATGTTTAGAGATCAAATTGCAGTAAAAGCGTAACTTATGGTACGGTTAGGTTGTTGCCACCAACAATATGATGCTAGGCGTTACTCATAGATATGTCTTTTCTTCATAATATTGTATTAATAGCAAACGGATATATCTTGCTTAATTGGGTTATAGGTATATTTAAAAATATCTCCGTGATTGAAAATTAACTTAAAATGTATAAACAGTCCGTAAATTGAGATAAGCTTTTCAAACAAATATTACTGAAAGCACTTTTTGTATTCTATTAGATGTTGGAATAATCAAATGTGCGATGTTTAAAGGTCAAATTGCAATAAAAGTTAAATTTATGGTTGGGTTAGGTTGTTGCCACCAGCAATATGATGCTAGAGTTACTCATATTTCGTCAATGTCTTTACTTTATAATATTGCATTAAGAGTAAACAGGTATATCTTTCGTAATTGGACTGCATGTAGGGATGAGATTTCCACGTTTTTGCACCCGGTATATTCTTAGTGAAAATGTTCTGTCAAATAGTGAGAATGTTCCGATTAAATTAAATATCATTTTCTCTAACAAAATACTGGTGTGGAAAAACGCGGAAATCTTATTCCTGGCTGCATGCAAATTAAAAAATATCCATGATTGAAAATTACTTTAAAATCCATTCACATGAAAAAATTGAGATACAATTTTCAAATAAATTTCATTTGACAGAATCTTTTTCTATTCGACAGTGTGGAAAACGAAATTGTATGATGATCATAAGTTGAAAAAAAATTCAGTAAAGGCAAAATTTATGGGTTAGATCATTGCCATCATCAGTATAATATCACAATTGACATTGTATTGGTAGTTTTTTTTTTTTTTTTTTGTATATTCTGCAGATGACTCAATGAAAGAGTCGAAACATGTAAATTTTTAATATTTGTAAATTTTTTTTTTATTATTGAAATGACGCATTTTAAGCAAATAATTGTACTTTAATGTATGTTATGACATTTGTTTGGAATATATATTATTATGGTATAGTTAAGAGTAGACGCAATTAAGACTATTTTACTTAGATTTCTTATTCGTCTTTTTAACGATTCATGGACGGGAATGCACCAATCTCAGTTATTGTCATTGCCGTATTATTTCATTTTAAAGTATTTTACCCGGGAGGACCCTTATTATTGACACGAGCGAAGCCGGGTAGATCTGCTAGTGATTAATATTTTATTGCATTAACTAAGAGACAAGGAAGTCATTGGACTTTCTTATTAATTTAGCACTTAAAAAATGATATTTTAAATAAACCTTTAAAAATATTTCTAGTATCAATGTATTTTTAAGCGGTTTAAATCAAATGCGGTTTATTTTTAAAGATAATTGCACACCCTCACGTTTTTTCTGAACTAGTTTTGTTAGATAATAAATATCCAATGTTTGAAATTCTCGTCTTATCTAATCTAGAAAATACATTACAAATAAAACACAATTATCAGCACGATTGCTAATGTATTGGCTGTCGAATTTGTGTACAATAAATAAACTGACACAGTGTCTTTTCCAAACCATTTATTTACACATGTGCCAAATCAAATATGTACTGATCAAAAATGTAATTCTTAGCATTGGTATGTGTCAGAAAAGACTTATAACAACAGTTTTAGAAGTACCAAACTTTCTTTCTAGTGAGAAAACAGATCCTATGCGAAGATAACAGTACTAACCAAGTACTCAAAGTGCACTGACGACTAAACGTACCAGTAAATATTGGGGTACTGTTTGAGGGGGGGGGGTAAATTGCTCTTTAAAATAATAGAATTAAATATTCATTAAAGTTAGTATAAAGGGTGCTAAGAATTTGTTAAGACATTATATATATATATAAATATTTAATATTATTTCAATACTGGATGTTAAATTTAGAGTATACATATCAACTATATATATATATTTTTGCGGTTATTAAAGTTTTCCAGTTTCATTTAATTAGCACTCCTATTTTTACAGATACGTGAATAACAAATTATGCGGTGATATAATAACGCTAAATTATGAAAATCGAACCATACGAAAATGGTTCCATGTTTCTGGAAATCTATAGTCCAAAAGGCGACAAAAAAGCCTAATTCATGGAATAAAATAAATAGTTCACATCGGAAAAATGAATTTTGCTTCTTTTATTAATATAATGAGCATAAAATTAAAACTTCATTTTTTAATATAACCATGTAGCATATGGCTTTGAACAATATTCTTGCAATCTCCAATAATGCAAAATAAAAAGTTCCGACTTTGAAAATCCTAAAAGTACATCTATAATACTGGCATAAAGTGTTTTTATTATATGCTTAAAATTATTTTTCAGCTTATTTAATAATATTAAAATAGACTGCAGATTCCGAAGTTTTAATCTTTTTTTTTTAATTTTAACAATCACTGCTGTACATTTGTAATTAAAAGTTTAACGGAAATAATTTTCAGGCGGAGAAATTGATTATGTATCTTAGACAAATAATATAAAAGCATTTTCCAAAAATGAAAGCATAAATAAATGCAAAATTAAATTAAATTTTATCAAGTGAAAGTATATTTTTTAATTTATATGGGTTACTACATATTATTTAACTGAAATTATTGGATATATTTTCCTGTAAAAATTCTTTAACATTTGTAAAATAAATCATTGTAATAACACAGCAATTACGTATTATTATCTTGATATTTTTTATTCGATTTCGAAGTGAAGTAATGAATTTCTTTTTCTTTGTTGAAAAAATATATTAAAAAACATGCTTATTTTTTTTTCTTCGTCATATATTTCGTTACCAGTCGACACCTAAAAAAATACGGATTATGTTCATCAATTTCTTTTCTCTTTTTTTCGTATACTTTAAGTTCGTAAAAGTACTGTTTGTTATATACAAAAAAAGATAAGGAAGGTGACGGAAGAAGAAAGAAAAAAGAATCAAGTTAATATATTTTACTATACTTGAGCGGCATCCTTTATTTTTTCCTATTTAAATAAATAAATTTTAAATTAGGAAAAGGTTTCACCTGTTCATATAATATACTGTAAAATAATAGTAATCTTTTGTTCCTGTATAATAGGAATAAATGAAAAATGTTTGATAAATCTCGTCCATATATTAACATACACGTGATTCCTAAATATCGAAACAATAGGATATCTTCTTAAATATTGCTCCTAGGCACATACTTCCAGTTGCAAAGTTTCATAAAAATATGTGAAAATTTTGATAATTTTTTTTCAACTCCATGGGTGGTTTATTTGAGAAAATACAAAAATTAAATTTTTATACGTCCCTCGTAGGATAAAATTTCCAATTAGGAAATTTTTCCTTATCCATTCCTGTATTAAACAACAACAACAACAACAACAAAAAATTCCATCTTGATATCTGGAATCTCAGAGAGATATATCCGTTTTAATAATTCGTGAGGTTTCAAGTGATCAGACACAAATTGAAGTGCGTGTAATTCAAGAAACAATTATTGTAAGTTATTGTAAGGTGTGCGGGAAACATTATTTATTTATTTATTTATGTATTGATAGAGTTAGAATTTTGAATTTTTTTGTGAAGGTTAACCATATAATTTGTAAACAAAATCACATCATAAGAAAATTTAAATATATATATATATATATATGGAGCATTCTCACAATCTTTTGACTTTTGGGGAAAAAAATCTGACAAAATTAAACTTGCTAAAATAATATTTTAATCTGATAGACGAATGCCTTAATGATTCAAAATAAAGAAAAAATGGTCAGCAGCGAAAAATGCTTTATTTAACTGAGGTTTAAGTTAAAATTTCGAGTTTAATTTTCCTTTCCATTTAACCCCTATAACTTTTTTATTTTCTTCTAAATTTTTACTTATAATGAATTTGCATAGTACCCACAGGACATTCAAATAAGAAATAATGACAATATAGTACTTTTAATACAGATTTTTTTTATAATTTTGTCTTAAATGGGTGTTAACGAAGGGACGGTAAGGTAAAAAAAGGGGATGGTATTGGAAAAAAGGAACAAAATGGTAAAAAACGGGACGGTAAGGATGGAACCATAAGGAAAATTACCACCTATTTTTAGGAAAATCATGTTAAGACTAAGTGATAGCCACAATGTTCATTGATCTCTAGAAATAGTTGTTAACATTGGATTATTTTTTTTTTTTAATTTACCTCGAAAAGTGCAGGATTAAAACTTGGGGACGGTGAGACTACCAATAAAGCCACGATGCTTGAAATTGGTATTTAAATGCTGATTTAAATTCTGCAGCAAATTTCCTGCTAAGGATTTTAGACATTATTTCTCTAGCATACTTCTGCATGAGAAAAAACTTTAAAAAAATTCTGTGGCTGCATCTGAAATGCTTTTCTGTATAATTTTAGAAGAGTGATGGTAAGGAATCTAAAACCCAGGGACAGAGTTTAAAAAACAGTAACAATACAAATGTGTGCAGGTTAATTTTTAGCTACATATTTATATAAAACAATAGTTCCAGTTTCAGAAAAAAAATACATCGAATTATTTTTATTGAAACAATTTTATCTAGACAGCTCTAAACTTAAAAATCGGCATCAGGGACAAGGAACGGTATAGGAGTTTTCCAGGTGTTTGGACACCAAACATCATCCAAAACTTATTTATCTCGTTAATATTGTTGTGCAGTCATACAATGGGATGTTCCCTAGTATATGAAATTAAAAAAAAAAACACAAAAAAGTGTATTAAAATAAAAATTATTATTCAGGGACATGAAAGTCCAAAGATTGTGAGAATGCCCCATATATATTAATTCAGAGTAATTTAAATCTGTTATAACTCGAAATATTTTTTTATCGAATTGATTTTTTTTTCTTTTAATTAAACAGAAACATATATGTTTTAATTTTGATTCAGCATTTAAAAAAAATTTAAAAAAATTAATAATATTTAAAACAGCAATAAAAAAAGGTGTTCTTTTGTTTTGATTATATTCTTCTGTGATTGGCTGTTGTCTTCTACTTTCCTATTGGCTGTTAATTTCGAATTTATTATTGGCTGTTACTTCAGCTTGTTTCCTTTCCCTTATCTCTCATTTCAGTCTTGCTACTGCTTTCATAGTAGGAGCACGTCTTCAAAGCGCCTGACGAAGAAAGACTCAGATCTTTCGAAAGATATGGCGCATTTAATATTTTTGATGGTTTTTTAAGGAGATCTTTTATTCTTATTCATTCACACCAGTTCTAACTTATTTTCCTTAAAAAAGTAGATTTTTGAAAATATTTCTGTGTAATTTATTAAAATATATTTCCAATAATTCCGTTGATAGAAGTTTCGTTATCGCTATTACTATTTTAAGAAACTTCTATCCTTAAGAAACTGGCCATCGGGCCGTGCCTGTTAAGGGCCTGGCGCCAAGCTCGGGCTCATGCTGACCTTAACAAAAACACTTAGCAAAATTTGGGACTGTTTTTATAAAAAAACTTTAATTTCTCTACTAGAATAGATGCTAACATCATAAAAATGAACAAAATTTACTTCAATAAGCCTCTTTATCGTGTTCTACGCTTTGAAGGCTTTTGCTACATTAGTTTTTATAGGGTTATCCAAAAGAAATTCGATTTTGCAATTTGTTGAGGATCGACTATAGGGTTTCAGGAAAAAATAATGACACAGGAGTTTCAGGATAATTCCTCTTGTATTTTTCTAGATATTTAACGAAACGTATAAAATCGCAAATGACCAATTATCATTGGCCATATAGTGTATATGAAATACAAATATATTTTATGATGAAATTTTAATTTTTACAACATATTGCGTTTTGTGCAACTTAAAAATCTTACTAAAAAACAGTAACATGTTATAACTTTTCATTTTGTTTTAAAAATATTGTAATAATCTAATTTGCCGAACCTAAAGCTTTTCACATTTTTCCTTATCAATTACAAAGTTTTAAATAAAACAAAATTTTATCTGATAAAAGTCAGAGAATTTTTTTTTAAATTTAATATATTGATAAAATGAGATATATTATTAAATATGGCCATTCTTTGATATGATATAATAATACAACGGATCATTAAAAATTTTTAAGAAATATTTCTTACAAAAAAAAAAAAAAAAATCTTGAGTATTACTCTGCATTAACTCTACGCAATTGTATCTATAAACATTACTAATGTTATGTTATTGTTAAAAAGCGAGTTAATAAAATGAATTTTTACGATGTTATTTCACTGATATTGGATCAAATCTTTCACGTTTAGGATTTCCAAAAAAAACTTTGACCAGAAGGAAATTTTACAAATTTGCTTATTTGAAATAAATGAATAAAAATAAAGTACTTGTCAATGATTTACTTCTATATATATTATTCAAAAAAATTAATAATAAAAACTAAGCCTAATTTAAAAAAAAAAAAAAAAACTCCAATGCATTTTTTTCATAAATCAACAATAAATATTTTGAATCTGATTAATTAATAAGGATTTTTAAAAAGAGATAATATTTTTAATTAGAATTTTTTCAGTTGATGAAAAAAACATAAGTTAAATATGAAAAATTGTTAAAATGCTATTTTCTTCTATAGTACGTAAAAGTTTAAAAACTCAAAATATAAACTTTCATATATTACTTAACGTTCGAAACATTTTTGTCGCTTTTATACAGAAAAGGGTTATTTTATGAAAATATTTCTACTGTAAGAACCGAAATTTATAAATTTTAAGTAAGTGGGGAGCTGCAAAGTCATTTTAAATGTGTACTATTTAGACATACACTTCAGAACAGAATTTTTTCATTCAAATAACAACATTGAGAGATATATCTACGTATAAATACCGCATGTCACTCTAGAGAACGAAATGAGTCAGGGAACAAAAAAAGGGCAATAACCACTTATTTAGAGGGGAACAAAAATGCCATTAAAAAATAATTACATTGTAGTTTAAGAACATTAAAAATCTGACTCAACCGTAGAGCTTGAGTATTAGCGAGAGTATTGGCGGAATATCGTTAAAAATACTTTCTTAGATGAAAATTAAAGATTTTTAGGGCAATTCCATCGCAACGGACATAACCTTTTATCATCAAATTTTGTTTTCAAATCTATGTAGAAAATTTACCTATAAAGCTAGAACAAATTTTTACAATTTAAAATATTTCTTACTAAGGTCTTAATACCCAAATACCTGCAGATTATTTCAATCTCTCTTTGTGTCCCCAAAATTGCAATTCAAAATTCTGTAACTGACGTACCATAAAATATACAAACATTTTTTTCTGCCATCAATGAAATGTAAAATTTATCAAAACTATCCAGCTAAAAAAAGTGATTTAATGCTCCCCAAAACACTAAGTAATGCCAAATTATAACAGTAACTTCTTTAATTGATTTCTAAATAATAAAAAAGAAAAAAAATGACATTTACGCGTGTAACTGATGTAACGTTTCTTGTGTAACTGACGTAACATTTACAAAGGCTTTAAAAAGACAATAATGGTAAATAGTAATTTACAATGCATTTTTATTAGGAATTTTCTATAGAATATAAAAATATCAGGTTTTCCAATCATACCATTAAATTAAGCATATTATAAATTTGATCCCCCCCCCCCCAAAAAAAAAGAAAAAATATATATATGATTTTCTGTGGAATTGCCTTTTATCAATGATAGCTTTATTTTGTGTTTAGATAATTTTTGCATTGCAGTTTTCTGAACTTTTGTAATTTTATTTTAACAATATGTTTATTTTGTTAGCGTATAGATTCCATAGTGTAAGAAATCATATCTATTTTATTTTACTAGCTGTGTAGCAACCCGATATATGTTACATTTTAACTATATGCGAAATTTTGATTTTTTTTTTTTTTTTCGAGAAAAAGAAATCTGATTACATTCTACATTTTGAAACATTTATAATTTTAATTATGTGTTTTTCCATTAAAAATAAGAAGAAACATGTAAAATCAAGGTTAAATAAATATTATGAGAATTATGTTACTCAAATTTTGTATTTTCATGATATTATAGTACAATGACTTTATAACAGAATGGCGACATACAGACAATGAAACTGAATTGATCTAGAAAAATTTTAACGTAAACTTAAGAGACCTGTCATTATTGCCAAGCTCATTTTTGTTTGCTGGTCTAAATCTTTGAAGTTAATTTCCTGCAGGCGAGAATCACCAAATTTTATAATGTCGATTGCTACGTTTTAGAGTAATACTTCCTAACTGGGCATATATGAAGCTGTTCTATAATGGTATTCTAATTTTAATAAATAAATTAATAATTAATTTTTAGTAATTGTAATTTTTACATTTTCTCAGCGTACGATTATAATTATTGTGATTTAAAAAGTGCCGTTATTTATCATAAGCATTTCCCATTATGAATAATTTCAAAACTACTGGGACGAAAATGACGTACTTCTTAAAAATATATCTGCATTTTAGGACAAAAAATAAACGCTTTCGTTTATAAAATAACATCACTAACATTAGCTAAAACATTCCACTTTTAGGATGCTTCAGAACTGTCTTAAACAACAACTGCACAAATGTATGCATATGATGTCACGATCGCGCAATTGTAAACAAACCAAGCAAACAGAAATGTCTTCATTCAAAAAGTCGTCAAAACAAATTTGGTATATAATGATTCATATGCCTTCATTCGTTTATAACAATAATATAGGTACTAAAAATTAAACAAAGTTAATAATGGCTCCATGTTCTATCAGAAATCATTCATTTACATTTTCCCAAAACTCGGAAAATATTATTTCATATTTCATACGGATCAATAAAATTGCATTCTTTCAGATATTTGGTGAGAATCAAGTGAATGTGGAAGAAATACGTGGAACAAATATTCTTCAAGATACATTTATGTAAAGAGTCAGATTTGCGAAAACAAAATAAAAACAAAAATAATTATCCACGGAGTTTTATAACAGACGACAATCTTGGCATAGCACGTACATTTATTCAAAAAATTCTTTTGGCATAGTACATATTTATTTTTTTTTTTTTACATGTTTTGTCATAGCAAGTATTTTAATAAAAAATAAAACATTTTTCTTTCCACTTGTTATGAGAAAATGACAACAAAAAAATACAGTAATCTAATATATTCCTTTTACTTTCAACAAAAATAGGGTACTTTAAGGAGTAGATGTGAAATGCAAACGGACACTTTTTAATAAAATAGATAACAGGCATGTTTGTCAACTAAGCGACTTGTTGCATTACTACTTAACTTAAGGTATTCAAAATTTCGGGCTAAATTGCTCGAAATTTTGTTAAAATGCGCCTAATTTTCACATAGTTATAATATAACATATTCTATGGTGGAAATACAATATTATAAATTACTAGCTATGCGAGAATTTTTCTTTCTCCTGTAACGTTAAAAAAAATCTAACGAGGAATTAGACAGAATCTATTTCAGAAGAACTGGCGTTCATTTTCTGAAATTTTTTATTTCACGCTAGGACATTACAGCACACGACACATAAAAATCACAATAACATGAAGAAAACTTCATATTTAATCGGAGGCTCGCTCGCCCCTTTCAGGTCGGCCCAAAAGCGACCGCTCTAAATGTTTCTGAAAAGGCATCTTATTCACTGGGCGTCTTCGACTTTTCAGTCTGTCTTAAGTGGTGGCCACGTGGGAAGTTTATTTCTAATAGTGTCAGTCAGCCACTTTTCACCAAGAATTATTTACCTCGTTAAAAGTGTTTATATCGACCAACTGGAGTTTGCTACTTCGATGATGCGACTTGCAGATCCAATTAAGGTTGCAGCGTAATGCTCAAGTGGCTATCTGGTTTAACAGATGGGAGGTCTGAGGCGTCACACTGCCGACTCCGAGTTGCCAAGTACGCGTTTGTTTCGGTGTTGACGTCACAAGTACATTATTCACCATCCTCTGAATACCAGGACTGAGGATAGGAGAATTTTTGAAATACTTTGTACAGTTCCCTGAAATTAGACACGGGTATTTTCCAAATGTTATCATTGACTTAGTTAGTCTCAGAAAAATAAGGACGTAAAGAGTTTTAGATATCATTAGTGTTTATACTTAAGGAACCGTGTACACGCTAAAAAAAATCAGCTTACATCAACCGCCATTTTTCGTGTCAATGTTCAGGCCTGGTATTCAGGGGGCGATATATTATCTTTGGATGCAGCTCGTTATTCAATCTATTTTCTTTTTTGTCGTTCACTGTCTTTTAAAAATCGTAAAATTCCTTTGAAAGGAGCAAAGAAAAAGAAAATGAGAATAATCTGAAGTCTTTTTTTTTTTTTTTTTTTTTTTTTTTTTTTGTGAAATTTTATACAAAAAAAACCTTTTTAAATATTAGAGCAAATATTTATATAAATGCGTTTATTTATCGTTATTTCCTAAAAATACGAAAATATAATTAATACAAAAAATATTAAGAACTTTCATTATATGTTTTTTGTTGTTTAATTTGATTTCAAAGAACAGCAAGAAAATTTGCTTACTAAAAGAAAGAAAAATATCATTTTTTTATTTCATTTTTTTTTTATTTAAAGCTAAGTTCGGAAGGTTATTTAAAAATTCTTTCTAAATTTACACACTAAAGGATACGATAGAAATGTATTCTTTCTTTCTATATTCTGTTGTTTGCCAATGTACGTTTTCCAAGGTAAAAATTATACTTATAAGAATAATTTTATAATTATGAAATACTTAATGTCATTAACCAATCACAATGACACAATATATAAAAAATGAAATTTTACAATGTTTATATCTCTAAACGGTATTATTTAAATCATTATTTTTTTCATAATAAAAATATTGTATTTTCTAATTTTTAAACCGCTAATAAAGATTATCGGCCATGATAACAAGTGTTAAAGTCTTTGTCACAACTGCATAAAAAGTTGTTATGTGCTAACAGTTTTTGTTAATATGTTTTTATGGACATAATTTCTGCTTTTATGGGATGATTTTTCATAGCAACCTTCAGGTATGATATATAATTAGTTCAAATAATGCATTTAAGCTTTATTTTCTCATAAACAAAATAGCAACCTTCAGGTATGATATATAATTAGTTCAAATAATGCATTTAAGCTTTATTTTCTCATAAACAAAATAATATAGTATTTATTACCACTCACGATAAAATATAAAAGAGGTAATGTCGAATTACAATAACATAACTTTAAACGTGAAAAGTGGTCAATTTTGGTGATATTTAATATTTTCGTAGCTAAAAAATTCAGAAATTAAAAAGAAAAGTTTAATTATTTTTTAGTATTTAAAAAAATATTTTTTATTAAAATCAAACTTTATTAAAGTTAAAAAGTTAAGCAACTATTTTCATACGAAACAATTCACAGTATACTTACATTGTATGTACTCAATACTGGTTCGTATTTCTGCTAGCAAAGAACTGCATTACAGTCTTTTTACTTTGGGGAACTCTAGAATACTGTTTTAAAAAAAAAAAAAACAGTTTTTTAATAAATAAATAAATAAACCGGTTTATTTGGAATAAACCAGTTTTTTTTTAATTTAAAGCAGTTTTTTTAACACTAGAACGGCGGTAAGGGTCATTTTGACACCTAAGCACTTTCGTCTGTTGATTACTTTAGTTTGGCTGGAAGAAATCGCTTGAAATTTTTTGATTTTCTTAAATATATAATATATCTTTCTTTTAAAAAATTCAGCTTTCTAGATTTGTTAGTTTTTGAAATATTGGTATGTATTTCTAGAACGGCGGGCAAGGGTCATTTTGACCCCTTTAGTAAATTACTCTTTGTATTCGAAGGATTGTAAACCGATGAGAAAAATTCAGTGAAAAGCAATTTTCGATTGCATTCATACTGTCTCGGTGTGGTGACACAACATTATTTTCTGTAATTTGCATCTTATAATTCTTTTGTTTGATTTTGTCATGCTTTTGAACACAATATTTCAAAAAAAGAAAGTGTAAGGTTTTTCAGACTTATATTTCTTTTCAGAAATAGTATTTTCCCATTTGTTACTTTTGTTAGTTCAGATTAATCACTGCAGGTGGTAACCATAGGGGAGGGGTCGTATAAGTAGAGTACGAATATTGTTCGTACGGAAGGCAGTTGAACATTTCCGAACATATAATTTGTTGAAAATTACAAAACATGCTACCGACCAGGACAAAATATTACAGTTGATGAACAATTGTTCCCATCTAAAGTTAGATATAAATTTACGCAATATATACCAAATAAACCGGAGAGATTTGGGATAAAACTTTGGTTATCTGATGACGTTGATACTAAATATGTACCTCTTGAATGGATTTCCATTTCTAGGAAAAGATGAAACCGCAAATCCTTAATTAAGTTTAACTGATTTTTCTTCATGAAATTAACAGATCCCCATCTAAACAAAGAAAGGAATATTATGACAGACAACTATTTTACTAGCATTAAACTAGCAGAAATGCTAAAAGCTAAAAATACAACTTTGGTTGTCACAATGAAAAAGGAGAGAAGAGAAATTCCTATATCTTTGAAAAATATGCGTAGTACTCTTTATTCATTAAAGATAATGGAACATGACAATATGACACTTACAATCTATTAAGCCAAAAGAAACAAAAGTGTCTTTCTACTGCGCTCATTACATACTACTGTCACATCTAAAGACATTCTCAAGAAATTGCCCTATTTAATATAATATTACAACGCAACGAAATATGGTCTGGATATTTGTAATCAGATGTGCCGAAAATACTCCGTTAAATCGGCTTCTAGACGATGGCCTGTACATATCTTTTACAATATTTTGGATCATGCAGCTTTGAATGCGATAATTTATCAAAGTGTAACAGGCAAGCCCATCAGTAGAAGAGATTTTCTATTAAAATTAGGAGGGAAGTTAAGGAGAGAAGTTCTTATGGCTTGAAAAGTCCCAAAGATCCTTTCTGAGTCTTAAGAAAAAACACACGAAAATGAAGTAGATATAAAGAGAAAAAAGTGTCTAGTACAGAGATGCAATGGAAACAAATCTCAAGAATTTTGTGGATCGTGTTCCAAAGTTGTATCCGGATAATGCACTGGAAAAATTGTTAATTTTTTTTTTTGTATGAACTGCATTAATTCCTAATCTGTGTGTTTAATTTGGAGTATTTTAAGCATTAAATAAAATTCAAACGAAATGTTTTACATTCTAACCATTCTGCTACACTTATAATGAAATAAAGGAAACAACAGAACACGTTTCTCATTTATGGATTTATAGAGTGAATCATTCGGCGAGTAAGTAGATGAAAAAAAAAATTATTTTATAAATTGTATTTTATTTTAGTTAACATTAGTTTTAATTTGTGAAAACATTTATTTTAAATCAAGTTTTATGTAAAATTAATAAGTTTTTTGAGTAGTAGTAGTATGATCCAATTGATCGCCCTGTAGGCGTTACATATACAATACTTTAAAAACTCAATAAATTATCAAGTAATATTAAATGTATATAAAATACACGGAAATTACATATTTTTGCCAATGAATGGCATTTAAAATTGTTTTAGCGTTGTTATTTCAGTAGTTTGATCGTGGGGTCAAAATGATCCCTTCCCGCCGTTCCAGTAGATAAGATTTTTCCGCCATTCTAGTGTTAAACATCTTTTCCTAATACATATACATACATGCATATTTATTGATAAAAATATACATTGTTGGATATATAACTAGTATAACTTTATTTGAAAATAATTTCAATTGAATAATTACAGTCTAATTATGTAAAAAATTGAAAAAAATCATATTTTAATTTAAACATTACTGTTAACAGTCTTATGTTCAAAGAATAAACTGCTCTACACAGTGAAACATTGATACCTTGAAAATCTTTATAAATAATCTTTTTATTACTAATAGGCTAATTCCATGAAAACTTGTTATGGCTCTCACACAGCTGAAAATCGCTATTCTTGTTGGCCACCGTTATTTTTTAAAAGTTTGCTTCGCGTAATCCAATTGATGAGATATCTCCGATAAAATAAGTCGCATTTTCCGTTCTAAATTACTGATAGCCAAAAAGTATTAGCGATTTTCAGCTGTGTGACAGACATGAGAAGTTCTCATGGAATATGTCAATAATAAACATTTTATGCAGTCTAATGAATATAGTCTTCTTTCCTACCGTTATTAAAAAAAATCAAATACCTCTTGTGGGTTTGTTTTTGAGTGAAAATTTGAAGTAAACTTATTTGGTTATTAGATTCAGCAGATAAGAGGGTAATAATAGATTGGTGTGATTGAAATGCTATAACTAGAACCCAATTTTTGAATACTCTCTTGTTCGACTTCCTATTTTGATTTCAATTCCTAAAGGTAATCTCTCCAATCAAGAAAATTTTCTTTTACAGCTTGACTAAAATCTAAAAGATGATTCTGTTATGTTATAAAGAGTTTTCAGTAATCTGCCTTTTTTAAAAATGGAAATATTTTATGTTAAATATTGAATATTTTTAATCTATTTAATATTTGATAAATTCGCATGTTTTAAGATTTCTCTTTAGAGTTCTAGATATGTTCACCAAAACATACTAAATTTCATCCTACGCATACAAAGATGACCTATAGCCACTAATTCTAATGCGCATTGCTGAAATAAAGTGTTAAAAGTAAAAATATGTATATGTAGTACATCCAATGATTTGAAACACTTAAATAAAACAAGAAAAAATGTCATTTGATTTCTTCCAAAAAAAACCAATGTAAATCGGGTTTTTTAAATAAATATATTGTGTTTAAATATTGGGCCCCGAAACTTAAATATTTTTCAATGCACATTTCATTTGCTCAAAAAAAAAAAAAAAAAAAAAAAAAAAAAAAAAAAACTATGTCAAACTTAAAATTATAAAAATTGCTATATTAAATAAATTTCTATTTCAATCACTTTTTAATGTAAAAAAGTCACTAAAGTTATTTTAGTAGATTAATTAAATTCATTTAACTGTAAAGTCTTTTAAAGGATTGAAACATTGTTAAAATTTAAAGCAATAAAAAATAATTTTACCATATCCTTCCCTTTTTTAAAAAATAATTTTTTACATCATTTGAAAGTGAAAAAAAAATTATTTTTTCCTAATTATAAAATGCTACAATAAGATTTTTTTTTCTTCTGCATCACATATTTCAACTAACAAGTCGATAGATAAAAAGAAAACTTGACACACATGACTTTCAATATTTTTTCGTTCTTTTTTATTAATTTTTTGTACATGTATTTCAAGACTGTAAAAGTATGATATTTTTTGAGTAAAGAACGGTATAAATGAATAACAAAATTAGTAATTTGTACATTCACACGTCGAAAAAACTTAATTGTTTCCTACGAAGAAATTAATTATACGTGAGGAATCTCCGCTAATTGTGTTTATCAAAGTCTCTACGTTTTATTATAAAAAATGGATTTATAATACAGGAGCTTTTATTGATGATAAACTTTTGTTTCATTATATTTTGAATAGATGAAAATTCTTCTATGGAACTATTGAAAAATAGAAATACAAAGAACATAAGAATAATAAAAAGTATCATTTGTGGTATAATCTGCTTACTATGTTATGTTTGAGGCAATTGAAAAATCGCAATTGAAAAAAAAACAAACAATAATAATATGTTGTAATATAAATAATACACTATTATTACTGGTGTATAATCGTAAATGTGTTTATTTTCGACCTGATTTTATAAGGGGAAACGAGAAAGAAATCTATCTCGTATATGATACGCACCATGCTATTCAAAATGATTAAAATCCTTGAATAAAAAAAAACTGTAATAATCCTAATCTTTTTTTGTTAATTTAAAGTTTGTAATTTAAATTACCGTATTCACGTAAGGATATTTTGTCACCTATTTAAATACACAACTTATATTTTCTTTACGGTGCATTTTTATTCTATTGGAAACTTCGAATTAAAATATTTATATATAAATGTAAATGTGCAATAAACTCACTTATATTTTTCTCCACTTCTATATGTGTACAATTTCATCGTAATGTCTACGTGTTTAATTTCAGCTGTTGAAAATATTTCGTACTTTCTGAGAATTTCACATTCATTCCTGAAATTTTGGAAAAAAGGACAGATTACACACTAGGAAATGTGGTATTGTCATTTTCATTTCTTTTAAATATTCCATCTGCACAACTCATTTACGAGCAAAGTTTTTTTTTTTTTCATCAAACGATAAACTTATTAAATTGTTGAATTAAAACCATGAAAGACACTGCCAGGGTCGAGATAAATCGCATCGGCAACTAAGTAGCACAAAATAGTCGGGGCAACGTTGGCTTACTTTTGGATATTTGTCGTACCTCGTTGATTCGCAGTAATAAATGTCCACCTTGTCGTACCCTTATCCAACTAACCTTTTTCCAAAACAGTCCCAGCAGTTGTACAACCTTTTCCGACTCAAAATACTGCTCGGATACGCACCAAATTAGCGGGATCTCTGCACCTGCTATTTCCAAACTGTATACTAAAGCTATAATTCTGAATCCTACCATTTCCCAATAGTTTCCACACATTGCAAATGATTAGAGAAATAAATTGTACTACTTGGGCTACCCGAACTAAAAAGGAATGTTTAATCGAGACGAAAGCAGGAACAGACATCATCGGATGGTAAGAATCAGCGCATGAACCGTTCACAAGCGCTTCGATGAATGTTAGAAATCATTTGACACACTGCGTAACAAATACTGCCTTCAGCAGGGACTGTTGTAACGCCAAATCATTGTCACACACAAGGAAAAACCCTATGTACTCACCCGCCCGAATCGCGCGGAAACAACGATCTCCTCATATAGCGATTAACAATGCCCAACTTAAGTGGTCGATTAGGTGACACAGATAAAAGGCATACTCCCTTTCATTGACCACCAAATTGAGTAACTGCGTTCGAAAAAGGATTGACATTGTCTCAATCCTTTTTGCGAAACGTTGCCTGTGATCTGTGAAGTTTGTGAACACGCGGTGTATGTAACCGAATTGTGTATAGTTCACAAAATGTAGCCTTGAACCTTTATGAAGGCCTAAAAATAGAAGTACTACAGGATAAAGGCAAACAGGTGAACGTGACATCCCAGATGTTTGAAAACAGTGTCTTCTTAAAATGCGTCGTTTAAGATGTATATCTTGACATCTCTTCGAAGTTGCAATTAACATGCAGACACAAATTGTCCCAAATAAAAAATGTGTGCTAGAAACAACGGCTTTGCTACACTCACAGGATCATAAGCGTTGACAACATGTACTTATAGTGAAGTTACGAGTTTAATCTCCAAAAGCTGGAATGAAGTTTCATATTATAGGGTTGCAGCTACTACATCAGCGAAAGTTTGTTCAAACTAGCACATTTTTTTTAACGGAGTATGCTTATAAACCATAGGTAACAATGATCATAAAACTTACTTGGGTATGAATAAAATTTATTCTTGAAAGAATAAGTTTAAGGCAGATTTTAACTTAAAACGTTTTTTATATAGCTAAAGAAAAAAATAATAATGCTCATTTGAGTGCATTTTTTAAGAAAACTAATGTTATTTACCTCGAACTCTTTCAGAAACATCACAAACATAATAATTAAATAAAAGTTTGCTAACTGCACCTGTGAAAAAGGTGCAACTCATTGTTGATGCAACTTTTGAAATTTTCGGACAGATACTTTTCTTTATAGTATCATGTTATTTAAATCTCTAAAATCAAGAGGAAATGTACTGCGATCTTATAGTATAAAGATTAATTTTGTGACATTATTCCGCACATGACAGTATTATGACTTTCATCTCGTACGTGAAATCTATAATAAATTCATACCGGGTGTCCCAAAAATGACTGATGGATTTTAAAATTCAATAACTTGCAAACGGTGACAGATATTAAAAAAATTCTTGCAGGAGGGTTATGTAAGATGTCAGGAGTTTTTTTATTCTGATTTTTTATTTTTGTTCGACTTTCAAACAATAGATGGCGCTGACAGCGATTGACGCTCAGTCGAGGCCGAAGCTGACGTCAGTCAACATTGTTGCGAAGGAAGGAGATTAAGGCAATGGAGCGGGTCTCATTAGCCAAGTGAATCTTGCTCTTAGGGCCCGATTCTGAACTCATTCGATATGATTTCAATGGAGTGCGTTGTTGCCATGGAAATAACAAATTCTTCGATACTGGAAATACAGCGTTAAGAACTGGGCATGAATTTAAGAAGTAGTATTCGAGTCTGCAGGCGATTTTACATTGATGAAGTTTTATTTTCCGGGATTAAATTACTTTTTATGGTCTGCTTTAAAGAATATTTTATGCACCGTATTTTAAAACTAGGTGAAGAGATTTAGTATGTTTTGTAATTGTTAAAAATTTCATAACTTTTGTTACAGTCTAATCAATTTTAGCTCTTTTAAGGAGTCTCAGGACAGGATTCTTAAAATTGGAAAAAATGAAATAAAAAAAAGATCATTTTCAACATTTAATATTTTAAAATGCATATGATTTAAAATCACAAATTTAATAGGGATGAAAGTTATAAGTATTTCTTTCCTTTCACGTATTTAAAAAAAAAAATCAAGTTGCAGAATTAGTATTTATTGGGGGCTCAAACTGTCAGATATTTGTCGAGTAGAAAATTTGTATGACAGCTTACGCGCAGGATTACAAAATAAATTTTGTCACTAAAATTACTTTTTTTGTGCCTAATTATACTTTAGATTACAATAATTACCCTTAACCTAAATAAATTTGTATTTAAAGCATTTTTATATTTTTAATACAAAGTTGTATTTAGCTAATACAAAATTTTGAAATTTCAACAGTATAATCACCTAAAAAAATATTTTCTTTGAACAATAAAAAGGAAATTTTAGGTTCAGTTTATACAGACTGAAACATACTTTTTTTAAAATTTCATGAAAAAATATTCATAAATTTTTAAGATATCCTGCGTGTTATGCCAAAAACGTCATTTGGAGTAAAATGAGTTCAAATCTTCGGTTATGCCGCTTCAGATATTGCTGGGTATAATTTTAAAAATTCCTGCCGACCCGGCCTACAGGCGGAGGTAGATTTCTAAGTTAAATATACTAATTTCACCAAAAAAAAAAAAAAAAAAAAAAAAGATTAAAGATAAACCCACTTTAACAATTTCATCTGGTCGCTTTTGACGAGTTTTTATTTCATTTTTATATAATAGCTGGTTTTATCAGAATCGTGTTAAGGCGGTATTCAAAAAAATACTTTGCCATGCTCGACAACTCGAAAATTTCTGGCACATTTTCAGATTCATTTTTAATAGAAAAGGTATGAAACTTGCTGACGTGATTTTTGAAGAGATATATAAGTGACCTGTGTTCTTATTTTATTCTAAAACTTGATTTATAAACAATTATTTTCTCAGTAGGACAGTATTTTTCGTTTCTAACACAATCGCTTCGGGAAATTCAGTTTAAAATGCCCACTTTGACAATTTTTAGGGTTCCGTACTTAAAAAGTAAAAACGGAACCATTATAAGATCACTCCTGTGTCTGTCCGTCTGTCTGTCTGTCAGTCTGCCACAGCCATTTTACTCGTAAACTATGGAACGAGGAAAGTTCAAATTCGGGGAAGTAATAAAGACCATTGACCACATATTTTCAAATTAATAAGCATTTATAAATATATTTAGTAAAAAAGTAGAGGGGCTAATTATGCTACTTGAAAAAAAAATCTTTTCTTTGTATATCATGTGGGGTATCCTGTGAAAGCTTTGGTAACGCTGAACTCAAAAATACATTTCTTTTAATTTTAGGTATCATATTTTCAAAGATATTGTTGAAAATGTAGTGCAAAAATATATCACCCCCCCCCCCCAACCATCTAATTCAGAATCTACTAAAACTAAAGTTATTAGCCGAGATATTAACCCTTAAAGGTACGGTCAGTTTGGACATACACAAGGACAGGGGCGGCGTACTCCATGCCTAGTTAACAACTTTTAATGATATATATGTGTAATGTAATGTCCAGTAACAGTATAAAAGCAATAAACGTCAAATTGTTAAAAACATACTAATTTAAGGGGTCTCGGGACTCTAAAAAGTGGAAAAAAGGGAAAAAAAGACCATTTTCAACATTCAAAATCTTAAAATGTATATGAATTTAAAAAACAATTTTAATTGGGATGAAAGATATAAGTATTTTCTTTCGTTTCATCTATTTAAGAAATTGCAAAATACAGAATTAGTATTTATAGGGGGCTCGAAACCATTAGACATTTGTCGAACAAAAAATTGGCATAACAGTTTACGCGCAGGATTACAAAATAAATATTGCAACTAAAATAAAAATGTTGGTGCTTACTTATACTTCAGATTGTAATAATTTCCCTGAACTTAAATAAATTTGTATTTAAAGCATTTTTATATTTTTAATGCAATGTTGCATTTAGCTAATACAAAATTTTGAAAATTTCAACAGTGAAATCACCTAAAAAAATATTTTTTTGAACAATAAAATGGAAAGTTTAGGTTCAGTTTATACAGACTAACATGAAATATATGTTTTGAAAATTTCATGAAAAAATATTCAGAAGTTTTCGAGGTATCCGGTGCGTTTTGCCCCAAAAACGCCATTTGGAAAATAATTACTTTAAAGTTTCGGAAACGCAGCTTCAGCTATTCAGCGGGTATAAATCTAAAAGCCAAAACTTCTGTTCTAATGGGAAATTTCAAGGAAACAATTATATCAAAATATTCAGAAAAAATAGGAGTTTAACATCTAAAAAAATAAAATTTATTAAATTTTGAAGCTTTAAGAGTCGTGCGACCACTTAATCCTTTCCGGCACAGAGTAATTCTATTTATAAACTGATGAAATAATGAACTGACACCAGAATTTATAAACGAATTTATTAGAAAATGCGAAGTTGCTTATTTTCACGTACATGATAAAAAGGAAAATTTTAATTAAGTATTCTTGGTGCCGTTTGTCTGTTTTGGAATTAAAATTAGGCGTCCGTTTTTTAAGGGCATCGCCCTCGAAATATTTAATTAGTATGAATCGCATAAATGCTGTGGGATTCGCGATAGTTTGCATTGATTGTATCTCTGAATGCGCCTCGAGTGACTTTAAAAGTTAATTAAACACCTATCTGGAAAAACGCGGCACTGACCAAGGCGGCATTGCAAGTTTGAGACCTCAATTCGAAGCGCGCTTAGCACAATGCGAAATTAAAACTTTGAACAAAGGTTTTGTTTTAGCTACACTGTAGAAATAAACGTTATTACTACGCTGAATTTAGTTTCATGAAATGCCAAATGAAGTTTAACTATGCACGGCTTTTATTGTCAGTGCCGAATTAAGTTCATCATAAACAGATTAGGATAATATTAAAAAAAAGAGTTATACGAATAGCTATATTTGATATTATTTAGGTTCCATATCTCTTTGAACTGTCATGGCACACTCATTTACACTTTTCTAAAATATACAGTTATACCCAACCCTACGTTGTATAGTTTTTTTACAAAGTCTTAGTATTCTTTTTGCAACTTTTTTTTTTTTTTTTTTTTTTTTTTTTTTTTTTTTTTTTTTTTTTATAATACAATTCTAAATTCATATATTTATTCTACGGAACCCTCTGTACGCTAGTAATGCTCGCACTTGACCGTTTATTTAAAATATATTCTACCTTTATCAAAAAATTGATCATTACGGTACATTATATTGTTTCTGAATAAGAGAATCTACCAATTGGATACGTCTGAGAGCAAAAATGAATTTAAAAATGAGTAAGAAAATAAGCAGTTTGGATTTGAATACACCCTTAATAAGATGATTTTTTTCTTCAACAGCTATGTATTTTTAATTTGTTTTTGCTGTAAGAATTGGTCCTATCAAAAACTTGTCTGTATAAATGTTGCAGACAATATAAAGAAGATATGATAAAATCATGGTGATTTTATATCTTGTGAATTGACGGATTTATGAATTTTTTTCTTCTTCAACCACCCTTTTTGTTTTTGTTTTCGTTTTTATATTTTTATTTATTTACTTATTTATTTATTCATTTTTTTTAGGTACGAATTGCTCCTATCAGAAACTTGTGAATATAAAAGTTGTAGATAATATTAAGGAGATTTAAAATAAAATTAATTGGACTTGATATTTGAAGAATTGACGAAGTTATGAATTTTTTTCTCCCCAAAACCCTACTTTTTGTGCCCCTTGAGCCCATTTTTAATTTTATCAAATATCTATGATACATAAATTTTTGGCCCTATTTTTTGAAGTAATAAAATCATTAAACTGATTTGATATGTACAAAAATTAAGAAGTTATGGTGTTCTTTTGGTTTTCACAAAATCCCTCTTTATTCCCATCACCTTGGTCCGATTTTGCCCATTAACGAAACTGACCGAGATTTTATGCCCCTTGATGTTATGTATCAGTTTGGAAGAGATTTGTGCAGAATTGTGAAAGTTATCGTGTCCAGAATAATGTGATTTATATATAAATATATATATATATATATATATATATATATATAACGATAGATAGATAGATAGATAGATAGATAAAGTTTTTTACTGAGGGTCGTTTTGGGTTCTAAGGGTCATGATCGGTGTAGATCTGCAAGGAATTTTCAGAAATACCAACATAGGTGAGAATGTAATAGGTAGTATTTCATACGAAATCTCCCTAAAACCACAACTTCCGTTCTAATCAGAATTTCAAGGATATAATTATATCAAAATGTTCAGAAAAGATAGTAGTTTAACATCTAAGAAAATTTTAATTTCGAAAATTTAAATCTTTAAGAGTCCTGTGACCGCTAAAAGAAGGTCGTCAGTAGGTTTTTATGAATGTTGGATAATAATCGTGAACATGTTTAATAGTATATTGTTGTTCAAAATAACTATTTAAAAACAAATATTAGAAGTTATCTCGTTTAACCCTTTTGAATAGGGCCTTATATCGTTACATTAAAATTAAAAAAATAAAATAAATGCTAGTTAATTAACAAAAATTTTTGACAGTTTAATATTAAAATATTGTACTACATGCAGCTTCATCTTGATGTTTGATAAAATAAAACTAGTAAATATTTTTTATCTACATCCGTTTTAAATTGTAAAAATGTGTTAAAAGAATTCTTGGAGTTTGAATTTTTACGTTTTGGTAACTCTTTCTACACACAAATGCTAATATGCATATAATTTTTATAATAAAGATATCAATGATATATAATGTGATAAACTAAGTTCAAATTAAATTTGACAAGTGTCTAAAACTAACTAGTACTTACATTTTTTAAGGTCACAAACAAATTTTTATTGAAATTTTTATGTTGATATAAATTAAGACCGTATTTCTAATAGCACATTTGTTGGAATTTAATTGTAATTTTAAAGTTCTTTAGTTTATATACATTTAAAAAAAAATCATGAATCGTAATAATCAGGGCTTGGCAAATGCGATCGCCACTTGCAACCAATATTTTTTACTCGACGACCAAGATTTTTAATCTGGCGGTTTTTGTACTGTTAACGAAAGAAACAAGTTGGAAATTGCTCGTCAAACGTGGCAAATGAGGTGCGTTCGTACTGTAACTAGTTTTATAATTATTTTTTGCACCCCATATTGTACTGAATGTATAATTTTTTGCACTTCATAAAGCGCATAGTCTGATACATCATTAAAATGCACTTCCAATATTTTTTCCCATTCCCCGTAATGTAACGGAACACTTTTGACTGTCCCTGTAATTAAACTATACATCCGATTTTCCTAAAATTTGAAATAGCTCAACAAAATTTTGCAACAATTATATCTTTAAAATTTCAGACCATTCGGAAGGCTGTAATATCATTAAAATGCACTTGCAATAATTTTTCCCATTGGCCGTAATGTAAAGAAAAACTTTTGACTGTCCCTGTAATTAAACTATGCATCCGATTTTCCTAAAATTTGAAAGGGCTCGACAAAATTTTGCAACAGTTATATCTTTGAAATTTCAGATCATTCGGAAGAATCTAATATCATTAAAATGCACTTGCAATAATTTTTCCCATTGGCCGTAATGTAAAGAAAAACTTTTGACTGTCCCTGTAATTAAACTATACATCCGATTTTCCTAAAATTTGAAAGGGCTCAACAAAATTTTGTAACAGTTATATCTTTAAAATTTCAGATCATTCGGAAGGCTCTAATATCATTAAAATGCACTTGCAATAATTTTTCCCATTGGCCGTAATGTAAGGAAAAACTTTTGACTGTCCCTGTAATTAAACTATACATCCGATTTTCCTAAAATTTGAAAGGGCTCGACAAAATTTTGCAACAGTTATATCTTTAAAATTTCAGATCATTCGGAAGGCTGTAATATCATTAAAATGCATTTGCAATAATTTTTCCCATTGGCCGTAATGTAAAGAAAAACTTTTGACTGTCCCTGTAATTAAACTATACATCCGATTTTCATAAAATTTGAAATGGCTCGACAAAATTTTGCAACAATCATATATTTGAAATTTCAGACCATTCGGTTGGGTAGTTTTTGCTCTGTTACATGCGGACAGACAGACGGACGGACACACGGACGGACAGACGGACGGACAGACGGACAGACGGACAGACGGACGGACTGAACGACGACTATAGGTGCTACGTATTTATATAATTACGAACGCACCTAAAAAGAGTAAACGGCATTTTCCATATCATAAACAGAAAACGACATTCTCTGCTGCTCTAGTCAGCTAGCATGTCATACCATGTGATTAGAATGTGGGGAGAGGGTGGGTCGTTCTTACAGGCTGATACAACAATCAAAGTATTGATTTAATACAACAATCTAATGATTGATTTAATACAACAATCGAAGGATTTATTTAATACAACAATCTAAGGATTGTTTTAATACAACAATCTAAGCATTGATTTAATACAACAATTAAATAGCTAAGGATAAGTACCCCCCTCCCCTCCAAAAAATGTCCTTCTGATTTTCTGAGGAATTTTTTTCCATTTACTATGGATGACAATTACAACACTAAACACGTATAATTATAGAATATTCTTCATTAAATAAAGTTATTATTCTAATTTTTTAAATTCTCTCTCAATCCCCACTTCCCCCTAGGCCACTACTATCAAATTTCCCTGAAAAACTGTAAACAGAACCCACTTGCAAAAAACATTGGTAAACAACCCGTAAGAACGACCCACCCTCTTCCCACATTCTAATCACATGACATGACATGCTAGCTGGCTAGAGCAGCAAAGAATGTCGTTTTATGTGCATGATATGGAAAATGCCGTTTACAACTTGTTCTCTCGTTAACACTACAGAAACCGCCAGATTAAAAATCCTGGTCGTCGAGTAAAAAATATTGGTTGCAAGTGGCGACCGCTTTTGCCAAGCCCTGATTATTACGATTCATGATTTTTTAATAAATATATATAAACTAAAAAGTTTTAAAATTACAATTGCATTCCAACAAAATGTGCTATTAGAAATACGGTGTTAATTTATATAAAGATAAAAATTTCAATAAAAATTTGTTTGTGGCCTTCAATAATTTAAGTATTACTAAGTTTTAGACTCTTGTTAAGTTTAATTTGAACTTCGTTTATCACATTAGATATCATTGATATCTTTATTATTAAAAAATATATGCATATTAGCATTTGTGTGTAGAAAGAGTTGCCAAACAGTAAAAATTCTAACTCCAAGAATTCATTTAACACATTTTTAAAATTTAAATAGTAGTTTTAGTTAAATATTCACTAGTTTTATTTTATCAAACATCAATATGAAGCTGCATGTAGTACAATATTTTAATATCAAACTGTCAAACAAAATTTTTAATTAATAAGCATTCATTTAATTTTTTTTATTTTAATGCAACGATATAATACCCCTATTCAAACGGGTTAAACAAGGTAAATTCTAATATTTGTTTTTAAGTAGTTATTTTGAACAACAATATACTATTAACCATTTTCACGATTATTATCCAACTTTCATAAAAACCTTCTGATGAACTTCCTTAAAAGATCTAAAATTTATTAGAATGTAATAAAAGTTACGAAATTTTTAACAACAGCAAAAAATTCTAAATCTCTTCACTAGTTTTAAAATACGATGCATAAAATATTATTTTAATCAGACCATAAAAAGTAATTTAATCCGGGAAAATAAAACTTTATCAATGTAAAATCGCCTGCGAACTCGAATACTACATCTTAAATTCTTGCCCAGTTCTTAACGCTGTATTCCACTATCGAAGAATTGTTATTTCCATGGCAACAACGTACTCCATTGAAATCATATCGAATGAGTACAGAATCGGGTCCAAAGAGCAAGATTGTGCTGGCGGAAGAGAACCACTCCATAGCCTTCATCTCATTCCTTCGCATCAATGCGGAGTCGCGTCAGTTTCGACCACGACTGAGCGTCAATCGCTGTCAGCGCCATCTATTGTTTGAAATTCGAACTAAAATTAAGAATCATAGTAAATAAACTCTTGACATCATACATAACTCCCCTGCAAGAATTTTTTAAATATCTGTCACCGTTTGCAAGTTATTGAATTTTAAAATCCATCAGTCATTTTTGGGACACCCGGTACATAACCCAGAATATAATGTACCCATGATCAATCTGTTGTTCAGACTGGCAAATTTAAATTGTCATAAAAGACTGTTTTCTCCGTGCTGTTGTTGTATATTCAACTGGATTGTTCTTTTTTCATCAAAAAATACTTATTAATTCAGACGATTGTAACATGAATGAATATAAATGTGTTTGGTATTTTTTTTTAACTAGAGAAAATGAATTTTTTTTTTTAAATACTTATAATAATTCATGCAAGAGCTTTTGTGAAACAACAAAAAGTAAAGTCTTTGAAAATGAAAAAAATACTTATTACTTGACTTATTAATTCAGTATTAAGTATTCGTATTTTTGATTAGTTTCAGTATATAAGCATTAAATGAACATACATTATTAAAAAATACTTCAATCTATTTGGATAAAGGCTAATTAAAATTTAATTACCGACTGAAGATCCACTTGATGAATAATAAAGTGTCATCGCCTTACGCTCTAAAAACATGACATATACGCTTGTTGCTTTATTTTCAAAACATTAATCATAGTGTGATATAGATATTTTCTTAAAATTGTCATTACGGCACTGTTTCAGACTAAGCTATCAAATTGTTTGATTATAGCTTACTGACTTTTTGAAAAATAACGGTTTGTAAACTATTCCAACTTATTGACACGTTCAAAAGGTTATTGCTCTAAATTGTGATTATATTTTATATCTCCGCAATCAAAATCAAAATAAACCCAGCTATGCCATAGTTATAATTTTATTTATGCAGTGAGAATATATTAATCAAATAGTAACTACCGTTATTTGTACATATTTAGTGTGACTGTGAAATCTCCCTAATGAGACATGCCATTCAACCTTAAAAAATGGTCTTTCAGAGAGGTGGTCCTTGTACAGAGGTAGTAAATAAAGCAAAGTTTGAAGCAATACATCCAAAAAAATATTGGTTTATTATATTTCCTATCCATGCACCTTTGAAGATTGCTCTAATTAAAGTTTCGTTTCATTTTAACAATTTCAAATTAACAAGTTTTGTATCCTATCATTATTTAATATCTTTAAACAAATGATATATTTTATTTTCTTTGTTAGTAGTTGAACGCTCTCCAATTTATTGATAGAATGTCAATACAGCTTCTTGCAAATCACTGCATTTTTAATTTCTCTTTCTTTTAGTATCGCGCGTTTCGAATTCCTCCTACTTCTTTTAACAGAAAATCTTTGTTTTTGAATGTGTATTTGAGATTTGCTGCAATTAAACTCTGTCGCCAATAAGCAAAGAGCTTAATGCTGGCTGTGGGGAAAATTACTGTGAATCCACAGTAATTTCCTATCCGTATTTACGATTCCTATTGTACAGAACAACTCAGGGGATCTAATTGATCTACGGATAACAGCTATGTAAAACGATTGGTCAACGTTGCCATGATAATTCTGCAATGATCTCTAAACCAAAAATGCAGTTGGTTGAAATAGTCTCTGTTTGTGAACATGCCCTATCCTTATTTTCCCTCTTATCTTCCATTCTAATGCGCTTTAAACTTTAACCCTGCTTTCCAAAATTAAACACAATTTTCTTAGACATCAAATTATTAAATGCACAACAAGAAAAACACGATATGGACATCGATGTAAATGTTGTCCGTTTAACTTCCACTATTAAACGAAACTAAAGGTGATAACAAAAAGTGACAATTCTGAGAAAAGAAACGGAATTGAAATAAAACGGAAATCTGGACTGCCCCTCCTGTACATACTAGAGAGTGTCTACCAATCGGCCGATTCCAAGAAACGGGACAAAAGGCATTTTCCACCAGCCATCTGAATATGCTTTCTGAAAAGATAATGGGATTTGAAAATAAACACAAGCCAAGAGAAGTAATTTTTATATCGTTATTTATTGCAGCAATTATGTGAATACTTTTAAAAGTTGGTGCAAAAAATTGCAATATTTTTAAAAGTATGTACTCCTGCTGACTTGCATGTAAAATTATAAAAAAAATTACAAAATTATAAAAAAATTATATAAAAAAAACTATACATTATTTTTACATGTATAGATATATAATTCTGAAGATATGTTTATAAAATCCTTATTCTTTCGTAGTGATAAAATGTAATTATTTTCATGTTTAATTTGTTTTCTGCTTGTTTAAAAAGCTAAAAATTAAACATTATAACGTGTAGCTCATGCAGCAGTTATGTTTAGAGAAAAACCTTTTCTTTTTGTAAAAAACAACAAAAAAATGCAAATATTATCTCTATAATGTTAATCCATTAATGGATATTAAGATCTTGATTTCGTTTTAAAAAGAGCAACATTTCATATTTTGCATCGTAGCTGACTTTTTTAACAGTATTTTTATCGTTTTTCGAACATTTTTCAAATCATATTTTCATCGAAAACTTATGCTTCAAAAAACATTTCTTATTAAATGTTGTACCTACTTTGATTGCTTCTAAAATTAATCTTTCATCTTCTACCATAAATTTTATAAACATGTTTAAAAAAATACTCATTATTAATATCAATTTTTAAAGATGTGTATACATATTCTTGTTTCTTTCCTTATGACAAAAATATTAGTATTTTTTTTTAATATCAAGCTTGGTCGATCGATTGGTCAATATTTGACTTTCTTACAATCTCTAAATTAAAAATTTATATAATATGTAATAAATATATAACGAAAATTTTTGATCAGGTATAGCTTCTATTAGGAGACGATTTTAGAAAAACTAATTTGTACTTAAAAATACTTTTGCTCTTGGTGAAAATAAATTTTAAAAGTAATATATTAAAAAAATCATCTCAAACGATAACACTATTTTCAAAACAAAACGAAAACACAGATAATATATCACAATATGCGCGTGACACATAGTTTGTTTTTATTGTTATTGTTTCAAACACAATTCTATTAAAGTTTCATAAAAATATCAATATCTTGAAATAAGTTTTAAAGTCTGAAATGGGAAATGTTAAGTAAAAAAAAAAGTTATTTTTAAACATTTAGAAATTGATTTTCAATTTCACACTACAATGCGATTATTTTATATTAGCATTTATAATTGTTTTCTTCACTAAAAAAATTGCAAAAACTTTTAATTATATAAGTACGAGAGAAATATTTGTTTTCCTTTATTATCACTAACAGGGAATAAATAACTCTTCTTATAATATGAAAAAAAACGTTTTGCGTAAAAATCATATATATATATATATTTAATTGTATAATTTTTTGTACAGTGTCGTAAATGATTAAAGCAATTTGCTATTAAATATATTATAAGCATTACTTTTAAAACTAATGAAATAATTACGTGTTTTAAATAAGATAAACTGTTACTTCACAAAATTTCACAAGACAATTTAATTGATTAAATCTTTCAATGTAATCCTTAAAATATTGTAAAATTGTTATTGTAGGCACACAATTCTTAAATCTGACTTTTTAAACGTATTTCTAAATAATTAGTACATTTAGCAGAGAAGAGAGTATCAGTAGGAGTTTAAACTTTTAATGTACATTTCGCACACACTCACCCGTTTGCTAAGGGAATAGCCAGTTGAAAATGCAAAAAAAATGCTTAATGGATACTACCTAATGTTCAGTGATTGAATTTTCCTTAAACTAAAGTACAAGTTAAAAACTAGTCGTTGGGGGCCATTGTAATACTTACCCATCATGGATATGCATAATATAAAATGTGAAAATAAAGCATGTGTAAACTATTTATAAAATTCATTGAAATTTAAAAATAAAATTTAAACGTATTTTTAAATAACTTAAAAAGATTTATTCATATAAATAATTATACGAATCTGTGCACTGAAAAATCACCGAATATTCGATTTCTAAACAAATATCCTCTGTCTCAATTTGTCAGGTAGATAAAGTGTTTAAAATCGTGGTTTGATGACGTCATAAACTTTAAATGCTCTATTACTGAATTGCGTATAATAAAACGTTTATAACTCCAAAAATGATAATCATATTAACAGTTTACTGTGTTGGATGAAATGTCTCATTTCCAATTAAAATATATCTTTGAAATCAGATTTGAATAAAATACAGTGTCGTGGAAAATATGATTGCAAATATCTCGTCAACTAATTATCCGATCGACTTAATTCTTCATGTGAAATTTATGTTTTTTTTATTGTCTTTTATATGCACTCCATAAAATAAACAATTTCGAAACATTTTATATACCTTTTATCTGAACGTATATTTCGAGAGTCCGAAAAATATTTCCGGATAATCGAAGTTACTGAAATTCAATAGTATTCTTCTCATTATTACATACTAATTACATACCAAATTCAATGCTATCTCAATTTATTCGGGGGATTGAGAATTTACAGACACACACAGAGACACAGACAGACAGACGGACTCCAATTAATTTTTTTTTAAATATATTTTGCGGAATCCCCAGTGTCTGAAACATGTAAATCCGTCAAAAAATTTTTAATCCGACTTTTAAAACGATTACATTTTTTACCACGCATTATGGGTAAGTAATAAATAATAAAAAGAAAGTATTTTAGGCTGTTGGCTATTGAAGAATTTTTGATTATACATCATATATTTATAATGGATTGCTGTTGTGATACATTTGTAGACAAAATTGCCAACATAATATTCACTGTTATTCATTATTAAATCAAACGTTTCACCTCATTTAGATTTTCAAAGCGTTTATAAAAATAAATTCACACTCATAATTTTACTTCTTTAAAAATTCATGTGAAATATTTTGGACATGGTTGGGCATTCTGGTGATACTTTAAAAGCTGTTGCAATATTCTGAGATCTGTTATATTTTAGTTCTAAAATGGAGAAAACATAATCAAAATTTAGTTTTTTTCAATTCCTATTTATCACAACTTGGAATGACGTAGCGTTGCGAATCATAATCACTCCTGTTTTCTAACATCTTTGTCATTAATTATTAATAACAACAATTACAGTCGAACCTGGTTAATACATATTTCAAGGGGCTGGAGATGCAATATATTATTGATATATTTTATGCAATACATTATTGGATACTTATACTTATCCTTTACCTTCTGTTCCGGCATTTTAATCAAAATAGCTATCATAGTATAGACATTTTTCATTATCTGTTACATAAAGTTTGAGTTATATAAAAATAAGACACAGTTATTTTTTCATTAAAAAATTCTTCATGTTGTATACTTTTACATAAAAATCAATTTTTATAAGATAAATTTCGTTATTTTTCATTAAAACCTTTAAGACATTTTTCGTTATTTTATTTAAAAACCTATACTATCTGGTTTAGAGTATGCTATATAACATCTATACTTTACAGCTCCTTATAAAAACAATAAAGTTTTCACCTCTCTCCGGAAGCATCCTCAGTTGAAGTTAACCTGGTAGTATATGTTTTTAAGTAAAATAACGAAAAGTGTCTTAGAATTTTTAATAAAAGATTACGAAATATATCTTATAAAAATTGATTTTATGTAAAAGTATACAAGATAAAGAAACTTTTAATGAAAATATAACTGTGTCATGATTTTATATAACTCAAATTTTATGTAACAAATCATTCAAAATGTCTATACTATGATAGCTACTTTAATTATAATGCCTGAAGCGATGGTAAAGGATAAGTATAAGTAAAATACGGCATTAAAAAAGACAGCGATTTCTGTTGATAAAAATTGATTCAATATTATTGGATATATTTTCTTTGTGATTAATTCATTTCCTTTTATTAGTAAACAATTTATATAATTTTTATTTATTTTTCCATCATACAGGGTGTCCTACATTTATTGGACACATTTCAAAATTATGCAAAATATATTTAAATATGGTATAGAAATAAAATGTCATTATTAACTTACAATACACGCACAAAAGTTAATACACTTCGATATGATATCCATTGGTTACGTGTAGTATGTCCAAGCAATACTCGATTTCATTTTATGTATTTCTAAGCATTTGAGAAGTTATAGATGTAATAGCAACTGTGATACTCTTCTTCGGTATCTGAAAATTTGGCGTTTATTTCATAACTAAGCATGAAATCATTAAGGCTGTTTTCAACTGCTCTGCTCAGCAAGCATAAAACGTTTTCACAAATTTACAAATTTATTTTTTAACGGAAAGATATATAAAATTGAAAAACATGACCATGGAAGCTATTTGGAATCGAACTGTTTTTTCCATTTTCTGATCAATAAATTACCTATTGAGTTATAAGCGATTTTGATTACGTGACACGGCGTTTTTCTGCCCTTACTGACTGGATTTTCTTCTTTCATTCGGAAGTTCAGTTCAAAATGCCAACTTTGACAGTATTTTCTGAAAGATGTATTGCGTTTACAAGAAAACTGAAAAAACAGTTCGATAACATGTTTCTGGATAACAATACCTTCTAGTTTCATGCGTTTCCGAACAAAAATGAATTACAACTTATGTCAGAAAGTTGACCCTTTGGATTTGAGAACAGCCTTAAACGGAAATAAATCTTGAAATCAAGAAGTCCAAGAAATCGAATAATCACACATTTTGGGAAAATTCTAGGGACAATGTTGTAGCCCAAAAATATCTTTTGGAGGCGTGTATTAACAGGAAAAAGGACGGCCCTTCGTTTTTTTTTTTCATAATATTGTAATGTGTTCAGTAATTCTCCGACATCTTGTATTCAGAAGATTAATTATAACCTCAATAGGGTCGCGAAAGTTGAATTATATGTCCTAGAGTGCCTTGCGATAACTAAGTTCATAAAATTTTGTAATACATAATCAGTCAAAAATAATTTGTCTCTGATTTCAAACTTTCCATTTCATTGTAAATATTTACAAACGTCACAAATATTTTTGCAGGCTTTAGTCATAACATTTCAGTTTTTAGAAACAGTAATATAAATTAATAAGATTGCAACTTTTGTGCACCCATGTTGAACATTCTGCAATGCGTAAACGAGCTAAGCCTATCGAAGAATCCGTAAATTTTATTTATTCACCTTCTCATAAAAAACTGAAAAATCTCATATTTAGTGCGAGAAAATGCTAATGTTTATAAAATTCAAAATATCATAACTCCTTACGCTTTGACTGTAGATGAATATAATTTTAACTTTACTCGATAAGTAGGGAAACAGATTTTCATAACATTTCCCTTAAAATGTCAAAATATGTCCGTTTTTAAGAAGAATAAAAATGACAGCATTTGTTTAAGCCATGTTGGCATCATGTAAAGTTCATATCAAATGTATATCTATCTTCTGTAGCTTCTATATACATATCGTCTGATTAAAAAAAAAAAAAAAAAAAAAAAAAAAAAAAAAAAAAAAAAAACCGCAATCGTATCTTTAGTGCCAGAATGTGCTAATATTCATAAAATCCAATATATTGCGAAATTGCAACTTTTGTTCATCTATACTGGACGTCTTGTATAGTTTAAACTATATTTGCCTAACAAAACATTTGTATTATTTTTTATATACACCTTCTGAAAAATCTAAAAGTCAATCTTTTATGCAAGAAATTTAATTATCATCTAATTTTCAAGGAATTAAAAATATGAAACATCGGCTCTTTTCGGTCGAAGGTCTATAGAATTTTTCAACATTACCTATTAGAGGATGAAGATGTTTTCATGACATACTTATAAAAATCAGTGACAGTATAAAAATTTTATTTCGTAACTTTTAAAAAGTTTCTAATTTTGCGTAAATGACATTTTATATAATCAAAAAAACATGTGAAACATTTTTGCAACTGAAACTATGCCTCTAATATTATTTACAAAAACCTATTACATAATGATATGAGGATAATCTATGTTTAACTGTATAAATTGGTTTTTCCGAAATTATTTGCAGTTATAAATATTTACGAATAATCAATTGAATATTTTGATAATTTAAAAGGAATATATCATTTGACTGAAGCTCTTAACTTTTTTTAAATTAATTGAGTAATTCATATGAAATGGGAAATATTTACTTAAAACATAAGTAATTTATTTTATCAATGAGTTCAGTTCATGTACTTAAAATAGTTGATATTCTGAAGAATAATCACAACTGCAAATATTCAAGCTTCATTCCTAAAGCCAAATATCCGAAAACAATCATTTTACATTCTGCATCTCAAAATAAACTTTAACAGTTGTTGTTGACAGTTTTAGAGAGTGACGAATTATTCATTATTAAAGTCTTGCTTTATACTTTCAAATAGTCACATTTGTAGAAATATTTGAATATTGTCGTTCCAGAGTGTTCAGGAAATGCGCTAGCGCATCATATTAATTCACTATTGCAACCATATGCAGCGAGGCTATGACAGCAATCCAAATATTTAAATAATTGTGCGTAACTTGCATCACAAAATCTATGAAAATCGTATTGTTAGGATACAATTCTTGTCTATCTAAATTTCAGTAATTATTCAGTATTAAAATTCGGTTTATGATGGAATCCCTTTAGAATGCTTGAAATTAAAACAAAAAATCATCAGTTATTATTAAGTCAAGCTGCAACATAATTGTATTTCATAGATCCATGCAAAAACTGTAATTTCTCTGCAATTAGTCCGAAATATTATTAAGTTAATAATTTTAATTTAGTAAGAATTAAAATACATTTAAATGAAAATTGTTTATTTTAAAGCACTGTGTTTTATTTTTTAAAACGCATAAATATAAGATGCTTTCTAATCAATCGATATAGTCCAACTCGTGTTTGTTGAACATCTTGCTTGTTAACATTTTTTAAACCTAAGTTTCTATACTATCAATATATCTCACACGATCGTCTTATTTTCGTTTGTAAAAACAAATATGTTATGTAAATTAAGTGTTGTGCTTGGTTAATTATTTATGGAGTATTATACATGTTACTAATGATTTAAAAAAACATTTCACATAATATCTCTGAAAAGACTGAAATTAAATGCTAACTCTCTTTATGTTTTAGTTAAAAAAATATAGTTTGTAATATCGAGTTTGAAATATTTTTTGTATATCCACCCTATATATATAAAATCCTCATGAACGGAATTTATGAACAGATTTTATAAAACGACTGATTATGTTTTAAGTCCTTCTAAAATATGGAACTTTTGGCGGTGAAATTAATACCAATTTACCGTATTGATCAGCGTATATAAAAAATGGTATTAGAACTTTTAAACTTGAATTAGTGTTCGAGATATTTAATGATATTCCTCTAATGCTAGCAACTAAATGATTCCATTTTTGTTGAAAATCGTGAGTAAAGTTAAAAATATAGGGATTATTAGGTTTCTGTTTCTTTTGTCATTTTCAAATTGAAATAGAAATGATCTTTTATTTCAATCAAATATAAATACAATATTGTGGTTAAATCATGTTTTTCAGGGGAAAAAATCATTAAATAATAAATAAATAAATAAATAAATAATTTCTTATTTATTTTAATTAAATTTTCATTATTTCAAGAGATATTTTTGTCATCTTTTAGAAAAGGATATTGTTGCCAACGGTAAAAACATCACAAAATATAATATTTCTCTACGATTAAAATTTTATTTACACGTGACTATTAAACACAGAAAAAACTTACAAGTTAAAAACAGGAAAATATTGTAAATTACTTCAAAAAAATTGTATTTACACTGACTTATAAAAGACAAAGAAAAAGTTAAATAATAAATTCATTAAAATACGTTAGAAGCAGTGAATGGCGGAAATTTGTCGTATTTAAAATGGCCAAATAATAATTCTGCCAAACAGTTTAAAATTAAAGTTATATTTACGAGTCATTTATTTTCGTGTTGATTTTTCTAACGTTTCTTGCCAATTCTAAGGCAGCTCAAATAACAATTTTTCTTTAATAACAACAAAAGTATTTTTACGTGAATATTAAAGACAGAAATAAACTTTAAAATGATAAATACAGTAATTTGCGTTAAAAGCAATGAATGGGGGAAATGACGTCATATATTAAAATGGGCCAAATAATAATATTGTAAAGCAGTTAAAAATTTAAAATATATATCTATGCGAGACATTTGTTTCATATTTCCAGATGATCTTTTTAGTTTATGTTGTCTATTCTAACACAGAACAAATAATAATATTTACTTTCTAAAAATAAATGTGTTTTTATGAGGATGCTAAAAAGAGAAAGAAAATTTTGGTGAAATATAAGTCAGATTTAAAGCGATATATTTAAAATGTCTTTTTTAAAAACAATCTTTTTATAGTGTTGTTAAAAAAAATACCGGGAAGCAAATACTCTCTTTACTTCATTTTATATTAGCTCATTTTCAAATGTACAATTGATCTTATTTAATCAAACACGAAAACAGCCACTGGATGTCTTAACAGCAGCTGATTCGGCTTTAAAATTTCACAATCGAAGGCGAATATTTCCTTGACTTGAATTAATAGAATGAAATGTCTAGATGAATAGTGTCTAGATGAAAGTATGAACAGAATGTCTTGAATTAGAATGGAAACCCGTTTAAAGGGTTTTAATTATAAATCTACTTATGTTTTTATTATAATTCAATCTTTTGTAATCTTTTAAAAACGATTAATTTAGAGTGTTTTTAGTGTGTCTGAACGGGGGTTCGCGAGTGTAGCTCGTAGGGGAGAGAGCTTCCTAGTTTAATACAAAAATAAAAGTTTATAGATTCTTCTTTCTTAATTTTCTTCTCCAAATGCATTTCTTTACATTTAAGTTACTGCGTAACAACATTATACACATCTAAGGTAACAAAAACAATGAATAAACTATACAATTATACTCATTTAAATAATCATTTATTTATGTAAATACCTAACTAACCCACATTGCAGAATTTTGCTAAAATCGCTTGGATATTTTGCTTTAACGAGTTAGGTGAGTGCTCAAATACTACTTTGGTGATAGGATAAATCTTGTCTGATCCAAAAATTGCTTCACCAATCATATATTTTTCTGAACTACCTGTAGATGGTTAAATTGGTAGACATACAATAGTGCACTAATTATTTTCTTTATACTTTGTAATGAATATTATTTAACTTTTATATTCTTATTCTCTGATAAAGATGAATCATGAGAGTAAAAAGGGTTAATATAAAATAAAAAGCAAAATTTGAAGTAGAAAAATAAATGGAAGCTTAATTGTTATATAACGAAATCTTCTTTTGTGTATCTTAAAATTGTTACACATTTTTCTTTCAAAGGCTTTCCGTGTAAATTCCATTAATTCCTTTTCCATGTTCTGTATTTCTGACAGATATATACAGAAAAATTTATGTACATTTAATGTAACTATAATTTTGTTTGTGCTGTTAAAATTTTTATTTTAACACAGTATCATACTTATATGTACACTATGACGCAAAAGTTTAGACAATGACGTCATTCAGCTTTAAAATGTAGAATAATGACGTCAGAATTACAAAAACCTGTAAATATATTCAAAAACTGATTTAAAATGCTATGTACAAAAGACAGTCGTTTTATTTGCTATAATACTAATTTTTTTCCTAAAAATTCAAATGTGCTTGTCGCAAAAGTTTAGACACTATTCTAAATTTCTTTGAATATTCGCTGGCATATGCAAATTTAGAATCGATGATGTCACAAATTTGGAGTACTTAAGTTCTGCAAACGATTGCGCTTCATAGTCGACATGCCGAGAGCTAAAGAAATTCAAGTGAATGAGGTTTCAAGGATTTGGCAGTTGAAAGGTGAAGGGAAGAGCGTTTCTGAAATTTCTGCTATTATTAATAGGTCAACAAAATCTATTTATCGAGTTTTATCGAGTGGTTCCGAATATAAAGCAAAATGTCGGTCTGGGAGGCTACGTGTGACAAATGTACGAGAGGATCGCCTGATACAATGATTAGCGAGTACTCAACAAATGAGCGTACGTGGAGTTCAAAGCTCATCGGGACTCTCTGTATCAAAGGATACGATTCGTAGACGAATTTTGGAAAAAGGAACAATCGTTTATAGCAAAATGCAGAAGAAACCAGCTCTGAAACCACATCATAAGCTACAAAGACTTATGTGGGCTCGAAAGCGTATGTCATATGGAGAGAAATGGCAGTCAGTCATATTTAGCGATGAAAAAAAGTGGAATCTGGATGGTCCAGATGGTTGTTTATCGTATTGGCATGACTTGCGGAAGGAACCTCGACGTTTTTTTAGTCACAGACAAGGAGGGGGCTCGGTGATGGTTTGGGCAGCCTTTTGCTATAATGGACAAGTATCTCTGACCTTCACCAGTGATCGTCAAACTTCACAGCATTATACACAGACATTAGAAGAAAACCTACTGCCATTTGCTGAGCTTCTAGGGGGTCTTTAGTGGGAATTTCAGCAAGACAATGCTTCAATTCACACTGCAAAACATTCAAAATCTTGGTTTAATTCCCATAATATAAGAGTTCTCGACTGGCCAGCATATAGCCCAGATCTTAACCCTATAGAAAACCTTTGGAGCATCATGTGTCGTAAAGTTTATAGCAACGCTAGACAATACTCTTCTGAAAAGGAACTTAAGACATCTATTGAGAATGCATGGTACGATATCGATCCACAAACTATGCAAGATTTAGTTTCTTCCATGCAATCTCGTGTATATGACGTAATACATAAGCATGGATGCGCAACCAGGTTTTAAAAATTGTTTATTTCGATTTTATTTAATTTTTGTCTAAACTTTTGAGACAGCAGTTTATTTTTGTTACCATTTAATTTATTGCAATATGCACAATTCCACTTTTCTTTGTTATAAATATTGTTTATATGTACAGCACATTAATTTCAAGCAGTGATTTGAAAATTGAATAAATATTTTTCAAAGTATGTAAGAATTTCTTCATTGTCTAAACTTTTGCGTCATAGTGTAAAATAAAGAAGATTAATTTTACATCTAAACAAAACAAGTACTTTTTAAAAAATTATTTCGGTTATGCTTTGTCTAAAAATTTACTTTCTTTTTTTTCTGTATAATTAGGGGATATTATAAGTAATCTTGATACTACTTGATTATTCCATCTACCAAAAAAAAAAAAAAAAAAAAAAAAAAAAAAAAAAAACTCTTGCTAAACTATAAGAATAAATACCAATATTAACTGATTCTAAATGTCCCATTCACTTGACATTAAACACGTTACATGTGTTTGTTACGTCATCAAGTTATTTTTATTTCGACATTTTATTTGCATGTTTACTAATGTTATACTAATTTATTTATTGTTTCGTTATATAAAATAAAAATTACGTCAATTTGTATAATTTGGCGAATAGTTTTCCGATTAATATAATTTGGCGAAATTGCCCGACGGGATAATCAAGTAGTACCGTAATCTTTCACACAATATAAAATAAAAATATTGAAAAGTATAAGATATATGTATGTCATTTATTTTCAAAGATATTTTTCTGTGCATCTAAATAAGATTAGGCATAATGCTAAAGATATCGCCTATAATAATATGGCATTATACCGATCGGAGTATGCCTTACATACCACGATTACTATCCGAGATCGGCGAGATGATGTTTCTATTATTGATTGTGATATAACCAAATTTTAAATGAATTGCAAAGTTTTTCCTAGATTCTTCTCTTGATTAATCATAAATCATTTTATTGTAATACATAAAATGCTTCATCTGCTACATTAAAAGTAATGTGGTGTTATTTACATCTCTTTCCTCTGTCTGCTAAGTAAAATGGAATAATAATAACTGTATTACAAAAAAAAAGCATTGTCTCAGCATGATATAAAAAATTATGTATTTGAAGATAAAATATTGGAAGTTTTCAGCATTATTCAATCATTCAATCAATGTTAGTCTGTTAAATTATATGAATTTATATAATCCGAGTATTCCTGTAAAAGCTGCCGCTGAGGAAATGAGTTATGGCGGTATTAGTATAGAGAGTTTAAGTAGCGTATGAAATCATTATGTTGTGTATATAAATAACTGCAAAAATAAAAAAAAACTTTTCATTAAACTAACACCAGTAATTACAATAATTGTATCCCAATTCACAAAAACTATAGTAATTACTTTTACTCAAAATCTCTAACTATATATTCGAATATATTTATAAAATTAAGATATTTAGAGTTAAAAAATTAAACAGAAAATATCCTTTTTTGATATTTTCTGTTTCCTTAAAAATACAGATCAAAACTGATTAAATTCTCTATTTTATTAAAAGTGAAAAGCATTGTTTGAAGTGTTTAATATTTATTTACACCTTAAATAATGTAAAACACTTTATACACATCTCACAGGAATCACCTCCATAAAATCATTTTATTTTTGTGCAAATAATATGTAAATATTCTGTGTCAACTAATCAACGCGATGCTTGAAAAACACGCAATCTCTACTTATCGCTGTATAAGAGAGTATCTGCATTTCCAATTCTCCACGCTTTTCCGTGACAGACTTTAATAAATAAGCACGCTGTTTATATTTTAAGTGGCCAAACAAAATCAATCTGTAAAATTTGCATTGCATGCTAACAAGATTGTCAAGATTGCCTGAAATTTCCGATACCACATTAACGTTTAAAGATTATTAGCTGATTATTTGCTAACTACGTTAAAAAGTCATTGTTTTTAATCAAAGGATATTTGAAAAAGTTTAATGTAAATGTTACAGAACTAAGGCTTTTCAAATGCAAATTAAAAAACCCTCAAAAATCACATCATAATTTTATAAAAGTGTTTAAACATAAAAAGACATCTGAATATGGTTTTTAGCATTGTAAGCAGAGGTCAATTCGCATTGTACACTGTAAAAAAAAATCTGTTGTTCTACAGATGTAAAGTTACATGCTTACTAAACTTTTATCTGTAACTGTACAAAAAAAGATGCAGATCTATAAAACTAGTTTTTGCAAAGCTACAGAAATCTGTAACTTTACAAATGACTCTGCTAAAATTACAGTAATCTTACTAAAATTTTATCTGTAACCCTGGTTGTAGTTATATGAAAAGTTCTAGGCATCCCAGTTTCCTAAAAAATTCTTAGTAACCTTACAAGTTTTTTAATTTTCGGCGCAAAAGTGTGTCTGTTACATTAATTATTGTTGTTGCCGTTACATAAAAAGTTCTAGGAATCCAAGTTTCCTAGAAAAACTCTAGTAACTTTACAGATTTTTTTTACAGTGTAGCACATAACGTAATGTGGTGCAGAGTAGGCCACTGTCACCAAATGGTGAAGTTCTTTTTGGAAGTCTTGACTTGAAGTTTTTGATTTTCAAAATTGATCAAAATGAAATCTATTGTTGGTGTAGCAGTCGATTAAAACTACTGGGAAAAATATATGTGTAGCAATCCATACCTGCTACATTCTCTTACAGTTGCAAGTTTGCAATTTAATTTGTTTGCGTTGTACTTTAAAATATGATATCGGAATAGGAATGAAGGATAGTGAAACGTTTTCATTATTAACCATTTATCTGGTTAGTATTATACAAAAACTAATGTAAAAGGGAATGAGAAGGCGTCGGAAAAAATATTTTCGTTAGTTTAACGAACTACAACTAAAACTAATGTATCAAAAATGTAGTTAACTACAATAAAAACTACTTGTTTTAAAAAGACGCTACAACAAACTCCGGATTAAATAATAAAGTGATACCTCGTTGTATTGCGTCTGTGGGGATACAATTAATTAAGTGCACTCTAAATTAAAATGTCTGAAATTCAGACACTTAAGTGTCTGAAATGGAGTGTTCAATTTTCAGACATTTTAAAATGTCTGAATTTTTTCAGACACTTTTTGCGTCTGAATTTCAGACACTTCAAACGTCTGAATCGCATCCATTTTTTTGTAAGCATCATACGTAGCCATGTTTGACCACGTTGAATCCTGGAAAAATATTTGGCTGTCCCCCCCCCCCCCCAATACACCCTGATTTTTTTGGTGCTCTCAGTTTTGGTATACAATTTTCGTTACGTTGATAATTTAAATCTTTTACGACATTGTACTGATTATAATCAATATCTTGAACTTCAGGAGTAGAACAAGATTAAAAAACAAAAAAAATATTTATCTAAATATTAGATTTTTTTAAAATTTATTTTGTTTTTAACCTTATTTTACTTTAAAAGTTCAAAATATTGATTATAATCAGTACAATTTCGAAACAGATTTAAAATATAAGCTTTACAAATATTGCACATCAAATTTGGGGGCACTACAGTCGTAGGGGGACGGGGCACTTCCCAGTTTGCCCTTCCTTTAATCAAGAAGTACTTTTGCAAAAAACGCAACACTGCATTATAGTTGTCTAAATTGAGATGTCCGGTATTCGGGAGTATCCGTTGTGGAGGTTAATGGACATTCTCGAATAGTGAACACCTCTATTTAACGAATACTTTTTTAATCAGCAGACATACATATTTGTATATTTTTACCTCAAAAAAGTAGACATCTCCAATTATCGGACAAATTCCGCGGTCCCGAAGTGTTCGCTATTAAGGGCTTTTAAGGTACATAGATAAATATATATATATATTTTATAATCTTGTCCTACTCTAAAAGTTCAAAATATTTATTATACTCGGTTGAATGTGGAAAAAGATTTAAAATATCAGATGTACGAAAATTGCAAAAATCCCACCCTCCCCCCCCCCCCAAAAAAAATGAAAATATAAAAAAATATATTGCCACATAGGCAATTTTACATATACATCACTTGATAATCACAACAGCCATTTAACTATGAATAATGAAAATAAATAAATAAATATTCTACTTTAATAACATTGGGGAAAAAATGACTTTGGTATTTTGTTAAATATATTTGCGTTTTTAAACTTGTACTACTCTAAAAGTTCAAAACTTTCATTATAATCAGTGCAAGATTTAAGATATCAGCTTTACAAAAATTCATGCAAAATCCCCCCTCCCCCCCCCAAAAAAAAAATGAAAATACTTATTTAAAAATTATGTTTTTAAAAAAATTAATATTTCCACATTGGCAAGTTTTTATGTAGATCAGAGGGTACTCACAAAAGCTATTCAACTATCAATAAAAACAAATAAGTACATAATCTATATTAAAAACATGAGGAAAAAATAACTTATGATTTCCAAACTTCTTTCGTCTTAAATATATACAGTAACATCTGTCATTTTTGTATTTTTCGTATAAGTGCATATAAATAAAGATACCACAATTTTAAATACGAAATCTAGTTAGAGGTTTTTACTTTTTCCCATTATAAATTTCAAATTACTTTTTTATTAAAAATAATAAAAAAATCAGTATTAGAGTTGATTGCAAATCAAATACATATGTATATTTTTACAGGCAGCTTCATATAATAGACCAGTATCATTTACTTTATTTATCTTTTTTTAATCTGCGGTTTTATGCCAGGAAGTAAGAAAGCATTAGGTCATCTTTCAAAGTTTTTTTTTTCTTTACTTCCTTGTGGCCGTCATTTACTGCGAGATAAAAATTATCCATTGAAACTAAGAACTGACATTGAATATATAATTCGTAATAAAAAAGAACGTCATAAGTTTAAAAATATATACTTCTAGAATTAGTGGGGTTTTTTGCGAACAGATTCAAAACTAATTAAATTTCATGCAGGATTTTGTTTAGTACAATAAATAAAATCATAAAATACACTAATTTTACTACTATAAAGAAACTTACTTGAGTTGCTGCAAGAGGTAAGAAATATTCCTCGATTTGAAATTTTAAAAACTACCACAACCACAGTGAGGGAGAAAGACTTTCATCAGTTTAAAAGGTAATCCCATAATACATCCGACTAGCCATATTTAAAGAATGAGATGTTTCATCCTAAAAACAGGACCCGCCAGACAAAAGTTTCTTTTTTTTTGCCAGCTTCGACAGGACGAAGATGAATAACACAATATTATTGATATAAATTGATACGAGTTAACACTAAGCCCATTGCACACGCTTTGTAGAATTTCCGGGTGTAATCTTCAACCGTCGTCTACTTCTGTTCTGTGTCTATCCCGCCCTTGTATCGACGACAGCTTCTAAGAGACATTTGATGTCGAGCACACACGTCAGATGTATGTATTCAATAAATAAGTAATCCAAGTTAATACGAATTAAAATCACAGTACTTCACATTTCGCAAAAAACGAATTAAAATACACGCGTACATAAAAACAAACTTTGTTTGAATTACAACGTATACCACTTCGAACGAAGACATCTAAAACGCATGCGCAACTGGGAGTGCTAGTGCCCCCTGGTGGTTATTGCGTCGGAAGAATCAAACCGTCTTAAATTAAGACACGTTTAAAGCAATGAAGTGTCTTAAAATAAGACGTTTGCGGATATTTTAGACATTATTCTCAGTTCGTTTACACCATGGTCATAGTAAGACGCTTATGTATCTTAAATTAAGACATCTATAGTGTCTTAATTTTCAGATTAAGACACTTAAGTGTCTAAAATTCTTTTTCAGTCACATATGTGTCTAAATTTAAGACGCTTCTATTTGCAGTGTGCGATACAACCAAGTTCACTCAAACATTAAAACAATAAAATAAAAGAAAATATTTTGTGTTTGCCACCAAAATGTTATACTAACATTACACATTTCTTAGTGTAATTAAGAGATGTACAGAATACAATAAATATTTAAATATTTATATACGATATATAAAATGTATAAAATATTACTAAACAAAGTCTGTCGTGATTCCCTCCGACTTACTGAACCATTTAGAGAATACCATGGGTTCAAATAAATGGTAATATAACAATAAATAAAAATATAGATCCCAATTTATAAATGCTAGCTCTGGGGGATGAAAAGTGAGGAAATTATAATATACACGCATACAATCATATTGAAACAAAATCAACAATCATTGCACAAAATCATATTGAATCAAAAATTTTAAAAAGAGTTGAAATACATTCAGATCACCTCAAAATATACCACTATGCAATATTTCGATAATTGCGGTTTTCTATCACACTTAAATTACTTTCCTTACGCTATATGTATACCGAAAGTAAAAATAAAATTATACAGTTTATTTTTTCGGGAGACACAAAACTGCGTATATGACGAGCGATATAATGAGGGGCTGCTCTTCTATATAAATTATTTATATGCAATAATACCACTACAAAAATTTTATATACTAATCTTAAAGTGATTATGGCACTGGTATATAAAATTACCGATTAGATGTATTTAGTAATTCGTTTGTTTCGCTAATTCTCCAAAACACTCTTAATATGCTAATTGTAATGCATTTTGTCGATAATTAAATATATTGAGTTTCCTCATTTTATATTCTTAGAAATTACATAATACAATTCTAGATGCAAACAATAAATTAATCTGTAAATAAAGCAATTCCAAATAATAAGAAACCGGCATAAAATTACGCATAATTATGAGTAGACATTTTTGCCAAGAAAAAAGGGAATTATTTATTTTGACTGACACTGGATAATCCGAAAAGACTGAATAGAATGTCGAATTATATTTAAAATTTTGTTCTAGTAGACGGATTTGTCGGCAAAACAACTAGCTTAATGGCAAAAAATTCTGCGTGAAAAACACAGTTTCCACATGTCAGTTTAGTTTTACATGGCTAAATATGCGCATTGTGTTCACATTCACTGAAAGAGGAACTGGAACCTGTGAAGCTCTTAGAAATATTTGTGAAAATGGCGCTAACGCAATGAAATTCTTGAATGCATGTTGAAAAAATTCCTTTCCGTCAAGGTTACAAAAGATTTTTGTAACTCTTTAGCTATTTTTCTATTTTATCTCTCATAGCAGAGACATATGTTTTGCATTTGAGGTACTGAGTTTATTTTCTATAAATAAATACCTTACTTTTTAGGTTATTTGGAGTTCCAGAAATCCTTATGTTTGTCAATATTTGGAGTGCTGCTGTAGATGTTAGTTATAAGCTCTTGTAATAAGAAGTGCAGAACGTTTTGCTGCTAAAAGATGTTTCGAACCATGGGAGGGACGAATATTAGGAAAACAAATTAATCTTACGTATGATAATTTTCTTTGGAGGAGGAGCTTATAGCATATAATGAAATTGCACGGTGGCAATCTTCCTGGTATGGTTGAGAACTTGGGGAAATTTTGTCAGATTATCTGTATTTCTAGGCTTTTGTGTTTTAATACGGAAGAAAGACAAAAGTATGTACAGAGTTAAACCTAAGTTTGTGAACTGTCACATTGTTCAGATATTCTTCAAAGACCTGAAAAATTTGAAGTAATTTAAATATGTTTGGTATGCTAAAAATTAGCATCGAACATTTAAAGATTTAAATGTTAATCAGGTTTTTCTAAGCCCATTTTTCTATTATACATAATGCTTGTCTGCCAATCATGTCAGAAGCGGTTTTTGATCGACACCAAATTATCAGATGAAGGATGTCCACAAAGACTATATTAGTTATATTATCTCCTATAAATCGCCTTAAAAGTGATTTAAAAATGGCCAGTTATAGAAAGAATCTAGGCAAGACCCTTGTGTACAACCTATAAAAAACTCAAAAAAGTCATTGTACTGTTGCACTGCGGTTTTCCAGAAAAAAATTACTCACATTAATAATTTTATGAGGTAAACAAAAAGTATAAATAACGTGTAGTTTAAATTACTTTTAGTTAATTTTATAAGGAAAATTGCTTGTTGTAATGCTGTTTTAGTTGAGAGAACTTTCATGAAATCGTGCTGGTAGCCGCGGTTGTAGCATTCATATTTAAGGAAAAATGAATTTTGCGTAATAGTAATTTTCGCTTATCTTATCAATCATTTGCAAAACTGGTATTGGTCTAAATGATGGGGCTATATTTTTTGGTTTATCTCCATTTCTAAAAAATACGTCTTCTGTTTTTATGACTTCGGAAAGTAAGTCTCACCATTATAGAATTCCAGCAAAAAAAATTTAAATTCGGTTCTTATTATGAGAATGTCCTAGGCATCCGGTTCCGGAAAAATAATATTGTTAAAAGAAAATGTTCCTTTCAGTAGATAAAGAGTGTAAGAATAAAAATTCAGACGATTTGTCTAAAATTATTGCCGGATATTCAAAAAAGGTGACAGATGTCCAAATAATTAACTAATCAGATTCATTATAATGTTAATCTCGAGTGATACTGTGACGTGTGTCTTACTCAGCAGACATACAAGTTTCTTTCTAAATATTTACTAAATGCGATTTTTTTACTTTAGTGAAAGGTTTATAGCGTACTATGTACAGAGCTGCCTTTTGGATCCCAGTATTTTACTACAGAAAATGTTGTTCTATTTAATTGGAGGATTCAGTGATTTAAAAGAACATTTTCTTTAAGAAAATAGTGGTATGCAAAAAGCCGAAGACTTGGTAAGTATGTATGTACATATTCTCATTTAACAAAATTGATCAAAAATGCCTTATATTTACAAAATGAATATTCAAATATTGTCAAATTTAAACTAAAGCAAAGTAATAAATATAATTGCCTATTCTGTACTCACAACAATGGGTAGGTTTAAGTGCACCCAAATAGTCATTTTACACAGTGACAGGTCATTTTCAGCATTTTTTGTTACCTACGTTATCACTTATATTATTTTATTATTAAATTTATTATTAGCCCCCTAAATGTCCTTCTGACTAAATCTTCACAAAGAAATATAAAGTCAAACATCTACCTTACATCCCAGAAGTTTAAGGATAATTCGTCAAGAATGTCAGTAGGTATTCAACAAAACCTGTAAAATCGAAAGCGTCCAGTCAGTTACCCTAAATTTTTGGACATGGGTGTATTACGTTTTAAAAAGATGAAAAGCTCGTCTGACAAAAGAAATATAATTTAAAAAAGCTTACAATTTCAAAAATTATAAAAGCTGCAAAATGTCACGAACAAAACCGTTATAAAATTTGGTCACGTTAGTTTATGGTGCTTTTTTTAGTCAAAAATTAAGTTTGTAACAAATATATCTTATATTTAGAGATTATTCCGCGGTGAAAGCACTAAACTACTGACCCTAATTTTAGCAGCTGTCAAATAGATTTCTCCCATCATTCCTTGCGGATGGTTTTTTCAGAGTTCTACAAAACACGATTCGAAGCGGTTGTGAAATGCACGCGGTTTTGCGTTAAGTTTTCCTCGTAGAGTTTTTTTATAAGAGGCGGGAAGAAGAGTGAAATGTATTTCTCCGAGAGGATTTCTTCTGAAGTTCCTAAATCGGTACATATGTATTATAATTTTTCATAGTCGTGTTAAATGACGTAAGGCTGTACTTTTTATATCATCTATTAAAAGTTTTCTATTAAATGTTAGAGTGGAACATCTAATTGGAGTGATGAGTCCATTATTAAAGATTGTAGTGCCTATTTATGGAAAGAAGACAGCAATAAGTTATATTTAGCTAAGTAAGACAGCTATAAGTTATATTTTAAAAAAAAACTTTACTTTTTTTAATATAATGAGCCAAACTTCTTTTATTAAAAGTCAAGGAAGGATTTACTTTAAAATAAATTCGTTTGAAGAAAATACAACCGAGCTTTAAATTATAACACCTTTTCAGAAATGGAATGGATTTTGGTTAATACTGTATTCTTTTATTTAGAAAAAAAAAACATCGACAGTATATGTTTTATATGTTACAGTGATAGAAAATTTTAGAGGACTTTTATGTTCTTTATAAAAACAGTTTTACAGTGAAAGTCAAGTTTTATAGAAGTATTTTAACATCTGTTATTCTATTTTCCTTCAAAATATTTCTATTAAATTCCGTGATCTTAAAATTACTATTTCAGAATCACATGTACTCAATATTGTATTAAAATAGAAAAAAGGTTAGAATATTGAAATGAATTATTTTAAAAATTTATTTATAGATATTTTCGGGAAACTATACATTTTCAGTTTGTTTTCTGTAGAAGTACATTTACGTATTTTTCTTTTAAACCAGTAAGAATAATTATACACTACAAATAACTAATACACAGTTATATGATATACCAAATATTTTAATTAACGTCATATTTAAAATAAAAATTTTCAAAATTTACAAATATTTTATGTTAAAAATGGTGAACATTATTTATTGTAATTATTACTAATGTAAATTACGAGATTTCTTTTGTAAAACAATATATCTCAGAGATAGTATAAACAGACAGAATATTATGTTTTTGGATTTCGTATTATATTTCCTTTCAAAATGGGAAAACTAGGAACAAAAGTTAGTATTTAGAAAACTTATCAAATTGTTTTTTTAAAGATCATTAGTAACTGCAAATAAATTTATTGATGTCTTTTTAGCTATTTTAAGTAGTATATTTCAGCTTAAAATTAAAACTTCTATAGCATTTGTAAGTTTTTTGAATTATATATCCGCATATATTCTTTCTGAGCATAGTTAGAATTACGCTTAAAATTTATAAAAACGAGAAATTAGCTAAAATTTAATTTCTAATTTTGAATTCAAGACTTGAATACAGCACTTTTACTCTTTAATTTACTTTACTTGACATGAATTTATCCGCTTAACGTGCCTACTTACTAAAAAAAAAAAAAAAAAAAAAAAACAAAAAAAAAAAAAAAAAACTAATTATTAATAAATAATGCTAAATATTTCACTAATCTTAAGTTAGAAAATTTTCAGTTTAGCATGTAACTCCAAATGTTTTAGAACACTAAAACTTAAAAAAAATTTTATACAATCTGTTGTTAAATGCATATTTTGTTAAAATAATAATTGAAAAATATCCACTTCTGTTTGGAAAATAAAAAAATTCAATTGCTAATAAGCAAATCGAAAGGCTTGCTAATTGCCGTTAAAATATTATTTGTTTTTCGGAAAGTTGATTTTGCCAATTTAAACCAACAAACACATAAATATTCATTGTTTATATAAATTCAAGCTGAACATACGCATAAACTGTATTTTACATGATACATTTTTTTAATTTCACAAGGGAACTAATGAATACATTATTATATATTTATAAGGTGACTTTTTAATTGTTGTACTTTTGTTTCTTTTTTAATATAAGTTGGTTTATTGTGGAAAAATTTATTAAAATGAAAATTGCTATTTCTTGATATTTATTTCTTACAAAATTTAGATATTCATTTTACATATTTACTTTTTTCATTTAATCAAAATGTTTTACAAGACCTCAAAAATACAGAATTGTTGGAATAACATTAGACCACTATTTCCAAGTTTCGTTGCCCAACGGTTGAATTTGATCATCTTGTTTACGTTTGCCTAATGCTTAGGCTAACACACACAGATCTGCGTCTGAGCCAAGTGTTAGCTAATGGCTGAATAAACGGACAAAATTACACATGAACAAAAGGTTGGCTGATCGTCGTAATAAAGATCGGGATTACAAATAGACAAACAGCTGTGTTCACAGAGACAAAAATTCAATTTATTTTAATTAGATACTTCAATTGTTTTACTGGCTTAGGAGTTGTGCATATATAATATTATCACTTTAAAGAGAGCAAATGTCTGGAACATGATAAGGTAAGATATCTCTAGGGAGTGGGAGGATCTGTCTTTTGATATCCTTATTATTTTACATGTAACTAAAATTTTCTCTTTTTATTTCTAACTTGTCCTTTACATCAAAGTAGTAAGTTACCTTCTTTTGTCTGTTATCAATTTTTATAAAAATATAAAATTATCATAAAATCCATTATATGATTATAAGAGTCAGATAATAAGCTGAATTTAATAAACAAAATAACTATACAAAATTTTATTAAAATCAAGAAAAGATTTACTTTAAAATAAATTCGTTTTCAGGAAGTACAGGGATGGAGATGACAGGGATGACCGCCCCGGGAACCCAGCTTTCGCTTTAGAGTATAAGTGCATTCCCGGGGGAAGACTCAAATCCACTGCATAATTTAACTTGAAATTATAATTATTTTACATAAATGTAATGGATTTGGGTTAATACTGTATTCTTATATTTTAAAGTAAAAACATCCCCTGTTGCTGTAGATATTAGGGAGATGCTAAATATTAGAGACGTTTTATGTGATTTATAAAAATTGTCTTAGAACAAAGCCCGGCTTACTTGAGGAACTATTGAACATGGGTTATTTTATTTTCTTCAGTAAATTTCTGTTGAATTTCATAATACAGTATTTTTTATTTCAGAATCATATGCATTCGATATTATTATATTAAAATAGAAAAACATCAGGATGCTTTAAAGAATTATTTTTTAAATGTATTTTCGGGTATCTATACATTTTCAATGTGTTTTCTGCAAAAATGAAGTTATGTTTTTTTAAAAACAGTAATGTTAATTGTAGACAACCAATAACTAGTATATAGAGTTCTATGATTTAGCAAAAATCTTAAATATTTCTGATATTAAAAAAAAGTTTAAAAATTACAAACTGACTTTGTTATAAACTGCTGAACATTATTTAATGAAATTAATATGAAACTGCGTGCTTTCGTTTGTAAAGTGATGTAAAATCTCAGAGATATATAAACAAATAAAACATCCAGTCTCTACACAATGTTTTACAATTTCACGTTCAAAATGTGGAAATTGTGATTAAAAGCCTATTAAAAATTCAACACATTGTATTACACTACTGTATTATTGTCTACTGAAGAAAGTAATATGACGATTGCATAATGTACTGTTTTAACATCAACTTAATCCAATTGTGAAATCAGATTATGATACAAATTTGTAAAAATGAATCCGGAACGGAAATTCTATTATTTTTTTCAAAGAGAAAGGGGGGAAATGTACTTTTGAAGCTATTTTGAATTTTAGAAATTTACAACAGAAATACACACACGACAGTAGAATTCACACAGGAATTCACAGACAGAAATTCACACAGGACGTTTCTGTGAGCTGCAATTATCATTATAATTATAATTTTGCTTTGATTTCTATGAAATTCTCCGCAAAACGTGCCCTTTTTTATCATCCTTTAAAATAATCGTTAATAAATAGCGCGAAAAGTTATACTAATATTAAATTTGAAAATTTTTAGTTTCCTATGTATGCAATCTCTTGTATTTTATATGCGTATATTATAAAACTAATAACTGAAAAATATTGACTTCTGTTTGGAAAATACGTAAATGCAATTATTAATAATCAAGTCGAAAGATTTGCTAATTGCCGAAAACATATATTTAGTTATACTAGAGCTAAACACGCCTTAAATTTTTCTACTGATAAGTATATTCAACATTAACAGCATAAAAGAGTTGTTTTTGAAAATTTAAACAAAAAAGAAAAAGAAAAGACATACTTTCTCCTTCAATTATTTTTTCTTAAATTAACAAGGAAATTTTTTATTAATGAAAAAAATATGACTACTTTATTGTACTTTTATAAAGTGAATTTTTTAATGTGGTTCTTTCTTTTTCTTCCCTAAAAACTGGGATTTTATTGGTGGGAAAATGTACTGAAATAAAAATGGTTATTTTTTGATAAATATTTATAAGAATTTTAGATGTTCATTTAACACATTTTCTTTTTTCGTTTAATTACAACCATTTTCAATGATTAAAACTAATTATTTCAACAACTGTTCTAAAAATAACATACAATTAAATTTATAGAAATATTTTAACGTAATCATTTTATTAAATTTCTGCAAGATTAGTATGGAAATCAATTTCAATTTTATGACTATTAAAATGCAAGATAATGACCTAAGATTTCAACCTTGAATTTCTAAAAAAAAAAAAAAATATTTCACTTAAAATTATTTAAAACACAATAGCACATTTTAATAAGGCTCCGCTAATTAAGAAAAAATTATAAAATAGTTAGTTAATATCCGTGCAGGAAAATAGTTACATCACTCCCACAATGGTATCGACAATACCGTCAGCTAACTATTTACTATTAATAACAAAACATTTATCATTTCAATATTTGCAAAACTCATGATTTACAAGATTTAATAATAATCTTTATTAGGGATTAAATTTATAGAACAAAAATCATCGACTATGCTGAAAATGTAATAAATTGGCATTTCTACTAAAGCAAAATTTGAAAGAAACCACCGATGTCTTATGGAATGCAAATTCAAATTCTTAAAAGCAAAAAAAGGGTAGAATATTAAACTAATATGTTTATGGTGCTAAATGTAAAAATAAATGAGTTGTTTCTGGTATTACTATAGGTAATAATAAATTATTTTCTAAGATTAAATGATTTATTTCGTACTTGAAAATCTATTTATATTATATCGTTAATTTACGTATAAAAATGTACTTTTATTAATTTCACTGTGTGCAAAACTCATGATTTATAAGATTTTACCACAGCACTTATTAAAGATTAGATTTAAATGGTAAAACATTCATGACTATGCTGAAATCATAAGAAATTGGAATCTTTACTAAAGCCAAATTTGACAGAAGACACTAAGATTTTTTGCAAACGCAAACGCAAAATTTTACAAGGGAAAAAAATGCAGCCCTTGCATGTAATACAGGGTTTCCAGGAAAAATCTGTACAGTTTCAAAATTTTATTAATAAAAAAGAATAGGCCTACAGTAAAACTGGTTACAACAATAGATACAACAACTCGAAAAAAAGAAACCCAAAAAACTGCAATATGTTTCTTTTAATGTTTTCTGTTTTCGCTGCACATCATATAAATAATTATTAAAGAATTCAGTTACTCAAAAAGGTCGCCCTAGAACTAATGAAGAAGGTGGGGAACGAGTACGTGAAACATTTTCTAGGAGCCCTATAAAATCAATTCATGGAATTGAAACAAAAATTCTAAAGAGCTGTAGCTACACTGTAAAAAATATCTGTAATTCTACAGGTGTAAACTTACAGAAATCTGTATGCTTACTAAAATTTTATCTGTAGCATACTGTACAAAAAACATGTAGATCTACAAAACTAGTTTTTGTAAAGCTACAGAATTCTGTAGCTTTACAAAAGAATCTACTAAAATTACAATAATCTTATTAAAATTTTGCCTGTAACCTGGGTTGCAGTTATATAAAAATTTTAGGCATTCCAGTTTCCTAAAAGATTCTTAGTAACCTTACAGCTTTTTTGATTTACGGTGCAAAAGAGTATCTGTTACATGAATTTTTGCTATTGCAGTTACATACAAAGTTCTAGGAATACCAATTTCCTAGAGAAATTTTAATAACTTTACAGATATATATTTTTTACAGTGTACAGTTTATGTTACATGCTAAAACTTTCGTGGATTAAATTGGAATACCGTCTTAACATTTTTCGTGTTAAGAAAGAATCTCATATTGAAGCTTTTTAATGCAGTAGAAGAAAAAAAACATTTTGAAGTATTCTATATATTATTGAAATTAGTTTTGCTGTAGGTCTTTTTTTTTTTTTTTTTTTTATAAATTTTTGAAGTTGTACGGATTTTATTGGGACAACCTGTATGCCTGTGATTCTAACTGTAAAAATAATTTATTTTATAAAAATAAATGATTATTTAATATTTCTACATATAAGAATATATTATTTAAAAATGTTAATAATGAGTTTTTCTTACTTGGAAATGTATTTAAAATGTATTATTTGTTTAATAAATATGTTATGTATCTTAAAATATACGGCGCTCATATTTTCAGGAAAGAATCACATTTTTTTCTTTCTTTTAGTGTATGTTTGTGCCCATGGTTAATGACAGCATAGTTCAGAACGACCACTGTTTATAATCTAAATAGCATGTGCGTTATTTAAATTTTATTACATTCCAAAAATTTAATTACAATTTAAATTAATATAATTTATGTCGGCACACCTATCACAATATATTGCAAAAATGGAAAAATCTAAGATTTTAAGATTAGATACATTGTAAAAAAAATCTTTAAATTTACTAAAGTTTTGCTAGGAAACTGGGATTCTTAGAACTTCATATGTAACGACAACAACAAAACTTCATGTAACAGACACACTTTTGGGCCAAAAATAAAAAATCTGTAAGGTTACTAAGGATTTTTTAGGCAACTGGGATGCCTAGAAATTTTCAAGTAACTGCAACTCAAGCTACAGATAAAATTTTAGTAAGATTACTGTAATTTTAGCAGATTCATTTATAAAGTTACAGATTCCTGCAGGTTTACAAAAACTAGTTTTGTAGATTTTCACCTTTTTTGTACAGTTACAGATGAAAGTATAGTAAGCATGTAACTTTGCATCTGTAGAACTACATTTATATATATATATATATATATATATATATATATATATATATATATATATATATATATATATAATGTAATAAATAGTACTGAAATAATAGTTTTAGAATTTTCCGACCTCTTTTTTTTTTCAAAATGAAAAATTAAGAAGGCAATATTATAAGAGAAACGTACAATTAGATTATCTATTCGAAACTAATGACAATCAACATAGTATTCACTTTATCTAAGTTGAAATAAATTAGAATAAATTTACTACAGTCTTTATTTTAAATTAAAAATTGTTTTATTTTTAAGCTCACTTTTCTTAAATTTACACACTATGATCAAACCCCACGAACTTTGGATGAAAAATTAACATGCATGTATGAATTAGGGTTGCCAGGTTGTGCGTTTTCCCGTAAGTTGTACGTTTTTTAGAATATTTCAGACTTATCGTACAGTGTACGTTTAAATTTTCCCGTACGACGATTGTTTTCGTTTTTCTGTCACGTCTTACTATGATAGTTTGAAGATTTTCTTAACACTTTCCAACAAAGTTGAAAAATGTTTATGACTTCGGTTTGTCTGGCCCTCTGGCCGTCTGTCCACGCTCCAACTCTCGTAAATATGCTCTGATCTTTCTGAAATTTTTGGATGTTATTGATCTCTACCATAGTACGTTCCCTATTTCAAATGAAGTTTGTAACATGTTTAGTTCATTTACAGGGACAGTCAAAATTTATACGTTACATTACGGTCAATGGGAAAAAATCATTTCAATTGATTTTTAATGGTGTTACACTCTTTCAACCGTAGTAAAATTGATATTCATTTATGAAGTCCATTAAAATATGCATTCTGTTGAATTTGCGGTGCAAAGAATAGTTATTGTTCATTTACAGGGCCACACAAAGAATTCCGTTCATAATGGTATAGGGGGAATTGTTTGCGGTGTACTTGAAAAGATTTCAGATACTATATTGTATCTGAATTCCTGTATATTAGTAATGATTGCTCGAAATGGCTTTTTTATTATGATATGTGCTTTTTTCACTATAATTATGCATACTATAAGGTGCGTATAAACGCTATAGTTCATATACAGGACTGCAGAAATGAATTCATAAAGGTTACTGAATATGAGCATAAATTGCATAAAGATGGGTTTTAAAGGTATTATGCATTTTTACGCTGAACTGAATTTAGTTTACTAAGAAAAATTTGTAAAATATAGATAAAATGATATACAGAGGCACGCAAAGAGTTGGATACATGGCGGTCTATGGGTAATAATTTCTGGAAATGTGATTTCAGTAGTTTTAAGAGGTTTTTAGTTTAAATTAAATTTTAGCTAAATAGTGGCATGTAATAAAGCGACTAGGTAAACTACAGGGCTGTACAAAAGTATTCAAGAATGTTTCCATCTATTAGTATAAACTGCTGAAAGATGAATTTCGTCGGGGTTTCGAAAAAGTTTTATAAAATGTTTACTTAGTTATCTAATTTACCTTTTTCCCCTAAATAACGGAGTTTTGTTAAAGCTTTCAGGAAGTGTTGGAAAGTGTTTCATAATCTATGCGTAACACATCATTTTCTTTCTTGTTTCTTTTCTAGCTTGTGCTTCGAAATTTCGCCTTTTTTAGACATTATGCACATGCCACAAATGTAAAAATGGCTTGTTTTCGAAAAGGATGACAAAAATCTTGGGAGAATTGTGTAATATTAAATGCGCATTCACATCTTGGGTAGGATTAGTTCTCTGAACATGACATAAATATCTACATTGTAAAATTTTTAATTTAGTGTATTTATATCTTAAGTTTTAATATGTTGATTGATTTATTATCCCCCTATATACTTAAATAAGAACATTTATTTTTATAGGGAGTCCATCACTAAAATATTCATGATCATCATCATTGAATTGTAGGATGATCTGATTTATTTTTGTTTTTACAATTCAGTTAATTTTCCATTCATGATGCGATATGTCTGGAAATTTAGTTAAACAATGTTAATAGAATAATGAAGTACAAATACAGCTGGAGAATAATGATATATTCGGTTATTTAATTACGTCTTGTTAAGCAAATTTGTTACCGCAAACACTTCTGACACATTCAGCATAGTTTAGTATGGTATGAAAAAGGACGATAGTGCGATAAAACCAAAAGTAACTATTGTCAATAAAAATCTTCAGCTTTTTTCTGAGATATATCTAGCATCCCTATGTATAAATAAAGAATGAATAAATTGGTCAGGACCATTAGTTTACATTAAAGAAATACCCAATTTCGGTAAATGTAACTGGCACCTTTGTTCCCCCATTAATCCAATTAAATTTACACCACTGGATTATTAGAATCATCAATTATTTACCTATATAATTTACACTACAATCTTAAATTAAGGATCAAATATTTCTGTAGTTACAAGCAATATTATCATTGAAAGCAATAGCTGAGTCAACATGGGACTCATAATTAATATAATTTAGTACTGTTAACTGTTAATTAATATAATTCGAACACTGACCTATTTAAACATTGTTTCTCTGTTACAGTTTGTAGAACTTTCTGATATAATTAAGAATCAATAAAAAAAATAAAACATATTCGAAATAAAATTTCGAGTTGTGTTTGGAGATGTAAATTCATTTTATACATAGTAAATGAAGAACGAAATAAACAATTATAAAAAGCTTCATTTTTTTGTGGTAATAAAAATTTTAGAGACAATCACTGGCAATGTGCCTATTCGCTGACTTTCACAAAAAAATTTAAACTCTGTGTGGTTGTATGAGAAAGACCCTAATTTGTAATGGTCGAAAAAATTGGAAACAAAATAATTATTGGTTTCTATTAATTTTGAAATTCTATATATGTTAAAAGCTAAAGTAATATGACAAGTATATAATATATTTCACATTTCTAATAATTTACAACTTTTTTTTTTACCTTGAGTTTTATCAGTTCTATTATTTTCATTAACCATATTCAATCACATGTTTTTCCACTTTCAAATTATCGCTCGCAATGGTTTGAACTTCATCCTGAGAATCGATCAATATGATCTTCCATGCGTGGTTTAAAATTCAATCACCAACCGGGAACCAATTAATTTTCTTAGTACAATTTTATTCCTTAATTATGACATAAGTAACTAATGATGAATATCAGGATTGATTGCTAGAAACATATATCAACGTTGATATAGAATATATAAATCATTAAATTGTCTCAGCTTGACTCAGTAATTCCATTTTCATTTAAGAATCTCTGTTAGTTGTAATATAAAATGTGTTGATTCCATACAAGGATTGACAGATAGTATTTAATTAAAGTAAAATTTATTATAACTAGAAATTTGTTTTATTTTATGATGAATTTGAGAAAACTTTAACAATGTATCCTATCGGAAAATTTTAATACTTAATATTTTGTAGATTCGTTAACGTAACATATGTATATTCTTAATAATAATAATCTAAGTATGATATTTTTAAATATATATTGTAAAAAATAATATCTAAATATACTAAACTAGTTTACCTTTAAATATATTTATAGCTTTAATTATATAAAATAAATGTATTTAGAAAAATAATATATTTTTTTAATGCATGATTTTTTCCTAGTTTTGTATTTTCATACAAATACTAAAAAATTAATTATTAGGGAAATTAAGTTTTCCTTAAAATTCTTACTGATTAATTTTGAATATCAATTTGCAAAAGATCAGTTATTTTTTACATTGTTTCTGTGTTTGTTTAATATATATCTATCTAATATATAAAAATCAAAATTTGTCTGTCTCTCTGTAATTCTGTACAAATCCACAGTTTTGCCAGAATTTTAAAGTGCTATGTACATGTGTTTTAAAACATGGCCGAGGCAGCTAAAGTAATCCGCAATCGAAATAATTTATAGTCAGTTTTTAATTAATAAAAAACCACCAATTTAGCAACAATTTCCTATCAAATGTAATTATTTTTCGTTATAGCACTTGCCAAAAACTAAAAATCCAAAATAAATTTCTTACCACAACAATAATTTTCCTTTTACAAGATTTCCACGTGAAAAAGGAAAATGAAATACATATTCTGATGATTAAGTGAAATAATGCTATAAAGTGATAAAATATCATTTATTAAGATGACGATCGTTCGTCGCACCCAACGGCGACATTTTCAGAATCATATACGCTTGTCAGAATCATATGTCGTATATGATTCTGAAAATGTCGCCGTTGGGTGCGACGAAACGATCGTCATCTTAATAAATGATATTTTATCACTTTATAGCATTATTTTACTTAATCTGTTTATAAGTGATCATTATACATGTTTTTATATCATATTCTGATGAATTTAAAAAAAAAAAGTTAATATTACGTCACAACATTTAGATTGCAAGATTCCCTCGTGGAAATTGAAAATGAAATAAATATTTAATACTATGTGATTTACCCGTACGTTATTTGATTTACCCCTACTGGACACTAATTGAAAAACTAATTAAAATTATATATGAAACTAGGGGTGCTCCGTCCCCCTGCTCCCTACGCTCACCAACACCCCGCGTAATCGCTTCGCTATACCGATTGGAATTGCAAAGCAATCGCTATTTTCTAGCTAACCCCTGCAGTAAATGTTTCGCATTTCCATTCTAGATCGCTTGGCAATCCCTTTTTTTCTATGCATTTAATATTTAGATTCCACTTGGTAAAAACGCGCTCCTCCCGAAATCCTGACACTTTTATTTCCTTATCTCCAAGCACGTAATCTTTAGAACTTACAGAGTTTTATAATTATAAGAATTATTAAATATAAAATTTTATATATAGTGTTGCGTATAGAGAAAATTGTTAGTGTTTGTGCTTGAAAATAATGTAAATACACTAGTGTGAAAAACTTAAACAATGAACACAAAATGTTAATTTCTAAACACTTGAGTACTCAAAAGAAAATTCTATAAATACCAAGTGTAAAAAAATAGGTGTTATCCTAACAGCACAGCCAGCCTATAGGAAGTCTCCAAGACCTCACAAAGGGTCAAAATTGTCACAGTCACGACAATGAACTGAAATGTGATATCTTTCATTCGTCTCATTCTTAATCTTATTTGTTTCCTCCACTGAGAAGTCACCATGACTGCTGCTTTGTGACGAGTCACTAGATGCCTTTACAATGAAGTAACCTTGTGACCCCCATGTGAACGTCATTTGGCGACTCCATTGTAAAATCATGACGATAGCTGTTTTGTGACGAGTTCGCAAGGGATGGAAATTGGAATCATCTGGTGACTTTTCACAAAGGCGCACAATGGTGACTTCACAGTAGAGCCTCGGTCAGTTGAAAGTCACCATGAGGCTTCCTTGTGACATTATTTGCAGACTCAACACAATTCAATGCTCCCGATGACTTCAAAACTGAGTCTTCAAATGACAGTCACATGAGAATCACAAGGTAACTTCTTTGTAATGTCACCTGATACTCATCACAAAGGAACAGTCAGAGTGACTGTATGACAACCATATGACAACCATTTTAGAGTAATAATGAGAAGAATGAAAGATCCCAAATTTTGTTTCTCGGTAGTGACTGCGACACTTGTGGCCATGTGTGACATGAAGGAGTAGTCACATCGACTGGGTGTGTTGTAGATATAATAACTATTTGCTACACCTGATGTTTATATCATTTACTTTTAAGTACTCACCTGTTCGAAAATTAGCATTTTATGCTTGTTGCTTAATTTTTGCACACCAGTGTAGTTCAGTTAAGCTCTATTCATGAGCTAATATTAGTTTTTGTTGCATTGAAATATCTCAATTTGTTGATTTTCTGCACGCAAGTAAGCCCAATTGGATTTCATTGGGAGTCTATGGAAATTTGGCAAAATACTGGAAATAGCTCCAAGTTGGCGACAGAGCCCCGCCCTCTTGGTAACCTCCTTATTTTGTTAGAAATCCATGACCAATCCGATGCGTTTCACGGTATCTACGCAGATTTTTTTTGGTCCATTTCCAAATCGTTACTTTTTTGTATATGTAGAAGGATAAATTATTTGTCTAATTTAAAAAAAAGGGTTAATATTACGTCATTTCTATGTATAATGGACGCTAGCAGGTGAAAATATAACGTCATATGTGTTAGAAAAAAGATATTGAAACATGATAAAGAAACGGATTCTGAAAATATTGGCATATTTTAACTTTTTGAGGTTCTCTGAATTTGTTTTTGCCATTTTTCAATCTATTCCGACTGCTTTTTTTTATTGTTTGTTTTATACTGTATGTTTAATTTTGAAATTGATTTTTCAAAACAAACACTCTTAAAATCCCGGGCAAACTGGGTATTTTAGCTAGTTCATTATAAGTATAAGCTAACATTTAGAATAAAATCTATACCTTAACATCTCAGTAGCTCAATAGTCAGAAGACTCATCCCGGCAGGAAGAAATTTCGTATTCGATTCAGGATAGGAACAAAATGCCCTAAGACATTCAAAACAAAGTTCTATTCTTGAAAGTGTAGTACTATAAGGTGGTGTTAAGTGGGTAATTTTTTAAAACTTATCTATTAAGCATATATATTATACAAGGGCCAGTTATTAAGTAGGTCACAAAAGCCAATGAAAAAAGGGAAAGCGAGATATATATTTATAAGTCATGTTTATTTCTCTATAGAATCGAAATGATTTTATTTAAGAACTTCAAAAATTATTTTACATTGGGAATAGCTTCATACCTTTCTAGAAATAGCATATTTTGTTTTAGACATCGCATTTAATGCAAATAATAATCCTTTTTGATACATAAACGAGTCCTTTATCATTAAATTCTGTATAGAGGAGAAAGTTTAATTCCATTTAGAATATTTTCAATAGTAAAAATGGAAAAATACAATACACCTAAAAGAGAATTTCTTTTTCATATGTTTATCTTTCTTTTGAGTCTAATAATTTTTCCCGATGAAACCATGCGAATAATTGGTGGTGGACTTATTAATTTAAACTTCATTATTAGAGAAATAAAGTTTTCAATAAATTTCTTAATGATTAATTTTGAATATCGCAAAACTTTGGTTATTAGTTAAAGAAATTGAAAAACATTTAACTATGTATTTATTGGGAAATTTTAATATTTATTTTTATTTTTATTTATTAATTTAACATATGCACATGCTTAATAGTAATAATATTAATATGGTATTTAAAATAATATATTGTAAAACATATTTAAATATCCTAAACTAGTTCACCTTTAAATATATATAAATATTTAATTATATAAAATAAGTGTAGTATTTAGAAAAAGGAAATATATATTTTTATGTATCATTTTATCCTAGTATTAAATTTTTTTTTACAGATGCTAAATAAAACCATTTTTAGGGAAATTAAGTTTTTAATAAATTTCTTATTAAAAAATAGAAAACCAACGTTTAAAAATTCACAAATAATACGTTAAAAGCAGCAAACAGCTGTTTCGAATCTACTAGCGAGATTCTTCTTCAGTGCAAGATAGAGCAAGGCACAGTGTGCAGGAAAAAACATGGCTGGGCAAAATGACAGAATTGTAAGTATTTTATATACCCCATATGGGTACGAATGCACCAAAAAGAACGAACGAGAGAAGCAGGAGAAACGACTGAGTGGACAAGTAGCGACATCTACCGGAGAAGGACAGAAAAAGAAACAAAAAATAGGGGAATTAAATTAATTCTTTCCAAATACTTCGAAAAACAGGAGTACTAGATAAGTCATTGACTAAAGAGTGAGAATTTTTTATGATGTGGTAAGATTCCCAAAAATCAAGATGAAGGATAGAAGAATATTTTTGGATAATATGTCTCTGTTATATGGCCCATCCTTATTTTTTTCCAGCACGCTGTGACTTGCTCTATCTTGCACTGAAAAAGAATCTCGCTAGTAGATTCTAAACAGCTGTTCGCTGCTTTTTATGTATTATTTGTGCATTTTTAAACTTTGGTTTTCTGATTTTTAATATTATTGCATAAAGGCTTTATTTTCTATTTTTAAAATTCTTACTGCTTGGTTTTGAAAATCGCAAAATTTCATTTGTTTTTCAGATTGCTTCTGTGTTTCTTTAATTTATATTCATTATAAGGTTAAACTAAGATTTGGAAGAAAATAAAATCTATAGTTTAATATCTCAGTAGTTCAATAGTCAGCACACTCAACCCGGCAGCAAGAATTTAAATTATGTACAGCCGACAACTTTTAATATCATTTAAATATTTTCAATAGTTAAAATAGAAAAAGTCAACACACCACAAGAATTTCATTTCTATATGTTTATTTTGGTTTTGTGTCTAAATTTAATGTTTTTCCCGAAGAAACCATTGCGAATAATTGGTGGTGGACTTATTAAGTTTAAAAAGTTTTATATCTTCAACCTAGTTTATTCTATCGACTGAGGATAGGAATTTTAAAACGTACTTTAATTATAACTTTTCTATACCGCGATACTATACTTCGCTTGATTGAAAATAAAAGGGTTTTTTCATAAGCTTTCGGTAATATGATTATAGATAGTTTTTTGGCAGATAGAATCAACTTCGATTAGGAAAAATTCTGGTAAGGAATATAGTTGTTTTGTTTTACTATAATATATGGTGAATTTTAAATGCATATTATTTTCAATTGTTTTTCAAATAAAGTTAGTGAAAAAACTTCTTTTACATAACAAAGCGAGTGCAGTTTTTATCTTTAAAAGATGTTCATCAATTAAATTTCCTCTTTAAATTAATAAATGCGTTTACAAGTTATATCGAAAAAACAAAACACAAACATACATATATACACCCCCACAAATCAACAAAAATCATCATTAATTTTTATGGATTTTGAATTTTTTTACTTTTTTAAAAGTTTTGGTGTTTTCCAGTTATAAGCGACAGACAACATAATAAGTTTTATATGACAAAAATGAAGATTCCAAAATATTGAACTTGGTCTTCAAAATCATGGTAAAAAATTTCAAAATCATGGCAAAAAAATTGTTTTAATTTTGTTGTACCATATAAAACTTTTGTTATCGTTTTTTTCGCATTTATTAATAATTTCAATTCTTTAAAAATATATAAATAAATGAAAGAAGAAGAAATACAGCAATTTAACCCTTAAATGCCTGATTTTTCAAAAATCATTGTAATAATGTCTTTTTGGCTTTCATTTTTAAAATAAATCATGGGAAAAATACTTTAAAAAATAAAGTATTTTTCCAATGATTTATTTTTAAATTTCATATTTTGTTTTAAGTATAGTTTACGGTTGAAAAACAGTTTGTTACTAATCGGCAATACTGGTGTTTCATTGAAAAAATAATTTCTCTTGATAACATTCTATAATATTAAACACACAAGAATTTTAGGAACTATAATAAGAAATAAATTTGATTTGCTCACAGCAGGTCAAAATAGGGTATTTCGCAAGCTTCCAAACAAAACAAAAAGAACAAGTAGCAACAATTGAAAAGATAAATCTATCTTTATTCTTAAACAGCACAAGTGTTGCCATCTGCATGTTGAAAATCGATTTAATAATATCTTCAGAATGTATTTTACTGGCAACATTAGGCATTATAGCTTCGATATTAATCTAATAGTATTTTAGAGCCTAAATTGGGTATGTTGCCGAAAAGCAAAACCAGACATTTAAGGGTTAATTAAAGGGCTCCAAATACACGATCAAGAGAATTGCGTGTTACATGCCTTCCTGAGATCTGCATTTCTCCAAACTTGCACAATTTCTTCGATTTTCAGAACGGGAACGTTTATATACCATTAGCTCTTGCCATGTAATACTGCCTATGTGTATTATTCCCAATAATAATGTGATAATTAAAACTAAATCCAAAACTAAATTTCCTAGGACGCACTATAGTCATATTTTCAAATAAGCCATTTTATATAAGGTAAAGCCAGTAGAGATCGCGCGGTAGGAGAGATCGCGCACAAAGAGATTCGACGGGAAGGAGTAGAGTGCGCGTGCAACCATTCCAGATAGTTGTACTGCAGCATTAGTGCAGTGTCTACATGAATTTGCATATTGATTGTTCCAAGCGTCTTGGATAAAGCATTACGATTTTGTTTCGTTTTTCGAAAGTAAGTGCTTCAATTTCCATAACTGTTCGTCACAATTTTTATAGAATGTCAGTAGTACAAAATATTTTGAACTTGAACGATTTCTTCAAGATACTAACCTAAACTAAGCATGTAAACACCAAAAATTCATTTTAGATGCGGCCATGTTTAAATAATTGCCGCACAATCTAATAGGGGAGTTTACGCATTTGCTACTTAGGAGAGATGGCGCATTTCTCCATAGGTTTCAGTGCTAGGAGAGATTGCGCAGCTTATTGGTAACTTTGCATGAATTGCAAATTAAGTGTAAACATATGAATGAATCAATTTTGAAATAATTTTTGGAAAACACATTATTATTAAATCTAAATTGGGCAACAAATTATTTTGAAAAAAAAATTGCAAATAAAACTTTTGTTAATAAATTAATAATATAGTTGCTATTAAATTCATTTTATGAAATTATTTTTGTTAATGAATTAATAATATATTTGTTAATAAATTAGTTAAATATTTATGTATATATTCCTTTATTTAAGAACAGTTAATTTGCTTATAAATTAATTTTGCTAACTAAAATAAATTTTCTAATAACACTTACAATATTTCGGAAAAGCTTTCACCTATTCCAAGTAATTTAATGCCATCGAAATAAAAAAGGAAACAGGGTGCAACTAATGTTACTGTTTCACAAAATATACATGAAAAAGACTTAAGAAGGGTGCCACTATAAAAAAAAAGAAACAGCTGAAAATAAGATGCTTCCTGAAAAAGTGGAATAAAAAAAACTGATGGAAACATAACGAAAGTCAAGGAGGATGAGTGCATTGAACATCTGGAACTGTACCAGGAGACATCTTCGACCAGTGACTGAATTCAATGTATTGCTTGTTGCAGGTGATTGCACGAAAGCTGTACGATTTACTACAACAAGTGCATCGATTGTGGGTGATGAGAACTTCGGTTAGCAAACAAAATACATTAAAACTGTGAAAATCAAAATGAAGTAATTTTCAAGTTAAACATGACATCAAGTAGATTAATGTTACTTTGTAATCTTTGTAGGGCTTGCTTTTTCTGATATTTTAATCTCCTTAAATTAAAATTCTTTAACTATTGTTAATTTTTTTATTACTATTTAAACATTTGGTTGAACATTTCACTCCTAATACAATAATAATTACTCATAAAAACCTTACAACGATGGCATTTAAGTGTAATTATTATTGTTAACAATTTAATTGTAGCTATTATTAATAACAATCTCTTCAATTCTTGAGCGCAGTCTCTCCTACCACGTAAGAAGAGATTACGCAATAGTTTTCTTGGTTTTATTACAGCTGTTCTATTAAATTACAGCATAATAACAAAATAACAATGGGAATGCATAAAAAACAAATGAAGTCACAATTATTCATGCATAGTTTAGCAAAAAATTAATATTTCGATTTATTATTATTTTTCTTTTGAAATGTGTGCAGACTCTCCTAGATTTGCCTTAATGATATAAAGGCAAGCAGCCATTTGAATTGCATATACACCAGAGGGTTGGCACAATTTTTAATATATAAATATAAATAAAAATCTGTCACGATTACACAACAGAAAACTTAAAAAAAATTACACACCATTATTTACTTGACATATATTAATATTAAAATAAAATAATATATATTCTTCATTTTTAATAAAATTTAGATAAGATTGATTTTACAAAAATGGGGTATTGAAACATAGATGATTTGCTTAAAGAAGTAATAAAAGTCTCTTATTTATATAAGTATTTTATTATTTTATGTTAATGTTTTGCAAAGACACATATTTTACTGTGATATTATTTTTTCTTTAATATACATGAATCATTAAGCAATATAGTGTAATTTAGTTTTAAAAATTAACTTATGAATTAAGTCTGAAAAAATATAGATTATTTGTAAAATCCTCATGTTGAAAGATATTTTAACAAAATAAAATATTTCATTTCTTAGCGGTTCTATATTTTAAGCTGATAACAAAAAATTTTATGATAATGCATTATTTTTTCACTATCAAAATTAGTAAATGAAATTACGCAATTAGTGATTACCGATATTTCCCTTTTCTTATATACAATTCCTTGTAGGGATTTACAGGTCTTTATTTAAAGATATTTTTATTTTTGATATAACCTTTAATTCAAAATACACACTTTTAAAATTATTTTAAATTTTATTAGAAATATTAAAGAAGAAAATTTGGTTCAAACATTGTTTTATTAAAAATTGGAATATTTTTTAGATAGGAGAAATTCGTAAGACAAGCATAAAACTTAGGATAATGTATTACTTGTAGATTCTCTTTAATTTGACAGAAAAGTTTTTATCGGTGTAAATATTTTCGTTCATTTAGTTATCAACAATCCATAAACCTTTCATTTTATTGCCATGTATATTTAAAAGATACAATAACGTGATATGAGTAACGTAACATTCAAATAAAAAAGAAATGGGACGTTTAAACTCAAAGCATGAATACTTTAATTAAATTAAGTAAAATTATGCTATAAAGTGATAAAATATCATTTATTAAGATTGACGATCGTTTCGTCGCACCAACGGCGACATTTTCAAAATCATTCACGACAGAAAATATTTTCACATAATTTAAAATAATAAACATAGTAAATAATGTCACGAGACATGATGCATAATGAAATATTGCAAACATAAAATAAATTAAAATTAAATAATTTATTTGTGAACGTGGATTAGTTTTCATATAATTTAACAAAACAATAACATGGTAAATAATGTCACGAGACAACATGCATAATGAAAAAAATTGCAAAACATAAAACAAAATATAAAATTATCTTGGCTATTTGCGAGCGTGGATTAATTTTTACTATTGGTACTAAAATTATATAGCATCTCTTTCCAAATTTTAGGTAAATCTAGGGACACTGAATCATTGCAAACATTCTTGTTGCGTAAAAATATCTCTATTGATTCTCGGATTATGGATGGTAAATAAAATTTTGATGTGTAAATTAACTTGCTATTTTTAAAATCGATCTGTAACGGTTCCTCGTTGCATAATCTGGCCAAAGCTGTGGTTCTTCTGTTGTATTTGATGTCTGCTACATGTTCTTTGATTCTGGTTTTAAGTTTTCTACTTGTCATACCTATATAAAACTGCTTTGTTCCATCTTCTTTGGTGAAAGGTATTTCGTATGCTCCTGATAACTGGTTTGACTCTATTGGATCTATTGGGGTCTTTCTAAGGGAACCTATTGGCACTCGTAAGGGCACTCCCCCCTGGGGCTATATCCCTGATGCAGATAATTGGCCGTCATAAATACAACCAACCAACCAACACTTGGCTTTTCCATAATATAAATTTTGCAGTATTATATTCAATAGTTATTTCGTAATATTTTTTTGTAATCAAGTAAAGACTTTATGACCACCCTGTACTTAATGCATTGATAAATATAACTCCGGTATTAAATTATCTTTATTTTTGCAAATTTGCTACTTTTTTAACACTTTCGAACAAAGGTGAAAATTGTTTATGACTTCGGTTTCTTTGGCCGTCTGGTCCTCTGTCGAGCTTTCCACGCTCTAACTCTCGTAAATATGCTAGGATTCTTCTGAAATTTCTGAATGTTATTGACCTCTATGATAGCACGATCCCTATTTCAAATGAAGCTTGCAGCATGCTTAGTTCATTTACAGGGACAGTCAAAGTATTGCGTTACATTATGGCTAATGGGAAAAAAAGCCTTTCAAATGATTTTTAATGGTGTTTTACACCCTTTGAAACACAATCACACTGATACGCATTTACGAAGTGCACTAAAATTTTCATTCTGTAGAATATGCGGTGCAAAGAATAGTTATTATTCATTTACAGGGCCACACAAAGGAATTCAGTTACATGAAGGTATAGGGGGAATTGTTTGCTGCGTATTTCAATTATGTTAAACTATTTCACATATAAATGTTAATATACGTTGCTGAGGTTTGGTATAAGTTATTTTGTGTATTTCGAGAGGTGCATAGCATTCACAGAGACACACAAAATATTTCAGATATTATATTGTATCAGAATTATTGTACTATAGCAATGATTTCTGGAAATGGGTTTTTAATTATGGTACTCGCTTTTAAGTTTCTCTATATTTATGCATATTATATGGCGTGTATAGTGAATATAGTTCATATACAGGGCTACAGAAAATATTTCGTAAGGATCACTGAGTATGAGCAATTGCTTAAAGGGGACTTGTAAATGCGTTATGCATTTTTTACGATGAACTCCATTTATTTTACTAAGAAATTTTTGTAGAATATAGATAAAATGATATACAGGGCCACGCAAAAAACTGTATACATGGCCGTCTATGGGTGATAATTTGTGGGAATCTGATTTTAGTAGTTTGAAGAGTGTTTTAGTTTGAACTAAATTTTAGCAAAATAGTGGCGTATACTAATGGTACTAGGTAGGCTACAGAGCTGTACAAAAGTATTCACGTATGTTTCAATCTATTAGTATAGATTTCTGAAAAAGAAATTTCAACCTAATATGAGTGCTCTTTCTAAACTAAATTTTCCCATTATATAGTATATATATTTATAGTATATATAGTTTCTATATATATCAATAGTATATTTATATACCTGAAGGTCAAATAAAAGGCTGTTCAAAAGAATTGGGACACATTTTTGGAAATGGACGATAACTGCTGGAATCAGTTTTTAAAATGTTTTATGCGTTTTCTAAAATGTTTACTTGGTTAAATTATTTACCTTAACCACCTAAATAACGAAGTTTTTGTTAAAGCATTCAAGAATTGTTGGAAAATATTTCATAATCTATGCTTAACGCATGATTTTTCTTACTTGTTTTCTTAAAGTTCCGAGTTGAAGGAAATTCTGAGATTTTAAAGTTTATTTAATGTTCTTCACTTTTCATTTTAGTTATATGTAACAGAATAAAACTTTTTTTTTTTTTTTGTAACATTAATCAGTATAAAAAATAATTTTATGTTGCAGTAGATAAATAAATTATTCCTTAATGAAAATCGTTTAAAACTGTTATATATTTTTCATTCATTTACTTCTTAACATTTTTGAAAAATAAGATTTAAGCAAATCATTTGAGAATAAGAAACATTTCTACAGAATAAAACATAAAATGATCTTACAAGTTCATTTGTTCCAAATCTCCTAACACGCTTTCCAATTTGTGAAGCTAAATCTTTCTCATCAGCCATAAACTGAAAGCTATCACCTTATTTTAAAGAGAGAGACTTTTGTAATACTTCTTCGTCTTTTTGAAACTCTAATGGATTTTTCTAGATGTTTTTATATTTTAAACGTCGCAGAAAACAATTATAGTACAAATGTATGATATTGTGGTCTTTTTTAAATGAATTTGTTCCTCAGAAATAAAATTCAGCAACCACTAGACTTGTTTCAATATTCTAAAAAAAAAATGGGATTCAAAATCAGAACTCATTTGAACATCCAAAGCGCGTATCTCATCGACATTCTAAATTAACTTCTTTAATTTTTTTTCAAGTCGTAGAGTATTCACTTTATGTGAAATATATTGAAGGCTCATTTAACTATTTAAAAAATACATAAGGTATACATTTAATGTCTTTATATAACTTACAATGTCTGCAAGTCTTATAAAATAAAAACAAGAAAACGATATCTAAATTGCATGGATTCTTAACCAACTTTCTGTTACACGTTGAATGTATTTTTATCAATAATCTTACTGTCTTTCAGATTATTATTATTAATTATCAAATTTATTTGCTTTTTTATGAACTAGCATCTATTCCACGTCCGCTAATCATTACTTTGTAATGGGTTTCAAGAACTGTACTTTCGACTCCTTAATACAATACAAAAATACAAATTTTGTAAATGCTATTTCAGCAATGTATTTGCAATCATGTTTTAAGCAACCAGTTTTTCTAATAAACGAATATAATTTATAGGAGCTTTCACTGTATTTGTAACCGAAATCCTAACATTTGTTTAACACTTAATTTTGAAACAAACAATACGTTTTGGAACATTTTTCTTTCCCGCGAATTAATTTAAATTGCTCTCAAAATAAAAACGTCAAGAAAAAACAAACGTAAACAAAAGAATATACATTATAAATAAAATTTATAATATATCATCTTAATATTGTCTACAACATTTATATCGTCAAGTTTTTGATATGACTAATTCTTACAGCAAAAACGAATTAAAAATACATAGCGGTTGAAGAAAAAAATCATATTATTAAGGGTGTATCCAAATCCAAACTGCTTATTTTCTTACTCATTTTTAAATTCATTTTTGCTCTAAGACGCATCCAATTGGCAGATTCTCTTATTCAGAAAATATATAATGTATCGTAATGATCGATTTTTTTTTTTTTTTATAGAGGCAGAATATATTTCAAATGATGTCAAAGTGGGCATTTTGAACAGAATTTCCCGAGGCGAATGTGTTAGAAACGAAAAAATATTGTCCCACTGAGAAAATAATTGCTTATAAAACAAGTTTTAATTAACTGAACGAAAAATAAAAACACAGGTCGCTTATAAATCTCTTCAAAAATCATGTCAGCAAATTTCATATATTTTTCTATTAAAAATTAATCTAAAAATGTGCCAGAAAATTTCGAGTTGTTGAGCATGGAATAGTATTTTTTTTGAATAACGCCTTAACATGATTCTAAAAAAACCATCTATTATATAAAAAGGAAATAAAAACTCGTCAAATGCGACCAGATAAAATTGTTAAAGTGGGTTTATCTCTAATGATGATTAATTTTTTGTTGGTGAAATTAGTATACTTAACTTCGAAAGCTACCTCCGCCTGTAGGCCGGTCCAGCAGGGATTTTTTAAATTAAAATGATTTAACTTTTTGTTCAGAATTCTCAATAGATATATAAAAGAAATCATTCTCCTACAACCTTATTTTAATTGATCATAAAAAATGGCAAAAAACCCATTTAATGTTTTATTGAAAAAGTTTTACACTGATATGTGGCATTTAAAAAAGGCGTTTTGAAATTCGTTTGTATAACATTTGCATTAAAAACACTAGAGTGCTCGTGTTTGGCCACATTGTGATAAGTAATAAAGTAAAATGTACATATTCTAAATCATCATACCTTTTTTCTTCAACTTTAGGTAAAAGCTATTACTTTAATATCACAACTTATTAAGGAGCTGAATTTTTCCCTCTTTTCTATATACATGAGAAGAAAGCATTGAAATTGAATAAAATTTCTACTACCATTTTTCCTGGATTTACACGTTTTTAAATGTCGTGAATGCGATTTCACTATTTTTTTTAAATATCTTTCTCTCTAGTTATTTAGTTGTCTCTCTGTGTTACATATTTTTGTGGGAGATAAACATAACAATTGATAATCAAAGAAAAATTGTAAAGAAACTTAGCAAAATTAATGCATAGGGTTATTTACAAATGGCTTCTGCTTTCTGCTCGTCTAAAGCAGGAGAGTTTCTATCTTCAAGTTTTTGTCATTATGGTTGTTGGGAAGAATTAAATTTAAGAGAATTCTTATTTTTGACCTAATTCTACATAAATTCTACAATGATGTTCTTTCTCGACGATCTGTACAAATTCATTTCGACTCACCTACAAAGTTTTAAACATAAATAATTTATTTTGTTTAACTCATAAATGAATCAGTATAAAACCGTAGAATTGTAGAATTTGGAGTTTGGTACATAAGGGCATCATATTATGAGACGTTATACAGAAACAAAGCATGTTAAAAATAATTCTATTATACCCCGTAGAACAAAAATTATCAAAGCATGATGCATCATTTCCCTATAACAGACCAGCTGGAGTGGCTACATTTTTATTCGCTATGGTTTCTATAGTTTTCAGAAACATCCGGTATTGGCACTCATAAAATAAACTTTTCGTCTAAGAATCACTAATTATATATGCTTTTTTTTTTTAGATTTATGATACTCTCCATATAAAAAAAACCATTATGTGCATTTCTTGTTTTTCGCTTTCTCATTTTGTGTTTTCCTAAGTTTTGAATGTTTTATAAACCAAAAAATTCGTAATTTTAATTTCCTTAACATTTGTTGTAGTTAATTTATAATATCCTAACAAAAGAAACAAAATAGCCCATGCATAGTTTGTAATTGACGTGATCAAAAGAAAAATTCGCAGCATAACTATATCACAACTCAAATGTATGGGAAATAAAATAAAATGGAGAAAAATCGTTTGAAATTTGACCAATAATCGAAATTAAAAGCAAGAAACTATATATTTGAAAATGAGTTTAAAATAATAGTGAAAAATAACATTGGAAGAAACTTTATTTGAAAGTAATTATTATTTAGATCTGATGGAGTAAGGAGTAAAATTTAAGAAACAAATATATGTATACTGTGAAAGAAAATATATCGTGGAATAGTCGAGAGAGAGTAAAAGAAAAAAAAAACATTTAAAATTTCAGTTTTAAAAAATCTAAATTGAATTTTAAAATTCTGTTTTCGACTTTATTCCGGTCGCTCCTTGTATATCTTAGTACAAAAAATTTTAGTGATGGTTTTCCCATCACAGACTGAGTCTGTATGGACAAAAATCTATCTTTTAATTAGATAGATATTCTAGACAAAATCTATCTTTTAATTAGTTGAGAAAACCTAATCCCGCAGCAGTGCTACAATCCATGAATGATCAATTCTTGTGGCGTCACTGCTCAACTCTAATTTCTTGAGAGTGGGCATTAAGTGCTATACATATCATATGTCTTGTGAAAGCGGTCAGCTGGACACCGATCTTCCAAAGTTTAGTCTTGCAAGTCTTCTAGTACTTTACAGATCCTGAAAGTTTAAGCGAGTCTTGGCTAAGTTCAGAGGCGAACTTTTGGCCTATAGAGTGGCGGAGCAACGTTCTAAACAGGAAGCTATCGGGCTTCCTTTTAATACAGACATTATAAAAAATATACATATATTGTTTTCGGAAATGTGTTATAATTTCATTTCATAAACTTGATTTAAAAGTATTTTTATCTTTCGTCGTCTTTGCGCAAAAAATCATACATACTATTTCTGTTGTCAACATCCTTTTCTCTCAAATACAACATAGCGTGCAAAGATGAATGAGGTATAATTGGACAGGATTTTTTGCCATAAGACATTGGTCTGAATTTTCTGTATATTTTATGTTAAGTAACATACATATTATTTCTGATATCATCGTCCCCTTATCTATGCACAGACAAACGAATAACGATGAATAGCTCGTTATACGAAATGTTTTTGATAGGATTTGGACATAGTACACGGATATTTCGTTAGAAGAAGTTGTTTGACTAAACAAAAATCGCAGCTAATTATAAATTCATAAAAAATGTATCAAAAAATAAACTGAAACATAGCAGTGCGAAGCTCCGCACGAGTCTATCGATAAATAAATAAATAAATATAAATATAAATATAAATGTAAATATAAATATAAATATAAATATAAATATAAATATAAATATAAATATAAATATAAATATAAATATAAATATAAATATAAAGAAAATAAAAAAATAAAACTACAATTTTCATTTATCATGATACATTCCAGATATCACGTAATCCGTCTTTTACGTTGTGTATAATTCATTTACGAAGGCACATATTACTCTACTAATACTACCAGTTTCCGAAAATAAATAGTTTCTGTTCTGGGAATACCCAATGTGCAAGATAAAGCTTCGTAATTGCTTATTAAAACTGAATATCAAATGTATGTGATTAATCAAGATTTAAAGCAATATAATATTATAAATTTAGCTCATTCAGTTAATAACCGCAGTATATACCATTATATTTATTTTAGGATACTTAAATTTCTCCTTTTAAAATGCATAAACTTTTAACATCGAGAGAATTAAAAACTGATAAAATATTTTTTTAAGTAACGTGATAAATGGATTTTTTTAGCTATTTACAGTATGAAATTCAGAAGGTTTTATGGTTCTATACAAACAAACATTTAGAATGAACAAATTTTAACAACAAAAAAAAATCATGTTGTAACATAATCATCAACAGATAAAATAAAATCAGTAATCAAAGCAATTAGTGGATTAATAAATAAAATATTACATATTAACCGCATGTTTATCTCATTTAAACTGATCTTTCCTTCATTCTACGATCGACTTTAATCATAACTGATTCATTTCAATTAATATGACAGAAATTTGTTCTTCTAAACCTTCCTTTCACCTTCTTCTGTTCTTCCTTTTTTTTATAGCTCTTTTTAATACGTTTATATAAAAAAGCACAATTTTGTTTTTCTAATTATTTTTGTTTTATAAGGCTCCTTTTAAGTACGTTGCCAATCTGCTGATTCGAGATATTTATTTAAGCACGCTTTACTATTTGATCATTTACGGGTTATAGGCTTATTAAGCCATCTTCGGCAATGGTTCATAACATTTCTATGATTAGCTTTATATATCCAATAGATTTAATACAAATAATTAATATTCAAGAGTTTAGTTTCAAAGTACGCTAATACTTTATAAAATCTGTATTAAATCCCTTAATCTATGTAACATTGACAATTGCTACATCATGCGTAGTTTGAATTGAATTTTACATTAAATATTTTTTTTTTCAAAGGAACCAAATTAAATATTTTCCAAAAAAGTCAATGCTGATTCAATAACTTTTGAATTTTAATGTAATTTTATATTTATCGAGAATCTACATTTTAGAATTTCTGGGAAAATGTTACAAGCACTTTTTATTAATTTACAAGCTTTATTATTTGTATTCTTGGTTGACGAAGAGAGTGTTTTTATAAAAACATGTATAATGATCACTTACAAACAAATTAAGTACAACAATGCTATAAAGTGATAAAATATCACTTATTAAGATTGACGATCGTTTCGTCGCACCAACGGTGACATTTTCAAAATCATTCACGATAGAAAATATTTTCACATAATTTAAAAATAATAAACATAATAAACAATGTCACGAGACATGATGCATAATGAAAAACATTGCAAACATAAATTAATTAAAATTAAATTAGTTATTTTTGAGCGTGGATTAATTTTCATATAATTTAACAAAACAATAACATGGTAAAAAATGTTACGAGACAACATGCATAATGAAAAATATTGCAAAACACAAAACAGAATTTAAAATTATCTTGGCTATTTGCGAGAGTGGATTAATTTTTACTATTGTTACTAAAATTACATAGCATCTCTTTCCAAATTTTAGGTAAATCTAGTGACACTGAATCATTGCAAATATTCTTGTTGCGTAACAATATCTCTATTGATTCTCGGATTATGGATGGTAAATAAAATCTTGATGTGTAAATTAACTTGCTATTTTTAAAATCGATCCGTAAAGGTTCTTCTCTGCATAATCTGGCCAAAGCTGTGGTTCTTCTGTTGTATTTGATGTCTGCTATATGTTCTTTGATTCTGGTTTTAAGTTTTCTACTTGTTATACCTATATAAAACTGCTTTGTTCCATCTTCTTTGGTGAAAGGTATTTCGTATATTCCTGATAATTGGTTTGACTCTATTGGATCTATTTTCTTGCATACTATATTTTTTAATTTCATAAAAGGTTTTGCGACTAGGGAGGTATTGAATGAGTTTATATTTCAAACGCTCGAAGAAACCAGGAAAATATTGTAAAGTGGATAACATGGAATTTTGTGGATTGAAATTTCTTTTTATTCTTCAATCTCTTAATTAATTTTTCTGTGGTGCTTCCTTTGTATCGATTGTATCTTGTAATATCATATATTTTATTTATTTCATTATTTAAATGCTCGGGGTTACAAACTGTGAAAGCTCAATGAATAGAATGCCTAAATGCAGAAACTTTGTATGAAAAAGGTGCTTTAGCATTATGAAGGATAATGGATTGACTGGCTATGGGTTTTCTGTAAACAGTGCGTTCTATTCCTTGGTGCATCTTGGTTAGTAATACATCTAAATAAGGTAGCGTACCATTTTGTTCTATTTCTAATGTAAATTTAATTTTAGAATCAAGGCTATTAATCTGGTTTAAAAAGTTATTGAGCATGGTATCTGTATGTTGCCATACGATGAAAATATCGTCTACATATCTGCTCCATGCATGGGGAGTATAATCTACTTTGTATATATCTATTTCAAGTGGTCGTAATATGAATTCAGCTAATAATCCTGATATAGGAGAACCCATTGGAGCTCTGTTATTTTGTTTGTATATTTTGTCGTTGAAAGTGAAGTAATTATTATTAACTATTAGATTAAGAGCACTCTTTAGTGTAGATTTCATATTATCATTAATATTCTCCATGCGGTCAATGCAATTATTTATATATGTAACGGCATTTTGGGTATCAATAGATGGGTATAAAGAGACTACATCTAGGCTGGCTTTTAAATAATTCTGAGGTAAATTAATGTGTTTCAGATATTGAATAAACTCATACGTTGAATTAATTACATGATCAGAACTGGGCAAAATATTTTTCAATAAAACTACAAAAGTTTTTTCCAGAAAATATGTGGGGCTTGAGCATTTAATTACTATTGGCCTGATTGGCATATTTATTCTGTGGTCTTTGAGTTTGCGACAATTGCTGGGATTACTGCTAACTTATTAATTCTCATTAAAACTTTCATATAATCTGGCCAGCTCTCTTTATTAACCAATTAATTTACTTTTTTGTTAATTATGTTAAGTGGATTCTTCTTGACTTCTCGACAATCCATATTGTTAATACATTGTATCATTTTATTTTTATAGCCATCTGTATTTAATATGGCTAATTCATTAGATTTATCCGTTTGGGTTCAATGATTTCTGGATCAAGTTTAAGCTTTTTCAAAATATTCAATTCATCTTTTGGTATCCTTGTGGGTTGCTGAATTAGCTTCTTCAGTTCATAGTACATAACATTTCGAATTTCTTCTTTATGACCGTTATGAGTCGACCGCACAATATTTTCAAGTTCTGGAATGATAGATTTTAAATTAGGCTTAGTTGGAAAAATGTATTTAGGCCCCCGCTCAAATACTTTTATTTCATCTTCCGTTAACGGTCTGCTAGATAAGTTCAGAAATTCCACTGGATGGCATATGCGGTTAAAACAGGACTTTTGTGCGTTGCAAAGGTTTTCTATCTTGCGATTTTGTACCATTTCTTTCAAGCGGATTTTACCGTATCTATATTTCTCCAGGCTGTGCATGAGAATATCATAAATACACTGCGGAGTAGAGGCTGCGAATTCATAATATAAATCTAAGGTTCTCTGTTACAGTTTGCTGATGTAGGCACACTTCTTTCTAATACACAATGTTAAACATATTAACATGTTGTTATGAGTTTTTTTTTCTCTGAGCAGTTAAATTTCCGCCTAGATTGAATCCTGTATATAAAATCATAACAATAACTTCTAGCTGAATTACTAAAATTACTGAAAAGGAAAACTTTAACCCTAAAATATCAATGCCACACTTAAGGAATTTTAAAACTACAACAAAATACTAAAGCAATACAGGGTTCTCAATTTATCTGCTCAGATCAACCCCAACAATTGTCATAGAGTCAGAATATTCATGCATGACCAGAGAAAATCACTTAAAAAGAGATGAATATAATTAATTAAATGAAATTTGAACATACCGCAAGACAAATTACTTAAAGGAATGTGAATGAACTGAAAAGGTAGATTAATTTACGAATTTTGAATAAGTTAATAGTCAAGAGCTGAAATATGAAAACAAGCTTCAAAGTCATACATAAAAAGAATCTAACTCTATGGGCTGTGATCGTAATGTGGCTAAATTCATTAAATTGTAAAGGTGTGTAAAATTGAAAATTTTAGTTAACTTATGCTGTTTACCTTCATTACAATAAAAAAAAAAACTAGAATAAACACTGTTCATATTCTCTATATTCTTCAATTTATTAATGATTTCTTTTAAATCTTTATTTTTAAATTAATATATGATTCTAATATGATTAATCTTACAGAAACAGACCATTGCTACTTCTTCTTAAGTTAATTTGAACTGAAACATTTTAGGTAGCTTTCATTTTAAAAAGCTACCTATTGCAGCCGTTCGGAGGAAAGCGATTTCAAAAAAATTTGGTATACTTTCATCGATCATGACCCCCAGACCCCGAAACCGCCCTCCGTTCAAAATTTATATATATATACACTATGACGCAAAAGTTTAGACAATGAAGAAATTCTTACATACTTTGAAAAATATTTATTCAATTTTCAAATCACTGCTTGAAATTAATGTGCTGTACATATAAACAATATTTATAACAAAGAAAAGTGGAATTGTGCATATTGCAATAAATTAAATGGTAACAAAAATAAACTGCTGTCTCAAAAGTTTAGACACAAATTAAATAAAATCGAAATAAACAATTTTTAAAACCTGGTTGCGCATCCATGCTTATGTATTACGTCATATACACGAGATTGCATGGAAGAAACTAAATCTTGCATAGTTTGTGGATCGATATCGTACCATGCATTCTCAATAGATGTCTTAAGTTCCTTTTCAGAAGAGTATTGTCTAGCGTTGCTATAAACTTTGCGACACATGATGCTCCAAAGGTTTTCTATAGGGTTAAGATCTGGGCTACATGCTGGCCAGTCGAGAACTCTTATATTATGGGAATTAAACCAAGATTTTGAATGTTTTGCAGTGTGAATTGAAGCATTGTCTTGCTGAAATTCCCACTGAGGACCCCCTAGAAGCTCAGCAAATGGCAGTAGGTTTTCTTCTAATGTCTGTGTATAATGCTGTGAAGTTTGACGACCACTGGTGAAGGTCAGAGATACTTGTCCATTATAGCAAAAGGCTGCCCAAACCATCACCGAGCCCCCTCCTTGTCTGCGACTAAAAAAACGTCGAGGTTCCTTCCGCAAGTCATGCCAATACGATAAACAACCATCTGGACCATCCAGATTCCACTTTTTTTCATCGCTAAATATGACTGACTGCCATTTCTCTCCATATGACATATGCTTTCGAGCCCACATAAGTCTTTGTAACTTATGATGTGGTTTCAGAGCTGGTTTCTTCTGCATTTTGCTATAAACGATTGTTCCTTTTTCCAAAATTCATCTACGAATCGTATCTTTGATACAGAGAGTCCCGATGAGCTTTGAACTCCACGTACGCTCATTTGTTGAGTACTCACTAGTCTTTGTATCAGGCGATCCTCTCGTACATTTGTCACACGTGGCCTCCCAGACCGACATTTTGCTTTATATTCGGAACCACTCGATAAAACTCGATAAATAGATTTTTTTGACCTATTAATAATAGCAGAAATTTCAGAAACGCTCTTCCCTTCACCTTTCAACTGCCAAATCCTTGAAACCTCATTCACTTGAATTTCTTTAGCTCTCGGCATGTCGACTATGAAGCGCAATCGTTTGCAGAACTTAAGTACTCCAAATTTGTGATCATCGATTCTAAATTTGCATATGCCAGCGAATATTCAAAGAAATTTAGAATAGTGTCTAAACTTTTGCGACAAGCACATTTGAATTTTTATGAAAAAAATTAGTATTATAGCAAATAAAACGACTGTCTTTTGTACATAGCATTTTAAATCAGTTTTTGAATATATTTACAGGTTTTTGTAATTCTGACATCATAATTCTACATTTTAAAGCTGAATGACGTCATTGTCTAAACTTTTGCGTCATAGTGTATATATATATATATATATATATATCCATATATATATATATATATATATATATATATATATATCTGACCTATATCACACTGTAACTCTCGTATTTATGAACCGATTTGGATGTAATTTGGTGATATTGATTCAAAATGGCGGCCATTTAAAAAAATTTAAAACATTTACAATTTAAAATGATATACAAAAAAATTGGAAAATGAAAAAGATTTTTTTGTATGTGATTGACCTTAACACAAAGATTCCAGAACAGGTTTTCTTTTGTCTATATCTCAAAAAATGGCTGAGTTATAGCATTTTGAATTTCTATTGTGGCTGACATTTTAAAACGACCTGATTTTTGTCACACGATAACAGGCGTATTTATGAACCGATTTGGATGTAACTTGGTCTGTACATAGTACATACCAATGTCTCGACCGAGTTCGTTGGCCAGCTTCATTCGCCATCTTGTTTCAAAAGGGTTGCCATTTAAAAATAAATTAAATTTAAAATTTAAAGTGAGGTATTAAAAAATTGGAAAATGAAAAAAAAAATTTTTATGTGTTTGGCCTTGATAGAAAGATTCTGGAGCACTTTTTGTTTCTGAAAATTTGTTCTTTTGTTTATATCTTAAAAAATAGTTGAATTATAGCACTTTGAATTTCTAGCATGGCTAACACTTTGAAACGATCATGCATTTGTCACGCGATAACACACGTATTCGCCTATTTCGATGGAAGAAGGCATGTGGATAGTATGCATCAATATCTCGACCAAGTTCGTTGGCCAGCTTCATCAGCCATCTTGTTTCAAAATGGCGGCCGTTAAATTAAAAAAAAAATTATATTTAAAGTGAGATGCAAAAAAATTAGAAATTGAAAAAAGTTTCTTTCTTAAGTATTTGACCTTGTAATAAGGGTTCAAGAGCATTTTTTGTTTGTCTTTATCTTAAAAAATGGCTCAGATATAGCAGTTTCAATTTCTAATGTGGGTGACATTTTGAAAAATCTTATTTTACCTGCGACAGCACTCGTATATATCAACCGATTCCGATGTGAGTGAGCATGTGCACAGCAATTACTAAGGTCTCGACCAAGTTCACTGGTTAGCCTCATCCACCGTGTTGTCTTAAAATGGCAGGCACTTTAAGAAATCGCCGAATTTGGCAGCCAAATATAAGTTATTTTAAATAAAAGCAGCTTGGATAAAGCTGACTAATTTCGCGAAATTCTCATTCATAATGATTTAGTATTGATAAAAATTAGTATTGAATCTCCTATATTCGGTTTCCACTAAATTGAGCATCGTGTATTTGAATAATATAAGTTGGCTTTTTTAAAATAAGGAATATGAAAGCTACCTCTTCCTCCCGGCACTGGCCGGAAGGACTTTATTCTCATTATTTCTGTTTTTAAAGTATATTTACTTATTTAAATCTAGGGAAGTTACTTTATTGAGGAATAGTTTTAGCAGTGCAAAAATAGATACAAGTCAAGAGAATAGGATTAAAATTAATTTAATTCTTCATAGGGAGTTTTAACTCTTATACATACAGGTGTTTCAAAACTTATTTCTCAAGCTATCACAATTAGCAAATGATATTGTAAATATTCTAACATTAATAGGAAAAACTTTATCATGTTGACATTTTTTCTGGCTTCTATTATACAGATTGTAAAATTAAAACAAAGATAATCAATCATTACGTTATAATGGAACAAGAAAAAAAAAACTCAACATACCCAATGTAATCCATAGTAGGTTTCAGAGATTGTACACCACAAATTATTCTTTTTTTTTTTTTTTTTTTTTTTAACAATTACTTTTTTTTTTTTTTTTTTTTTTTTTTGGAGTTGTTTATCTAGTACTGTTCACGCATAGTTATTTTAAACATAATTTTTTAGATGATTTTTCTTTGACGACCATATCTTAACTGGTAGTGTTTTTTTTCTGTAGTATAAAAAAACTCCTTATCTTGAAAATAGTTTCAGGGGGTAGGCTATACACCACACACTTCCTTCGGTACGCAGCTTTACCCGATGAGTTAGGAAATCGTTTTGGAATTTGAAGACAGCCGCCGATATCGCTCTCCGTGGAAGTAGCTGGAATTAGTTTGCTTAAATTCTAAACAAGCAGGCATCCCCCGTGATATATCTCTAGGATAAATTGAAGCTTAGCAGAAAAGGGAACGGGACGCTAACATCTTGCTTCGCATGCCCACGATTTATCTTGGATCTCTATTTCACAGAATCTGATATCAGGGCATTTTTAACTCGTCCGATGCTTGGTCAGCAGCCAGGTATATCCAGCTCACCAGCAAAGTCGAAAGATGCACCTTCTAAAGCCGCGCTCGCTTACCATTCTTTTTAAAAAACCGAAAATCCAGTAGCTTAGCTCTTACAGTTCAATTCATACTCTTTAATCGCAAACATCGACCTTCTCTGTCTTCGGTCTCAAAGCGAATCTCCTTTATAAAAATTGTTTTAGGCCTCGACAAAAAAAGGGGGGAGTTCCCAGCCCCCCTTTGGCCCCTCAGAATTTTATGTTGTTTCACATCTTACTGCACTCGGGACACACCTAGAAAAAACGCTACTCGACCAACAGACCACGCGTTCGCTTCTAGAATCCTCTCAATCTTCCCGCGTTACTTCCCAGGAAGCAATAAAGGGTGGGGGGCGAAAACTGTCTTCATTGGTCAATTTCCCTACCTGATGCCAAGAACATCTTGTTTCTACGTCCCTCTAACCACGGGGACATCACGTGAACTCAAATCTCGGAAGCCCAGGCAATACTTGCACCTGCTTAAAAAATTGTTTTTCGTAAACAAAGTCATAAAAATGCATTGTAAAAAGGGCTGGTATGCTATGAGAAAAGTACCATTCCCACACAATAATCCTGTGTTTTAAATGTAAACGAGTGTGGTGCCAATTATTTCTTGAAGCTGAATTCGCCGTATCTGAACACAGCTGACCATTTACCCCACGTTTGCTAGTAAAAGAGAAAAAAAAGGGGGATTTTTTTTTTTTTTTTTTGTGAGAGAGTATCGCAAAATAAAAAGGTTTTATTTACAGAAAAATAGAGGAATGTTTTTGAATAACAACATTTACATGTTGTAACATAATTTAAGTACGAGAAATTAATAAAAAGAAAGGGGGCTTAATTTATTAAATTACTTTTATTTATTTATTTATTTTTATTATTTTTAGAAAACACAACTGACTTTAAACTGAACTCTTAAAAATAAAGAAAGTGTACAATGAAAAATTTTGAATAGAACCAAGCTATTAATGATATACAAAAAACAGGGGGGGGGGGGGGCGTGCTGTGTACAAATAATATATTTTAAAGGAAAATTTCTTAAAAATAAGTAAATTACGCCTAACAATGTCGCAAATAGCCAAGATAATTTTAATTTTCGTTTTATGTTTTGCAATATTTTTCATTATGCATGTTGTCCCGTGACATTATTTACCATGTTATTGTTTTGTTAAATTATATGAAAATTAATACACGCTCACAAATAACTAATTTAATTTTAATTTATTTTATGTTTGCAATGTTTTTTCATTATGCATCATGTCTCGTGACATTGTTTACTATGTTTATTATTTTTAAATTATGTAAAAATATTTTCTATCGTGAATGATTTTGAAAATGTCGCTTTTGGTGCGACGAAACGATCGTCAATCTTAATAAATGATATTTTATCACTTTATAGCATTATTTTACTTAAAGAATGTTTTTAATTTACTCAAAAAAGTTCCATGTTTATGTTTATTGCTATTCGTAGTACGGAATTTTATCTAATTAAACAAATTTATTTCTCTACATCTACTTCACGGCGAGAAATCAATATCAATTTTTTAATTCAATGCAATACAGACATCTAAGATGTGTCCCACCGAAATAAAGCCACCGTGATTGTGTGCTGTTATTGGACACGAAAAAAACCAATAAGATCGAAACAAATATATTCTGAAAGTATATATACATATTTACAAGGAGTAACTCCCTCCCTCCCTTACCTGGGTAGGAAAAATACGAATTTGTAAAAAAAAAAGAGGGGGGAAAAGTGTCCCACCGAAATAAAGCCACTACTGTTAATAGACAATATATCCGCCATGGTTATATATGATGTGGAATATACGTTATGGCATACCATTTACCAATCCTTGGAAGACAGTAGCATCAATATTCTCCCACACTTCAATGATGACGACTTTCAATTTTGCCACAGATTGAAACTTTCCGCTATTGGCATATACAGTCCTACTGAGGATACTTCACACAGTTTCTTGAGGATTGAGATCAGGGGAAAAGGACAGGCCATTCTATGACATGCGCCCGATTATCCAAAATCAATTCCCAGGAGGATTTTTGCTCGCGAATGGAGGTATTGTCCTGCTGGAAAATCCAACTTAGTCTACAAATTCTCTTTGCAAATGACAGTAAATGGTTTTCTAGCATTTCTTGATAATTGGTAGCCTTCATGCGGCCTGAGAGAAAAGCCAGGTTATGTTTGCCTCCATAGTTGAAGCCTCCCACACCATTAATAAGCCTCCACCTTGCTGTCTTTTGGAGAAAATTTCCTGTTCTTTCCTGATGTCATACGAATAGAAATAAATGCCGTCTGACCCCTACAAATTATTTTTTTTCTCATATGAGACTATAACACGATGCCATTGGTCCTTCCAGGTTTGATGATATTTGGTCTAATCGACTCTCCTTTGCATGTGGGTAAATTTCAATATGAACGGCTGTTTCCTTTTCTTGTGTCGCAAGATGCCGATACGTTTTTCAATTCGTTTCAGGGTAGATTTTGTCACAGGGATGTTCTCCTCTTTTGCCAACTGTTTTAGGGAAATACCACCTCGTGAAAGACGACGCAAAACTTCTCTTTCCTGCCTGGAACTCATTTTTCTGCATGTATACCTCGTTTTTTATACCCATGCGTATTGCCCTTATTTACAAAATTGTTTGTTACGGTTTTAGATCCACTGATTTGCTTAGATATTGGTCTATGTGAAAGACCTTTTTCCTTAAAAGCTGTTATTTGTCCTTTCTCGAACTTTGATAAGTAGGTTTTCTTTCCCATTGCAATATTGCAGGAGAAATAGAAAATACAGCCTTCTAAAGTCTGCACAAAGTTCGACTGGCTCAGAACAAGTATTTGACAACATCCTGACATCATAAACATGTGGAATTTCAGCAGCTCGAATGTCGGTAGTTATCAATAAATACTAATATTGGCAGTGGCTTTATTTCGGAGGGACACTGTTACCCCTCTTTTTTTAAACATTCATCTTTTTCTCTTGCCCAGGTGGGGCAGGGAATGAGTTACTTCTTGTAAATATGTATTTCTATATGGGCTTTCTTAATATATTTGTTTCGTTCTTATTTGTTTGTTTCGTGTCCAGTTACGGCACAGAATTAGGGTGGCTTTATTTCGTTGGGACGCACCTTATTTCGTGTTCACTATTTTTATTATTCTGGAAGCATTCCTTAAATACCTTAATCGTAGCTCTTTTAAGCACCACCATAACTTTTTATTGTCATTGTTTTTGGAATAAAGAAGAAAAATATAACTTATTTATCTAACATATTTTTACGTTTTGCGTATTGAAATAAATTTAGCTTTATTTATTAATGCAATTTAGCATTTTTTTAAAATTATGATTGCATGTTTAGAAGTATTCCATACATATTTTTAATATTTGTCAATAATAAACAGTCACTTATTCTTTATATTGTTTTTAGTTATTATTCCTGGAATAGAAGAGTGATTCTTATTTAATTCATCGGATGAATTATGAGTCGTTTTGACTCCTAATCAAATATTATTTAGAATCGTCACCTTTATTGGCGTGAACTTTCATGCAAAATATACTTGTAAGTAAAAGGCGTTTTTTTACACAAACCATTTTAGACCCGCAAATATTCAAATTTATGTATGCCCACCTTCCTTTTTTATCCCGACAAGGAGTCAGCATGAGCCTGTCTGCCATTCTAGAGTTAATAACGGTTAAATAAGTTAAAAAGTAAACATTAGAATACGACAAATTCTCCTTTTCTCTAGAGCCATGTGTGAAAATTGTTTTCTTTCTCTCAAAATAAGTCACGATATTTTCACTCCATGAAAAGTAAAACTTTGCTACAGATGGGGTTTTATGTACATATATGACATTAATTGAAACTAATAAATTACAAAATGTAATTATTATTATTATTACTATTATTAATACTAATTCCTTAGCATCATAATTTTAATAATTTATTTATTTATATTTAAATATATATCTATTTAAGTGTTGATGCACTGTCGTCAAAGGAGTTTAAGGGGGTCAGGGAAACATTTTAAAATAATTTATATTTATTGAGTTAAAATTCTGAATTTTTTTGTGATGTTTAACCGTATCATTTGTAAGCAAAATCACATGATAAAACTTCTCATTTTTTTTAATTTAAAATTTAATAAAAAAGTGGTGTAATTTAAAATCCTTATAAATAGAGATATTATTTATAGAATTTCAATTTTTTTTTCACTTAAATAAACAGAAATATATAAGTATTAATTTTGATTCGACATTTTAAAAATATTAATTTATAAAAAAATTAAAAATATTTAACGAAACGATTTAAAAATACATAGTGCAACTTTAAAAAAAAAATCATATTTTCAAAAGTAAATATGTTTTTTCAAATATGTTCAATCAAAATTAAAGTATAACAATTGAAAAAGATATGTTCCAAGTTTTATCGGTTTATGTTTAACGGTTCTCGAGTTCTAAGAATTTAAATACGAGAAACGGTGAAAAAATCTATCCTGAATAAAAACGCATTTTTACAAGAAGTCGTTTCCGTGACAGACATTGCTTGAAAGCTAGATTTTGTAAATAAACCAAAACGAAAAAAATAATATTTTTTGTTCCAATTCAGATAGAAACATAATTCAGATGTCATTTTAAGCAGGAAAAAACAGAGAAAATTTGAATGAAATGAAATGTTTTTGCGAAATTTGAAGATTTTTGTGTCGCGGATCCCCTTAAAGAGTGATATGTTATAGCTAGGCCCATTGATGAATATGAAACATTAATTAATATATTAATATCACTAAATTTCCATATTAATTTTTTATTTATTATATTATTTACTTATTTTTTCTTAATTTAATGGTATAAGATCATTAACATATTTTTAATTGTTATTTTATCAACATATAAGTTTGCAGCTCTTCACTGATTCATAGAAATACATGGTGGATTTCTTTTAAATTATCTGGAGAGGGCGCTTGGTCACATATTTTGAGAATATGCTTGACCATATTGTACATTATTACTCCTTGGTCCATCAACATTTAAAAAAGTTTTTTGACAACATGTGCATGTAATCTCTTTTACTTGTATTTAATCTTGTATTAGTTGTAATACTTGTATTTAATATATATATATATATATATATGTTACCGGGAAAGACCGAAATTGGAGAATGTCGACTTTCACTGGTAAATGTCAACACCTACCAAATACGTCGGTGAAAGACCGAATATTTGATTATATTCTTATACATACGGACCATAACCGGTGAATGTCGACAAGCACAGATATGCTCTGTTGGAGGCCGAAAAGAGAAGCGGTGTTCAACAGAGAGACTATAATCTGTCGCCAAATTCTTTGTTCTACTACGAGTTAGTCAGTTTTGTCAGTTTTATGCAAGGTTTGATGGTGCGAGCAACGTTTTCTTAAATTTTATTTTTTTATTCACTATCCTAATTTATATTGAATGGATACTGCAGTGAGCCGTGATTTTTGTTTCAAAGAATTAAATATATTAGTTGAGAGTAAACGAGAAAACAATTGTTTTTTTTTTTTTTTTTCAAGAACAGTACTCTAAAATACTTTCTAATGTGATTTCTGCTAAAACTAAATGCCGCACACCTTTGGATCACAGATGATTAAAATGTATTTATGTTTTAAAAATTAATGATCGCGCTTGAAATATGGAGAATTAAATGCAAATTTCCAAAACATTCAACATTCACCATTAGTGTATTGTGAACGTCGACATTTGCCGTTGTGAGTCAGAAATAAGGATATTTAGGAAATATTTCGGACATATACCAAGCGACTATGTGAATGTTGACATTCACCGGTAAAAGCCGACATTCTCCAGATTTCGGTCTTTCACAGTAACATATATATATATATATATATATATATATATATATATATATATATATATATATATATAACTACATTGTTTAAGTGCATTAAAAAAAATATTTACAGTTACACGTTTTGAAAAAGGAAATTACTTTTGTATATTTGAAGAAAGTCATAGATTCTAAAATGTCCTAAATGTTTTAATTAAATATTCCTTACACTAATGAACTATTGCCTGCAAGAATTACTGCAAGAAATATTTTCAGCGTTGCACAAAATCTATCTCTTCATTAAATTAGTGAATGCATTATCTTAATTTAATTCATTAAGCCAAATTATACTAATAACCGTTTCTTTATTATATATAATATTTAATCGGAGATAATGAAGTAATACGTTGTCGTATAAAATGCGCATTCTTAGCGTCATTTTCATTGTAGTTATTTAATTAATCGTGAACTTACATTTCACTGCTATGGTTTCCTGTCTTCTAATTTACAAGGAAATAATTCGACCATTTACATTTAATGCATTAAAAATAAATTAATCTGTTGATGATAATTTTAGTAATTTACTAGAATAAAGGTAAATACGATAAATTCATTCACTATATGTTTTACCGGTTATAAATTAAATTAAATATATCAATTGGATCTACATGCTTTTTTAATTTGACGAGTATAAAATTATATAATTTATCGCTCTTTATGATTTTTTCTTTACTATTTTTAGCTCATATCTGTGCTCTAAATATTCGGAACTTGCTTTAAAACATGACAACAAAAGATGTTTTGCATATTTTTTTTAGCGAAAAATGTTCATTTTTTAAGATTCAATGTAAATAACAAATAATATTAATTAACAATTAATTTAAATAAATAACAGCAATAAAATAGTGGAATAATAGTTATTAATTTTAGCGTTAAACAATCAACCAAACTTTCTGCAGATCAGCAAAATGTTATATCCTAGTATTTATCTGTATTAATTCATGTATTTTATTTGTATTTATCCTTGTAATTACTTGTTTTAAACAATAAACGTTTTAACACAATCCAGTAAAATATAGAAACATATTACATTGCTGTGTATTACTTCAGCCAGTGACAAACTTTTTCTTGTTGTATGTATCAGTTTTACTCACTAGGAGGAATAATTTTTAGACAAAAAGTAAACTTTTGATATTAAAAAGTTTTTTTTGTGAATTAATTTTTTATATTATAAATATTATATAAATTATCCTTTCAGCATGTTCATTAAATCTTTTCTCAAAAGAAATATATATATATATATATATATATATATATATATACAAATACATATCCACTAATTAAAAATATAAACATTCCTAAAAATTACACCTTCTAATTCTTAGAAATGCATGCGTTATTTATTAAACACAGTATTTCTATGTTACATAAACAGCAAATAATATTCTTATGAACGGTAACAGTCAGTTAGTTTCTAATTGTACTGATTACTGCAAATGATAGTAAATAATGAGCATTTTAATACAAGATAGAAAAAAAGTTACATGTTTGCTATCAGGCTATATAAAATTTTATAAAAAGCTGAAAATAGTGTCAATAATTAAAAACATAATATAATTATTAATTTTTGATATACTATAGCAGTTTAGATGATAAAGCACGAGACATTTAAAGTAAATTAAATAAAAAAAAACAAATTTGAGTATTAGACTAACAAAAAATAACCTATTATACTTCTGTTTATTATTAAAGATATCCTAGAATAAGTCTAAACTGGATCATAAAATACAAATAAAGCATGAATATTCCAATTAAGGGTACTGCAGGCTGCTAAAATTTCTTTATCAATGTAATTTCAGAAATTTTATTTCCAGATACTTAATTTGTTCATCCACTCTACAAACCTTTAACGCTACAATATAGTATAGAGTTAAATTTGCCATAAACAATGTTTTTAAAACTTGTTTAGAGTTGTTCAGTTGATATGGGATATCACTGGTAGTATTGGGTTGCCGAATAACTTGATGTCAGAAGATATATCGCTGTCATGATTTTGATCACCTGATAAACTTCCAGATTTTTCTGTGAATTTGTTTTCTTTGAAATATCATTTTCGTTCATTTTAGGAACATTCTACTCTTAGTTTTTCTTTTATTTGTTTCGTATAGCCATCAGATGTTATAACAACTGCATTCCATATCAAATACCTTCTCTTTTTCTTGCACAGTAAATCTTTGTGTTATATTAATAAGTAAAATTTTATAAAGTAATTTTTATTTTTTAAATGCATATAATACAGTCAATGAGTAGATGATAGCTGGTGTCTGGAAATGTTATTTTCTATGTTTTATTAAACTTATCCGGTGGGATGTTTTAATACAATTCCAACCTTTCAACATACCTGAAACTTATAAAACTTAGACTACAAAATAATTAGAACATTATAGTGAAATTTAAATAAAAAAGAGAATGATTTCGGAAATTAAATTCAGTTCTCAAGCACTTTCAGATTGCATTATTTTGGTAAATAAAAATGCATCACATACGTTTAAAATACTTCTGTCACCAAGGAAATCAGATATTGAATCGCCAGCAAAGAGTTGACAAGAGGAAGTAATAAATATTCTGAAAAAAAGGCACAGATGTCACAGGTCAGCTGAATCACGTGCAATAGGACGGAGGCTGACTAAAAATGCAAATTTTAGGGAACCATATGCACTTACATATTTTTGTATGCATTTGTACTTCTGTGGGTGGTTACACTCACATATATTTATCACACAATCCAATGGAAAATAAAATTATTTTTTCTATTGGATGAGGGGTAAAGAGTATAATTTGCTAGTGAAAATAGCACACTTCTTACTATCATTCATCCAATTACCGTGTGTAAGAATGTAATTATTCTTAATTTTTAACTGTAAAATATCTTAAAGAATTCATTACAATCTGATGTTTTCAGGATACTTCAACTTTCTAAAACGCTTAATGCTATGTAAATAATATGTAAATAAATTCTTTGTTTGTATTAAATTTTGCTTCTCATATCTTCTGCTTTAAGTCTAATTTATTATTTCATTATTTTAGGAATTGGTGATTTTACTATTATAGGGTAGGTTGTAAATCGTTGGCCGAATTATTGATTAATTTGAAACTCTTCATGGTCACTTATGACCCGTGTGTGATTCATAAGATTTCTCGTGCCATAAAAAAAAATCACACAACGCACTTAATTTTAACTTATGCAATTTAATTAATTCAATATTATTTCATTTTAAATTGCACCACGAGAGTCCAGAAACATGGTGCTCAATATACGATCTCTTACCGCATAAATGCTTACTGAATTCCAAATTCCTAACCTTACTTTATGCTGGAATTAATTTATCTTTAAAACTAATAAAAGCTCATTCTATTTCAATCAACGTGCATAAGAGCATCCCAATATATAGTATTTAACTGTGGTACGTGCCTCGTCTTTTATTTTTTAATACACAGAAACAGAACATACGTTATTGCTTAAATAACATACAGTAATTATCCATTTTTAGGTTAATTAATTTATGTGTTTTCTGCACATTTCATTTTATTATAATTATAATTAATTGTATCCTTCTATATATAAAAAAAAGTTTTGATTTGGAAATGGACCAATGAAAATCTGCGTAGATATTTCCGGCAGATAGGCATCCAATTTGAATGCTTAAACATGGCCTTTCTTTGTTAATATTAAAAAAAAAAACTATTGCATACAAAAATATGAAAATCGGTAGTATTATAGAGAAATGTTTGATGCAGACAGTTTTCAAATTTCAATTTCATTCAATTTCATTTTTATTTTAAGAGATATTTAATGCCAAAGTTGAACAAAATTGTTCCATTAAAAAAGTTTTATTGGAGCAAAAACTGTACATAGGAATTTAATCATTTTTAGATCATTTTATGCTTCAGAATTTTCCGGTGTGCAGACTGCATTTAGTTTTTTAATTTGACTCATTTTTTTGAGGTTTTATGTCTATTTTCAATTCAGATTTTCAACATTTTGAGAGATATTTTTTTTTACATATTTTAGAAAATTGTATTAATTTAAACTGTTAACAACTGTATAAACAGCTCAAACAATAATGTTTTCTTCATATTAAAAATTTATTTTACACGTGACTATTATAAACAGAAAATATAAAAAACAGGAACTCATTGAAAATTACATCATAGAAACTATATTTACACGTGAATTTTGAAAGAGAAAGAATATTGTAAAATAATAAATTCATTAACATGCGTTAGAAGTCTTAAATAGGAGAATTTACGTCACATTTACGTCACATTACACTTATTACGTAAAATGAACAAAAAATAATATTGCAAAACAGTTTAAATTTAAAAATTGCGCGAGACATTTATTTGATATTTTAAAATGATCATAATATTTCATTTCTAACAAAGTATTTTTACGTGAATATTAAAAAGAGAAAGAAAAGTTTGGTAAAAATTACGTCAGATTATAATTGTCAGATTCAAATTATAATTCAATTTTCCGAAATCTTTTTAAAGCCGATCAAATTAGCGTGCTGTTATGGTGTTATTAAGGTGTTATTACACGAGGAGTCAAAGTCGCTTGAAATTCCGGGCGTCTCCATGTTATCCTATGGCTCCAGGGGAGTCGCTTCGAAAGCAAGCAATTTTTTTCTGTCGGAGCGTCTTTGACGCCTGAAACGAAGCGAGTTGCCAGTAACAGCCAATCAAATGCTTGGAAATCTGACGATGGAAAAGCCTTTTCTCGAACAGCCAATGAAACGTTTGGAAAACGTAAAAAGTGGCTTTCAAAAGCGGGAAATCAGAGGAATCGCAGGCGACTTTTGTCGGTTGCAATTTTTACGTGTAATAGCACTATTACACGTACAATTCAAAGCGACAAAAATCGCTTGCGACTCGTCAGGTTTCTCATAGCAACCGCACCATTTCATTGGCTGTTCGAGAAAAGGCTGTTCTATGTACAGATTTCCAAGCATTTGATAGGCTGTTACTGGCGACTCTCCTCGTTTCAGGCATAAAAAACGCTCCGACACAAAAGAATCGCTTGCTTTTAGGGCGTCTCTCCTGGAGCCATAGAATAACATTGAGACGCCTAGCTGGAATTTGAAGCGACTATGACTCCGCGTGTAATAACACGATTAGAGTCTGCGGTGTCTGAACGGGGATTGACGAGCGTAGCTCGTAGGGGGCAGGCCCCCCTAGTTTTATTTTAAAAAAATGCCAACCCAAGCCTTTAATTTTAGTAAATATTTACTTTTATTGGAATTTAAATTTCTTTCATATTTATCAAAACTTCTAAACTCTATTGCTCTGTTGCTATCTTCACTACTGGGTAATGAAATTGGCAATTGTTTATTAGCATAAAAAGCACTGAGGTGTGTGCAGTTACAAAAAATTATTATTTTACGAAATATAGATTTATTACTAAACTTTACTGTATTATACATGATGAAGACAACGACAAAGAGGGAATGCAGATCACCCGAACTGTCGCAACAGAGGTTAAAAGAAGATGCTGACCGCAAGGATATCTCACGAGCAGCTGAATCTATTGAAACAAAATATGCCCGCAGAGTAGAAAATGCACAGAAAATGGCGCACCGAAGACAGCCATTTACTAGAAACATCTGGGACGCTTTTACTAACAGAGCTTTTGAGTATGATTCTGCTGTAGATTATGGAAGTTATTTACTGATTTCTGTGGGAAGAATGAAAAATGAATGTCGATTCTGCACAGCTTAAAATGGAAAGAAGAGACGCCAGGAATGTGTTGTTCTGGAGGCAAAGTTTCTATTCCTATGATAGAAGAACCGATCGAGCCATTAAGAAGTCTCTGTATGAGTGAAACAGATGAATCATGATGATTCCTGGTCAATATGAAGATATATAACGCATGCTTCCACATAACATCTTTTGGAGCTGACAAAATCATTACAGTGTCTGGTTTTTCACCAACGTTTACTGTACAAGGAAAAGTATATCATGGAATTGTTCTCTTCTTCCTGCACCCAATCAAGAACCAAAATTCATGCAGATTTACTTTATTGGAAACGACGATGAACAAACGAATATAAATTGCCAGATTCTTCAAAATATCGAAAGGGAAATAGTTAAAAAAATTCAGAAAGTTCTAAGTGATAACAATCAACTTGTACTTTCATTCAAATCTACTTTGGAGCGTAATCCCGAAAAAAGTTGTAAACTGGCCATTCATTGTATAAACAAAAATTAGCAAATTGAGATCATCAGAAGCGTGTCTACTATAAAATGTGATAAAAAGTTAATTATATATGCTTTTAATTATCAAAATCTTTTGCATAATTGATAAATTTATTCTTCCTTAAATGTTACGTGAACGACGTCACGGGTAACAGCTAGTTTTATATAAAATAATAAATTCCCACATATGTGTCAAGGTAGATTTGTCAATCGTATATCAAAACAGTATCTGTTAAGACTTTCAGTACAAAATATTTCATAAGTATACTTTTTATATATTCACATTTTCAAAGTGAAATTATTCACATTATATATGCATATATATATATATATATATATATATATATATATATGTTACCTTGAATTTGCCAATTATATTAATAACATAAATCTGAAAAGGGTATATTTCTGTTCTTTCTTGCTGTTTATAAAATTTGTAGCATATTATAATATAACAAATAACTCTTTCAAAAAAAGATTTTTTTTTGCACAATTTGGGATTTTTTTTATATATAACTATCAGTCTTCGCCCGCTACGCTGGTCGGTTTCTCCAAACAAAACTTTAATCAAACGAAATATATTGATATAATTGATCTTGATATGTACATTTATCTCCAATGATATTCCGCATTGCTGAAAAGAATATGAATGGTCATTGCAGTTTTATATCTTCTAATATCTCAGTCAAAATTTGGACTGTTAAGAAGCAAACCTTTTAGTTGATTATTTGCAATTTAACATGGAAAAGAACGGAAGAACAATATGTAGGATATTAAAATCATCCCTGAAAACTTAAAAATGAAAATCCCATCAAAATCCGTTAAGTAGAACCTTCTAATAAGACTAATTTTTCATAATCGGGTTCACCAGATTATAGAACATTCGGTACTTCTTGGTTATCCCGTCGACCAAAAATCTAATACCAAACTATAAGATTAAATGCCAATAACGGTTGATCACAAATGTCACATTCACTTGAGTTTAAGTGCGTGTTTACGTCATCGAGTGATTCTTATTTCGAAGTTTTATTTGTATTTTTATTAATGTTATACTAGTTTATTTCTTCTTTCGTTATTTAAAATAAAAATTATGTCAATTTGTATAATTTGACGATTTATATAATTTGGCGAAATTAGTCAATAGGATAACTAAGTAGTACCGAAAAGTCACGTATAATTCTTTAGCGAAGCAATGTAGAACAATATGTGTTCTATACTAAAACCTTTCCTGAAAATTATCTAACAATCAGTACTAATTCCATCGAACTCAACTCAGTAGAAACTTTTAAAAAGGATAATCTTTCAAAATGGTGTTCACTGTTTGGTTCGCACATAATTCCATAACTAAGCAACGTAGAATGATATGTGTTATATACGAAACCATTTCTTGAAAATTTATCTAACAATGCAAGTCTTCTCAAAATCCATTCAAAAGAACTCAAGTTATAAGTGGTTGGACCGAAATTGCTCCTTGTATTTTATATGTGGAGTAGATAGTTAAATATATCTTTCATAATCGTGTTAAAGTGATTGTAGAACTTTCAGGAATGTAGTGTAGGCTATACGCCGTAGACATTTTGGATTGTTTTAGAAATTAAACAATTAAACAATAGTAAGAAAAAGCACACTCTCCATAGCAATAACATATATACTCTCTAGTATATACCCTCTGTCTGTAGATTTTATCCTACTTTTTTTACACTTCACCATTGAGAACTTTCCTCATAGCTCCATAACTAAAAATGTAGCATATGTTAAGAATTGAAGCAATCCTAGAAATATTACCTAACTGCGCAACTCCAATCAAAATACGTTCAGTAGAACTTTAAATAAAAGGTAATCTTTCACAATTGGGTTCACCTAGTTTTGGAACTTTCTCTTGTAATGTGATTTTCTGCAATCTGATTTGTTGTCAAGTTTGTGCTTCAGAAAAAACAATAACCTAGAAGAAAACTTCGCTACAGAGATGTACTATCCATGCAAGAAGTACCAATCATAGGTACCAATCAAAGACCTTCTGGATTTTTTTTAGAAATTCTGCACATCCTCCATAGCTATGTATAACATACATACTCTCTAGTATATCCTCTGCCTGCAGATTTTATCCTAGGTTTTTTTTTTTTTTTTTTTACATTACACCACTGAGAACTTTCCTCATAGCTCCCTAACTAAAAATTTAGAATATGTTAAAAATTGGAACAGTCCTTGAAATATTACCTAACTGCAACGACAATCAAAATACGTTCAATAGAACTTTAAATAAAAGGTGATCTTTCACAATTGGGTTCACCTAGTTTTGGAACTTTCTCTTGTAATGTGATTTTCTGCAATATGATTTGTTGTCAAGTTCAGAAAAAACAATAACCCAGAAGAAAACTTCGCTACTGAGAAGTACCATCCATGCGAGAAGTACCGATCATGCAAGAAGTGACAACCATCCACGAAAAATTATCTAACAGTATAAGTCCCATCAAAATACATCCATCAAAACTCAAAGTGTAAACGGGTGGAAGGAAAGACAAATTTGCATTTTATATAATTACAGTAGATGTATTTTTCATAATTGCGTTTACCTTTCTCTATAACTTTTCCAATAGCTCAATAACTAAGCAACATACAATGAAATGTTATATACTAAAACCGTTACTGGAAAATTATTCCTCAGTGCCACTTGAATCAAAATCTGTTCAATAGAATTTTTTTAAAGGCTAAAATTTAATAATAAGGTTCACTTAATTTTTTAACTTATTCCTTTGTCTCTATAACTAAGCAACGTAGAACACTGTGTGTATACACAAAAACAATACTTAACTAATAGTGGCATATCCTATCAAAATATTATGAACAATCGGAATGAAATGCAAATTTCCGTTTTAAATAGGTAAGAGATGATGATGATACAATTTTCTTTAATAAAATTCCTCGTGAAGTTTTCGCTTCATACGTAAACGATGCTTTCAACATTGTAGCTAATACACCGATTGGTGAGGTATTCGATTACGGAAGATTAACCAGTAATCCCATGATCAACTACCCAAAGAAAGGTGAATATATGGCTTTTGTGATACTTTTATGTTAGCCGGGAGAAAGTAATAAATCAACAAAGATTATTTCCATACCTTATTCTTATTTTATTATTTTCATTCAAAATGTAAATGTTTCACTCATTTCATTTAAAATACATACATTTAAAATAAGTACATTTAAAATACTTGTCTTACACTAATTTCATTGAAAAACTGAATAGTAAAACAATAATAGGAAATAATGTCATAACTTAAAACAAAGAATTGTTTTTAATTCACATATGCGAAATGTAACTACTGCTATTGGCAATTTAAAAAATGCTAATGGCGAGATTTACACACAGCTGACATAAAAGTACCCATTTTTAGGTGCGTTCGTAATTATATAAATACGTAGCACCTATAATCGTCGTTCAGTCCGTCCGTCTGTCCGTCTGTCCGTCCGTCTGTCTGTCCGCATGTAACAGAGCAAAAACTGCCCAACCGAATGGTCTGAAATTTCAAATATATGATTGTTGCAAAATTTTGTCGAGCCATTTCAAATTTTATGAAAACCGGATGTATAGTTTAATTACAGGGACAGTCAAAAATTTTTCTTTACATTACGGCCAATGGGGAAAATTATTGCAAGTGGGTTTTAATGATATTAGTGCCTTCCGAATGATCTGAAATTTTAAAGATATAACTGTTGCAAAATTTTGTCGATCCCTTTCAAATTTTAGGAAAATCGGATGTATAGTTTAATTACAGGGACAGTCAAAAGTTTTTCTTTACATTACGGCCAATGGGGAAAATTATTGCAAGTGGGTTTTAATGATATTAGTGCCTTCCGAATGATCTGAAATTTTAAAGATATAACTGTTGCAAAATTTTGTCGATCCCTTTCAAATTTTAGGAAAATCGGATGTATAGTTTAATTACAGGGACAGTCAAAAATTTTTCTTTACATTACGGCCAATGGGGAAAATTATTGCAAGTGGGTTTTAATGATATTAGTGCCTTCCGAATGATCTGAAATTTTAAAGATATAACTGTTGCAAAATTTTGTCGATCCCTTTCAAATTTTAGGAAAATCGGATGTATAGTTTAATTACAGGGACAGTCAAAAGTTTTTCTTTACATTACGGCCAATGGGAAAAATTATTGCAAGTGCATTTTAATAATATTACAGCCTTCCGAATGGTCTGAAATTTTAAAGATATAATTGTTGCAAAATTTTGTTGAGCTATTTCAAATTTTAGGAAATTCGGATGTATAGTTTAATTACAGGGACAGTCAAAAGTGTTCCGTTACATTACGGGGAATGGGAAAAAATTATTGGAAGTGCATTTTAATAATGTATCAGAGTATGCGCTTTATGAAGTGCAAAAAATTATACTTTCAGTACAATATGGGGTGCAAAAAATAATTATAAAACTAGTTATAGTACGAACGCAACTCATTTGCCACGTTTGACGAGCAATTTCCAACTTGTTTCTTCTTATCCAGGAGCAAATGATAAATCGTGATGTATTATTGGAATTCCAATTTCTTCCGTCGAAAAAAGTGGTACTTACGTATTATTCGCACCATGAGATGGATTGCCAACAATGGTTGCCAATTACCAATCTTCTTTATCGTTTGCCAGTTACGTTCAAAACAATAATTTAACATTCTTAAACACTTAACCTTGTTAAAAATAGCAAATTGTTTAAAGTAAATAAATAAATAAAATATATAACATAAAACTACATACTATAGGACATAATAAAAAAAACTATAATAATAAAATAAATTAAAAAATGTAATAAACTATCAAATGGACAAAAAATAAGGGTTGCTGTAATTAGTGTAATTATCGCCATGATGGCGCAATTGTATCTGACAGGGCTCGGATGTAATTACCAAAACTTTTTTTAGGTCTACAAACATTGCTTTCATTTTTAAATATTTTCGTTTTATAATGTTAATTTCTCAATCGATCGCTTCCTTGTATTTTAAATAAATTCAATATATATATATATATATATTTTCGAGGCGTTTGTATTTTTTTTTTTCAAACTCATAATAGCCGTTTTAATTCTTTAACCAAAAGAATTAACAAAGAAATTTAATTTGAATTTCTTCCGCTGCTACAGTAACGGATGTACAATATCAATGAATATGGATGAATTATCACTTGTAATATTAGATATTTCGAGGTTTTGGCGCCAAAGACATCGCCAAATTAGAAAAATATGAAATAGCTCACGAACTATTGGACTTAAAATAATTTTGTTAATAGCATTCGATTCAGCATACAAAAATACGCTAAAATATGTTATCAGTTTAAAAATAACTATAAAATAAGAATTTTAAGGAATTTTTTAAAAGTTCGTTCTATTTTTTTACCCCCCCTTAGGGGTGGAATTTTAGAAAATCCTTTCTTAGCGGCTTCTATGTCATAAGAAGTATTTTTACTCCAAATTTCAAGATTTTAGGTTCAGTTGTTTGGGCTGCGCGTTGATTAATACAAAATCCAGACTTTCTTATATATATATATTACAAAATTTTAAAATTTTTGCGACAAGTTTAAAGTATTTTATGTAAATTTTCCTTTTTCAGTATATTCCGTATATTATACCGGCTTATTAAATTAAAACCCTAGTGTATTAATCTCTAAGATCTTAATTCATATTTATTCCAAATTGCGTAAATCTAAAAATGGCTCAATTATTTATATTTCTTTAATAAAACTTTTATTATTTAAATTCCTATTAAATTCTGCTATTAAATCCCGGTATATCATATCCCCCTTAAATCTTTATTTAACTGCTAAAATATTATTCTGTCTTAAAGAAAAAACCTACTTATTTCAATTTATTCTTTTATTTAAAATATCCAGGTGTAATTAAAATATTTCAAAGATTAAAACTTCGCAGACATAAATTCATTTCTTTTATCGTCTGAAGAGGGAAAAAAGGGTTATTTTTGCATAATCTCGACTACAGATTTTAACCTTTGTTTATGCTTTAGATAGCTGTTGCGAGGATATAAGAATTTTCTAGAACAGTCTTTTCAGCAGAGTATAAATACGGATGGCGGGAACCAGAGAGAAGCATATAGCATATAGTAGAGGAGCTGTGAGTTTAGAAGCTTTTTAGTTTTTAGCATGTAGAGGTGAACGTGGTGGATTGCAGTCGTAGCAAACTGGATATTCAATGTGATTGCTCGATGGAGGTAGTAAAACGTTGGATGAATACTGTTTATTATGTGAGTAGAATGAGGAAGCAACGGTATCGTAATGGGTGATAGATGTTAGATATTAGCGGATTAAAGACTAGAACGCAGTCAAGAGATGGAGTGATTTTAAACTAATTGTGACAGGAAGAATAGACTTTATTCTTTTTACCATGGAAGGAGAGAGCATCTTCCCTAGATTTAATCGAGAGTGTGGAAATAAAGTGAATAATGTTCCAAGCGACTGCCTTATGTTAATTCTTCATTTTTCTTTATTATTTTAAAACCATTCGGCTGCTACCTGTGTTGTTTAGGAAAGGAAACCCTCATGTTTTTTCGACAATACCAACTATTTGCCGTCAGTCAAAATGTCACAGAGAAAAGAAAAGTCCGACAGGATATAGAAGTGACGGCTTTAAAAACGAGTGTGTCTCCAAAATTACAAATGTGTAGTGGTACTGGTACACGATAGCTTATGATAGTTACTAAAGATCAGTGCCGGAAAGTTAAAAATTTACATCGCTAATGTGAATAGCAAAGTATAGTGCTGGTGATTGTGAAACAAGATGACTGGAGTGAGTTCTTTTCAAAATATTTTTACACTTCTTATGTAATTATTTTTGTTATTGTTTGTTATTTATTGAGATTTATTTATTATTAAGTATGAGAATTATTTATTTATGAGATTTATTTATTATTTATTTATGAGGTTTATTTATTATTTCGTGAAGAGTATTTATTTATTTATTTATTTATTGTAAAGTTTATTATGAAGTCATGAGATTTATTTATTTATTTATTATTAAAGTCTGAAAGAGTACTTAATCTATTATGAAAAATAGAACTCTATTAGTTTAAATGTTGTTAATGTCAGGTTGTATTAAAGAGAATAGAAGTGCTTCTTTTATTTTAATGAATACTGATATAATGGCTGAACCAAAATTAGTCAATTTTGATCCTAGTACTGGAATGGAAATCCAGGCTTGGTTAAATTATTATGATGATATGAGTACTAGGGAAAATAAAGATTTAGAGTGGAAATTTAAATCTATTCCACAGTATTTAAAGGGTGAAGCACTAAAGGTCTATATCAATGACTGTGTTAATTGTACTAGTTATGAACAGATTTCAAAAATCTTGATAGAAAAATTCATTGAACTAAATGTTCCAAATTTTTTTGATTTCTCAACTCTAAAATTAGATAAATTAGATAATTTAGAAAATTATTTTCACAAAAAGGTAGGAATTGGGAGGAAACTCCATCTTTGTGAGACTCTTCTAATACAAGGGTTGACAGATGGATTAAAACCAGAGTATAGAAATAATATTAATGTAAACCCTCCAAATAGTACCACTGAATGGTACCGGCTTGTTAAACAATTTGTTGAAGTTTCCACTCCTCAAATTTCAAGCCAAACAGTAAATCAACAACCAGTTAGACAAAATTTTCAACAATTTCAACCACCTAGGCCTTGGATTCAACCAAGTAGACCTAATTTTCAGCCAAATAGGCCCAATAATGCACATAGGAATTGGATTCCACAAAGACAGTATCAAAATCAGGGGTCTAGAAATTTTCAAAATAATTACTTTCAGAAACCATATCCTTCTAGACCATGTAGAATATGTACAAATAAAGGAGTAAATAATGCATATCATTGGGAACGAGAGTGTTTATTTAGAAATGATGCAACATCCTCTGATACTCTTCCTAGCAATTCACCACCTACTATTCCTAATATTTGACAACTAATTGTGTATGGATGTACCAATAGTTATAATTTACCATGTATAGTGGACACTGGATCCACTACGGCAATATTACCCCTCAGATTTGTTAAAGAACTAAATGCTAAAATTGAAACAATACCTACAGTTATTATTGGTCAGGCAAAAGGGATGTTAAAATTAAATCAAAAATGTAAAATTTCTCTAAAAGTGGGTAAAATTACCAAATGTGTTAACTTTTTAGTGTGTAATACTAATATGGAGTAATAAGTTCGTAATTCCCCAAAATGTTTTCGCAATATTTTTAATTCTAATTCTTTAGATTTTTTATTTTTCTTTCATCAATAGTTTTCAACATTACCAGGTATGACCTTGGGGCGCCACGGGGATATTACTTGTGTTTGGAAGTTTTTGGGATTAGGTAGACACTCTATGCAGGCATAGGATGTGTATTTGATTTTGGGAATTTTCAGATTGATGTTGAAAAATAAAAATAAATATTTTTAATTCTATATCAAGTTTATATCAAAATAAACTATATTTATTTTATTCCATTTTTTACCAATTGTTTACAAAAATAGTAAGAATTGATAATATTAGTATAATAATATAAACATAGAAAACTGATAATTGTGATGAGATTTTGTAGTGATTGTGTAGCAATAGAAAATTAAGTACATAAACAAATTATCTTTTATTCCTATTTATTTTCTTTATTTTACCATTCTAAGTTTATCAAATGCAGGTCTATTCATCCAGAGTATCAGAGAGATAAATTATTGTAAAGAAATACTGGTTGAGAGTCCACTTTCTAAATATTTAGAGTTAAATTTATTTGGACTTTGGAATTATTAGTATTATTATTTTTTAATGTTTCGGCTGGCAAAAATACTTTCTTATATAAGTAAAAAATAAGAAAATTATTTAATTGCTATGTATTATTTTTATCCTCAACCACTATTTTCCGTGTCAATAAGTAAACAATCTGTGATATTTTCTTAGAATATAATATTGTTATTAAGTATTATTATTGCTATTATTCAAGTATACTGTTGAGAATTTTATTATTATGGTTATGAATTGAAAGTATTATATTATTTATTGAAAGATTCATTATTTATTAAAGAAAAAGAGAACATAATTTATAAGTGAAAAGTTATGATATTTACTAAAACAAGTGAGAAGTTGTAAAAGATGGTGAGTCCCAATTAGAATGGGAAAAGGAGCTCAAAAAAGTAGTTGATAAACAAACGTTAAAAGGTAGTTGAATAACTACTAGGAATTTGTTCATTAAAATAAAACTACTATTGTGATGACAAATAGTATTTAAACATAATGTAAAGAGTTTAGTAGGTAGAGTAGTCGAAACAAATTTAGTAAAAAATATTTATTGCAGCTGAACTTTTTACTTAAGGACTGTATCACTAATTTTGCTAAAGGACTTTTATGATCTACGAACTGATTAAGCCAATGGGACTTAAAATTCTACTTGAAGTAAATAAAGTGTTAAACATTACTTGATTGGAAATATGTTTGTCATAAGAGAAATGGAAATACACTAAATTTCCATAAGATAAAAGAATTTGTTGTTATTTATTACAATAGTTTTATTATTTCTTATTATTTATTTCTTATTGTATTTATACTTATTCTTTATTTATTATTGTGTTTATATTTTCCTATGCACTTACAAATGGTAAGTGATGTTGTAACCATTATTTGTATTCTTTTACAGGGGAAATGCTCTCAGTTAACTTTAAATGCTCTTAGTATTTTTTTTTTCTCTCTTGCATTGCTAAATTTTACTTTTCCATCTCTTCTCTGACGTCTCTAAAATTTTCAATATTCAAAAATCAACTTCCAATTTTATTAGAGGTCTGTTGTCTGAAATTGTAGTTAATTAACCACAAATTTCATGCAAAGTCTTTGGGGAGGGGGGATAATATTACAAAATTTTAAAATTTTTGCGACAAGTTTAAAGTATTTTATGTAAATTTTCCTTTTTCAGTATATTCCGTATATTATACCGGCTTATTAAATTAAAACCCTAGTGTATTAATCTCTAAGATCTTAATTCATATTTATTCCAAATTGCGTAAATCTAAAAATGGCTCAATTATTTATATTTCTTTAATAAAACTTTTATTATTTAAATTCCTATTAAATTCTGCTATTAAATCCCGGTATATCATATCCCCCTTAAATCTTTATTTAACTGCTAAAATATTATTCTGTCTTAAAGAAAAAACCTACTTATTTCAATTTATTCTTTTATTTAAAATATCCAGGTGTAATTAAAATATTTCAAAGATTAAAACTTCGCAGACATAAATTCATTTCTTTTATCGTCTGAAGAGGGAAAAAAGGGTTATTTTTGCATAATCTCGACTACAGATTTTAACCTTTGTTTATGCTTTAGATAGCTGTTGCGAGGATATAAGAATTTTCTAGAACAGTCTTTTCAGCAGAGTATAAATACGGATGGCGGGAACCAGAGAGAAGCATATAGCATATAGTAGAGGAGCTGTGAGTTTAGAAGCTTTTTAGTTTTTAGCATGTAGAGGTGAACGTGGTGGATTGCAGTCGTAGCAAACTGGATATTCAATGTGATTGCTCGATGGAGGTAGTAAAACGTTGGATGAATACTGTTTATTATGTGAGTAGAATGAGGAAGCAACGGTATCGTAATGGGTGATAGATGTTAGATATTAGCGGATTAAAGACTAGAACGCAGTCAAGAGATGGAGTGATTTTAAACTAATTGTGACAGGAAGAATAGACTTTATTCTTTTTACCATGGAAGGAGAGAGCATCTTCCCTAGATTTAATCGAGAGTGTGGAAATAAAGTGAATAATGTTCCAAGCGACTGCCTTATGTTAATTCTTCATTTTTCTTTATTATTTTAAAACCATTCGGCTGCTACCTGTGTTGTTTAGGAAAGGAAACCCTCATGTTTTTTCGACAATACCAACTATTTGCCGTCAGTCAAAATGTCACATATATATATATAGATTTTACTTGATGTGTTCATGATTACTGAATTTATTTAAAAGTATTAAATGCAAACAAATAATGGTCCATATTTCTTAAACTTATATGACTATAAACAATTAAATTTAAAAAATCAAAAAACCCGACTGCGTAAAAAGCGAACTAATTAAGTATTTCTCATCAATGTGAAACTATTTTTTTTTTAATTCCTACTATTAGCTCTCACTCTCGCTATATATATCTTGTTCAAATTTTCAATCGTTAATAAAATACTTATTATTCGTCCAATAAAGCTCAAATAAATTTTTAAAACTTGTAGTGGAGTACACTTGATGTTAATCTAGTTTTTTTCAAATATTAATTCATTAATTAAATTAAATTAATTATTTTTCAATAATCGAGAGAGCTCTCTCCTTGATCAAGATATTTTAAGACCGAGAGAGCCCTCTTCAAGATCAAGGCATTTTAAGATCTACTGAAAAGGAAAGAAGAATGGGAGAAAAAAAATTATCTTATTTACCTAAGTAGGAAATGACTTAAAATATTTTTTTTTATATTACTTGTTTATATTACGCACCTATTTTTTTTTTTTTACTTGTATTAGTGACTTTTAAGTTGTGTTTAATTGTTAGTTCCTATCTATAAACAATGTTTTGATGAGGTCTATAGATGTCTATAATGGTTAAAGCTGCAGTAAAGCTAGAGATCCACAATTCATACACAACTTCCAGGTTTTATAATATTTTAACGGAGCTTCTGACTGTAAAATATTCTATAAAACATCGTCTTCATTTTAAAAAACCTATCCAATGATCTGCCACTCAATAGGGTGCGCAATTTTTTTCGTCTCTACCGCCATTTTGTATTTTACGGCCGCCATTTTAAATTTATAAAATTAAAACCTAGCTTATGACCATTGGGCCGTTAAGACGAACTGATAGAGAACTCATTCATTAAAATCCATCCAGCCGTTGAGATGTTTCGAGGGTATAAAAAATCCACATACACAGATACGCGTGAAACACATAACCCTTCTTTTCGGTCGGCTAAAAAGAGGAATAAAGGTACAGTTCACAGACGCTCCAGTGGTGTAAAAATAAGGTTACAATTAGAAAAATTAATAGAAAAAAATAAGGTAGATCAAGAAAATTCTATTAATCACATCGATAATTCAAAAAAATTGAATGTCCACTACAGCTTCTCAAACTGAGAAGATTAAGGATTTGAACACTTCTCAAATTTCATAGGATGATTCTTTATTAGAAATCTCATCTCAAGATACTCAAAGCACTATTTCTTCCCTGAGTAAAGAAACTTCTTACCCTAGTGCAAAATTTGACTTCGCCAAAGCCACAAATGCTGGTCGGTTTAAATAACTGCTTTGATGGCTCAAAAAATGCAAACATTGATAATTTCTTACTATATTTAGAGAATCTGTTAAACAAAACAGTGTACTCGGATGAATCTAATGTAACAATACTAAAAGGTAAAATGACATCCTTTACAAAAGAAAAAATAATGAAGAATCTGAAGAATCTGTCTCCATTTCATGAAAGAAATCTCGATACTTTTAAAACTAAATTGACGGATTTATTTAAACCTAAAATCAATTTTCCCAGAGCTCAAATACAATTTAATTCTGTTAAGCAGAAACCTGGTCAAACTCTCACATATTTTCGTTTAGAGTTTAACTTTGCGGCAGATCAAATGATAAAAATTGCAGGTGATGAGGCGAGCTCTATCAAAATCAGATATCAATTAAAATTAGTGAACTTCCTAAAAGAAATCAGACGCAATATTAGCACCAAACTTCACAAAACGTGGCCCGCCTCCTTTCTAGAGGTATGTGACACTGCCCTTAAATTAGAGGAGGGATTTTCGCAATCAGAATTCTTTGAAATTAGTAACATTCATGTCCAACAAAACTCAGAGATATTAAATATACTCATAAAAATTCACGCAGAAACTTCCGAGCAAGTGCAATCTCAGGTTACTGAAGTAAACAATTTAAAATTGAGGCTTGACAACCCTCATTCCAAAGCGGAATTAAAATTATGCACTTATTGTAAAAAGAAATCCCACGATGTTGATCAACGTTGAAAAAAAAATCTAAAACTTATCTTTGTCGAGAAGGCGTAAAAAACTATTTAAACCAAATTTTTCAGGTTTTCTAAACTTTCTAAACTCTGAGATTTTAAAAGAATCAACCAAGCATGAAACAATGCAAAAATTCTCTTTTGAGAAGACTATACTCACTTGAGTTTATGAATCTTCTAATTTTATGTTAATAAATTCAAATGTAGTCAGTTCCGTCTTAATACCTTTTAAAATCTTAAACTAAAGTGAATATATATCCTTCATAATGATATTTGAAAATGTTGAAATACCCAACAAATACAGAACTATCGGTAAGCAATCGGCCGACAGCCGGTTGCCACTACCAGCGGTATTTGCACGATACCGGTTCATGAGGCATGCAGCCAGTCCGGTATCGGCAGAAAACTATGCAGACAGCATGCCGATAGCTATCCACACGAATGACGGCCGCAGACCGACCCCAGCATCAATTAAAATAAAATTGGTTTTTATTGCGCCATCTATGAGCCATCGTAGAATGCTTACTTGAAAGGAACGTATTTCGGCGCTGGAAGATCCTTTGATCCAACGAACCCAAGGACAGGAAGTAGACGCCTTAATCACTTGGTCCGTGTTTTCCGAACCTGCCGAATTTAGATCCATCAATGTCAATCAAGTGATCGATCAAGTACTTCCGTTAGGAAAGGACTGAAGTCGCCTTCGATTCACTTTAGGATAAAAAAAAAAATACCAAGCCGGCCATTTTGTTTCTCTTGCAAACTCAACTATTTCAAATCTCCCCCAAAACCAGAAATCCATTAGTGAATGTCATTAGGGAGTAACCCTACTCAATAAGTATAATGTTTCAAATCACCAAAACACCAATCCATCTTTCTTCCGCGTATCTTCGTGCTTACCTTTTCCTGTTAAAAAGATTTCGTAAACATCTTTTTGTTTAACTATTTATATAACGAATCAAAATAAAGACAAAATTGTTCTTTTTTTTTTTTTTTTTTTTTTTATTTGTTTTTTTTTTTTTTTTATTTATCGTTTTTGAATTAAAATACAGTTCTTAATGCTGAACCATGGATGCTGATTTTAAAAAATAACGCTCAATAATTTAAAATCTTTCAATATCGTTGACGGACTGTTTATTTATTTATTTTATTAAAAGCATAAAATTTGGAGCCAAACTATGCAAATGATTTGGAATCAAACAGTGGATTCCAGTTATTGATAAATTTATTACATATTGAGTTATAATTGATTGAAAATAGACTTTGAAACTATTTTATGAAAGATAATTTGTCTTTATAGAAAAAAAAATGTATTGGGATTTCTTGATATCCAAATAAAAATTTCTGCAAATTTCGTAAATTATACAAATAATCATAAATTCTTTGATTGTATTAGAAAGCAGCAAGTATGTATTTGAGAACAGCTTTATAACTAGATTCAAGAGGTTTTTTGAGTGGCTTATTACACCTTGAATCTTAATTTAAGGCATTTTACAAATAATTTACTCTTTTTGGAGAATTGAAAAAAAAAAAAAAAAAAAAAAAAAAAAAAAAAAAGGAAACTTCTTCAAAACAAACGACCACGAGCGAGTATTACTCGCGCTCAGAGAGTTCCGCATAATACATATATGAATTAATTAACTGTATTTTTTTTACTTTATTATTACTTTCAAACTATGCAAGCTACAGCTTTAGAAAATTAGCCAAATATGCATTTCTTTATAGTCTTCATGCTAAAACCAAAAAAATTCACATATTTTGGTTATTTATTTATTTATTTTTTTTTTGGCAATTGAAAAACTTATTTATTTTTTTTTTTTCTTTTGTGCAAAAATTAAATTTTGAACCTTTTTGCATATACCGGGTGTCCCAAAAAGGACTGACTGATTTTAAAATTCAATAACTTCCAAACGGTGACAGATATTTAAAAAATTCTTGCAGGAGAGTTATGCATAAAGTCAAAAGTTTTATTACAGTGATTTTCGATTTTAGTTCGAATTACAAACAATAGATGGCGCTGTAAGCAATAGTCGCTAAATACAGGCTCGATTTTTGGTCATTTCTGTTGTTCCATGCAGAAAAAGGAGATGGAAATGTATTATCCGGGCCACGAAGAACCAAAAATCGAGCCTGAATTTAGCCTCTATTGATCGCAGCGCCATCTATTGTTTGTAATTCGAACTAAAATCGAAAATCAATGTAAAAAAAACTTTTGACTTTATGCATAACCCTCCTGCAAGAATTTTTTTAATATCTGTCACCGTTTGGAAGTTATTGAATTTTAAAATCAGTCAGTTCTTTTTGGGACACCCGGTATTTTGGTTTTACTTTAGAAGTAGGTGTGTTGTGATTCTATTTTGTTCAAAAATTGTTTTCTATATGCATAATTTAGAGTTTTATCATGCCGGCACCTATTAATAATTTTAATTCACGCATCAGTGAGTTAAATTTTTAAATTTAAATATCAATTTTGTGTGTACAGCATTTATTTTTCTGGATAATATAGCCAAGGATATATGATTTAGGCTGAAAGGGATCTTAATTCCATATTATTTGTGTTTTGATACATTGAAAAAGGCGATGTTTTTTATCGTTTCGACAAACTCAAAAGTACTGTGCCCCGTTAGCCCCACCAGTGGCCGATAGGTTCTGCTCTCGAAGCTGATAGACGGGAGGTGCTGGGTTCGATCCCAATCACGCCCGGCGGCCTAATCGTTCGGAGTTTTCGTGGTCTTCTTTGAACCTTGGTTTTCCAAGCGTAAATACGGGTTAGATTCCCTTAGAAAGACCCCCAATAAGGGCACTCCCCCCCTTAGGGCCTATACCCTCGTGCTAATAATTGGCCGTCATAAACACAACCAACGTGTGCCCCCTTAATTCGGTACTGACAATAAAAGTAAAGCATATCAAAAATTCATTTTCATCTGAAGCATAGTTCTGCTTAAACTTTTTGTGGAAATTCTAACAACCTGACAACTTGCAAGAAAAATTAATCAATGCAAAAACCCTTGACGGGTTAAAAGTTTCTGACGCAGCACTTTATCTTATGCTCTAAGAATTTTAAATATGGAACTTAAAAATACTGATATCAAATTTTGAGTGACGTTATGCTATTTCTTAAAAAATATATTTGTATTTATTTCATCATTTTATTTTTTTTTTTTTTTTATAATCGCATGTGCAAAAGTTATGTTCAACATGAAAAGCTGCATAAAATTTTATTCGCTGTTGCTTTATCATTTACATCTCTCATAAATTCAAAATATGAGTTTTAAAAGATATGATATAAAATTTAAGTGACGCCTTGATGTGACTTTAAAAGGTTTGTTTTAAAATTCAATTTAAATTATTTTTGACTTGGTTAAAATAATTTTTTACATCTACACAATACTTTTAATTTTCCAATTCACTGTTAAATATATCACTTTCATTGAATCTATACTATGCATTGAAATGTATTTATTTCAATAAATTGATTTATCTTTTGTGTCACGCTATTCAAAATTGTGAGTAAGATTTATGTAAATGGTTTATTTGCGTCATTGTGTCCAAACTACATGAAATGTATGAAAAATGATAGTTTGACGCAAATAAACCATTTACATAAATCTTACTCACAATTTTGAATAGCGTGACACAAAAGATAAATCAATTTATTGAAATAAATACATTTCAATGCATAGTATAGATTCAATGAAAGTGATATATTTAACAGTGAATTGGAAAATTAAAAGTATTGTGTAGATGTAAAAAATTATTTTAACCAAGTCAAAAATAATTTAAATTGAATTTTAAAACAAACCTTTTAAAGTCACATCAAGGCGTCACTTAAATTTTATATCATATCTTTTAAAACTCATATTTTGAATTTATGAGAGATGTAAATGATAAAGCAACAGCGAATAAAATTTTATGCAGCTTTTCATGTTGAACATAACTTTTGCACATGCGATTATAAATAAAAAAAAATAAAATGATGAAATAAATACAAATATATTTTTTAAGAAATAGCATAACGTCACTCAAAATTTGATATCAGTATTTTTAAGTTCCATATTTAAAATTCTTAGAGCATAAGATAAAGTGCTGCGTCAGAAACTTTTAACCCGTCAAGGGTTTTTGCATTGATATCATTACTTTTTTGAGGTTAGTGATAAAATGATTAAAAAAAAAGATACTTGTGGAATTTAATGCAGATTTAATTTTTACTATTTTATTACAATTTTCCTTACAGCAGTTTGTATATAAAAACAACTGGGTAAGTATAATCGCAGATCGCACAGAGGGTTTCATTTGATATTCCTTTAAAAACACTTTATCCTTAAATTAATAAATCCAAAATGTTAATTTATAATTATTAAATCCTTACATAGATGGTGTTTCATAGATGGATAGTTACATAGATGGATAGACGTTTTTATCAAACATTTCTCTATAATACTACGCAATTGCGTCAAAAGATGGCGACACCAGAAGTCTGATATGCTTATTATGTAAACTGTAATCTAACTTCATTGATATTTATAAATAAAACATTTCAACTAAATTATTTATTATAAAAGAATTATTACATCACAATAGCTTTTATGCAAGGAAAATAATAATTATAATAATAATAATATTATGGATGTCATTGTTTATATATTGATTGACCGTCATAATAATAAAAAATGATATTATAAAAAGAAGAGCTGAAATGAATTGTTTTTTTACGTTTCTGATCGTGTGATTTATATTCAAATAATAATTATTAATGTATATTTTTTGTAAAGTGATTGAAATTAAATATATTTATAAAATTTATGGTAATATTTTTATTGTTGAAAAATTGCCAAGAAATAATCATCATCAAATTGGCGTCATTATAATTGTAATTTTATTTAACTTAATAGCAATTAAAAAAATTACAAAGGAACTGAGAATAATGGTCAACTAGCAGACTTAAAAAAACAAACAAAAAAAAACACTCACATGTGAAAACACGTATCAGGGAGTATCGAACTGCCTATCGTATGATCAGTAAACGATGGCCCTTAGCCACTCAGCCAGTGGGAAGACAAAATTTTTCTCCCCAAAAGTGGTTAAAAAGAAAGCATGTGTATGAATACAGTGTCATCCATTTTCGGTGAAATTTCCATAGAATGGCGAAGAAATATAGTCCGATTTTTCATGCGCATTATAAAAGGAACAAGAGTCTTGCTGGAAACAAGTAAATTGTTATTTGGTTCATCTGAAACATATTTATTTGATTTTTAAAAAATCGCCCGTGTCATTTTCGAGAGAAAAAAAAATCGAATTATTTAACGAACGAGAGTTTTCCCAGAAAAAAGAAAAGTGTTATTCACCTCGCCTTAATCACATTTATATTATGTATCAATTTAAAAATAATCGTTAGAACCGTTTTCGAGATTTTCAAATTAGGAACTTCCTCGATATGATACCAACGTTTTCACTTTAAAAATGGCTATTTAGATCTCAAAATATACTGCACGTAGAAATGTAAAAATTTCAGTATACGATTAGACTGCAGATATAAGACTGTTCTAGAAAATTCAGAACAATAAGACATATATCTGCTGAGTTATTAAAAGGCGGCTTTTCGCGTTTTCTCTTATGTCGAGTTAGCTGTATATATGAGTTCCGCCATCTACGAATTCTATGATACGATACGATACGATTTTAGGCTTAAGGCTGCGTCACTCGGAATACTACCGTCTTCCATGATATGGCACGCAAGAATTATTCTAAGTTGAACCCGACTCGCAGAAAGAAAATAAGAATCACCCCAACCTGGAAAAAATCCCTTCCGGCTCGGCCTACAGGCGCAGGTAGATTTCGAAGTTAAGTGCTAATGTCAACAACAAAAACTGAATCAGGATTAGAGATAAACCCACTTTAACAATTTTATCTGGCCGCTGTTGACGAGTATTTGATTTTTAAAAAATCGCCCGTGTCATTTTCGAGAGAAAAAAAAATCGAATTATTTAACGAACGAGAGTTTTCCCAGAAAAAAGAAAAGTGTTATTCACCTCGCCTTAACGAACGAGAGTACAGGCGCAGGTAGATTTCGAAGTTAAGTGCTAATGTCAACAACAAAAACTGAATCAGGATTAGAGATAAACCCACTTTAACAATTTTATCTGGCCGCTGTTGACGAGTTTTTAGTTCATTTTTGTATAAGAACTGGTTTTATCAGAATCATGTTAAGGCGGTATTAAAAAAAAATACTTTCCCATGCTCAACAACTCTGAATTTTCTGGCACATTTTCAAATTCATTTTTAAAAGAAAAAAATATGAAACTTGCTGACGTGATTTTTGAAGATATTTATAAGTGACCTGTGTTTTCAATTTTCTTTCAATTAATTAAAACTTGATTTATAAACAATTATTTTCTCAGTAGGACAATATTTTTCGTTTCCAACACAATCGCTTCGAAAAATTCGATTCAAAATGCCCAATTTGACATCATTTTGAAATATATTCTACCTCTATCAAAAAAATCGACCATTACGATACATTATATAGTATCGGAATAAGAGAATCTACCAATTGGATGTGTTTGAGAGCAAAAATGAATTTAAAAATGAGTCAGAAAATAAGCAGTTTGGATTTTAATACACCCTTCAAACGATGATTTTAGGTAGATTTCGTATGAAATACTACATATTGGGATCGTTCCTGTGTTGGAATTTCGGAAAATGTTTTGCAGATTTACACCGATCATGACCTCTAGAACCCAAAACCACCCCGCCCCCCAAAAAACTATATCTATATATATATATCACTTATTTATGGACACGATAACTTCCGTAATTCTGCACAAATCTTTTCCAAACTGATACATAAAATCAAGGAGCGGAAAATCTTTTTGCACCCCTGGAGCCCATTTTTTCTTTTATCAATAATCTGTGATACATAAAATTTTGGCCTTATTTTTAGAAGTAATAAAAACTTTAAACTAATTTGATATGTACAAAAATTAAGAAGTTATGACGTTTTTTCGGTTTTCACAAAACTTTCCATCCCCTTGGTCCGATTTTGCCCATTAACGAACTTGGCTGAGATTTTATGCCCCTTGATTTTATGCATCAGTTTAGAAGAAATTTGTGTAGAATTACGGAAGTTATCGTGTCCATAAAAAAGTGATATTATATGTATATATAAAGTTTTTTTACTGAGGTTGGTTTTGGTTTCTAGCGGTCATGATCGGTGTAGATATGCACATTTTTTTCAGAAATTCCTACGTAGGGAATAATGTAATAGGTAGTATTTCATAAGAAATCTACCTAAAAGAAAATTAGGGACAACCCGGCCCGATCCGATGTAGGACTTTTATTCAACAATCCCGGAGTGTCCAATATTTAGAAGTTTTACTATATTTAAATAGTAAATTCTCTTATTTTGACTGAGATAGTTAACTCGATAATAAATTCGCCTTGAATTTTCTCCGTCAGCGTCACTTTTCATATTGTCCTAATCAATATAAAAATAATTACATTTTCATTTGCAAAAATAATTTAATTTAGCTGCAGCTGACCCGACCGGCGCAACGTTACCCGGCCTCCTCAAAAGATAACACATAACACGAAATCGCAATAAACATAGCGAAAACGTTAAAAATCATTCCATAAATTCTGAATAAACTTTATTGCAAAGAAAACAAAATTTACTATATTGGTCAAGAAGATTGAAAAAGGATTCATTTTACGAATCACGAAAAATCGGTGCAAATCGTGAAAAAAAAATCTGAAAGTCGTATGTAAAGAATCGCTAAAATTTCAAAAATTGCTGAGGAAAAAATTTATTTAAGATTAAAACATGATTTCTTTTATGAAAGTCGAAAAAAAAGACGCAAAGCACAAACAAAAATAAAAATCGCAAAAAAATTCACAAATATTCGAAAATTAATAATTCCGAATAAGTTTTATTGAAAAGAGGGAGAAAAAATAGTATATTAGGTTAAAAGATTAAAACCAGATTTCTTTTACTAATGTGGAAAAATTGCCGTAAAAAAAAAAAAAAAAACAACAACAACAAAAAAAAACACTAAAAATCGCTAAAGATTCAAATATCGCAGAGGGGCAAAATTTACTAACACAATGGGTTAAAAAATTCTAAGAGGAATTCTTTTCCAAATGATGTCGCGGTTGAAATTCAAAACAAAATTCCTTTTACGAATGTCAAAAAATTGTGTTGAAAATCGCATTAAAAATCACGAAAAAACCCGCTAAAAATCACATTGAAAATCATGGGTTTAGTATAAATGTTTGAAACCAAATACCTGTTATAGATGAAAAAAAAAAAAAAAAAAAAAAAAAAAAAAAAAAAAAACGCCGCGAAACGCAAAAGAAAGATATAAATTACATTGAAAATCGGATTGAAACCCGCATTAAAAGTCGCAAAACTTTGAAAATCGTGCAGTTGAAAATTTGTTATATTAGACTAAAAGTTTGAAACTGATTTTTTTTCTTTTTTTCGAATTTAAAAGACCTCAGCAGAACGGAAAAAATCCCCGCTAAGAATCACATGGAAAATCTTATTAAAAGTCGGTAAAAATTTTAAAAACGTGGAGAATAAAGTTTACTATATTTGTCTAAAAGTTTAAAACCTAATTCCTTTTACGAATGCCGAAAAATAGCCACGGTACGCGAAAAAAGCTAAAAATTCAAATATCGCAGAGAAAAAAACTTTCGATGGTGTACAAAAATATACTAACCGGAATTGTTTCACTCTGTTTATATACAATTTCTACCTCTGTAATTATATGTAAATTCTATATGTCTGGAATTATACGTAATGTACTCCATAGTTTTATTCTAAAAGAAGAAGAAGAAAATTCTTTCTCTTTATTTTTTCTTAAGTTTCCACACACATATAATGGATTGTATGTTCAATATATAGTACAGATAAAATAGGGGGGGGGGGGGGGGGTTATTAACAACTGACGGTCATTCACGAAAATTTGAGAACTTCGTTTTGGCGCAAGATCCATTTGAGTCCCTCCAAAATAAAGTTGCTTTACCATGTTTTGTTTGGGGGGGAGGGGGGGGGAGCAAAAGAGGGAGGGGTGAATTTTCAAAATTTACCCCCTTTTGCTTCTTTTTTAAAATTTGGAAATTCAAAAATTTTCAAATCGGTCACGTGGGGTGTTGTTTCTTATGTATTTTTAATTCTGAATCGAATGGCATCGACTTGCGGATGATGTCCTTCGATTCAAAATTATTAAAATGCATAACAAACGATATCTTATTTGACCTAACTTTAAAAAAAAAATCAATCCCCCCCCCCGAGTTATAGTCGAGTCGCCCTTTTTCTCCCCACAAAACACAGTAAAACACCTTTTTTTTTTTTTAAGAATTCATCGGCCCTTCATTTCTAGTGCCTAAACAAAGTTTTCCCCAAATTTTCGTCATTGGCCATGTTGTATTTTACTCAATTTTTGATCTATTTTATTTGTACTAATATGCGATTCAAACACCGCCCCTCTACGGTGCGCCCTGAGGTGGCTGCCTCATCTGGCCCCATCTACATCATCTGCCTCATCAGTCCTGCTTCGTCTGAAACTAGATCTCGCACTTGAGAGTTGTAAATGGTGCGTGTTTCGAGTGTTTCTGGAATAAAGTTCAGCTTAGTCAGACGTAATCGAATCTGTAGAATTAGTATGCGTGTTTCGCTTGCATAAAAACTGCTGAGCGCGAATGTTAGACTGAGTGTTTTGATAACACCCTGTATATAAAGGAGTATCAAAAGCAGCCAAAATCATTCGATTTTTGTGCTTTTTGAGTATACATGATTTTGTCCTCCCGCTGGGTTTTCTCTTCTCAGGTTAATCCCTCGGAGCCTATATTTATCCCTGCAAAGCATTCGTACATAATTTATTCCGACGATTACACTGAAAAGGGAACATGTTTTATAACTGGACTTGTAATATTTAAGTAATTACAAGCCATTTCTGACTGCATAGCATAGTATCCCGAAGCAGTTTTTGACAAAGCCTGTAACTCGAGTTATTTTTATGCTCGAATGATCAAAGAAGACCGAGTCTTCGTGGAACAAAAATCCATACCTGCGACAAATGATGACGAGTTGTCTGACTACTTTAGTAGATTGTCTTTAGCTTGAAAAAGACATAAATTTTTAAATTCATGCAGTTAATTTAAAGAATATTGTAAATTTTAATCAGAGCTTAAATTTATTATTAAATTTAATTCATTAGTGGTTCTGATTTTTTATAACTTGTTATATTATGTCTGCATAATTTTCAGAACCAATACTCAGCCTGCTGAAAATTTTGATATGCAATTATTAAATATTCTGAATCTCGCATACAAAACCAACTGATGTTTTAACATAATCTACTATTGACCTTGCATACACTACCCACTGATGTTCTAACATATCAAACAACTGATCTCGCATACACAAAATCAGTGATGTTACACTATTTCAAAATGTCTGCATTATATATCTCTGATTGTTAAAAGGTGGAGGTGGGAAGAGGTGATGGAACAGGCAGATAATGAATCAGAGTCATGTGTTCGTCCTGAATCTCTTAAGCCTGGCTGTTCCCATTGGAAGGACCAGGAGGTTCCAAGTTCTCTCCTCGGTGTGGATAGCAAGGACGATTTCGAGCCTAGCCCAAAGCGTCCAAAATGATCCTGGATTCTGTGATGCGCCCTTTTTTTTATCGATATTGCGCACATTGTTTTAAAAAGTTGCGATCTCAGAATTATCGATCGACTTATAATTACTCGAACAGTAATGTATCTAAATTTCTTATTTTTGAGTAAAAACCTCTCTGCGATTACAAAAAAGTAGTAAATATGGAGATACGACTAAAAGGGATTAAAAATCGAATGAAATATTTCATTTTTCTATAAATGTATTACATCTTAAGTTATAAGTGATTGCTTAAGTTATAAGCGGTCATGCACACTTACCTCTCTTGGTTAGTATTGTCCAGAAATTTTCTTCTAATCGCCAAATTTACGGATTTTATGAAATTTCCTTTGCTTTTACCAAAGATTGGGAACCACTGCACGATTTCCCAGTTTGTGAATGTCAATACTTGAAGATATTTTCAGTTTAAGATTGCAAATCAATTGAGCAATCGTGACAGAAGGTAGCCACTTTCGGGGAGAGGGGGGTGGGCTGTACATACATAACTTCATCAACATTTTGCTAATTTTGACCCCCCCCCCCTATCACCATCACCTGATGAAATAGTTAACAGTGTCAATTTTTTTTCTTTTTTTTCGTCTGCTTCGGAATAGCATTCAGAACCACGGGGGTTGAAAAGCGGTTTTGAAATTTTGCGCTTATATTTCACGTTTTGATCGAGTTTTAAATATTTTCCGGAACAAGTACAGCTTATGCATGAATTCTTTTCTCTATTTTATTGCATCATCATGCACATTTCCATGTTATTATTAAAATGTAAATCATTTATTTTAATTAATAAGTAGATACGAATTTTCTAGTATGTATTTCTCGAATAGCAATTGGTATAAAATAAATCGAAAGTATTTTGTGTATGCATTTACCTTTATTTATGCTGCATCAAGTGATGAAATATAAACAAATTTGCTATTTGCTAGCTGCAATACTTGTACACCATGTGATTTGCAATGTGAAATCCTATTAATATTGTCCATAAGAAAATAATTTTAAATGTATGATGTAATTTTCACCCTTTTAGGGGCAAAGCACTTCCATTGCTAAAATGTTGAAATGAATGATTGGCACCATAATTTACGTACAAATTTATTTGCAAATAACAAAAAGTGCTTTTTCACATATGTAATAAATGAAAAAAAAATAATAATAATAAAGCAAAAATCTTGGCGCCATTATCGCATTTGAGAATTAAAATTAAGTGGTTACATAAACATATCACCGTCCCTGAAAGGGTTAAATGCGTTTCGTGTGCAAAAATTTAATTACAGCTTTTATTTCCCCACTCTTTTAATATTCACGTGTAAATATATTATTCCATTTAAAAGTGTTTGGGAATATCAGTAATTGAACTTTTTAAATATATGGCCTAATTTTACCTATTAAAAGTTTTTCACGCATAATAATTTAATTAATTTAGGCATCTTTCATATGACAACATGAATTTTACATATTACGTATTTGTCCCCATTAAATGCGGTTCGCGAGTAATAATTCAATTATTTTAAGATTTTCTTACTTTTTTAATATTCACGCGTAAATACAATTTGTATGACATACTTTCCATATTTTCTGCTTTTAACAATTGATCATTTTATTGTTATTTTAAAGTTTCATTTCTGTTTTTAACAGTAACGTGTAAATACATTTTTTATTTGAGAGGAAACATAATTCTTTCTGCTGTTTTACAAATTATCATCAACATAAAAAATTACCCTTTCTAAATATGAAATGAATTCTCTTGAAATAATGAAAATTCGAATAAAAGTTTGAAAAAAAACCCTTCGTAAAATTAGTAAAATTAAAAAAAAATTAAGCGCAGTATTCACACCACTAGCTTGAGAAGTATATCCCTAGAAATATGTATTAAACTCCTATGCATAGCTTTGTTTCTAAAAAACTTTTTTAATGGACCTATTCTGATCGACTTTAACATTGAAAATCACTTTAAATAGTTCTTCGATTTAAGAATTGTATACTTTAGCGTGTTTATATAAGATTTCTCTATAATACTACCAATTTTCATATTTTTGTGTGAAGTAGTTTTCTTAATATTAGCGAAGAAAGACCTCCGGTCACAAAAAAATTCATTTACACCGGCGGCGGTGGTGTATATTTTTTTTAGAATAGAGAGAAATCTGACAGAAAGGTCTTTTTTTCCCCTTTTATTTTTTTTCTAGTAACACAAAACTAAGTAGAATTTTTTTCAATATTTGTTTAATCTGTAGAAAATACTATTACTACTACTACTACTACTAATACTAATAATGTAATAATAATAATTATTATATAATAATTATTATATATTACTATTATTGCGAGTCGACACACTAATAACGTGGCGGATTCGACGAATGGAAATGTTTAAAAGACAGTGATTGACTGAATTTATAAAAAGCTAAGAAAAATAATTACAATATTTAATCAATATTATATTGGCTAACCTAACTCTTAAAACAAATATTATTTTTAGCTAAAGTTTAACACTAGAAAGACCGGAATTTTTACTCCCGTTTCATAAAAATATTTAATACCAGAATTTTTATTTAAACTGTTTGAGTTATTCGATTAACCCTTTACTTCTTTGTATCATTTAAACTTAATTCCTAAAGAAATTTCTCAATCGAAACAAAATACAGTCGAACCTCGTTATGCCGACACTTTAAGGACCAGAACAAAGTGTCGTCATAAGCGGGTGTCGCGGTAACCAGAGTTGGAGAAAAATGTTTATAAAAAGCTGTATTTTTAAGTAATGTAAGACCATTTTGAAATTCATAACTAGTCTTGCAGTTTCAAGCAATAAAACATTATTAAACAAAATAAACACAAAAAAATTTGAAAAGAACAAAAATCATATTTATGGTGACTTGTTTTTTATTGTTACATGGAATATTAATGAATTAAGGTTTGCGTATCCCTAGATGTGCGTCCTACAATTCTTTTTTCAATATTATACAGTGAATTGATCAATATTCGTTGTTTCAGAAATGGATGTTAGATAATTTCTGATCGTTTCAATGCAATGCAATGCTTCGGTTTTAGTCGGATGAAGAATGCCTTGTAACCAAAAGAAAGCGCCACCTGACCAGAACAAAAAGACCGCGAGTAGACTGAAACGTCCATCTGGAGCTTAAGTGGGCCATTCATAGAGTTTGGGTTCATTTATTCAGATATAGGATTGAAGTAAAATTTCTGATTTGTCTCAATGGGTATTTTAGACACTTTTGTGACAAGTTTGGTTAAGATATTTCTTACCGCTTAATTTCCGTGCTTATAAGATGAATTATGAAAAATGGACAATTTTTCTAAACCGTCGGGATATCCGGAGTTGAAGATTATACAACGACGTAAAATCCGGAGTTTATTTACATTAAAATCATATACGGAACATCGAGACTTTGAAAAACTGACGTGATAAGCGGAGTGACGTGAAAACCGGGTGTCGGGATAACGAGGTCCGACTGTATATTTATTTGGTAGGGGCGAAAATGGCCCCTCACCATCATTCTAGTGTTAATTTCAACTTTTATAATTATTGAGGCATTAAACTTTATTTATATACGTTACAATTAACATGCAATTAAGATAAAGAAATTATGAAGTTACGAATCATTATTATTACTATTATTATCATCCATGCATTAAATATTCGCGATAAAGACATTTCTTAATCATTTTTAGCAAAGAAGATTGTTACAAATTCATTTTTAATTGTCTGAAAACCATACGAATTTCTCACTTGTATTTCAGACGAAGCATATAAAATACAAGTATTAAAATTTAATAATTTAGTACTTATACAAAATAACCATATTTGTTTCTAGCTGAAAAAAATAAAATTTGATGGAATTTTTCAAGTTGAACTGTTAAGAAAGATAATCAACAGGAAACGATTAATGGTTTTCAGAAGTGCCATCTTGAGAATAACCATCACCCAGAACCTCGTTGAGTATTTGTAATTAGCGACCACCTGGATCTTGCTTGAAGATGTTTGGGGGAGAACATTTTTTTGAAAAGGATCGAAATATCGCATTTGTGAAGATCAGCATTTGCGTTTTTTGTGTTGTGTTTTTAACATTCTTTTTTCGCTTCATACATGTCATCCCTTTCGTTAATAGGATCTACCAAGAAACTGCAGGGGGTTTTGGGGAGATTTTTCGGCGAAAGAGGAATAAATCACTTGGGATTGGTCACTTAGACCTAATGAGGGGAGGATTCTATGAGGTAATAAGGGGAAGGCATATGGATACGTAATGGTTTGTTTTTTAAGGTAAATACTAGATGGAAAAATTAGAATTTTGTAGTGTTTTTGTTTTATTTTTTATTTATTTATTTGTAATTGTCTTACGCGTGTGCATTTAAAAGTTAATTTAATATTTAAATGAATGAAATAAATATCTTTAAGAATTTTATTTAATTTAAGAAGAATTTAAGAATGAATTTAAGAATAATTATGATTTATATATAATTAAGAATAATTAAGATATAGATATAAATTTAAGAATAATTAAATTATAAAAAAAACATTTTTAGAGGTTTTATTCCGTTAAACAAATTTTCTTATTAGAAATTATAATGTAATTACATGCGTTGCGTTAATTTATATAATATATATTTTTAACATGGAAAAATTTATTTTAATAATTAAAAAGTTGCTAATTAATAACTTATTAATAATTCTAATTAATTAGAATAAGAATTTATTTTAAGTTGTTTTGATGATTTAAAGGAGGACATATATTTAATGAGTATGTTGCAATATTAATTTGTTACTTATCAATATTTTTAATTTAAAAATAAAATAAAAATATTTATTTAGATATTTTTTTTTCTTTTGGAAGATAATTTTTAAATGGGATATATTTGGGAATATTTCTTATAAATTTAAGATTGCTTATTAAATAAAATAAGTGAATTTCAGAGGTTTTTCTCTGAATACAATTTTCCCTTTAGGAATTATAATGTAATTAAACGTGTTAATTCAATAAATATATATTTATAACATAAAAAACTAAATTTAATAAAAATCTAAGTTGGTAATTAATCACTTGTAATTAGAATATAAGTTCATTTTTTGTCATTTGAAGATTTAATATAGAATATATTTTTAGTGATTATGCAGCAAAAATGATTCTTTTACTTATCAACATTTTTCAATCATCAAATAAAATAAAATATTAACTTATCATTTTTGGGGGGTAAATAATTAATAATTTGATTTTTAAATAGAATAAGAAACATAACTATTGCTTTTAAAATGAATATATAGTTAGAAAATAAATAATTTATGAAGGTTTTTTTTCTACGATTAAGTTTATTTTAAATAAGACTTTTAAGGAGCGATTTAAAAAACTCTGTTGACGATTCAAATAATTGTAAGTCCATTTTAAAATGAATTCAATAACAGCTTTTTTAAAATAAATAAATATAGGCTATTTTTGTCACTTTTTTTTGTTGTTTATCACGATTAGAATTTCATCTGAAATACATGAAATATACATATCTTGTCAAAACTCAAACTCAAACAAAATTAAGAAAAAGAAAAAAAAAAAATGTCGGCTAAGGCTAAAAATTCCGAATTTGGATAGGTGCTGGCAAATCTAATCCGGCCACTATGAAAAATCACATATCGGTCCTGTGTCATTTGCCGGTGTAAGTCTCTTGCCGATATATAACCATCAGGGGACCGATTACGGTAACCGGCAATCGAAAATGCAAATTCTTAAGTTTCAATTGCCGTTATGCTGACACTTCACCGAAATCACTGTGCCCATGCCGACACTTAACCGACATTGCCGGCTGCGGTCCGATTGTGTGACGAAAGGTATGTGTTTGCTGGATATATTTTTTTTTTCTGATGCATTTTTTTAACGGAATAACAAACCTGCTAATATACGAAATACAGCTTAGGAAATGTTTATACAATAAAAACAAGTTTTAAATTTTTATATATAAACATAAGAATAAATACATTTTGCGGTTTATAAAGACCAAGTGCTTCTAAAAATTAACCCCTGATGTTTTCTTGAAAAATAACTTCCGTTAACGCAGCAAAAAACAATGACAGTTTTATAATATTATAATATTTTTTTAAAAAGGTATTCTTGCCTGTATTCGTGAATCTTAGGATGGACGATTTTCCGTAAGTTAGAAAAGTTTCTAATCGGTTTTACGGCGTAATTAATCAAAAACCGCTGTGAGGGTAACAGTATCAGACGGCAAAACAGATAAGCTCTGCAATAGTACCGTGAGTTATCACTATTGATGAAATAACAATTATTATAAAATTTCACTTTTTTTACCAAATGGCAAAAAAGATTTGTTAGTGTTGGGCTTAACCAGGTTTCTCAACCCAGCATCAACACGAAATATTGTTTTTACGGACGCTGTCAACTGGCATGTGATTATTTTTATGCTCAACAAACATTTTAAACAGACAAACAAGAGAAATTATCAAGGCAAAATGAAAATTATTTGTTACTCTTGCATGCATAAATTCTTTTACGCAACTGTAAAAGAGTGCTTGAGACTTGATAGCAAGGAAAAAAAACAAACAAAAAAAAACTGATATTTCGTATTGATATCAAGTTGAGAAAACTGGTCACAACTCTGTGAAAACTAATAGGAGACATTTCCGAAAATTACGTGTAACAAAAGAATATTCGAAGGAATTTGCTTCAGAAATGCTTCTTTAAATCTATAAAATCTGTTTTTATGAGGTTTATGAAGATAGAGGTAGGCTTTGTGGAATCGACGTTAATTTGGCAATTGTTACAGTATATTTTAGCAAGACTTCTTTATAAACGAAAAAGCATTTCTCTGTCTTTGCAGTAGAGGAACCAAAAAACTTAAACGTGGCTGACTATCATTTTATAGAATCTATCAGTGCTAAGCCTACTTTTTACCCTACAGCAAAATATACTGTGACCAATATCTTTTTTAGGTAGCTTTCTTTACAAAAAGTCCTTCCGGCAGTGCCGGGAGGAAGAGTTAGCTTTCAAATACCTTATTTTAAAAAAGCCAACTTATATTATTCAAACACACGAAGCTCAATTTAGTGGAAACCGAATATAGGAGATTCAATACTAATTTTTATCAATACTAAATCATTATGAATGAGAATTTCACGAAATTAGTCAGCTTTATCCAAGCCGCTTTTATTTAAAGTAACTTATATTTGGCTGAGATATTGATGTATACTATCCACATGCTTTCTCACATGGAAATAGGCGAATACGTGTGTTATCGCGTGACAAATACAAGATCGTTTCAAAATGTTAGCCATACTAGAATTCAAAGTGCTATAATTCAACCATTTTTTAAGATATAAACAAAAGAACAAATTTTCAGAAACGAAATCTGCTCCGGAATCTTTGTATCAAGACCAAACACATAAAAAAATCTTTTTCATTTTCCAATTTTTTAATACCTCATTTTAAATTTTAAATTTAATTTTTTTTATGGCAACCCTTTTGAAACAAGATGGCGAATAAAGCTGGCCAACGAACTCGGTCGAGACATTGGTATGTACTATGTACAGACCAAGTAACATCCAAATCGGTTCATAAATACGCTTGTTATCGCGTAACAAAAATCAGGTCGTTTTAAAATGTCAGCCACAATAGAAATTCAAAACGCTATAACTCTGCCATTTTTTTAGATATAGACAAAACAAAAACTGTTCCGGGATCTTTGTATTAAGGTCAAACACATACAAAAAAAATCTTTTTCATTTTCTAATATTTTGGTATCTCATTTTAAATTTTAAATTTTAAAAATTTTTTTAAATGGGCGCAATTTTGAAACAAAATGGCGGATGAAGCTGGCCAACGAACTCGGTCGAGATATTTGTATGTACTATGTACACACCAAAGTACATCCAAATCGGTTCATAAATACGCCTTTTATCGCGTGACAAAATTCAGGACGTTTCAAAATGTCAGCCACGCTAGAAATTCAAAATGCTATAACTCAGCCATTTTTTAAGATATAGACGAAACAAAAACTGCTCCGAAATCTTTGTATAAAGGTCAAATACATAAGAAAAAAATATTTTTCCATTTTCAATTCTTTGGTACCACATTTCAAATGTAAAAGTTTTAAGAAAATTTTAAATGGCCGCCATTTTGAAACAAAATGGCGGATGAAACTGGCCAACGAACTCGGTCGAGACATTGGTATGTACTATGTACATACCGAATTACATCCAAATCGTTTCATAAATTCGAGAGTTACAGTATGACAAAGGTCAGATATATATATATATATATGGATATATATATATATATATCAACTTTTGAACGGAGGGTGGTTTCGGGGTCTGGGGGTCATGATCGATGAAAATATACCAAAATTTTTTGAAATCGCTTTCCTCCGAACGGCTGCAATAGGTAGCTTTTTGTAATGAAAGCTACCTAAAAAGCTACCTATTGCAGCCGTTCGGAGGAAAGCGATTTCAAAAAATTTTGGTATATTTTCATCGATCATGACCCCCAGACACCGAAACCACCCTCCGTTCAAAAGTTGATATATATATATATATATATATATATATATATAGATAGATCTGACCTATGTCACACTGTAACTGCCGTAATTATGAACCGATTTCGATGTAATTCGGTGTGTACATAGTACATACCAATGTCACGACCGAGTTCGTTGACCAGCTTCATACGCCGTTTTGTTTCAAAATGGCGGCCATTTAAAATTTTTTAAAAAATTTAAAACTTGAAATGTGGTACCAAAAAATTAAAAATGGAAAAATATTTTTTTCTTATGTATTTGACCTTTATACAAAGATTCCGGAGCAGTTTTTGTTTCGTCTATATCTTAAAAAATGGCTGAGTTATAGCATTTTGAATTTCTAGCGTGGCTGACATTTTGAAACGTCCTGAATTTTGTCACGCGATAAAAGGCGTATTTAGGAACCGATTTGGATGTAATTCGGTGTGTACATAGTACATACAAATCTCTCGACCGAGTTCGCTGGCCAGCTTCATCCGCCATTTTGTTTCAAAATGGCGGCCATTTAAACTTTTTAAAAAAATTTAAAATTTGAAATGTGGTACCAAAAAATTGAAAATGAAAAAATATTGTTTTCTTATATATTTGACTTTTATACAAAGATTTCGGAGCAGTTTTTGTTTCGTCTATATCTTAAAAAATGGCTGAGTTATAGCATTTTGAATTTCTAGCGTGGCTGACATTTTGAAACGTCCTGAATTTTGTCACGCGATAAAAGGCGTATTTATGAACCGATTTGGATGTAACTTCGTTTATACATAGTACATACAAATATCTCGACCGAGTTCGTTGGCCAGCTTCATCCGCCATCTTGTTTCAAAATGGCGGCCATTTAAAAAAATTAAAAAAAAAATTAAATGAGATACCAAAAAATTGGAAAATGAAAAAGATTTTTTTGTATGTGTTCTACCTTAATACAAAGATTCCGGAACAGTTTTTCTTTCGTCTATATCTAAAAAAAATGGCTGAGTAATAGCATTTTGAATTTCTCTTGTGGCTGACATTTTAAAACGACCTGATTTTTGTCACGAGATAACAGGCGTATTTATGAACCTATTTGGATGTAACTTGGTCTGTACATAGTACATACCAATGTCTCGACCGAGATCGCTGGCCAGCTTCATTAGCCATCTTGTTTCAAAAGGGTTGCCATTAAAAAAAAAATTTAATTTAAAATTCAAAATGAGGTATTAAAAAATTGGAAAATGAAAAAGATTTTTTTTATGTGTTTGGCCTTGATACAAAGATTCCGGAGCAGTTTTTGTTTCTGAAAATTTGTTCTTTTGTTGATATCTTAAAAAATGGTTGATTTATAGCACTTTGAATTTCTAGCATGGCTAACATTTTGAAACGATCTTGTATTTGTCACGCGATAACACACGTATTCGCCTATTTCGATGTAAGAAGGCATGTGGATATTATACATTAACACCTCGACCAAGTTCGCTGGCCAGATTCATCAGCCATCTTGTTTCAAAATGGCGCCCATTAAATCAAAAAATATATATATATTTAAAGTGAGGTGCAAAAAAATTAGAAATTGAAAAAGGTTTCTTTCTTAAGTATTTGATCTTGATATAAGGATTCAGGAGCATTTTTTGTTTGTCTTTACCTTAAAAAATGGCTCCGATATAGCAGTTTCAATTTCTATTGTGGGTGACATTTTGAAAAATCTGATTTTATGCATGCGACAGCACTCCTATATATTAACCGATTCCGATGTGAGTGAGCATGTGCACAGCAATTACTAAGGTCTCGACCAAGTTCACTGCTTAGCCTCATCCACCATGTTGTCTTAAAATGACAGGCACTTTAAGAAATTACCGAATTTGTCAGCCAAATATAAGTTACTTTAAAGAAAAGCAGCTTGGATAAAGCTGACTAATTTCGCGAAATTCTCATTCATTATATTGATAAAAATTAGTATTGAATCTCCTATATTCGGTTTCCACTAAATTGAGCTTCGTGTGTTTGCATGATATAAGTTGGCTTTTTTAAAATAAGGATTATGAAAGCTACCTCTTCCTCCCGGCACTGGCCGGAAGGACTTTTTTCATTTGTAAAGCTATTAACCATGGTCTGAACAGTATTTACACCACATTTTGTATCGTAATTTTTTCAATCAAGTTGTAAGTAATCCTACTTTAATCATGGATACGTTCTACATTACTTTCATTGCTAAAGTACCAATGAATGATTTAATTAAAATCACATTCATAATAAAAGAAATAAATTACGAGAACATATTTTATTAAAGACGTGATTAAGGAAACAGAAATAATAACCTTAAATAAATATCTTTCATAATTATTTCATTAGAATAGATTACTGTAATAGGTAAATTTATTATAATTCAAAATAAGGTATGATTAATTCATTTTCTTCTGCGTATTTTGTGTCGCTATATCTTAATAGAATTAATTATGTGAAGTATTATTAATTGCATTAGAAGACAAATATTTATGTACAGCATTTAGTTATGAACATATCTTACTGATATGGATATCTTCAATATGAGACTTTTTTTTCTTCATTCAATATTTTGTGGATCCTACATTTTGTATTCGTTTTCTAATTATTTTGTATTATGAACTGCAAAATTATAATGATGTTTTTTTCTTGTAGATGAATTCAGTATAAATGAAGCGTGCTTGATCCGTAATATATTGCAGAATATCTATGAAAAATAGAAGAAATTAATTCTATCTTATCTAATTACAGTTTTATTATAACTACTTATTCTTAAAAAGAACGATTATTAATCTTTATACTTAACCATTTTAAATTCATTCAGTTTGATTTATTTAAATGAGAGAGAAATTTAATACTTTTCCATATAGATTACTTTCGTTCTTTCCTTTATTTCAAAGGTATAATTTTCGGAAATTAAAGAGATTAATTATTGATAGTCAAAGCGGATACATTTGGTTATATTTTGGTTCGAATATGTATCTTTGAATTCATTGTTAGTTTAAATCATATTAAAAATAAACTACGAGGAAGATTATTATTCAAATGAAGCATAGGTATATTTTTTTAATTTTTGCTTTTGTAACGAATAAAATATAGCATATATACATTAATTTCATATATATTTCATTATATTACATTATATATGTTGCTTTCTGTTGTGCTCGTGAATTTAAAATTTAATCTTTAAAAATTTTATAACCACTTAGAACAATTTTTTTGTAAAGAATTACAAATACTACTGCTACTAATAATAAAAACATGTAACGACATAGCATTTAAATGTTCATGTCTAGTGACAGTTGTTGCAGTTTTGAGCGCTGTTTACGTAGATGCCGTTATATAAGCGTAGCGACGTATGAAAATGGCGAGTGCACGGCTGAACCTTACGTCCAAACTAGGGCGAAAACATTCTAGAACTTCGTGAATCGCTTGGACGAGTTCTATTAACCAAGTGAGATATGTCGACAAATAATACTTTTGTGACGATGGCATGCTTGAAAAAAATGCTTTTCATCTGTTTTTGTCTATAATCGTGCCCACGAATTACATTTTATTTCACATATCTTGCCACTGTAGATATATAGAGGTACTCTACAAGACAAAGTCATACGGCAACAAACAATCGCGACCAACGACATACAAGGCCAGTTAATGACTTTTAAAATATCATACGAAGTGGATAATCTTTACACGTCGATTGGCACAAAACGATGGGTGCGTCGCCAATCACCATGTAAATATAATCTACTCCGTGTAACATTTTAAACGTCATGAACTGGCCTTGTATGTCGTTGGGAACGATACAATATTCTAAATATAGAATGGAATTATATTTTTCTTCGAAAAGAAATTATCTTGTACAAATTTAAATGTTTATTGGTACAATATCTTTCAAAAGTGAATTGTAAAAAGTTACCAAAAATCTTTGATTTAAATATTTCAACGTCTAAAATGCTGTTCGTGATTTCAAATACTGTAAAAAAACGCAGCTAATCAGTTTATACGTTCTATTCATATTAGTTACTTGCGCAAAATTTCTTATCGTAAAAAATAAATGACGCTTTGCATCTTTAAAATTGTTTAATTTCTCGTAGCTCGTACAGCTTTCGAAATCACTGTTTAACATCTTTTCCGATTTGGAGTGTTGTAATCACGCTTGTCGAAGAAAGCATGGTAAATTTACAATGTCGGGGAATTAATTTTATCACTAGTGCGATCGCGTTTAAATGTTTGTCATAAATAATTCCATTTTTAATCAAGCATTTATTTGGTAATTTTCCGTATTCATTTGATGAAAAAACTGTTTGTACCAAAACGTATGTGGATCACAATTATTTTCAGTTTGTAAACTTTTGTAGATAAGACTCTAGAGAAATGGTAAAGGGATAGACGATATAGAAATGTATAAATTAATTTGGTATAAAATCAGTAAAAATTTTATTTGTAGTCTTTTTCTGCAGTAGATCAAGTAGACATTGCAATCCTCATATGTAAATAATTTCTATCAGCTTTCTCAATTAGTTGTGATTGATATGAATAATAATGATTAAAAAAAATATTTCAAAGATTGCGAATTAGATGAGTTTTAGTGAAAGTACTTTTTAATAGATTTTTTTCTACAGTTATCAATGATTGTTTTATTTAATAAAAAAGTGTAGATATAAATTTCCATGAAATTAGTCATAAGTCTCTTCATTATGCAAGGATAAAAACACCACTGACATGACAAAAAATCACCTTTGTAAATTAGAAATATAGATACATAATTTTTTATACTTATAAAGTCCTTAATAATTGAAGTTTGAAAATATAACCAACTTTAACTCAGATTTTTACCAATTGCTATAATCTGTTTTAATCCTTAATATTTGTCCAAATGAAAAGTTTAAGTTGATAGGAATTATTAATGTAACATTACTCTATTATTTATGAAATTTCACTGATAACCGCTTAAAATTCCTTCACCGCGTATGTCTAAAAATATATTTTTCATGCTTTGTAAATTCTATATTATCTGCTATTTCATTAGAGAAATACCTATTACGTAACAACGGTGAAAGTTCTCAATAAAAAAAGGTTTGATTTTAAATTAATTTTCTGTGTGGATTATTTAAAACATACTAATTAAAATTATGAAATTAATCAGTTTACAGGAGCTCAAATCTCCTACTCTAAAATTGTATTCAAAATTAATATTTAGTATTTCCTGTGCTTGTTTCTTTTGTGGTATATATTAAATATTTTAGAGATATTTTATTTAACTTTTATTTAAATTATTCTGGTTACAGTATTATAACGAAAATTCAAATATGTTATAGAAATACAGTCAACTCTCTTTAAGGCAGATGTGTTAGACGGAAATCTGTCTAACTCGGGAAAATTTTCAAGTCCCTGCGAAGCCATACACATTGAGTAAAATTTATCTAAGGCGGAATATTGTCTGCTGCGGTAAACTTTCTTGGTCCGAATGATTCTGCCTTAGACAGAGTTTACTGTATAAAAATTAGTATCTAATAACTTACGAAATTGAATGTACATTTTTGCGGAAAAATACATGATTTCGATAGAAATGTTAAGACTGTAAGGTCAACTAAGATTAAATTTTCAGTCTCACATGAAGCTACAAACTCAAACTCTGCTAATTCCCACAAATATAATGAAGGTCTACTTAATATATGATGCAAAATTTTATGTAAATATGTTACTGTCTCCAAAGTAAATAAAGTCTGAGACAATATTTGTATCATTGATAACAATTGATTGATAATGCATTCTAAAACATCAAAGATCGATATAATGCTGCACATAAACAGTGCACGTCCATCTCTCTTCCAAAATGCAACTGTAATATAACTTTTATTGAAATAGATCCACCTATCAATCTGAATGTATCTCGATCTTTTGAGAGTAATATAGATTCTTCGAATACATGTAATATTTGTCAATATTTTGGAAATTCTATACCAATAGTCCTGTTTACATTTATTCATCTCTATATAACTAAGAACTGTTAATAGGGGAGTTTTAGAAAATGCCGATCCTCTGTCTCTTTGAACATTTACTTTAAATGGCGTATTTAAAAGGCATCATCGATAAACGCTTAATTGAACGCTAAATGGAAGTAGGCATGTTCACCGGTTATTTAATTAAGCTGGAGATTTACTTTGAATGTTATTGCAGAAGGAACTTATCAAATACATTTTACCAAGGAAGAGTTATTTGCGATTTTATGCCTCTAATTACAGAAAAGAGAATCGAGATTTGTATAGATAAAGATTTATACTCATTTTATGATCAGATATTAGTTTATGTATTCGTTTACAGGGCAAAATAAAACTAAATTCTTGTAGAATTAATAGCCATTTATGGATTACTACATAAGTGAATTTTAGTTTAAATTTAAAAATTTTAGTTTTGTAGATAATACACTGCAATGCAAAAATATACATACTTATTAGAATTTAACAATTTTGAAACAAATGTTGACTTTGTGAAAAAAAATACATTAAATGAATATAGGTGCCAATTTAAATAATACAAAAGGAAAAAAAATGAATAGCATAAGAAAAATGCAGAAGTTGTGTCTCCTTTCCAATACAAAAGTATACATATGCAGAATAAAAAAAAGACATTAATGTTTGTTTTGTAGTTACAAAAGGAAACTATTTATTATAATATAAGGACGTCCTTGATTTTGGTTGATGTTATAACCCAGGATGTCATGTTTTCAATTAGATTTATTAACCTAGGTTTGTCAATTTCATCCCTGCAAAACCATTAAAACGTTCTGTCGGTGCAATCGGAATTTTGTGACCTTGTTTTTGGAAAAATGAAACCTGCTCCATGTCTGAAACCTAGACATAAATGAAGCCCGATTCCAATTTTTTCGTAGTAACATGGCTTCAAACTGGAAAGACATAAGGTCTATCTTTTTTCTTCATAAATTAAGGATAACAAACAGATTGCAAAATAAATCTTTTATGTTTCAGATTATTTTTCAGATTGTTTTAAAGGAAATTCAATCTTAACGCACCTGATGGTTTCACATTTTACTGGCGCGATTTAAGAAAAGATCAGAGGTGCTTTTCTAAAAGAAACTTTGGAGAAGGTAGCTTAATGGTATGTGGGGCATATATGTGGTAAGCTTCAGTTGCCCTTTAGAACATCTAAAATTTATAGTATTGAGTACCAACAGATATTGCAAGGTCACTTTATCCAGTATGATCGGTGATTAAGGAAAGTAGAGTCACTTTTCAGCACGACAATGCATCAGTACATACAAGTCGCGGTACATGTGACTGGTGGAAGGAACAAAAAGTTGGTGCTTTTATTTGACCATCTTATTGTCCAGATAGATTGAAATCCTATAGAGAACTTGTGCGGAATGTTAATTTTCAAAATTTTGCCCACAATAAACAATATGAAAGCAAAGACTTGCTACGTTGATCGATGTTAAATGCATGGGATTAAATTGACAACCTACGTTGATAAATCTCATTGAAAGTATTTCATCTAGGATTTATGACATCATCCGACGTTACGGACATAATTGTAATTATTAGTATATTTTTGTAAATACAAAAGCAAATATTAAAGACTTTTTTATGATGGATATGTAAACATTTGGTTTGACAAGAAACCACATTTTCTGTATTTTTTATGCTATTAATATGTCAAATTTATTCCGATACAGTATTATTTTCTACGAGGTTGTATGTATAGGTTATGAAAACAAATGTATACATATATGTCACAATTTAGTTAATTCAGTAATAAAGAAAATTATGTTTCATACTTTCCTGGAACGGAATATCGAAGTTATAATATCAGTGAATAAATCTAATAATTCTAGAATTTAAAATATGGAAGCTGTCAAGAAAAGATATCGATTTCGTAAACAGATTAACCTGCATAAGGAAGTGATGCAAAAACATTGAAATGAATTTCAAAATTGTAAAATGTTACTCGTCGAAAAAAAAAATTTAATAAAAAAAGTAGACAGATTGTAGTTTTAAATGTCAGTTGTTCTTACTTTTTGTACTCTACGTATGTATTTAAAATTATGAAATATGTTTCATACTTCTTTTTTATAGCTTCCCCAAGGATGAATTCCAATTGACAGAAGTATATCACCAAGTTAACAAGTAAAATCTTGTTCAATGGTCTGAAGTCCTAAGCAAACAGCACATGTTTGCAATATTGCTTTTCGTTGATGTTCCAGAAGATATTTTATGTGTTTTTCTCAAAATTGCATGTTTCATTTTCTTTTCCTTAATTGTTTGTATAAGTTTTTATAAATATGGAAAAAAAATATCTGATTTACCTAGTACCGACATGGATGCATTCTCATATTATTTAAAGCTGGCGATTTTACTAAATAAATAATTATACAAAAATGGCCATAATATGAAACTGTATGTTGCTAATGATATAACTATATGGAGATGCAACATGAAAAGTTGTGAAAAAGTAAACCTCCGTTTATGAAATCAGTTTAGAGATTTGAGAATACCGTTTGTAACGGCTTAAAGGTGTATGTAAATTATTGGGCAAAAGAACTAAATTTCATAAAGTGGTAAGAAACAAATAAATAGGGGGGGGGGGATGCGAGAATTGATTGGAACATGTACATGGGCTGTGTGCTCCCTACACATATTACAAAAAATTATTGCTGAATTTGATGGTACGAATAAAATTTTTGAGACAATAATAATTTTTATTTGTAAGACAAAAAAGAAACAGCGGCAGTGTATTCCCGTAACAGTGAATTTATAGAGGCGTATTTCGCGAAAGAGGCGAATCCTTTCTCGTTTAAATCAGAAATTGAAACGTTAGTAGCTAATCGAAAAAGTTGCAAACGTATAGAAGATGTATAAGGGAAATTTTGTGAACTAATAATATATGTTCACACACAAAATGTTGCAATGATATGGAGTTTTGCTAAGTGACACAAACAACAAGAAGACTCAGTTTGGCCTCATCTCGAATCATTACATACAGAATTTATGGGGAGAAAATACTTAAGAAAAAATTTTGTTAATAAATTTTTGAAAGGAAATTTGAAAATATGGCTTATAATCTAAAGGAATAATATCAAAGCTATAAAAAGAAAGTACCATACAATTTTCTACGACAATCGCTCTAGGTAGGGAAAAATGCTAAAAATGTATATACGTGGAGAACAATTAAGATATCACTCAGTGGGATATAAATTTGGAAGATATTATTTCATTCTTTGTTTATGCAAAATAATTAAAATTACTTTTCAGAATATTCTACATTTTGTAATTAACCTTTTGAGGAAGGTTGTTTTAACTTTCGACCATGAATTATTACTTCAACATAAAAATGTCAGTTGTTATTTAATGTAGGAAAATATAATATAACCACGAACAAAAATATACAATAAACGCTTCCGATATACCCACAATTCCAAAATGCGTTTTTTATATACAGAAACTCCTGAAATTAATATATTTTGAAATTTAAAGAAGCATTTATAAAAACAAAGTCCTTTTTTATGCCACTGATTTTCGCAAACTTTTCCGAATTGATTTGATAGCGTCTTATTCAATTTTCTCTTTTTTTTTTTTTTTTTTTTTTTTTAGGATGCTATCAATACTCTACTAAACCTTTTTGTTGTTCAACAAATACGTTTTAGAGACAATCATGATAAATTTATAGCACTAACATTAGAACTAATATTAATATTATTTTGTTAATCTTCTATGTATAAATTCAACTACGCAGCTGATAATGTGAAAATGTTTAATTGAGAATTACTAGCATCCTAAAAACTATTATTTCAATTTAAGAAAACTGATTAATACAATATTGAAACTACTGAGAAAGTCTATGAAAGTTATTAGCAGCAAAAGAATCATCTTTTTTTTAAATGCTGTTATAAATCTCGAGGAACTACTGTTTTCTCACGCCTCTAAAGATAAAAAAAGCTTTACGGAATTATGGTTAAACCGGAAGAGGAAGATTATGGTGTATTTTCGTTCGTGGTTATATTTTCGTAGATTAATATTTGTCTTTTTTTACAATGTTCCTAAAAGACACAAATTAACCTCAAAAATTAAAAAAAAACTCTTTGTTCATGAGTAATATTAATCATAGCACCTATAAATATAGGTTAACTAGCAAACCCCGCGGCTTTGCTCGCGTAATATTTGAAATATGCCAAGTGATATTTATATGTCTAATTTTTATTAAAAGGTACTAACTAAATTTTTATTTTATTAAAAGGTAATATTTTATTTTATTAAAAGGTAATATTTTATTTTATTAAAAGGTTTTTTTTATTAAAAGGTACTTATTACTTTTAGGAATAATTCAAAAATTACTATTTAAAATACAGTTTGATTAAACTTCATTATTACACTGCATTAGGCAGAAATGAGACTTAAATTAATAAAACGAAATAAAATTAAATAAATGATGATTTAGAAAATATTTTGAAACTTTTATGCTCAATTAATACGCTCATTTCAGTATTCGTTTGAAGTTTTGAATTTTTTAGAAACCATCTTCTTACATCTTAAAATTAATTATCATGTCAAATTCTAAGTCCTACCACCTCTCTGAACATAAAGGGCTATGTTGAAACAGGAACTGTCACCATTAATTTGCCAACATTAATTTTGAAATCGGTTTGTTATTTCCTAATATTCCACAGAAACGTAATTTAAAAAGCTTTTAAAGCCCTTTTTTAGAACGTTTGTTGTTCCTGTGAACCCCAGATGGTAGAATTGTAGGATCAGAGACTGTTACCATTGATTCGCAACTATTATTTTTATAATCGGTTTATATTCCCTGAAATTGCATAGAAATCGTAATTTAGGACTTTTTAGAATGCTTTTCGCACCTCCCCTTCGCTTCACCCCTTTTTAATTCGAATTATTTTCGACGTTCCTTCGAGGGCATTTATATTTTATAAGTAACTACCATGTCATATTTAAAGTTTCTAGCATTTTCAGTATCGCAGAAATCGCCATTTAGAATGTTTTTAGCTCCTGCAACCCTCTGGTGGTAGTGGAACAGACATAAAATATAGCTTATGTTTGAGCAGGTTCTATCACCAAAATTTGTCATCATTATTTTTTTAATCGGTTTGGTAATTTATAAGTTTGCTTAAAAATTGTAATTTATAACGCTTTTCATTCACTTCATTTTTGCAAATTTGGAATTTTCTTTCGACTGTTTTTAGAAAGCAGTTGCATCTTGTAAGTAAATACCATGCCATACTTCAAAGTGTCAGACCCCTCAGTTGTGCAAAAAACGCAAATTAGAACATGTTTTGCTTTTGCAATCCTCAGATGGTAGTGACAGCAACATAAAATATAACCTATGTTATAGCAGGGACTGTCACCATTCATTTGCAACCATTACTTTTGAAATAGCTTTGGTATTTCCTTAGATTGAGTAGAAATCGCAATTTAGAATGTTTTTAGGACGCTTTTCGCGCATTTTCACACCTTTTTAAATTTCCAATATTTTCGAAACTGTTCTTAAAGATCATTTATAACTAATAAATATGTACCTTGCCTAAGTTTAAGTTTCTAACCCATACCGATCACAAAAATCGAAATTTAGAACGCTGTTTTGCTCCTGCAACGTCTTGGTGATAGTGATACCGACATAAAATAGCGTCTATGTTAGAGCAGGGGCTGTCAGCATCAATTTCCGACCATTACGTTTGAAAACAGATTCATTCTTCCTGAGATATTGCCGACAAATCGGCATTTAGAACGTTTTTAGAACGCTTTTCGCGCATTTTGCTCCTGCATCTGCTCTGGAGTAGTGGAAACAGATATAAAATATAGCCTATCTTGGAGTAAGATCTGTCACCATCATTTTTACACCATTATATTTGAAATCGGTTCAGTACTTCCTGAGATTGCATAGAAATTGGAATTTAGAACGTTTTTTACAACGTTTTTTGCGCATTTTGACCCCCTTTTAAATTTTGATTTTTTTAGGAAATGTCCTTAGAGATCATTGATATCTTATAACTAACTACCATTCCAAATTTCACGATTCTAGGCCCTTCCGTAGCGCAAAAGCCGCAATTTAGAACGTTTTCTCCTGCACCCGCTTTGGGGTAGTGGCACCGACATAAAACATCGCCTATGTTGGAGCAAGGGTTGTCACCATCATTTTGACGCCATTATTTTTTAGATCGGTTTTGTATATCCTGAGATTGTGTAGAAACCACCATTAGAACGTTTTTTAGAACGCTTTTCGCGCATTTTCACCCCTTTCAAATTTCGAATTGTTTAAGAACTGTTCTTAGAAATCCTTTATATCTAATAAGTAGCTAATATTTCAAATTTCATATTTCTAGGCCTTTCGGTAACACATAAATCGCATTTTTAGAACGTTTTTTGCTCCTGCACCCCCTTTCGGGTAGTGGCACCGACATAAAACATAGCCTACGTTGCAGCAAGGGTTGTCACCGTCATTTTGACAACCTTATTTTGACACCATTATTTTTTAAATCGGTTTGGTATTTCCTGAGATTGTGTAGAAACCACCATTTAGAACGTTTTTTAGAAAGATTTTCGCGCATTTTCATCCCTTTCAAATTTCGAATTGTTTAAGAACTGTTCTTAGAAATCCTTTATATCTAAGAAGTAGCTAATATTTAAAATTTCATATTTCTAGGCCCTTCAGTAACACAGAAATCGCATTTTTAGAACGTTTTTTGCTCCTGCATCCCCTTTGGGGTAGTGACACCGACATAAAACATGGCCTATCTTGGAGCAAGTGTTGTCACCATCATTTCGACACCAATATTTTTTAAATCGGTTTGGTATTTCTTGAGATTGTGTAGAAACCACCATTTAGAACGTTTTTAAGAACGATTTTCGCGCATTTTCACCTCTTTCAAATTTCGAATTTATTAAGAACTGTTCTTAGAAATCCTTTATATCTAATAAGTTACTAATATTCAAAATTTCATATTTCTAGGCCCTTCAGTAACTCTAAAATCACATTTTTAGAACGTTTTTTGCTCCTACACCCCCTTTGGGCTAGTGGCACCGATATAAAACATAGCCTATCTTGGAGCAAGCGTTGTCACCATCATTTTGACACCAATATTTTTTAAATCGGTTTGATATTTCCTGAGATTGTGTAGAAACTACCATTTAGAACGTTTTTTAGAACGCTTTTTGTGCATTTTCACCCCTTTCAAATTTCGAATTGTTTAAGAACTGTTCTTAGACATCATTTATATCTTATAAGTAACTAATATTCAAAATTTCATATTTCTAGGCCCTTCAGTAACGCTAAAATCGCATTTTTAGAACGTTTTTTGCTCCTGCAGCCCCTTTGGGTTAGTGACACCGACATAAAACATGGCCTATCTTGGAGAAAGTGTTGTCACCATCATTTCGACACCAATATTTTTTAAATCGGTTTGGTATTTCCTTAGATTGTGTAGAAACCACCATTTAGAACGTTTTTAAGAACGATTTTCGCGCATTTTCACCCCTTTCAAATTTCGAATTGTTTAAGAACTGTTCTTACACATCATTTATATCTTATAAGTAACTAATATTCAAAATTTCATATTTCTAGGCCCTTCAGTAACGCTAAAATCGCATTTTTAGAACGTTTTTTGCTCCTGCACCCCCTTTGGGGTAGTGACACCGACATAAAACATAGCCTATCTTGGAGCAAGTGTTGTCACCATCATTTTGGCACCAATATTTTTTAAATCGGTTTGGTATTTCCTGAGATTGTGTAGAAACTACCATTTAGAACGTTTTTTAGAACGCTTTTTGTGCATTTTCACCCCTTTCAAATTTCGAATTGTTTAAGAACTGTTCTTACACATCATTTATATCTTATAACTAAATAATATTCAAAATTTCATATTTCTAGGCCCTTCTGTAACGCTAAAATCGCATTTTTAGAACGTTTTTTGCTCCTACACCCCCTTTGGGTTAGTGGCACCAACATAAGATATAGCCTATGTTCTAAGTTGGACTAACACCATCAATTTGATACCACTACTTTTGGAATCGGTTCGGTAGTTCCAGAGCTTACCTCCGACAAATAAACAATTTTTTCCTCTTTATAATAGGAGTATAGATGACAACTGTTGGGTAAAAGTGCGTGTCATAGATTTTAAGATAATTTTATTACATTGTTCATAAAAACGCGTGACTTCTGGTTGGTATTTAAACCACTCGATCTGGAGAAAACATTACACAGAATCTTCAGTTGACGAAGTGTACTTCTCAAGCATTTATCTTCAAACTATTCGCTTTTAAACATATAGGGGAGGGTAGTACACAGTGAGACGAAAATTATTATTACTTAACAAATGGCGACGATTTTTATTCTTTTGAAATTTTTTTTGATACAGCTTTAAGCTACATAAATGCGATATACATTAATGTATAAATGGTTTTTAAAAAGTTATTCATAAAAGCACAGAAGCAGCATAATGATCGAAAATTGTTTCACTGTGTACCACAAGTAGCACACAGTGGGGCAATGTATATATTTTCATAAATCATGCATTTTTACACTCTATCAATAATTTTCTGCAGTTTATCATTTCTAATTAATATTTCTAGATTTTCAAAATATTAAAAATATGAGCCTCGGGTGGACAATGGCAGACCTTGGGCTACCTTCATGCAAATCTTCAGCCTCTTGCGATTAGTAAATTTCCCTAGCCATCGCATGCCCACACACAGAGAGAGAGAGAGAACGAGAACCTGCTTTTATTAATAAATAACTTTTTTAACATCAGAACCACATAGTAGGCACGCAATAAGACACGTCTCACTGTGTACCACAACTGTGTGTGTCACTGTGTACTTTGGTTACGTTGTAACAAAATGGTTGCCTCATGTGCTACATCAATTTCATCGCGATAAAAAATTTATGTCGTTTTGACGAAATAGTCTATTATTAGATATAGCTATGTTTGGTTAAGTAAATATATGTCATATTGATGGAAATAAACTCTAAAACAGACGTTTATGTAACTTTAACCACTATAAAATAAGGAATTACTTACTATTTCGTCGAACGAGTAACTGAAGTGCCGAAACTACATCCAAGTGTTGCATTAGGCAAGGTCTTTATGTGTGTGTGCCAGCTTGAAAAAAAAAGTTACAACTACATGTCAAAGTGGCTGCTGTCTCACTGTGTACCATGTCTCACTGTGTACTCCCCTATCCTACTTTAATGTTTAAGAAGAAGAATTTTCTACTTTTAATTTTGGCCGTTCAATCCTCTAACACAACGCATTTGATATTTCTCTGTCACTCTGTCGGACAGTTAATATTTTATTAAAGTTTTGAAATCTTTATATTGTATTAGATTATCGATTAATTTAGAAAAATTCACAAATGATAGGTTGAATACTGAACTAATAAATAAAATTCCATTGACAGAATATGTTGTCAATTCACTGACAATATTTCCGGTTTCAAATCAATATTTATACAATTTTGGAACCCAATTGCAAATATTTCCATATTTTCGCACTAAAAAAAACAGAAGGTGAGATTTTCAAGTCCTATGCCGTGGGATTGTCGAAAACCGAGATTGTTTAGAACGAAGATTAATTCGCCGATTCAGCGATTCCGTGCTCATGACCGAACGGTAAGCTGTTCAAAGCCAACAATTCTCCGATATTACTTTTTCGTCACAAACAACTATTATGAAATATCCAAATTTGGAGCAACATTGGATACCAAAATAAACAATATATTCAATATCTGCTTGCTACTACGGATATGCTATAAATCTATTTTTTTTTTATCAAATACGATCTTTATTATACGCCTTCAAAAGAACTTTTATTTAATATGGATAAAAGCACATATTTTAAATCTACACTACATGAATCGTACATTACGATTTCCAACTGAAATAATTAAGGAAATGAAATATCGACATATATTGCTTAATTAAAACATAATATGTAAACCTTTATTACATCCTAAACATTGAGCTTTTACTTCAGTTTTCTCTCTCTGTAAAATAACACTTGACCATAATGACTCATCAAGCAAATGCCTTTACTATTACAGCATCAAATCGTTAAATTAATTCTTCAATACAGTGGTGATGTAAGTTTTATAATTCTAATACTAATAGCAGTGCTTATATTCTGCATTATATTGATCTGCTACTAATGGTAGATATTCTGAATTGAATGTGCTTCCTGCCTTTTGGGGATTTGCTTTATGTGTCAGATTTAATGCGATGTCATCGATACACGGATAATTTAAATTTATGCATAAGTGGATTTGTTACTAGATGCACAGATGCGGTTTATTTTAAATTAGGTCAAGGTCTAAGTATGGATTCAGGAATTTAATGTTATCAAATATTATTAGTTGTTAAATTTTGCACATGCTCAAAAAGCTTAATTGATGTTGTTTCAAAGTTTTATAGTGAATTGTTTCAGCTTAATAAATATCTTTCCTTAAGTTAAGAATCGCGAGGTTTAAAGAAATTACTGCTATCTTTTGAAAACATTGAAATATTCGGGCTTAAAAATCGCGCTTTCTGTGTTTGGCATTTGTAAAACTAACAAATTGTAAAATAAAATATCAGATTCTATGTAGGTATTTTTATTTGATCTTATCTGACACAACTTTAGTACAATCTGTAAAGATTTTTTTTTTATTAATAAGTGTTTCATTGTATTAATGTACTCGCTCAATCGCTTTAAACAAAATTTTAACTTTACAGATATGCTCAATTGCAAAAGTGATTCTATTTTAAATACGATATAAAGATGTTTAAAATTTTATGCAATATTAGATTATATGTCATGTCTACGCAAACTTTTTCTCATGCAATATTTCCATTCTTGTAGTTACGGTGATTTCTTTCCATGGAATATATTGTTTTTTTATATGGATAAATATTATTCGTTATCTGAATTAATGTAAAAACTTTTCAAGCAAAAACCGAAAATTCTGAGCACACTTTTTAAAATAAAATCTAAATGTCCGATTTATTCTATTCGTACTAATAAACAATAGCCCTGTTCTGCACATCACTTATTTTTTTATTCACAACTAAGGTAAAGCGAGGAGAGTCTGCGCACATTTCAAAAGAATAGTAATAAAAAATCTAATTATTAATATTTTGCTAAACTATGCATGAATAATTTTGACTTTATTTGTTTTTTATGCATTTCCATTGTTATTTTGTTGTTATACTGTAATTTAATAAAACAGCAGTAATAATACCAAGAAAACTATTTTGCGCAATCTCTCCTTACAGGGTAGGAGAGAACGCGCACATGGGTAGGAGAAATTGCGCACATAGGTAGAAGAGATTATTATTAATAGTAACTACAATTAAATTGTTAACAATAATAATTACACTTAATCGACATTGTTGAAAGGTTTTTGTGAGTAAATATTTCAACCAAATGTTTAAATAATAAATAAAAGAAAGAATTTTAACAACAGTTAAAAATTTTAATTTAAGGGGATTAAAATATCAGAAAAAGCAAGCCCTACTAAGATTACAAAATAAGATTAATCTAGTTGACAACATGTTTAACTTGAAAATTACTTCATTTCCATTTCCACAGTTTCATCGTATTTTGTTTGCTAACCAAAGTTGTCGTAGTCCACAATCGATGCACTTATTATTGTAAATCGTGCATCTTTCGTGCAATCACCTGCAACAAGCAATACATTGAATCCAGTTAGTTGTCGAAGTTGTCTCCTGGTACAGTTACAGTCATTCAGTGCACTCATCCTCATTGACTTTCGGTTTTTTATCTCAGTTTGTGTGAAACCACCTTATCTTCAGCTGTTTTTTTTTTTTTTTTTTTTTTTTTTTTTTTTTGCGGCGTCCTTTTTAAGTCTTTTTCATGTACATTTTGTGGATTAGTAACATTAGTTGCACTCTGTTTCATTTTGATTTCGATGGCATTACACTACTTGGAATGGGTGAAAGCTTTTCCAAAACATTGTATTAGAAAATTTATTTTAGTTAACAAAATTAATTTATTAGCAAATTAATTGCTCATAAATTAAAAAAAAAATATATATAAATTAAATTAAATTATTAACAAATATATTATTAATTTATTAATAAAAATAATTACATACAATTTATTTAATAACAACTGTATTATTAATTTATTAATAAAATTTTTATCTGCAAAAGTATTTTTTTGCAAAGTAATTTGTTGCCAAATTTAGTTTTGATAATTATATGTTTTTCCGAAATCATTTCAAAATTGATTCATTCATATGTTTTACACGTAATTTGCAATTCATGCAAATTTATCAATAAGCTGTGTAATCTCTCCTAGCACTTAAACTTATGGGGAAATGCGCCATCTCTTCTAAGTAGCAGATGCGCAAACTGTCCTATTTTGGTAGGAGAGATTGCGCGGCCTTTTATTGAAATACGGCCACTTCTAAAATGAATTTCTGGTGTTAGCATACTTAGTCCAGGTTAGTAGTTTATAAGAAGTCGTTTAAGTTCAAAATATTTTGTATTACTGACGTTCTATAAAAATTCTGACGAACAGTTATGAAAATTCAAACACTTACTTTAGAAAAACAAAATAAAACAGCACTGCTTTATCCAAGATGCTTGGAATAATCAATATGAACATTCATGTAGACACTGCATTAATGCTGCTGTACAACTACCTGGAGTCGCAGCGCGCGCACCCTACTCCTTCCCGTCGAATCTCTTTGTGCGCAATATCTCCTACCACGCCAACTCTCCTAGCTTTACTATAATTATACACTCATGTCCAAAATTAAGGACACGAACATAAAATCTGTGAAAACTGATGAAATATTCACTGTGTTGCACGGATTTTGGCACTGAGGTATGTTATAATGTGAAAAAGAATACAGCAACATAACAAGATGGACAAGAATTTAATTGTGAATTAAGATACAGGGTATATCAAAAAGTGTTAAATCATGAATCATAGATAAAGCATTTATTATGGAAAAGTCCATCTAATATGGAGTGTGACCACCGTGTGCTGCTATACAAGCCTCACAACGAGCTCTGATACAGTTTATGAGGGCGTCAGTAAATGTTTGTACCAACAAAGCTCGTTCTCTCAAAAAAGGGCTGTTAACTGCTGGCGGGTCCTGGGCGGTGGGTTACGCTGTGCACTGGCTCTTCCTAGACCATCCCAAACATGTTCAATATGACTGAGGTCCGGAGACCTTGAGAGCCTATTCATACGGTGAATATCCTCTTTTTCAAGAAAATCATAAGCAATGTAAGCTCTGTGTGGTTTCGCATTATCGTCCATAAACATGAAGTTCGGGTGTACAACACACAGAACAACCTCACATAGGCTTCAAGGACCTCCTCCCAAAGCGATGTGCATTGACGGTACCCACGTCGAAGACGTGCAGTGGTGTACGACTGTCCAACATTATGCCGCCCCAGACAAGGTTTACTTTGCCACCAAATCTATCGATTTCTTTTACGCAGGAGGGATGGTAGCCAGCTCTACATTCTCTCGAGATGAGGATTCGACGAGAATCACTCTGCGTGGTGAACCTTGACTCATCACTGAAAAGAAACGTCCTCATTCTTGTTGTGTCTAAGACTAATGTCTTCGGCTCCACAACAAACGGAATCTCCTGTTAGATTCAGTGAAAGGGATACACACGACTGGACTCCGGGCATTAGGGATGAGGCCATTGAAGAGTATGTGTGGTTGTAATGGGTTGCTGTAGTCCTGGACTTGATGTTTATGGACGATAATGCGAAGCCACACAGACATCACATTGTTGATGATTTCCTTGAAGAAGACGATATCCGCAGTATGAATTGACTCTCGATACCTCCCGACCTCAATCCAATTGAACATGTTTGGGATGGTCTATGATGATCCATTGCACAGCGAAACCCCCCTCCCAAGGCCCGCCAGAAGTTAAAAGCCGCGCTTTTAGAAGCTTGGGCTTTGTTGCCACACACTTTTATTGACACCTTCATAAACAGTGTAAGAACTCGCTGTGAGGCTTGTATAGCAGTGCACGGTGGTTACACATCATATTAGGCATATATTTCACGAGATAAATGTTTTATCGCTGATTCGTGATTTAAAATTTTTTGATATACCCTGTATCTTAATTCACAAGTAAAATATTTTCCATATTGTTATGTTTCTATATTCTTTCTCCCATTGTAATATACCTCTGTTCCAAATTTTGTGGAAACACGGTGATCATCAGTTTTCACAATTTTTATATTTTTGACCTTAATTTTGGACATTAGTGTATGACATCCATTTTAAAAACTCAATATGCTTTTAGTGAAAAAGTAAGCCATTGATTTTTTAGGAATATGCTATAATTAAGAATAAAATATGAGGTCATAATACATAAAATAAAGATTAATCAGAAGCGGAGTTAGAACTATTTGCGATTTTATAAAGAATTATTTTTAGAGTTAAAAAAAAGAAAAAAAAAAGATATTATAGCAAAAAATTTCATAGATTGACATTAGCACACTGTAAACCATGTCCAAGCTAGACTCAGGGCATATAAATGTTCTTACTTCCATGTCCAGGCACAACTCGAGTATCCTTTAAGATATCATTTATAAACCTATTTTCAGAACACAAGATTATTTTTTCTTGCAATCTTTCTTTTTCTGCGAACTTATAGATAATTTAATAAATTGACCATAAAATCTACAAAATGCATTTTGTATCAGTAATCGTGAGTAATCATGATTACTCTGAAATTTTAACGATAACGTATGATTAAACTAAGAGTATACGAATATCGTAATACTTATGAACACATAAATGTAGTTAACAAAAGTAATATATTTCTAAGCAATAAGCTAAATCAAATGAAAGATGCCATCTGACAAATATATAAATATAATATAACAGTGTCTAAAAAAAGAGAGAGAGCCCTCCCCCCATACATTTAAAACTCCATGTCCTTGTATAACTCGAGTATCATTTAAGATACCCTTGAAGAACCTACTTTAGAACGTATGAAGTTTTCTTTACCCGAATCTTTCGTTTTTCTGGGAGATTATTAGATAACTTAATAAATTGGCCGCAAAATCTTTTAAATGATTGCTCCAAATTTTTATCGATCACAAACATTTAATAACACTAAAAGTATATAAATGTAGTATACTTATGAATAGATAAATGTAGTTAACAAAAGTAACATACTGCTAAACAGTAATCTAACTCAGATAAAAGATTCCATCAGGCAACTTTATAAGTCTAAATAACAGCCGATTAAAAAGACTGAGCATGCAATACATTTCAATCATTTAATCAATTTTAATTTCTTCATTCTGTTAAATTCTATCATACGAAATAATTCAATGATATCCCATGATAGGGAATGACTCTAAGTTGCCATTGTGATTACGTCATATTTAAGATGGAGTCATATTATTTCCGTATTACTGAATTTAATATATATCACTGTAATAAATTTTATATTCCGGAATTTTTGTGTAAGAGTGCTACAGCTATTGGACCAAGATCTGAATATGCAAAAAACTAATTACAGTACGAACGTACCTCATTTACCACGTCTGACGCACAATTTCCGACTTTTGTCATTTTTAGCTACTTTAGTAAGTGATTTCTGTTAAAAATCCACATACAGGCAATAGTGTTTATGGGGACTACTTACTGATGTACTTCTTTGGGTGAAAATATTCGATTTTTTTTTTTTTTTTTTTTGCATTTTTCGCATTCATAAAACATGTAGATTGTTATCATAAACAGTTTTCTAGATATTCCAATTCCATGCATTCAATTTTGTTCTTTCAATGTAATGGCGCAGCGGCCAGAAAACGACTTTCTACGTGCAGCTGCACTCCCGAATTTTATTGCGCCTCGAAACTGAAAAACAAATCTCGCAACCATATCAAATATGCGTCTAGAAACAATGTTAAAAAAATGTCGGAAAAAGAAATCTTGAAACTATATTTTGAAAACTGGCGACTATTTTTCTCGAGAACTAATTTATCGTTTTCTTCAGTTTTTTTTTTTAAATGAAAGGTACTCGCTTTTGCTGGAGTTTATACCGTCAAAAAGTATACTTTTCAAAGATTAAATTATATTTTAAGTGTGCGAAAGGTAAAAAAAAAATCATAAAAATGATTTTTTGTTCAAATGACTATTATTTTGTTAAAAATCAGTTTTTTTATAAATTGTATAAATCAGGTAAATTGTTAAAAATAAGCTCCAGAGACTTTTAATGCAATATTTAATTTTAATTTGCTATCAAATTTTTTTCAGATTCTTGTGATCGAGGAAGATCTGTCGAACGATTAGACGTTCACACAGCAGACCTGTGGGTGGTATCGCCCACTGTAGAAGGCGTATTATTAATTTGTTTTAAACAGAAAAATTTAAATATATAAGTGGAATATCAGTAAGCATAATTATTAAGATGCTACATGGCGCAGAATGATATAAATTTAAAACGCAACGTTAAAAACGCTTATTCTTAACGCTTTTGCTTATTCTGGCGTTTTTATGGTTGCTTTTTAAATTTATATCAGTAAGTATAATGCAAAATGACTGATGGTGGTAAAGTTTTACTTTGTTACGGAAACAAAATCGCGAATATAAAAGAAATAGAAAAATAATTTCTGCTTAATTGTTTTGAAAGTTTCAAAAATTATTACAAATACCCTCATGCGTTTCATATAGATAATTATATGATACTTTTATTAAAATATCTACCCTATATATTTAAAATCCTAATGAAACGAATTTATGAAACGATTCTTTGAAACGACTGATTAAACGACTGATTCAGTTTCACGGCGATTTCTCTTAAAATATGGAATACTTTGCGATGAAATTAACACCGAAAATCCGTATTGATCTGCAGATCTCAAAACTGGTATTAGAATTTTTAAATTCTAATTAGTTTTCGAAATATAAATTTTTTTCTAATTTTAAGTACATTTTTCTTATGATGGCAACTCAAATTTTAATCAGAACAGATTTTTTTTTTTTTTTCAGATTTCAGAAAAAGTTATTTTAAATTGATTTGGCGACCAGTTTGGCCTCCCTTAAATATATGCTATGAAATGGATCGTGCTACTTTTATTTATAATTCAATTTACTTGAACAATCTTTCGCCAAATCGAAAGATTCTGATTGGCGTCAAAATGGCATTACTTTGATTGACATGGTAACCCGGCTATTTTTGTTTATTTAATAATAAATGTTTATTTACTTTTATATCATTTTAAAAATTATATAAATTATTTTGTTCTATAGTTATTATTTTTTTTTTGTTGTTGTTATTTCCTTTTGAAAATAATAGAAAATAATTAAAAAATACGGTACTGCTTACGTAAATAAGTGCGAGTAGTAAATCAAAATTACGTCCATTACTAATCATATCATAATATTAAAATATTTATTAGCTTAAAAAACGTTATAAAAACACATTAAAATTAAATTAAAAATCTATATTTTGTAAATATAGATAAAATATATTTGTAATATAGATTTTTAATTTACTTTTAATGTGGTTTTATAACGTCTTTTAAGCAAATCAATATTTTAATATTACGATACGGTACTACTTAGTTATTCCGTCGACCAATTTCTCCAAATTATATAAATCGTCAAATTATACAAATTGACAAAATTTTTATTTTAAATAACGAAAGAACAAATAAATTAGTATAACATTATTAAGTATACAAATAAAACGTCGAAATAAAAATCACTTGATGACGTAAACATGTGTAATTTACTTAAAGTCAAGTGAATGTGACATTTACGATCAACCATTATTGACATTTAATCTTATAGTTTGGCGATAGATTTTTGGTCGACGGGATAACTAAGTAATACACAAAATGCATATGTAACTGGTATTCGAAAACGAGGTTTTCCCCAAATTTTCGTAAAAAAGAAAAAAAAAAAAAACATGCCAAACCTGCGGTGCGTATCTGACATCTGGCCAAATGTTAAGTAATGTGGGAAGAGTTCCATATTGTGTGCTGGTTTTTTTGGCGAGCTTTTTTTGGCATTAAATAAATCGATGTGGTTGCGATCGGCATTTCGGTTTTTTTTTTTCTGGAATGGACTTTATTCATATGTTTTTTTTTTTTTGTTTTGTTTTTTTTTTTTTTCCATTTAGCCTATATTTTTCAGAAAAATATATAACTTTTGTTTTAATTTGACATGTATAATAAATATAATAAATACATAACATATAAGTGCATAATATTTATTTATAGGTGTATATATACTATGTATGTATAAGGTATATCTCTATACGTAATATATATAAAATTGTCTGTATAAACACCGTACATTTTTAACATGTGACATATATAACATTTATTATATATATATATATATATATATATATATATTTGTTTATTTACAAATATTTAAAGACCATGCTTTTCCGACATCCTGAAAAAATTTATAAGACGCTAAAATGGCTTTTTGGCGCCATTTTGGATTCATTCGCCAATCGCGCCAAGCAGCACACAATATGGAACACTTCCAAATAATGCATCAAACCATGACATTTAATTTAACTTCAAATCAATATTTTAATTTACCACTCGAAAAAAATAAATGCTAACTGGCAATTTGAAAAAAAGCTATTGGCGAGATTTGCACCCGGCTAGCGTAACAGTACCAAGAATTCTTTGCGACCATGACAACTTTTATATAGTTTTATTCGAAAAAATTTGATTTTTTAATCAAAATGGAAAACTTCTGGCACAGATGTTATATATGGATCCATATTGGCGCGATTTTTTCTCTGACGCCAATATCATATACGCAACGGGTACTTAACTGGCGCCAAAGTATTGTTTGCTTGATGTGGTAAGCCGGATGTTGTTGTTTATGCTGTTGATGCGTTCCCCAAATTGGCGTAGGAAAAAAAATCGCGGCAATATCGTATCATCTCATCGATCATCTGTGCCAAAGTTTCATATGAAAGGCGAAGGGATCAGACCGTATTTGTTTATGACAGTTGATGACTTGAACTATTATAATATAGATGAAATGATGGCTATAAAATAATTGGCGACTTATCACCTGTGCATGGCTAACATTAAAGTACCAAAATGGCACCTAGAGTATAAAAAGCAAAGTGGCCCGCCCGAAACTGTTGATGATAGTCACATGAATTAGGCTATTGTTATAGAGATTGTTTTAAAATACCGGAAGACAAAGACACTGTATACTTAATTCATTTTATTTTAGCTACCTTTCACATGTTTAAATGATCCTCTTTAATCAAAAACGAAAATAACCATTGGATGTCTTAACAGCAGCTGATTCGCCCTTACATTTTTGCAATCAAAGGGAATTGAATGGAAACCCATTTACAGTGAGATCTGCACAGCTTTTTTCAGTATAATTCAATCTTCTCTTATATTTTTAAAACCCATCAGATTAGCGTGTTTTTAGATTCTGCGGTGTCTGAACGGGGGTTGGCGAGCGTAGCTTGCAGTGGGCAGAGCCCCCTAGTAAATTATAATCTTATGTGTTTTAAATCTTAAGATGCATAAAATGAGGCATAAAAATTCAAAATAAATTATACAAAGGTTTCAAGAAAAAATTACTCTTCGTTAAATTAATAATATATATATATATCAATCTTAAAATCATCTTAACTTCGAATACTTTATAAGATTTTACAAAACATTACTAAAAATATAAAACTCTTCCAAAGTTTCTGGAATACTGTTCTATTTTCTCTTAGCTCTAAAACATATGCTACTAAGAAAATCTACTTCGTGAAAGAAAAAGGTTGTTTAAGTAATCTGTCGTTAAGTGATACTTGGAAGTTAAGGAAAAATCGATAATCTGTGCTAGCATTCATGCAATTGTAGCTCATTAGGGTAAACATGGTTAATAAAATTCTTCTAGGTATTTTCTTTACTAAACGAAAACTTAAAAAAATTACTTTGTGTGCTATATTTTGCTATTTACGTATCTTTTCTTCCAAATAAGTAAATATTCGATATGTTTTGTGAATATTTCTGGGTTTAAACATCTACAGATATATAAACATACGGGTATTAATTAAAATTTGATTAGAAAATCTTTCATAAAACTGTAATTCCGAAGTATATAAATTAAATAATTACATTGATAATTGTAACTAATAAATGCTAAATAATAATTATTAGCATAAATTAAACAATTACATGCCACATTTTAATTTTTATGAATCTTTTCTTCCAAATAAGCAAATATTTCATATGTTTTGTGAATATTTCTGTGTTTAAACATATACAGATATTGAAAAATACGGGGATTAAAATTTAATTTAAAGATTTTCCTAAATCTGTAATTCCGAAGTATATAAATAAAAAAATTACATTAATAATTGTAATTAATAATTTTAAAGTAATAATTATTAGCAAAAATTAAACAATTACATGCTACATTTTACTATTTAAGAATCTTTTCTTCCAAATAAACAAATATTCGATATATCATGTGAATATGTCTGGTACAGGTATTAATAAAAAATTATTTTAACAGTGTAATATCTTCACTTTAATAAAAAATATCTCCACAGCTAGCCCAATCATTGAATAAACTTGCAATTCAATATTAAAACATAACAATTTTAATAAACAAAAACTATGTACATATCTACACGGGAAATAACTATACAGATTTCTTTAGAGGAGTTTACAAGCCACATTCCAGACTTATTTTTAAAATCACCATCACAACGTTTTTAAAACAATAAAAATACAGAGCTCCTTGGCGTACGACATCTCTCGTCGCTATCCCCGCCGTCTCTGACTTAATTTCTTTTCCTTTCATCTCTCTCCACCAAAACTTGAGACCTCCTACCGGGAATTCGATGAACTCGTTTTCCCCGTCGACATTCCATGAATGAAAGTACTTCCACTTTGCCGTATGCTATTCGATGAAAGAAAGATCTTCCACTTTGCCGGACGCTATTATAGCTCCTTCCTTCAGAAAAATTTTCATACGGTACATACACCTATGAAAATGTAGAGCTGAAACACGACACCGAGCCCCTCATTCTCAGCACACTAAATCTGAGAGGTCACAATATCTAAGCACAACACCTAATATATAATACATTAATAGCTTTAAACACTCTAAACTTTCTATGCAAGATGTTCATACTACGCACGCGTATTCAGTTTTAATATACTCATCATCATCCGAGATTTTACTTTTAAATTTTAAATTCAAATAATGAAAACTAAATTAACTAAAACAGATGAGATATTCACATGGGCTCACAAATGACACAGTGCGATACTTGAACAATATAAATGAAATTCTATACAATACTGAATGTTACACAAAATATATACAATTACAAAAAACACAATATACATAAATGAGTGAAACCAATGACTGAAACTTAATATTTACAGAACACCACTACTCAGTTCGGATCAACCCATCGGCATTCCCGTGAAGCTTTCCCGGCCTATGCTTGACCTCAAAGTTGTACGCCTGCAGATATAATGCCCACCTAGTTAATCTTGCATTTTCCCCCATCATTGTTTTAAGATAAGTCAACGGGTTATGATCTGTTTGTATCACAAACCGCTGCACATCCGGATAATGATTCAGCTTTTTAAGACCGTACACAATCGCCGCTAATTCACGCTCAATAGTGCTGTAGTTCTGCTCTACCCTAAAAAACTTCTTACTTAAATATAAAATTGGATGCTCTTCCCCATCTCGAACCTGTGACAGAACTATACCCGCACCATATAAACTAGAATCTGAACAATAAACTCTTGACTATAATCAGGGGCATACAAAACCGGACTCTGGTCAACGTCCCTTTTAATTCCTGAAAAGCCTTTTCACAGTCTTCACTCCATTCTATCTTTTCTCTTTTTACCTTCCCTTTCAAGATATTAGTTACAGGGACCGCAACTACTGCATAATCCTTTATATAACGAGAATAGTAGCCTCTCATTCTCATAAATGACTTTACTTGTGTCTTAGTTGAAGGCGTTGGGAATTCCTGAATAGCTTTTACCTTTACGTCACTGGGGAAATCTTTCCCGAACCTACCTCATTACCTAAAAAACTCTCACTATCCCGTTCAACTTTACGCTTTGTAGGTTTCACTGTTAAACTAGTCTCTAACAACAGCTTCCAAATCTCAGGAATATCTTTCATGCGACACTCCCATGTAAGTAAAAATAGCACAATATCATCAATGTATTGCCAGGCAAACATTTCCAAACCACGCAGAACTCTGCTCCTACCAACACGCTTTCGGATTTCATTAACAGTAAAATTAGCACTTGACATTCTCATTCTCCGACCCTCTTTGCCTTTAACTAAAACACGTTTCACAAAACTATGGACTCGGAAACATTTTAAATTGAAACCATCTACTTTCATTTCATCATCAAAACACTCTTCGAAACGATCACGATTAAACTTTTCCTTACCCCAAAATATTCTACGTCCTTCAGTTTCTTTATCTGGGAAGCAATCCTCTGTATCATGCTTGTGCTCTTTAACTAGTTTCTTCCAACGTAAGATAAGATACCAGAGAGGAGTACCTCCAAAATCAATATGAAAAATTGTATAACAACTTTTACACCGATGTAACAATACTTTTTAACGTCAAGATATTTCCTTTCATTTATTGAATTTATCCATTCAGTCTGACCATCTTTTAAATGACGGGACAAGCCAAAATCTACCCAATCAACTTTTCGAAACACAGTCGTACATTTAACAGGATTCTTCAGTCTAGTATAACTGAATTCAAAACCAATGACACTGAGCAAACTATCTCTGTTTGGATTTTCAAAACGTCGACACAAGATTCGGGATTCTTTCGAGTATTGACATCCACGACATTAATAATGGATTTGGAAATCATGTTTTCCACCGAAATAGCATTCAAGGGAGCCAGAAGCTGGGCGAATGGAAGCAATAGAGTATTTATTCTTTTTACTGCTTGTTTTGACGGGAGCGATCGCATTCAGACTTATAATAGAAAAGCATTCTGAAATTGTGTGTATCAAACTTAGAGGGACCTTAAACCTACCCCAATTACTATCTACATTTTGATTATCGAAAGTTTGAACATAATTTTCAATATGGTGATAATCATTTGGCGAATAGCAACAGCTAAGGACTGTATCCTTTGACTTAGTCGCACCTAATTGTACTGACACCTGCTCATGACACAATGCTAACACTTCTGTACAATATTTTTCCCGCACACATAACTGAACTTTCTTATCACCTCTCGTTGACTGCGACACCCGCACAAGCTTACCTCTAACACAAAATTCGTCATCATTAGAGTTTTTGGCTTTCTGACACAACTCCTTAAGTGAAGGGCAAATTTTCTGCTCTTCCTTAAATTTTAACGCAGTACCTTTACTAAAACCGACTCCATCTCCAACCTGCCCGGTATAACTATCTCTTCATCTTCCACTCTAAACTCAGATTCCTCCTGATCTCCAGGCTCCAAACCAATTTCACTCTCAACATGAACCGCGGATATCTCCCTTTCATGTTCCCGCTTCTGACTGCGTGTTATTACAGCATTCACTGATACAGGCTTACGTTTTGATTTATCAATAAGTTCAGTAGTTTTATTTCCCAACAAATAATAACCTTGTTCTAACTCAATAGGTATCACAGCTGCCTTAGTAACCACCCTTCCGAAATCTCTCTTAATTGTAACTCTCGCCAATGGAAAACATTTACACTCATTATCCAGGGGTTGTTTTGTCCACGTTACTTCATCAATTAAATCCTCATTATCAATCCAACTGCGGTCGCAAAGGTCAAATCCAGCCCCGGTATCACGTAAATAATTTCGTTCTATCCCCTTAATTACTGCCTTTTTGAAATACGGTGTAAAACACTCTCCTAAACTTACATCTTCATCCAAGTGGCAAACTATATCTCCAGAACCCTTTCGTTTAAAATCCGGACAATCTAGTCTGATGTGCCCTGCTCGACTGCACTGGAATCAGATAATAGGCTTTTTTCTATCAAATTTATCCTTATTCCAAGTATTCCTGTGCACGTGATCTCTTTTATCAGACCCACCTGATTTAACTGCTTGTTCACCTTTATTTTTACACTATCCTGCCCATTCCTGTCTCTAAAATATGGTTTACTATTCCAGATTTTGTTATCCGATTTCCTGACATCCCCTCTCACACTTTCGTATTTATCACATTTTTCTGCTAAATACGACGCTTTCTTAATCTCGTCCCATTCATCTAGGAATTTATCCTTAATTTCAAAAGGTTCTCTACGTTTCACCTGTTCTGTCAGCATAAGTTCTTTGAGCGATTCAAAATCATTTACTTCAACGGTTTCTAACCAGTATTCTAAATACCCTCTCAACTCATAAACAAACTCAGACCAAAGTGCACCCGCCTTTCTTTGATGAGTCTCAAATTTTGTTCTCAGGACACCTGCTCCTAATCTAAACCTTTTCAACAAAACGCTCTTGATATGCTATAATCATCCCTTTTTTTTAGGGATTCTTTTACAATAATCTCAGCTACATCTACAGGTAACAAAGGTATAAGTTGAGATACATATTTTGATTCTTCTAAATTCTCTTTTGAGGCTTGACTGTCAAAATTCATAAAAAACAAGGTAATATCAATCGATTTAGGGTCAAATTTTGGAACCAAATCCTTTAAACTTACTTTTTTTATCTTTATTTTCAGATGTGATTTTTTTTTTTAAACTGAGTAACTCCCTTCACAAACCCCAATATATAATAAAAGGCGTAACCAACGTACTCAAAAAAAAATAATGCACAATAAAAAAAGACCCCGTACATTAATTTACTTTACTGAGTCACTTTGCTTTAATGCACTACGAAAATTGAAATAAAATTCCTCTCTACTAGGAACATCAATTATAAATAAAATTTCAAAGAAATAATTTCAGTAAATTCAATTTTCTAATTCAATAACTTTTACACTGTAACTTATACAGTTAAGTTGCATTATCGCACTACACGTGCAACGAAAATTAATTCACGCTTTATAAAAATCACTAAAACATTATACATAAAATACATAATACTCCACTTTTAGACTTCTACACTTAATATTTACTTGAGAACAAAATAGCAAACCAATTACCAGAGAATATATAAAAATATAAGAAATAGATAACCCTTATGCATGAACCTTGCAAAAATACAAAAACCCCATTTTAATTTTCCTACCAAGCAATATTAATACCAAATTTAACACAGGGAACTCCCAAAATTTAGCCTGCAACAGAAGTATAGGGACTCACCGTTCGATGCTTGAATTACACAGGGCAGACAATAACAGTCGTCAAAAACAGCTTCCCGTATTCACTTGCCAGCATACAATATTAACTACACTGTTTGTCACAAAAAAATTTCTAGATGTGTCTGTGAGTTCGCGGAACTAATTTATCTAGTTCCTATATCACACTGCAAGCCACCAAAAATATAATATAGCTGCAATATCTTCACTTTAATAAAAAAGATCTCCACAGCTAGCCCAATCATTGAATAAACTCGCAATTCAATATTAAAACATAACAATTTTAATAAGCAAAAACTATGTAATATCTACACGGAAAATAACTATACAGATTTCTTTAGTGAAGTTTACAAGCCACATTCCGGTCTTATTTTTAAAATCACCATCACAAAGTTCTTAAAACAATAACAATACAGAGCTCATAGCGAACGGCATCTCTTGTCGCTATCCCCGCCGTCTCTGACTTCATTTCTTTTCCTTTCATCTCTCTCCACCGGCACGTGAGACCTCCTCCCGCGAATTCGATGAACTCGTTTTCCCCGTCCACATTCGATGAAAGAAAGTACTTCCACTTCGCCGTACGCTATTCGATGAAAGAAAGAACTTCCACTTCGCCGGACGCTTTTACAACAAATTTTCGAAAACTGTAATTCCGAAATCTATAAATTGAACAATTACATTAAAAAATGTAATTAATAATACTAAAGTAATAATTAATAGCATAAATTAAACAATTACATGCTACGTTTTGCTATATTTACGAATCTTTAATTCCAAATAAGCAGATTTTATTTCTGAGTTTAAAAATCTATAGATGTATAAAAATACCGGTATTAATTAATATATATTTTGAAATATTTTCTTAAAACTGTATTTCCGAAGTATATAAATTAAATAATTTATAATACTTTAATGAAATGATAATAAACAAAGAAAGCGAAAGTAATTTCTATCTTCTTAATACATGAAACTTAGCTCGTTACCTATGCGAACTTAGAAAAGTTTATACAGTGAAACCTCCCTGTGCGACCACCTCCCTGAACAACCCTTTTCCATGGAACGAAAATTATTCTTATAAGCTTAATACTAATTTTACCTCCATTCAGGGACCATCCCAGTTGAACTTCCTCCATAAATGACCAATTTCTTTGAAAAAAATGAAAAAAATTCCATTTTTTTCCTGGTCGCTTGAAAAAGGTACTTTTAGAAAAAGAATTCCAGAGAGCACATCATTCATCTAACTTCTAAATAAATTTAGATTTTTTTTTAATTCCCGTAACTTTTAAGTGTTTAAATCCTTTGTGCCTTTTTAGGCAATGAATGTAACTCTGATGAAAAATTAAGAATGACGGTCAATAAAGTGCCCTGCCTTATTCTGTCAGGAAACTCTCAAAGAAATAGATAAATTAATGAAATCATCATTATTTGTTCCCGTTCAAAACAAAAATTGCATTTATTTACTGAACTTCGAGAGGACTTGGATTGTAAAAATTATAAAATATAAAACGGTAAATTCAAAGAAAACGTCAATATATTCATTTTTTAAACTCTATAGTAATTATCTTACGCAATTAACTTTTGTTTCGATACTTAAATTTTCATGTTTTTTCCTAACGTGAAAAATAAATTTTAGTAACATTAATTTTTACCTTTTTTCAACAATTGAAATCTAGATTTAAACATGACCTTCATTAAGAAACCACTCTTGATCCGACCACTTTTTATTGGAACGGAACGTGGTCGCTTTAGGGAGGTTTTATTGTAATTCACGTACAATATTATAACGATGAATTCTTAAAAATAGTCTTGTCTATTCATAGGCTCAATCATGCTGCATTATAAAATATATATATATCACAATTATGCGGTAAATATAAGGGGCAGTCAAGAATGACGTCTGTCCCTGTTTTTTGTTCAAAATAATTGCCAGAACTGTTAATACATTTATCATACTGGGAGACGAGATGATCAATTCCAGCCTTGTAGAAAGAGTTAGGTTGCTGTCGGATTCAGGGCCTGATTAATGCACGGGCCTCTGGGGCCTCGGCCCTGGCGTCACCAATTTCAGGGGCCCACAAATTTGTGTGTATTTTCTCAAAATTTAAGTTTTTCCACTGTTTGCATTTTATATTTTGGTCCCTCACGTAAAAACAAAGTTTTACTGTAATAAAAAGCCCCCATATTTAATTTTTCTGTAAAAGTCCTTTTCAATCCCTATAATTTTCAAAACTTGCAGTATCCAGAAAATCAAATTTGGGGAAAATGTCAAAAACTGCACACTGTGTCTATTGGTTTCAATATAAACGAGGATTTTACAATGTCAGAATTATAGTTTAAAATTATTACTAGACTGTTAGGGAAAACACAATTTTTATGATTTTGGATAAGGCGAGTTTTGAAAAAGACGTCCTCATTTATTCTGCAACATAAACTGTGGATTATAGATGTTTGTGAATTATACAAATGCTTATTTGAGAAAGTGGATGGTAATTCATTTTCTTGATTATTCTTGTAAGTTACATTTTTTTTTTTTTTTTTTTGTAAACTTGAAACTTTCACCCAAACAACTTTGTCAACTCATCAAATAAACCTACTTTTTTTTTTTTAAATGTCGCCGGGAATGGAAAGGTAGGGTGGCCCAACTTTTTAACAGGCCCTGGGCCCAACTTCATCTTGATCGGGCTCTGGTCGGATTCACTACCTCCCCACTATTCCATTTCCTCGTCCGAATAAAACCGAGGCACAGTGGGACGTTTTGACGATCTAGGTGCACAAAATTATTTCGTTGAAGTTTAATTAGTTTTTGCTGGTTTTTTAATGCACCACTAATAATATACACAAACAGTGATAAATATTTGGTTATTTAACAACAATGTTTTAAAAGAAAAATAAAGGGTATCCACTAAAGTCCGTTCCCATCTTCTTAACGACCGAAATACTGCGTCTATATTCATAAATATGGTTTCTAGGTATAGTAAACAGGCTATGTGCTATTAGATGACACCGCTTACAGCACCACCTAGTACAAAATGGCGGCATTAACGTTCCTATCGCGAAAACGCACGGTTGGGCGTTTTGACGATCTAGGTGGACAAAATTATTGCGCTAAAGTTTAATCAGGTTTTGATGGGGTTTTTTTATGTATTACTACTAAAATACTCAAACGGTGATAAATATTTGGTTTATTTAACAAGTGTCACAAAATAAAAATATAATTCCTTACAAAGAATGTGTGAAATATACTTATTTCATTATTAAACAACTAAAATTGACTAAATTATTTCTTTAAATTTTAAACATTTAAATATTCGAAAGCAGACTAAATTTTCATTTATATAAACAGATGCTTCACAGTATAGCATGCTTACAGATAATAAGATTATTAGAGTAATAAATCTCATGCAGCAATATGAAGATGCCAATTTTTTTAAGACAATTATATTTAATCATGACTTTAAAATTCAAAGTCTCTTAAGAGATTTTGACCAATTAAAATACTTCTTTAATCCGTTTTGTTCGGCGATTATTTTTCTCAAATAAAAATTTTTAAAGATTTGACTTTATATGCTAGAGGATGGGGAGCAGATGGGAAAGCGGGAATTAGGTGAGGAGATAAAATATATATGATCTATAATTTAATGTCACTAAAGAGCATTAGACAGTGAAAAAGAATTTTCTTTAAATAAAAACATAAAATAAATGTATTAAACCTCTTTATACGCTGTGATTGCAAATGAGCGGGGGGGGGGGGACTTAAATTTAGGAGATTAAGGAAGTAATTTAGATGATTATATATGTGTTTTGTATGAGTGATCAACGAACATTGTGGACTGTTTTTTAAAATAAAACTTTTAAAGATTCGATTCTCTCTACTGAAGAAAGAGGGAGATAGGGGACTGCGGCAATTTGAAGGAGGATTGAATAATCTATATTATTGATTATTTACTGTCACTACAGAGAATTAAATAAGCAAATGAGTTTTTACATAAAAATAGATATTTAAAATATTTAAAATTATTTGTAAGATGGGAAAGAAGAAGGAGGAAGGGGGAGCGAAAATTTGGAAAATTATGGATTAATTTAGGTGTATATTTATTTATTTTTATTAGTGAACACCCAATTATATTATTGATTATTTATTGTCACTAAAGAGAAAAAATAGGACACAAGATATTTTATATAAATATAAAGATTTAAAATTCTTTGTATGCTGGGAGGGCATAGGAGGGGGACCGTAAATTTGCGAAGTCAGGGGTTGATTTAGATTTTCCAAGAATTTCCAAATGGGCGAAATTTACATCTAATATGATTTGTATACCAATTAGAATAATTGCGATAATATTAATCTAGTGTAATTTCGTATCCAGCGATTTCTGGAGTTCCATTACCTGAGATTTATTGTGTTGAGCTGAACCAGGTTTCAGACCAGATGCTGTAATCATCAAGGTTAGCTGGGTGAAAAAGTTCGACCTGAATCGTCCGGGATAGCTCAGATGGCAGAGCGCTGGCGGCTTCAGCCAGGAGGTCCCGGGTTCGAATCCTGGTCCGGACATTTTTCCCCCAGTTGGAAATTTACATCTAATATGATTTGTTTACCAATTAGAATAATTGTGTTAATATTAATCTAGCTTAAAGGGTTATTAAAGAAAGGACGGTATGTATGGGATGGTAAGGAAAATTACCAACTATTTTTAGGCAAATCATGTTAAGTCTAAGTGATAACCACAATGTTCATTGATTTTTAGCAACATTTATTTATATTGAATTAAATAAAAAAAAAATAATAATTTACCTCGAAAAGTGCAGGAAAAATACTTGGGGGCGGTAAGACTACAAATAAAACCACGATGCTTGAAATTGATATTTAAATGCTGGTTTAAATTCTGTAGTAAATTTCCTGTCTAATAATTTTAGCCGTTCTTTCTCTAGAATACTTCTGTGTGAGAAAAAATTTGAAAAAAAAGTCTGTTAGTGCATCTGAAATGATTTTCTGTAAAATTTTAGCAAAAGGGACGATAAGGAATCCAAAATCCAGGAACAGAGTACAAGAAATAATAATAACGATAAAGATGTGTGCAGGTTAATTATTTGCTACATTTTTATATAAAACAATAGTCACGGTTTCGGAAAAAACATTACATCGAATTTCTTTTATTGAAACAATTTTATATAGACAGCTCCAAACTTAAAAATCAGCATCAGGGACACGGGACGGTAAGGAATTTCGTGGTACATTTAGACCCCCAATATTGTCCAAAATTTATTTATCTCGTTAATACTGTTATACAGTCATGCAATAGGATGTTTTCCAGTATAAGAAATTTAAAAAAGATAACAGAATATGACTAAAATAAAAAGCATTATTCAGGGACTTATAAGTCAAAATTATGTTAGAATGTTCCATATATAAATGAAAACTATACTTTTCAGTAACATGAGCTCCACAACAAAAACTTTACCTTTCCATTAAATACAAATGAAAGAAACCGGTCGAATCCTTGTAGAAAACTGGTCGTCTGGCATGAAAAACCTGGTTTCGAGGGAAAATGTTATAAGACGGTTTCGAAATTGTGGTGGTTGGACGATAAAAGGCGAAGTATATTATCATACAGTTTTTTTAATACTGAAATAATATTAATATTCCAATAATTATAACTTGTGATCACTAGGCAGAATATAGTATCGAGTACACTGAGTTATGGCGACAAAAGACCACGCCGGCATGACAATCATTATTAAAAATTAAGTCTGTAAATAAAAATCCAATATATACTCGATAATCAAGAAAAAAGAAAATAAAAGCAAAAGTATTAACTGAAGTGACATAAAAAACAAAAAGGTGGTGGATGCATAAATAAAAAGGAATTCACTGAAGATCCAGCTTCTAAAATCTTTATTTTAAAAAGAATTTTTCTTGAAAAAAATATATTCATAATGGACACTCTTATTTATAGATCCATTTTTATAGAATGAGTAGTAAGCAATCGATGTTTTTAAATATGCACTTATCATAAGAAAAATAATAACATTTTCTCTCGGGGATTAAGAAGTTGTCTTAAAAAACAAATCGTTTATATGATTTAGCAGTAATTCAAAACACAGACCATAGCACCAGTCGAATAAAATAAAAAAAACTCTTGCTATACAGCATTCAGCAGGTTCTACCCGCTTAGTATTACTAACAATCGTCGTTGCATCTCCGTTGGTGGAACTGTTATCCTCCTTTCTGCAAACAGAAGAAATCATGCAGCCCACGAAACTATCATAATTTTTAAAAAATTCCTTCATTTTACTGTTTTCGCTGGACGCACATGATTCTGCACATGCAGAAGGCAAGCCACTACCTTCCGCGCCTGTAGTAAAATGCTAGCCCACAAAAGCGCGTACACTCGGCGATGCTAAACGGGAAGGGGTTGCCGTAGCAATTAAAATCGCCAATTGGCAGCGACAAAAATTCTAGGATCTTGCGTTGGCATAAATTGTAATGTTATAGGATATGAAAAGTGCATTATTTAGATTAAATTTATAATTTTTGTAAAGATAAGATGCCAACTAGTAGTAGAATGTTACAATTTTTGAAATTACGTATTAAACTGATTTGAAATTGATTGGCTAGGAACGGAGCTACAAGAGGAAGTAACTCCACGTTTAGAAAGCTGTAGAATGTTCTCGGGGATTCCTTTCCCGGATGTTCAGATTTCAAAACTATATGTATCATTTGAAAATAAAACGAAAAGTTACGTAAGAAAGAAAAGCTTACAGGGGAAGCTTTAAAAAGGTAGGAATTAAAATATTTTTAGAATGCGAATTTTAATACTAAATGAATAAAGATTAGTAAAACATTTCTTAAATTAAATAAAATAAAAATACGGCATTGGTTGTAAGTAACCACAACAGACATCACTACGAGAGGTTTATTTTCGACATGTTATTCGACAATGCTTCAAGACGCATTTCGACATGATTTCGAACTTCCAGTGAAGAGCTGAGTCTAAGAAGAAGTTTTCTTTCTGCTGCGTCCAATAAACAAAAAAAAAATGAAATTGGTCTACCCCAAAAACGCAAAGGCTACAAATAATAATAATAATAATAATAACAATAATAATGATAATTCAAAGTTTTGATGCTAAGAAGTAGAACCTCATCTTAATCTTAATTTTAATTTCCGTAAACTGTATGCGGAAATTGATTTTAATTTTTAATGGCAGTCTTAGATTAATGAATTTCTTACTTTTACAAACTATTCTAATTAAACATTTTGTGATATGATAAGAAATGATTTTAAATTTTAATAAATGTAACACTTTATTACAGGTGAATCCATATTCGTAATTGCATAATTTTGTTCACAAATAAAAAAAAAATTCTGAAAAGAAATATTATTCAATTTCATTAATGATTTCGCCATAAATTCTCACCAAGATGACGAAAAGCTATTTCCATTTCCATTTTTTAAAAAAGGACTTTTGAACAATGTCGAATTTTCCGCAGGCTCATTATAAATTATTAATGAGACTGCACAACTGCGCTGAATCTTGTAATTCTCCATTATGGTCTTTCCTCATTCCTTTAAAATACATTTTACTGCAGACAGATAAAGATGGTTTCAAAGAAAATGAAGTTATAAATTATGATGGTGGTTTGTAAAGTTAAATTAAATTAAAAGATTCAATGTATCTTTTAAATGTTACATTTGAATTCTGGGAAGATCCCTAAATTATGATTCTTTCATTATTTTATTTTATTTCTTAAAAAAAGCTTCAAATGCTTAGACCGATTTATGCTGTCAATTCATAAAAAATTCAATGTTTCGTACTTCTCGCTTTTAATGTTTGAACATTTTGTTAATAAACTTATATTAATCAAAAGTTCTTTAACTTTTTCTATTTTTGTTCAATTTTCACTTTAAAAAATAGTGGTAGAATTTTTGCATCTAATATTTGCTAAAAAAATTATGATTAATCCTTACTCATTAAATACAATAGTTGTAAATCGTAAATCATAATGTATTTGTAATGTTTATTACATACCTGAAACATACGTTTTGTTAACTTTTAACAGTTCAATCTATGATAGCGAGGGCACTGAGTGCCTTTATACCTTTTATAGCTCTGCGAACCAGTGTTACATTAATATTTAGATATACTCTACTATTTATTAATTTATATGGATTTGACAACTAAATGTCATTCAAGTATTTTGTTCTCAAGTAAAGATATTAAAAAAGATATTAAAATTTTACTACAGACAGATAAAGATGGTTTCAAAGAAAATGAAGTTATAAATTATGATGGTGGTTTGTAGAGTAAAGTTAAATTAAATTAAAAGATTCAATGTATCTTTTATATGTTACATTTGAATTCTGGAAAGACCCCTAAATTATGATTCTTTCATTATTTTATTTTATTTCTTAAAAAAAGCTTCAAATGCTTAGACCGATTTATGCTGTCAATTCATAAAAATTTCAATGTTTCGGACTTCTCGCTTTTAATGTTTGAGCATTTTGTTAATAAACTTCTATTAATCTAAAATTCTTTAATTTTTTCTATTGTTGTTCAATTTTTACATTAAAAAATAGTGGTAGAATTTTTGCATCGAATACTTATAAAAAAATTTTGAATAATCCTTACTCATTAAATACAATAGTTGTATAAATCGTAAATCATAATGTATTTGTAATGTTTATTACATACCTGAAACATACGTTTTGTTAACTTTTAACAGTTCAATCTATGCCAGCGAGGGCACAGAGTGCCTTTACACCTTTTATAGCTCTGGCGAACCAGTGTTACATTAATATTTAGATATACTCTACTATTTATTAATTTATATGGATTTGACAACTAAATGTCATTCAAGTATTTCGTTCTCAAGTAAAGATATTAAAAAAGTTTCAATTGTTTGTTTGTTTTGCCAGAACAATTCTTTATGATTTATGATGTTATTGTATATAATGAGCTATTTCTGTTACTCAAATTCGTTTTCCGAAATTAACTAACAGTTTGGGTAATTCCCGTTCCTCTAGCAGTTCCTTTACTAGTTGTACATATCAAACTAAATTTAGTGTTTTGCCTATGCATATTCTGGTTTGAAGACAGAATTACACTTTTTGGGGACAAATATAATCATTTTCATGAAATGGCGCTACTTATAAAAGTTAATATAATCTTTCTATGGAAGTCTTTTATTAATTTTAAATTATTTAAAAAATACAACTGCAATCAGAAATATATATCGATTTATAATTGAGAGTGGAATTATAATTGACAGCGCCAAATTACTTCGAAAATATGAAACACACCATATATACCATAGCTTAAAGTTGCATGTAAATACCTCTGATACAGCGCAATTAAAAATTATCTACATATTTAAACTTGAAAGTAGCTATTTATGCGTACTTTTAACGAAAGAAAAAAATTCACCTTCATCAAGAAGGTGCAATTAGAAGCACTTGGAAAAAAACGTTGAGAAAATGTTTTTTTATTTACTTATGTTTATATAATTTATGCAGTATATAGATTTGCAATTTGTATTTTCTTTAAATGTATATCTTGAAACTTTCGGAATAGAATGGGGAACAAAAAATATCAAATTGTGTATCGAATTATCTGAAAAACAAACGAATTAAATATTATCATTGAGATTTTTAATGAATTATATTGCAATTTTATCACTCATTTCTTTTAATTTCATATAAAAATTATTAAACCCTTTTTGTGAAATATAAATAACAGAAATAAAACTTTAAGCTGTATATTTTAGAAATGCAAGCACCAACATGTTTGTGAAATTATTTCTTACAAACAATCCAATTTATTATGTATCATTTTTTGAAAATATGTATTTGAAAATACTTAGAGAAGGAAACATTATGATTATCTTCTGTGATTGCAAAGTAAGTGATAAAAAAAGTACATGTATGTTCACTGAATAGTTTGAGGATTAATACTAATAATATAAATATAGCCCGAATTCAAGTATGCCTCAAAAAAGTATGACTCATTCACAACTAAAATCTATCACTATGGAAATTTCCATATATACTGAAGTTTGTTTGATGTACTCTTTTTTCTGTGCTATCAAATCCCACTGTTTCACCCCTTTTTGCACACAATTAACATACATAACTGAAGAGCTAAGTGGAAGAACATGTTAAGTAATAAAAATTACATTTGAAGAAATTTGATGTGAAAGTTTCTGATGTCAATTTTAATGATTTATTTTCTGCTTGATACCATGTGTTTAAAAATATTAACAGGTGTGGTACTAAACTCTATCAAAAAAACTTATTCATATTTAATTTTTAAATATTAAATAAATATTATTATTATTTGCATTATTAAATATTAAAATGTTAAATATTAATGGATAATGTCTTAAATATTAAAGGCTAAATAGAACTTTGGTATTTTAGCTTTATCATGTGATAGAATACCTGATAACACCTTCGTCCAAAACATAAAATAATTTTTAAGAAAATGTAGCATAGCATGTTCTTCAACTCAGCTATTCAATTGAGATTCATGCTACGTGTAAAAGCGTTTTCTTGCAAATCTTCGTACCTTGGAAATTAGGAATGACCAGATCTTCATTGCTGTTATAGGGATTAAGAAATCTTTTATTAGAGAGTATTGCCGATCTCTACAAATATTTTCTTGTTTTTTAGTTGCGTACGAATTTTAAAATGGCACTTAGAGGGAAATATAAATGATTAATTTTATAAATTAAACTTAATACTCTGAGAAATGTCAAAAGCTGAATTCTGAAGGGCATTACCTATAATTAGCAAAATATACTGAAACATTAACTATTTGAGAAACCGAGCATTAGCTTTTAGCGGTTATGAGCAAAAAAATTTTGGAATCCCTGTATATGGTGTTTCAGTAGCCTTAAGCCGGACATTAATAAAGGAATGGAATTCTCGCAAAATCAAATGAAATTTTTGAGGTGTCAGCTAGTAACAGGCTAAATATAAAATATAATAAATATATCAGTTTACTCATACGCGGATACTTTTTTTGTTTGAATGCCATCATCCTGCATGATTCGTTCAAAACAAATCTACAAAAACGAAAAACAGATCAACATTTAAGAAAAGTCAATTTATATTGTTAAATAATTAGTAAAAGTTGTTAACAATATAGTTTTTGACATAGATACTACGTGAACAATTCTTTGTTATTGGGATTTACAGGACGGACATTATACAGAAGATTGTAATTTCCATTCTTTTATAATAAATTCAATTCAGCAATTTCGAAGAATAAAAATATCTTTTAAAAACACTAAGTAAATTATCCAAATATTTTTAAGACGTAAATATGTCTACCCAATATGACACACAGAAGAGATAGAGAGAAAAATATTAAAAAAGCAAAGTTTTCAAAACTATATTTTCCATCTATGTTTTATGTTTCCAGAGTTATTTAAAAATTTGAAATTCAGGACAACCAATTTTTGTTTTGTGTGCGTTATAAAATCTTTCCGCCCTAATTTTTATAGGACCAATTCGGCCGCCATGTTTGAAACAGCCTACGAACACCCCTGGCCATATTCATAATAATGGCTCATACACTTAGAACAATTGTTGATTTTCTGGTGAAAAGAGAAGCTAAATCATAATTTCGGGACAATTTAAACCAATTTTCAAGTCTCGCTTCTTTCAAATTTACGATATTCGATTGTACAAAATAATTTATTGAAGGCGACGTGACAGATAAAAAGCTCCCCTTAAATTTAAAAATCTTTGTTGATTATATTTATTTTTACTCAATTGCTCAATTATTTTTACTCAAACTGGTTTTTCTCATAAAGTGTTTTGCAAACCAAATGAAAGTTATATTATGCGCATACTAACTATATACTAACTATACTACTAACTATCGAACTACTAACTATAGGACTATAGCCTTTTTCGTGCTTTCGTGATCCAAAAAACTCAATTTTGATGATTAATTTATGCATTACCATTAAATAAACGAATTTGGTGCAATATATGTCAATAAGCTCTATTTATGTTATCGCATTATTTATTGTAAAAACATACATTGTCTGAACGCACCTTTGTAGCGATGGTTGCGATTTCATGAAATTGTCTAAGCACTCCTTTGTAGCAATTGTTGCGATTTCATGACAAATATATACCGGAAGTTACATAAAAGATAGACATAACTTAAAGAAGGGATAATACACATCCAAACAAACAACATTCATTGAAGAATATACGGTGAGAAATAAAACGAAAACGTGCTGGCGCATATGGAAATGTGGAACATGCAAAAGTTAAAGCTGTATTCCGGTTGCGAGTTATTGGAAGATGAACAAAAATAATAGCATGCAAATGTGGCATGGGGAAGAAGAAAGCATATGGAAAATTTCGCCTCGATAATAAATTAAAGCCGCTGATCCGTGTGTGCAACTGTAAATCGCGTTTTAAACGTTTCGGAGGATGTTTCCCTTAACTAATAAGAAAAATGTTGATATATATTTTATCTACGGAACTGCAAATAGAAATGATTCCGAGGCTCAAAGATTGTACGGAGACGGGCTTTCCAACATGCAGTTGCCCGACCGTAAAACATTTGAGCATTTGCATTGACAGTTGTGTGAGACAGGATCTCTTCTCGCTTCCTGGTCGAATGCAAGTCGTTCAAAGACAGAGAGAACATTAGTTGTGACAGAAGTCATTCTGGATATCGTTGGATATCGTGGCTGATCAGCCAAGTACATGTACACGAGCAGCGGCTAGGAAATTACATGTATCACACTCCACGACATAGCGAGTATTGAACGTTTGTATCCTTATGTGTTCAACGTGTCCAGAAACTGACTCAAAGAAATTATCCACGTCGTGTGGAATTCGCCCTTTGGTTTCTACAGCAGAACGCGAAAAATCCAGATTTTAAGGCAGAAATTTTGTTTTTTCGAATGACTGCACCTGCACACGTTAAGATGCATTTAACACACACAATTGTCATGTACGTGCGGATGTAAATCCACAAGCTCATTAGCGACACTTTTCTATCAATATTTGGGCGGGAATAATCAAACAACAACTGCGTAGACCTTATCTTCCGCCAGAACGACTTGACAGGGAAAACTTTCTCACGTTTCTGAAATAGGTTTTGCCAGACATGTTGAATGCTGCCCCCAACACATGCTGTGTGTAATGTGGCTCCAGCAATATGGGGCACCAGCCCATTATGTACGAGAAATGTGAGCTTATCTCGATATAACATTTCCGATTCGTTGGATTTGGCAAGGTGGATCTGTAACTTGGTCAACGTGCTTGCCAGGTCTTTCATGTCGCTATTTATTTTTGTGGCGACAGCTGAAGGCTCTTATGTATGAGACCCTATTGAATCTCATCGACAGACTTTCGCCCACTGCTGGGGAAGCACGCGATTAGCCTGTTGTTTTTCAGAAAGTTCGTAAATCCTTTCTTCGCAGTTGTACCGCATAAATAGATTCTGCCGGTCATAGTTTTGAACACTTATTTTAATCACATGTCATTGAATTTCCCTTTATCACGTAATCGTTCTTTGCGTGTTTTAGCCTCGTACAACAACATCACCTTTGGCGCCCTCTAGCATCTTTGCATCTTCATTTCACACCATGCATTCTTTGACGAAATTTGTTTGTTTGGAAGTATACTAACACCTTTTCAAGTTTACCCATCTTTCATGAGACACCTTATATATATATATATATATATATATATATATATATATTGCACATCTGGTGAAGAAATATGTACATATGTACATTTAGTATATAAGGTACAAACATATATATATATATATATATGTTACATTATTAGATCTATCTCCGCGATTTCCTTGTTTTATTCTAAATTACTACTCTATATTCACTAAATCCTTATTCTTAATCTCTATCGTTTAACCTGTTAAATTCCATGTAATTAATTATCTCACTTGTCTATATCTATATGTCTACATCTATATTTATAACTATGTATCTATTTATTTATCTATATATGTATATATATATAGATAGATTTCATCGTTTATTTTTTATTTTTCATTGTATTTCTATTCAAAGGCTTAACATTGTTTTCAATATGAATATATATATATATATAATTTACCTATTTATGGTTTCATTCACATAGCTCATAAATTCAAAATATGAGTTTTAAAGGAAGTGATATCAAAATTGGAGTGAATTCTTGATGTGAAAATTAAAGGTTTGTTTTAAAGAAGAAATAAAATAATTTTTGTTTGGTTTTCCAAGGCATATTTACGCATTTCTTTTCTTTGGACTGTCTGACCCATAAAAAACAGCACATTCTCTCAAAAAGTTTTTGAGTAAAGTGCTTCAAAACAAATTCTAAGAAATACATAAAAATTACAGACTGCAAGTTTTACGGAATACCAATTTATTTGATGAAAATCATCTGCTATTCGAAGAAAATTTCCATTCTTTGACAGAAGACTTTCAGGAAATTTTTAACTTATGTTTGAGGATTTGTTTGTGTGTGTGTGTGTTTTGCTAGAAAATGAACATGCGTATAAATTTCTTTTTTAATAAGAAAGAGTAGTAAGCAGCACATTTGCCGGAACACTCCAGTAATTAGACGAAAATGTAGCTTTAGACTGAAGGATTCTGTGTAATTTTTATGTTAGATTATAGTATTTCCTGTAAGTTTGGGGTAGAGGTAACACCAAAGCAGATATTTTCGCGTTTCATGGAAATATAATAAACTGAACACACTGTTCAATTTACAAATTTTTTTCTTTTAATATTTGTAAAAAAACTGCGCGCATTGCTCTCTGTTTTGCTATGATTACGGATGAAATTTATATAAAGAGTTTCAAACTGTAATCCTTCTTAATTCCTAAACTACGTGATGTTAATATGGTGGCTGATAAGAATGAAAACACACAACTGAAGTATTTTTTAAACATTGCAAAATAAAAATCTACTAATTTGGAAGTTACAAAGTTTTCCATACATTTTACAATTATTTAGATTTTCAGACAAATAAACCAAGCAGTACATCAGAATGAAATGTTGTACTAGTTAAAAAATATTGAAATTAATTAAAAGGAATAAAGTTATATTATCTGAAGTTGTAAAACAGGCAAGGTTAGATTTCACTTAACAGTACACATACGTAGGTCAATAAAGTGTACACATGACTTTATTTTTTAATGAAGTGTGATTTCTCAAATTAGCTCTGAAATATAAATACTCAAAATTTTAATGAAGAATTATTTATTGTTTTTATAAGTTTAGAGCCATATTTTTTAGACTGTGATTTAGACTTTTTTTAAAAGGTTGTATGCGTTTGAAATCAATCTTAATTTCCATTATCTTGAAAGTTTTTGAAAAAATAAACTCAATTGAGTGAATTTATATGAAGTGTGGATCATCACTGTTTATTTATTTTGTGAATATTATCCAGTATTAACTGATTACTTTTCATTGCAATGTGTGATATACTTTGAGTGGAAACTTATAATTCTTAAACAGCTTCCAATTTTACTTTAAAAAAATCTGCAAATAATTGCAGATTAAATTTATCATCTAGGAAATAACACTAAATCCTCAAGTTTTTTTTTTTTAATTTCTTTTTTTAAAAAATTACAAATTATGAGCCATTTTTCCAAAAATATTAGAAACAATAATAATTCTATTTACTAAAGTTAGTGTTTTTTTTCTCGCAATTTACTATAAATATTAAGGACTCAATTAAAAGAAAATGTAAATTTATGAAATTAAAAATATGTCAAGCGAGTCAATAATTTATTTAATATTTTGTGTAGAATTATTTCGTATATCGCTTATATAATTAACTCTGTACAAAAGTCCTACGGAAAAGTGCATTTTTTATTAATATGTAAAAGTTATTAATGCCTTATACGGAGATTAATAAAGAAATAAATTATTAAAAAAGTTATTTATCATTTATATTTTTAGTAGTAAGTACGTTTATTATTACAGAATGCAATTCAAGTAAAGTTCAATGAAATTATTAATTTATATAATAAAAGTTATTTAATAATAAAACTGTACGAAATATTAAAAAATCGAAATCATATAAATATATTAAATTAAAAAAATCAAAAAACCCGACTGCGTAAAAAGCGGACTAATTAATTATTTCTCATCAATGTGAAACTGTTTTATATATTACTTACCTATTTTTTATTTATTTGTATTGATGACTTTTAAGTTATGCTTAATTATTAGTTCCTATCTATAAAAACTGTTTTCATGAGGTATATAGATATCTAAGAAGGTTAGAGTTACAGTAAAATAGAGATCCAACGTACACAACGTCCAGGTTGTGTAATATTTAAACAGAGCTTTTGACTGTAAAATAGTCAATGAAACATCATCTTCAACCTATCCAATGATATGCCAATCAAAAGGATGCGTAATTTGTTTTTGTCTCTACCGACATTTTGTATTTTACGCCCCCATTTTGAATTTATAAAAACAAAACCTAGGCTATAACCATCGGATGGTTAAGACGAATCGATAGAAACCTTATTCATTAAGATCCATCTAGTCGTTGGGTTGTTTCCAAGGTATAAAGAAATCCACTTACCCAGATACGCGTGAAACACATAACTCTTCTTGGCAGTCGGGTAAAAATAATAGAAAGCTTTTCGAAGATATTTTTTGTTTCAAATTATAATTTTTTAATCAGACTGTAAATTTAAGGCAATATTAATTAGCATAACTTCTTTTTATGCTACTCTATTCAACAAAAATTCTTCCCGAAATTAAGTATTTTCAAATTTTATAAGTTTAACGATTTAATAGTTTTGCAAGATTTTTCTACTTTTTAAGAGAACGAAAATAGTATGAAAGTAGTTAATTATGTCTATTATTAATTAAAACGAACTAAACTTGACTTTTAAATAAATTACCAAATATTATACAAATAAAATTGCAATGGAAAATCAAAAATATTGTTTGTTTGAGAAACATATTGTTGCCTGAACTGGGTTCAGACAAACGTATTTAGAAGTTAATACATATGCTTAGTCTGACTGCTGAATGAAACTGCTTTGTATTTTTTTAATTCTAAATATAGGATTAAATTTATATATGTAAGTATATTTTTTAATGTGAAAAAAATTAACATTAAAGTTGACCTCACACTGGAGCGACAGGAGGAATATGAAGTGCAACCTTCGAGGAGAAACAGATCGAAACAAAAATGAACGCTATTTCGAACCGTTTTGAACTTGTTTTTTCCCAAAGTAATTACTTAAATATTACGCTTTTATTATTCTTGAATTAAATGTTCCATTTCCGATCTTTCTCTTATTTCGAATGTTCTTTTTGGTAGCCATTTTGTTTTATTCCGAGAACTTCATTTCCCGCCCTGTGTAGATTTCATTTCCTGCCCTCTGTTCTTTTTTTACTATTTAATTCATCCATCCTTCTGTCAGAACACTTTCCTATGTAATAGAATAGCGTGATATCCTTACGTCACAGCTTGTATCACTACGCTAGGCTAACAAGAGGGAGATATTCGCGATTCTTCCTTAGAATTTTGTCGTATTTCGAATTGTAAAAACCTTCCCCTGGTTGCCGTCTGATGTTTTCTATTATCTACACATTCGCTTACACTTAACTAACTATTATGTAGCGATTGCTTGATTAAAACGAATCGGTGGGAACTGCACCAACGAAAGCTGCTTAAATGAAATCCGGAGTTGACTTACGTATTGTCTCAATTAATCCGGAGAAACCTACAATGGATAAATGTATTATCTGGCTTATCACTCGATGACTGCAACAACCTTCCAATATCCATATTGGTTTACTACAGAAACATTCTCTTTTAGTTTAATATAATGCACGGCTTCCAGATTGATTATTCATCTACTATCGCATCAAAGCTAATTACACTTTCGAATCACCATATAACGTCCATATCGTTATATTAGTCGACAAGGCTTCTACTCTACCTGTTCTTTCAGCTTTAACTACAACATTACTGCTAGATGCAGAGGTGCCAAGTTCGCACTAATCTTCCGTAATGCGTGGATTAATTTAACCCAGTTTAACAATGTTTCGAACCAGAAAAATTATTTGATGAACCTTTATTTATTTAATTCCAGTTTTCTACGTGTAACTTATTTAATTTCATCACTGCAAAAAAATTCTGGTGCGAAATGTATTAAACCAGGGTTAAATTAACCCACATATTACGGAGGATTAGTGGCAACTTGGCACCTATGTAGATGTGATCCCACTACTGGTACCATGATAACCAGTTACTTTAATTCATCCATTTAAATCATGCCAATATTATGTAAATCATAACATATATATATACATATTTCTACATTCATGGAAAAAAGTAAACACCCCATACTAACACTGCAACAAATTACTGTAGAAGAAATTTACTGGTTAAAAAATTGATTGAAAAAAAAGTCTACTTTTAAATGATATATATAAAATTTGCTTAGGGAGCCATCTACATATCAAAACGAACCCGAACTTGTTTTGTTATTGCAGTTTGAAAATATAAATAACTTCTACACCCTTCAATTAGCCTAAGTATAAAATTTCATGAAATTTGTACAATTCGTTTCAGAGAAATTAATTATTTTAAAATGAGCATTTTTTAGGGACTTCATCCAAATTGAAGTTTGGTAGTCAATTGTTGAAATGCTACAGAATTACTATGCCACTTCTATAAATGTATTATTTCTCGACAATATGATCAATTCACTCGCTTTATTTGTTTCGACTATTGCCAGCCGAAATGCTGCCCAAATATATTCTTCAAATTATGCTTATAGCCATAATGCTTAGTATAGCCATATATGCTTATCCCATTTGTGCCTGGCGTCCTAATTTTGGCACGCTTTCTTAAAAATACTCCCATTACAAAACGAATTATGATATTCTTTCAAAACTTTGTAAAATATATCCTTAGTATTTGTTTTCAATATTTATTCATAAATGGCAGTGCATTTTTAAGAATAAAAAGATGAAATAAATGTTTGTTGTAGCGCAAAATTTCTTGAAATAAAATGGCGCGCAAGAAAATGTAAGATATTTCTTTTACTTTATTATCAACCAGTTTATAGGTAGTATTATTTATAAGACGAAACTTTATTTTAGAATACCTATTTTCGCATTTTTTTCAGATTTCTATTTTTTGTTTGAATTTGAACCTTTATATATCGTCCCAATTTTGGGACGCTAGGCACGAATGGGTAGGGGTTTTGCCTGTTACTGGCTATGCATTAAATGTATGTTTTATGCCATTTATTTTGTAACAAAATGGGTACTACCATTCGGATTATTGCTTGGCTATAAAATTAGTAAGGTGGGGGTAGAGGCTGGGCGCAGTTCAAGAACAAGACACCCACACCTCCGCACCCTTAGCTATTTGCTTCGTAAAAATGTTCATCATATCATTATGTTTTGTTCAAGTTTAGTATTTGACATCCTGAGGTTACTAAAATATATACAGTAGAACCTCGATTATCCAACGTAATTGGGACCGAGCCGACAGCGGATGATCGAAATTTCTGGATAATCGAGAATTTATCAATAATCATCTAGCTTAATATGCAACATCGTCATCGTACTATTATTAGGGCTATTTAAACTGCCTAATAAATATCTAAATTTAAATTATACATGAAAATAATTTTATTTGTTTACAACAGGGACGTGTACACAAGCGGGGGTTGGGGGGGGGAGGGGTGGCAAGAGTACAATTATACCGGGATCGGATCTTGCGGGAGCTCAAGCTAATTTCAATGGAATTCGTAGAAAGGGGGACCAAAATGCTTATCTCTACTCGTGGTTTAGAAAGGAAAGCTTGCATACATAAGGAATGTGAAAGTAAAAAAAAATAAATAAATAAATAAAAAAAGGAGATGAAAAAAATTCAGGATATCGACATCGGTTTACGGAGAGTTCCGATTAAATGAGGGTCGGATAATCGAAGTTCTACTGTACCATATATATTCGTGTGTAAAAAGAAGAATTTTTGACAATTTTCTGCAAGTAAATTGGGGGTAGACTTATACGCGAGACAATTACAAAAGCCAAAAAAAAAAAAAAAACTCTTCGAATACTACAAAAGTCTGATTTTTTATGTGTATAAATAATAAAATAATATATAAAATATACAAATAATAATAATAATTTATTTTTAAAAAAATTTCAATGATTTGTTTTTGTTCACTTACTAGTTTTTCGCATTAGTGAGTGAAATCTTTGGTTTGATTTTGTGCGAAATTGACATAAAATGTGAGGGGGTCGACATACGCGAGTTTTTGATTTTTTGCAGAATTTGCATTGAAAAGTTAGTGGGTCATCGTATATGTGAGTCTATACGGTGTATATACTGTATTAGTAATTATTGATTACTATAAATTTTTACTACATAATTGTTTTACTATGCCAATAGCTAATGGTGAGGAGGAAGGGGGTCTTGTTCTTCGGCCGACCCCAGCCCCTCCCCCCCACCCCATAGTAATAATAAAGAATTTTTTATAGTCGAATAATAACCCGATTGATATATAACCTTTTTGAAACAAATTAAATGGCATAAATCATAAATATAATGCTTAGACAGTAACGGAGAAAACCCCTACCTTTTCGTGCCTAGTGTCCCAAAATTAGGACGTTTAGATTTTTATATGTAAAATAAATATTTTCTCGAAGATAATTTTTTTATTATTTTTTATGTTCATTTTACACCATTTACTATAATTAAGCACAATATTGAGTTGAAAAAAAATTCAGGCACTAATGTGTTAAATACTAAATAGTGGGTAAAAAAACCATCATTTTGACGTTTTTTAATTATAATTCGAAAACTACTTGGAAGAAAAATTTGAGATTGAGGATTCACATGAATCAGGACATAATAAATGTAAATCTATCAAAAATATTGTAGGCTGTAATTCATATTTTATTTCGAATATTAATTTTATAATTGCTAATTAATATTACAAAATTTTTAAAAATACAAATTCACTTTATTTATGGTTGTGGTTTTATTATTATAACCACACAAAAAAAGATTACATTAGGACGATAATTTCAGGAGATATTAATAGAAATAAGAAAATGCAATTCAACATTAGAAGTATAAATTTGGAATGTTTATAATTCAAAATTTTATCATCGAAATGACTTGAAATTTCGTTTCTAGTCATAATTCGAAACGAAGATTTAAAACATATTGTCAAAATTGGGTGATGACATTGAAAAAAAGTCCTTCCGGCTAGTGCCTGGAGGAAGAGGTAGCTTTCATATTCCATATTTTTTTTTTCTTTTGAGCCAGCTTATATTATTCAAACACACGAAGCCTAAATTAGTGTAACCGGACTATAGAAGGTTCAATAGTAATTTTTGTGAATACTGAAAATGAATGAGAATTTCACGAAATTAGTCAACTTTATCCAAGCTGGTTTTATTGAAAGTGATTTATATTTGGTCGTCAAATTCGGTGATATCTTGAAATGCCCGTCATTATAAAACAACATGATGAGTGAAGCTAACCAATGAACTTTGAAGAGACTTCAGTAATTCCTGTGCTCACTCACACCGGAATCGGTCAATATATACCAGTGCTGTCGCAGGCAAAAAATCGGATGTTTCAAACTGCTATATAACAGCCATTCGTTAAGACAAAACCAAAAATGCTCCAGAATCCTTGTATCAATGTCAAGCACTAAAGAAAGAAACCTTTTTCAATTTCTAATATTTTTGTAGCTCGTTTTTAAAGTTTAATTAAAAAAAAAATTATAGTTGCCGCTTTTTTGAAATAAGATGGCGGATGAATCTGGCCAAAGAACTTGGTCGAGATATTACTATATACTATGAACATGCCATGTCACATCCAAATCGATTAAGAAATAGACGTGTTATCTCGGACAAAAATCGGATCGTTTCAAAATATCTTCCGTGCTAGAAATTCAAAGGGCTATAACTCAGCCATTTTTTAAGATATAGACGAAAAAAAAAGGTGCTTCGAAATCTTTGTATCAAGGTCAAATACATAAAAAAGAAATCTTTTTCAATTTCTAATCTTCTTGTACCTCTTTTTAAATTTAATTTTTATTTTATTTTTTAAATGGCTGCAATTTTGAAACAACACTCTCAAAAATAATTTACTTAAAAATGAGAACTTCCATGTACTCGTATTTTTTTAAGTACAGTTGTTTCAAAAAGAAGTACATTGTTAAAAATAATCTACTTAAAAATGAGCATTTCTATGTACTCGTATATTTTAAGTACAATTGCTTCAAAAAGGAGCATTAATCTATTTAAAAAGGAAAATTTCTTTGTACTCGATTTTTTTTAAATACAATTAACTTAGAAACGAGTGCATGATATTTTGAAGTTGTGTATACTTATACTTGATTTATAAATGTATGCAGAAATGAATAAATATATTTTGTATTTTAAAAGTTTTAATATTCATGTTTAAATCCTATGTGCTCAAAAATATGAGTTTTCTGATAAACTCTTTTCTTATACCGAATTGAGAGTAGGGATTTCCAAGCTTTTATTTAAAGAATGTCTACCTTTGTTATAATTTTTAATTTATAATACACACTTTTCAAATTTATTTACTATTTCATAAGTAATGTTAAAGAAGAAAATTTAGTTTAAAAATTGTTTTATTAGAAATTAGAATATTTAAAAATGGGAAAATTAATCTCTGCTGTTAGCGATCTTCCGTCGCTGATTCATAAAAGGTGTCATTTGAAAACAGCTGGCAACTGCTCTTATAGCATAGTCAATACAATTCTGATCTCCCACCTAGAGGACTCAGGTTCAAATCACAGGGCGGCTCATACGCAAAATTTCAAGAAATAAAATTGTAAATTCGTTGTTTTTTACTCCAAAAATTGTAGTTCTTTGCAATTAAAAATGGTGATTTGTCGGTTCTCTGTAATTTCGCTTTTTTTTTCTTATAGTGTATGTGTGTTTCTATACATACTTATTTTCGAGTCCCTGTATGTAAAAAAAAAAAATGAGTACATACGTGTTTCAAATTTAACAGTTAAGTAATCGGAGCTATTTTAAGATCGGGATGTGCTCAATAATTAGTACAATTTACTTATTTTTAAGAATAGTGTTTTAACAGTGAGGATGGCGGGTAAAGTTAGCCAAAGAAATCGCATAGCCATTGATATGTACTATGCACATGCCTTGTTCCATCCGAATCGGTTAATAAATACGCGTGCTATAGCGTGAAAAAAATCAGATCGTTTCAAAATGTCAGCCACAAAAGAAATTCAAAGTGCTATAACTCAGCCATTGTTTAACATATAGACGAAACAAAAAATGCTCTGGAATCATTGTATCAAGGTCAAACACGTATTTTTTTTTTTTTCAATTCCTAATTTTTTTGTACCTCCATGTAAATAATTTTTTTTAATTTAATGGCCGCCATTTTGCAATAAGATGGCGGATGAATTTGGCCAACGAACTCGGTCAAGATATTGGTATGTACATAGTACATACCAAGTTACCTCCAAATCGGTTCATAATTACGCGTGTTACCGCGTGACAAAAATCAGATGTTTCAAAATATCAGCCACACTAGAAATGCAAAGTACTATAACTCAGCCATTTTTTAAGATATAGACGAAACAAACAATGCTTCAGAATCTTTGTATCAAGGTCAAACACATAAGAACAAAATCTTTTTTAATTTCTTATTTGTTTGTACCTCATTTTAAATTAATTTTTTTAAAGATTTTTCAAATGGCCGCCATTTTGGAACAAGATGGCGGATGAAGCTGGCAAACGGACTCGATCGAGACATTGGTATGTAATATGTATGCAACAAGTTACATCCACATCGGATCATAAATACGAGAGTTACAGTGTGACAAAGATCATATATATATATATATATATATATATATATATATGTATGTATGTATGTATATACATTGCTGAAAAAAATTAGGGGAGCAAGCAAAAAAGTGAAGAGAACAGTGAAAGGCAGTCATGTATGGGCATAAAATGGATAGTTCGCATGTATCAATGCGCAATACAGAAAAAAAAAAGATGCAACAGAAATTTCTAAGGCTACTTTTATTCTTTGAAAAGGTGGAAAGAACATAAGAAGACGGCTTAGGGCAACAATTTGGTTACATGTACATAATAAAAAAAAGTATTATTTGGAAATGATGCAAGATTTTTAATATGGTGTGTGGTCTCCTCGAATAGCTAAGACTGCTGCACACGTGTGTTCCATGGATGCGATGAGCTTATCGATAAGGCTTTGGGAAATACAGTTCTACAGCTTAAGAATTGCAATCTCACAGTCCCGGACAGTAAAAGGAAGCCTTGGTCTCAAAGCAATGCCTCGTCTGAGTATGTCCCAAACATGTTCGATCGTATTTAGGTCAGGAGAGCATGCTGGTTATTCTATACGCTATATTGTTTCAGCTTCAAGCATGTTTTCCACAAGACGAGCTTTATGAGGTCTGGCATTATCATGCAGGGAAAAAAATCACTAATTGCTGCAACATAAAATAGGACATATGGTCTCAGTATCTCTTCTGTATAACTTTGGACCGTAAAAGAGCCATTCCGGATGATATGCAGCCCCGTACGTCCACGTATGGTGATTCCAGCCCATAGAATCAACCCACCTCGTCTGTAATGTGGTCTTTCTCAACGAATGTGGGATTATTTTTAGTGCTTCTTTCACTCCATGCCAAAACACACCAGTATCACATCCAGACTGAATCGGGGCTCGTCTGTAAACAGAATGTGACTCCAAGACGTTGCCTCCAAACTCGATGTTCAGTTGCCCTCCTTCTTTGGGCCCCACAGTTGCTTGAGATCAACGGAATACAGGCTTACTTGCATAAAGACTACCCTGATGAAGCTTATTTCGGAGTGTTTGGCTGGACACCCTTCGTCCTGTGGCCAAGAACAACTGTGTTTTTAGCAGAGTAGCATTGCCCGTTACGTGTCGACGAGCTGTTAACAAGATATATCGTTCATCCGTTTCTGTGGTAGCACATGGCCGACCTTGCCCTTGTCGATGTCTACCATTCCACGTGTCTTGAAATCGATTCCACAGCCTTGCATTGACATTTCTTGCGACACTATCAGCGTCCGCAACACTTCGTTGTGTTTCCTCCGGATTCAATTGTTCCGATAATACGCCAAGCCATGGATTCCGTTAAATCACATTGTTGAGTCATTTTCAAGTCACCTTTTCTCAAAACAACTCCTTACAAACAACTCCTTTTCTCCTTACAACTCAGACAGTGAAACAGACTTTTCTGCAAAATCCCGATTTCTGCACTTATTTTCTTTTTATAGTTTTTGATGTCATAAACTTTAATTTGCATGTGAAGTTTTTTTTAACCTGTTTTCTAACTACGCTTTAAATTATGGATGTTTTATTTTACGTTACTTATCGGTGTGAATATTTGCGTAATTTGTTAAACCATGTGCTCCCCTAATTGTTTTGAGCTGTATATATAAATATATATATATATATCAACATTTGAACGGATGGTCGTTTCAGGGTCTGGGGATCATGATCGATGAAAGTATACCAAAATTTTTTGGAATCGCTTTCATCCGAGCAGCTGCAATAGATAGATTTTAGTAATGAAAGATACCTAAAAACAAACTTTGGTCTAGTTTTGATTTGTAGATTTCCCTTATTCTCTAAGGAAATTTTATACACATAAATTAAAAGTAGACGTTATTTCGAATCGTTTATTACGAGTAAATTTCTTCTTTTATAATTAGATGCTGAGCTAGGGGGGGGGGGGGGGGGCGGTGTTTCCTTTTTTTCATAACTGTACAATATCTGCACTTTGTTTGCTCGTGCAACGAAAGACGTTCTTCCTCCGGTTAACACGTTTATTTGTAAGGGGATGACCAATGAAGCAAAAGAAAGACTAGTGGGAATTTTGGGGATGAACGGGGTTAATCAAGCAAAAAATGATGAAGCAACAGCCCACTTGTTTTCAATGAGAAATACAATTTGTTCATCAATCTTCGAGAAGAAAAATGCTTGAAACACACGAAACCGACATGGAAGTGATAATGACATTCACATATACATGATAGACGAAATTATCCTGTTATGTAAATTATTTTATCATTTAAAATTCTTAGCGTTTTCATATTTCATGGGAATTTTTAGATACCTATCGTAAGGAATACTACATATACATTCTCTCCTGTGTTAGAATTTCTGAATTTTTTTGCTGATCTTCGCCCGTAGAACCCAAAACCACCCCGAGTTAAAAACATTATCTATCTATCTATCTATGTATATATCGATCTATCTATCTATTTATCTATATCTCTGTATGTCTATATATATATATATATATATTTATATATATGTTTATCACTTTTTTATAGACAAGATAACTTCCATAATTCTGGACAAATGTCTTCCAAACTGATACATAAAATCAAAGGACAGAAAATCTCGGTGAAGTTCGTTAATGGGCAATATCGGACTAGGGGAATCGAAATAGCGGCGGGATTTATGAAAACAGAAAAAAAAACCCATAACTTTTAGGTAGCTTTCATTACAAAAAGCTACCTATTCGGAGAAAAACGATTCCGAAAAATTTTTGTATAGTTTCACCGATCATGACCCGCAGACCCCGAAACCACCCTCCGTTCAAAATTGATATATACAGGGTGTTCCGTTAAAGGGGTCCAATATTAATAGGGGTAATAGAGGAGATCACTCGGAGCATAAATCAGTATATAATGCCTGGCCGGATCTCAATAGTTTTCAAGTTACAGCAAATAGAATGAAAAATCGGAAATTTGTAAACAAAACCCTCATTGCTAAACTATCGATAATGCTACATAAAAACGAAGCACATATTTAGAAAGAGCAGAAAAAATCCATGACATAAGTTGAAAATGACATAAGTTGTTTTAGAATATTGAGAATTAATGGCGAGTTACAAGCTCTGAAACAGTGAAAAAATACAAAATCAAATATTTAGCAAAATAGTTAATTGTTAATTCCAAAAATGCAACTCTACCTACATCAAGGAAAATGTTATAAAATTTGGTCCATTCCGAAAGCTTTCGAAGAAGCTGACAATAAACAATATCAGTTTAATTGTATGGGAGAAATCAAGCAGTTCCCTAGTTACAACTCTGTACTGTTGCACGCTCGGAAAGAGCGAAACTCCGCCCATGACGATTGTAAACACCCCGTTTTAATATCTTTCAATTATACATTTCTGATCAACCTCTATCAATACCCTTTCATTATTCAGTCTGGTCAAGTGAATGACATATTGTGCAGCTCTCGCCTTGTCTTAAAGCAAACTCCGTGACTTCTGCGTTTCCTCCATGAACTTTCAGGATGATGAAGAAGAAGTACTTTTTATGCAAATTTTCTATGTGTATAGGAAGAAAAGTGTAATAAAACAGCAGTCATCAGTGGGCGTTATGTTAAAGGGAGGCTGTTGTAAGTGGGATTGTAGTAAGTTTATGTATAATAATTATGCCGGAATACTCTAACGAAGAATATGCGGACATGCATCTGATGTACGGGCAAGCTCATGGAAATGCATGTCTAGCACAGCGCATGTACCGTGAGCAATTTCCAAGGAGACGTTGGCCAAGTTCGAAACTTTTCATAAAAATCAATAGACGATTACGGGAGACTGGATTGTTTAATACAGCAAGCATTGATGCAGGGAAACCTCGACATGTACGAACACCTGCAATGGAAGAAGATGTACTGAATATTTTTAAAGATAACCCCTCCACGAGTACACGAGCTGCTGCGTCTGAAGTCGGTGTTTCTCACCAAAGTGTGTGGCGTGTTCTGCGTGCAGAAAACATGCACCCCTTTCATGTGCAGCGGGTACAACTGTTATCAGTAACAGATTGTGCTCAGCGGACAGAATTCGTACGCTGGTTGCTTAATGTAACAGAAAATAATCCACAATTTCTGGAAAATATTTTATTTACTGATGAAGCAACATTTACGAGAGAGGTCGTGGTAAACACGCACAATATGCACACATGGTCATATACAAATCCGCACACTGTTTTCCCGTCGAACGCACAACAAAAGTTCAGTGTGAACATATGGGCAGGTGTCCTCGGCGATTATCTCATAGGACCATATTTACTCCCAGATGTACTCAATGGCAGTACGTACTTGGTTTTCCTACGGGATATCTTACCGCAGTTGCTGCAAAATGTGCCAGCAACATTGCGCCACAATATGTGGTTTATGCACGATGGCGCACCGGCACATTTTTTCATAGGTGTTCGCAATCACCTCAATTCAACATATCCTGGGAAATGGATTGGACGCAGTGGACCTGTTGCTTGGCCTGCACGCTCTCCAGACCTCAATCCATTAGACTTTTTTGTTTGGGGACACCTTAAATCGCTGGTGTATGAAACGCCTGTGGATACACCGGAGGATTTACTAGCGCGAATCGTTGTCGCTGCAGGAGACATTCCCAACTCCGTCGGAGTTTTTCGGCGTGTTCGCCAATCTTTACGACGTCGCTGTCGGCTGTGCGATTTTGTTAATGGGCGCAACTTCGAACACCTATTCTAATAATGTCCGTTCGTCTGCCTTCCGACATTGAACTGTGCAGCGCAGGCCAGAAGACTATGCTTCACATATGTCATAAAGTACGTGGAATGTAATTCTTTATTTGTCATTTTTCTTTTATTTTCAACACTTTTTGGCACAGTATTTTGTAAGTCACAGACTGTAGTGTACTCAAATTGTAAATTACAAAGTTTGTATGAATTAATTTAAAATTTAGTGTCTTTTTTAAATTTATAATTAATAAAATTATTATGCTATTTGTTATTATTATTTCCTATCATAAATTATGATGCACATATACATACAATAATTGTCAGTGTAAAACATGTACTGAAACTTCTTGCATAGTTACAAATCGCAATATTTTTAATTATTTCCGAATTTTCACCACCAGTTTAATTTTAAAGAATTTAACTTAAGCTTTATATCAATAAAAGACCACTTTAAAATGTAGACTATTATTGTAAAGTTATTTTGGTTCATTCAACTCTTGAATAATTAAAAATGTTGCATCTCAGAAGAAGCATGATCGAAAATGTATAGTTGAGAGTAATTAAAAAGGCGGTGTTTCCAATCGTGATGGGCGGAGTTTAACCTTTGCTAGTGTCAAAGAAAGCAGAGTTGTAACTAAGAAACTGATTAATTTCTCTCACACAATTAAACCGATATGGTTCATTGTAAGCTTTTTCGAAAGTTTTCGGAATGGACCAAATTTTACTACATTTTCCTTGTTGTAGCTAGAGTTGTCTTTTTGGAATTAACGATTAACTATTTTGGTGTATATTGGATTTCGTACTTTTTTCACTGTTTCAGGGCTTGTAACTCGTCAATAAATATTGCTATTTTAATACAATTGATGTCATTTTGTAGGTTTATTTCTGCTCTTTCTAAATATGTGCTTCGTTTTTATGTAGCATTATCGATAGTTTAGCAATGAGGGTTCTTTTACAATTTTCCGAACTTTCATTCTATTTGCTGTAACTTGAAAACTATTGAGATCCGACCAGGCTTTATATACTGATTTATGCTCCATGTGATCTCCTCTATTACCCCTATTAATATCCCGTAAGGCATGGTGACGTCACGGCGACGTCGTTGTGAAGTCACACTGTGATTTTGTGACCGTCGATGTGACGTCACGTGACGTGGATGTGACGTCACAGTGACTAGAATGTGAGGTCGTTATGGCCGTTTTAGAGGTCGTTTGTGACGTCACATTGTGACCACTCTGTGAAGTCACGGTGTGACTAATTTGTGAAAAGTGTGTCATTTGTGACTATTTTGGCATTAACTTTGTGACGAACCTGTGACGAAAGTGACAATGTTTTGAAGTCATACTGTGACCAATTTGTGAAATATGTGTCATTTGTGACGAACTTGTCATAAACTCTGTGATGATTTCAAATGAAAATCAAATTTCAAATTAATTGCTTAAAAGGCGCAAAGGCGAACTAGTGAAAAAGATTCCATGCTGGAACTCGAACCCGGGCCATCAGTATAGCGCACTTACGTTCTACCGACTAAACCACATGGAACGATACCCAGCCTGGAAAATTTCTCACTATTACATGTTGGCAAGGCTACAAACGCAGCACAAGATGCAATATTTATCGTCAGCCACCGACATGGCGCAAGCACGAAACTTAAATCCAGCATCGATTGAAACTATATTAATACTTGGAAATGTTTTCAGAGAGAACCATTCGCCTTGCATACAATATTTCAAATGAAAATCAAATTTCAAATTAATAGCTTAAAAGGCAATTTTAATTTGAAATTTGATTTTCATTTGAAATACTGTATGCAAGGCGAATGTTTCTCTCTGGAAACATTTTCAAGTATTAATATATATTTAATCGATGCTGGTTTAATTAAGTTTCGTGTTTGCCCCATGACGGTGGCTCACGATAAATATTCCATCTTGTGCGGCGTTTGTAGCCTTGCCAACATGTAATAAGGAGAAAATTTCCAGGCTGGGTATCGTTCCATGTGGTTTAGTCGGTAGAATGTGAGTGCGCTATACTGATGACCCGGGATCGAGACCCGGCGTGGATATTTTTCACTATGTTGGCCTTTGCGCCTTTTAAGCAATTTATTTGAAATTTGATTTTCATTTGAAATATTGTATGCAAGGCGAATGTTTCTCTCTGGAAAAATGTCCAAGTATTAATACTGTGATGATTCTTGTCATAAAAACTACGATAATTTTAAAGTAAAGTTTTGTTTGAAATATAAAATTTTATCCTTTTACCGTACTTTTTAGCAAGATATCGCTATTTTGGAGTCCTATTCTTCTAAAATATTTTTAATTTTCCATTTAAAAAACAATGCTTATTAACTGACATCTTTTTTTATTAAGTTAGCTTGATCTTGAATTCAAGCTTAATATTAAGAATGTGTAAGCTTTTTAATGTGTTATGATTTGTCATTGCTTTTTTAAATACGAACATGGAGTCTAACGGACATTAATACAACTGTTACTTATAGAACTACATGATAAGCCCTATTTATTTAAATTTTTTATTCCCGTATATATTGTATTTTGTGAATATGAGCTAATTAGATTTGGTATGTTTTATATGAAAAGACTGATCTGGGAAATAGAAACAACAAGTAAGATATATCATGCGTTAGGCATAGATTATAAAACACTTTCCAACTCTTCCTAAATGTTTTATCAAGGCATCGGGGGAAATAACGTAAATAAGATAACTAAGTAAACATGAAAACGCGTAAAACATTTAAAAACTGATTTACGCAGTTACCATCCACTAAGGTGTAAAAAAATCATAATTTAAAAAAATAAATAAAAAAAATCGTTTTTTTTTTTATTTAAATCAGATTTTTTTTATTTAAATCAGATTTGTATGATTTTTTCCCCAGCGTTCAAATACTGAATAGCTATCATGAGTTTTAGGTTTCCAAAACAATTACACCACTAATTGCTAACATAATCTATGTTTTTACACTTTAATTGATAAAATTATAATTGTTAGTTTGTAATTACAGAAATAAAAACTGCAAATTAGTAGTTTCATTAGGTAGTATTATACAATAATGTTATATACATTAATATTGTAATAATTATGTAAAACTTTATAAATACTAGAGATACTTAACATTTATGAAAATTATTAACTTCATTTTATACTAAATAGCTAACATTACTTCAAATTAATTATTAAACAATTAACTCTCTAATTAGGAACATATTATACATTTTTAAGCCTTAATTATTAAAATGATAATAATTCATTTTAGAAAGAAAAAGGGACAGGATGCTAGTTCAAAAAACGGGCACTATTTCATGAGGAAATATATTAGTAATGTGTTTAGTAATGATGTAAGAAAAAAAAAAAGAATATTTTTTAGCATTAAAAGTAAAGTGTCCTTAATTTTTAATAATTTTATGAATAACAAATTGAAAAATACAATTAAATAACATATTTTAATAATATCCTGTTTTTTCTAAAGAAATAAAGTTCTATATTTTTGCAAGATTTTTTCCACATGAATTTAGAATACTGTTGAATGGGGAAGTTTTTTACAAGAAATCTCTGGCTACAACTACAGGTAAATTTCAACTTTTTTTTTCTTTTTTTAAGGCAGGGTGCATTTTGCCAATTTCAAAAGGGGCATGGTGTGGCACCATTAAACAAAATGGCCTAGAAGAAGCAGTATAAGTAATTACAGAATTAATAAAAACTGCAAATAAGTAAAATTCATTAGTTAGTAGCACAAATAACAAAACTAACAAATATTATTTGCAGCTCATTTTGCATTTGTATTTAGGAAAATTTCTGTAAACCACCAAAATCTATACTTACACACATGTACGTGTATGCTAACCAAAAAGAAAAAAATGAAAATGAGTTAAACCCATTCATATAGAATAAATATAAATTAGCCACTAATATCTGAAATCCTCAAAATATTTAAGTAACAGCATTATTACCTCTATTAGCTTTCAATGGTTCAACTTTTTAATATATATGAGTTACAAAAAAAAAAAAATAAATAAATAAAATAATAATAATAATAATAATAAACATTTATTCAACCTATACCAAAGAAGCTCTTGCTGTGCTTAGCATTTTTATACCAATTATTTCTTTTTCTCTTATGCATTCATTTACAATTTAGCTGCTGAGCAGATGTCATTCTTTCATTCTCCTTTAACTTGAGATTGCTATTAATTACTATTTATTATTTTACTTGTAGAAATGTAATTATACTTGCTATGTGTATTTTATATAAAATAATGCATAAATTGATTACCTAAAGGAAATTATGACATTGCAAATTATGTTAGATTTAAATATCATTTTTAAATGAAACTGTTTTAATTTGGATAAAAACTTAAAAACAATGCTTTTAATTTTTTTACAATACTAATGAATTAAGCTTAGAAACAATTATTTAAAGCTCTTTTTTTGTTTATTAATAAGTCAAAATACCTGTAGAAACTTTCAAATTATGTTCATGTTAGATTTTAATACTTTTTTTGACATTTTAAACATTTAGAAAATTTTTGATTTTAATCAATGATTTTTTTTAAAAATCGTTTGATTAAAATCATGATTTAATCGCTGATTTAAATCAACCGATTAAAATCGTTGACACCCTACCATCCACAGCCAAATATGTTTTCCAATTCTTTTAAACAGTCCTGTATTTGATCTGTAGATTGATATATATATACTATATAATGGAAAAATTTAGTTTATCAAGGAAACGCATAACAGGTTGAAATTCTCTTTTAGCAATTTATACTAATATATGGAAACATACTTAAATAATTTTGTACAACCCTGTAGTTTACCTAGAACCTTTATTACACGCCACTATTTAGTTAAAATTTTATTCAAGCTAAAACACTCTTAAAACTGCTAAAATTACATTTCCAGAAATTATAATTCATAGATGGCAACGTATCCAATTCTTTGCGTGACCCTTTATATCATTTTATCTATATACTACAAACATTTCTTAGTAAATTAAATACAGTGCAGCGTTAAAATGCATAACTTATTTAAAAACCTCCTTTAAGCAATACCCAGTAACCCTTTCGAATACTTTTGTATATTCCTGTATATGAATTATAGCATATATATATACACACCATATACTATGCATAAATGTAGTGAATCATAAAAGTGTATATCATAATTAAAATGTATTTCCAGCAATCATCGCTAATGAACAGTACTTCGGATACAATATAGTATCTGAAATATTTTGTGTGTCCCTGTAAATGCTATATACACTTCGTATTATACATGAAATATTTCATAGTATGTAAACCTCAACGACGTATATCAATTTCATTACATATCAAATAGATTAACATAAATAAAGTACGCCGCAAACAATTCCCTCCACCCCTATATCATTATGTATTGGAATTCCTTTTTTAGCCCTGTAAATGAACAATAACTATTCTTTGCATCGCATATTCTATAGAATGCACATTTTAGTGCGCTTCATAAATGCATATCAATTTTATTCTGTTTGAAAGCGTGTAAAATCATTAAAAATCATTTGAAACGATTTTTTTCCCACAAGCCGTAATGTAATGGAATACAATTGACTGTCCCTGTAAATGAAGTAACATGCTACAAACTTCATTACAAATAGGGGTCTTGCTATGGTAAACGTTAATAACATCCAAAAATTTTAAATAATTTAATTATCTTTAAATGTCTATTAATTATGTTAATGATTGGTGATAATACTTGTCCATATACTTTTATATTTATGCCACCATGTGGTTTTAACCTAATATTTAAATAAGAAAATAAACCAGATTAAAATGCAATTTAAATCACTAATTTTAAAAATCTGATCAAAGCTGTTGAAAAGGAAGTTAGATATTTTAACAAAATAAAAAATAAATGTAATGAAATATTTGTGTTCTATAACATGTTTACTAGAAGATAACTGAAATCATTGTAATTAAAAAAAAAAAAAAAAAAAAAGCAAACAAGGAAAATAATATTTTAGATATTTCAGCAAAATAAAAAATAAATGTAATGAAATATTTATGTTCTACAGCATGTTAATGAGAAACTAACTAAAATCGTTGTAATAAAATTAAAAAAAAAAGCAAACAGGGAAAATAATATTTTTACATACCTAATTTCATTGACGTTGTACGTGATACTTTGATTTTGGGGAACCAATTAAATCCGATTATAAGTACGATAGCAATGACTTGAATCATCTTCAACAAGTCAAAGCTACCGTAATTTTCTCGGGTTTATATTTTGTTAGCTGAACTAACTTGGATCCTGAGAACGTTCTTGTTTCAGTTTTTAAATCCGTGTCAACACATCTATGCTGTCCAGCGTCCACAGAACTTCAGTGTCCACAGTGTCCACAGAACTGTCCAGTGTCCCGCGTTTATTCTAAAAAGTTTCACTGTTACTTTTATCCGTTATTCTGCGGTCGAGTGGTAACAACTGAAATAGTGCAGATGCAGACGATTTTTAAGTTTCGAAGTTCGAAGCAGATGTTTTTTGGTTTTATTTGTTTTTCTATACCACAGTTTCGGAAGGAAATTAAATGCGTAATAATTTTGTCAATTTGTCTCTAATTCAATTTCCTGTTTGAAAATGTTTTATTGTATTTCATCTTTTATTTTTATCAGTTTTATTGAATTGTAAAGTTTCATTTACGTAAATTATAATAATAATATTATCCATAATTAGAGTTTACTAGATAAAACATTGCTTAAATTTTCAAAATGTATACAAATTAATTTATTGGTAATAATGATGACTCCCTCCTTTTTTTTAAAAGTAAAATTTGTATCACAGGTATAAGTTTGTATCACACTCATCTCTTCTCGATAATCTTGTTGTATTTTTTAAGAAGATATTTTGTATATATATACAAAATATCTTCTTAAAAAATACAACAAGATTATCGAGAAGAGATGAGTTTTTCTTTGTCAATCTGTCATTCTCTTAATATTAATTTTCTGTAGAATAAAACTTGTAAAATAATTTTTAAAGATATATTTTGAAAACAAAAAATAAAACATGAATAATTAATTATGTCGTGGGCTTTGCCTAAATTTTGTACATTAATTTTATATTCGGAAAATGTCAATTCTATTTTAAACGTTTGAAAGAAGTAGAATAAAAAAAAATACCTAAAATAGTGAAACACTAAGAGGGAAAAAATGACTTGAATGCAAATTATAAAGCAAGAAATGCATATATGACTGAACTTTGAAGACTCTTTCTGCGTGCTCATTAAAAGCTGCAGCCTTAACTGTAATAGAAAGTTTTTAGTTTGAAACGACAGAAATGTTTCGACTACTCTTTGAGAAACTTCTAGTATAACAGATGATCATTTACAAAAATCTTTATAAAAGATAAGTCGAGGTCTGCTTACCTAAAACATTTTTTTAATAATATGAAATTCTCATAATTAGGAAATCGTTTTGTGTTGCTGATGAATTAATTACATTTTATGTTATATGAAAATAAAAAGTTTTTGTTAGAGGCACAGATGCAACTTGGACCACGGTTTAAAAAATTTGTTAATCCGGCAGGAAAATATATTTTACAGTAAATAACATGTTTTTAATAATTTTTGTAATTTTTTAAAGTTTTCTAAGAAGTTCACATCTCAGTCACAATGTGACATCACTGAGTGGTGGCATTTTGGTCACAGATGTGACGTGACCACAGTGACTTACAGTGACGTCACAATGACGTCACTGTGACCATGCATGCTATGAGGGATTGGACCCCTTTAACGGAACACCCTGTATATATATATGATCTTTGTCATACTGTAACTCTCATATTTATGAACCGATTTGGATAAAATTTCGTGTGTACGTAGTACATACCAATGTCTCGACCGAGTTCGTTGGCCAGCTTCATCCGCCATTTCTTTCAAAATGGCGGCCATTTAAAGATTTTTAAAAAAACTTTAAATTTAAAATGAGGCACCAAAAATTTAGACACTGAAAAATACTTTTTTCTTATGTGTTTGAGCTTGATACAAAGATTCTGGATCATTTTTAGCTTCGTCTATATCTAAAAAATGGCTGAGTTATAGCACTTTGAATTTCTAGCATGGCTGACATTTTGAAACGATCTGATTTTTGTCACGCGATAATACACGTATTTATGAACCGATTTGGATGTGACAAGGAATGTACATAGTACATAGCAATGTCTCGACCGAGTTCGTTGGCCAGCCTCATCCGCCATCTTGTTTAAAAATGGCGGCCATTTAAAAATTTTAAATTTAAAAGTGAGATACAAAATAATTAGAAATTGAAAAAGATTTTTTTTATGTGTTTGAGCTTGATACAAAGATTCCGGAGCATTTTTTGTTTCGTCTATGTCTTAAAAAATGGCTGAGTTATAGCACTTTGAATTTCTAGCATGGCTGACATTTTGAAACGATCTGATTTTTGTCATGCGATAACACGCGTATTTATGAACCGATTAGGATGTTACAAGGCATGTGCATAGTACATAGGAATCTCTCGGCCGAGTTCGTTTGCTAACTTCATCCGCCACCTTGTTTCAAAATGGCGGCAATTTAAAAATTAAAAAAAAATAATTTAAAATAAAGTACAAAAAAAAAATTAGAAATTGAAAAAGATTTTTTTTTTTATGTGTTTCAGCTTGTTTCAAAGGTTCCGGATTATTTTTTGTTTTGCCTTTATCTAAAAAAAAGCCGAAATATAGTAGTTTAAATTTCGAATGTGTGTAACATTTTAAAAAATCTGATTTTTTGCCTGCAACAGCACTCGCATATGTCAACCGATTTAGACATGAGTGAGCATGTGCACAGGAATTACTAAGGTCTCGACCAAGTTCATTGGTGAGCTTTTTTGCACCCATTATGTTGTTTTAAAATGGTGGGCTGTCACCCATAATTCGGGTTAATGTAATTATTAATATAATTCGGTATACCACCAAATTTGGCGACAAATATAAATCACTTTAATAAAACCAGCTTTGATAACACTGACTAATTTCGCAAAATTCTCATTCATATTCAATATTGACAAAAATTAGTATTTATTCTTCTATAATCGGGTTCCACCAATTTGAGCTCCGTGTGTTTGAATAATATAAGCTGGCTTTTGAAAAATAAGGAATATGAAAGCTACCTCTTCCTCCCGGCACTGGCGGAAGGACTTTTTAATTATAATGCATATCAAATCAGTTTAAAGTTATTATTACTCCTAAAAAAATGGCCAAACAATTATGTATAACGATTTTTTATATCATTAAAATTAGTTTCAAGAGTCAAAAAATAAGGTTTCAAGAAGAAAAAAATTCACACCTTCGTCATTTCAGAAGATAGAAAATTCGCTTAAATTTATTACAAATCTTCTTAATATTATCTATAACTTTAACATTGACAAATTTTTCATAGGACCAACTTTGGGGGGAAAATAACGGTTTAAGAAAAAATAAATTTATTAACATGATTCCGATAAACCCATCTCTTAGAGAAAATGAATTAAAGACTTGCCAAGAGCGACGTGATAAAATTGTCAAACTGGGTTTATCTCTAATGTTGATTTAGTTTTTGTTCGTGAAATTAATACTTAATCACAAAATCTACCTGTGCCTGCAGGATTAGCCGGTGGAGATTTAATTAATATATAATGTATTCTTTGTTATACCTTTTATAATATGTCTATGTATTTAGTTATTGTTTGTTGCGAAGGCAAACTTCTTTTATGCTGCTAATATGCCTTCCATAATAATATTTATTCAAAATTTTGAGTTAGTAACGTTGAAATCTGAAATGTAATACATCTATAAATCCATTTATACCTGTAATTCACATGAAAGTAGAGATAATATAACTTTTATTTGATTATTCAAAAATTAATTTTATTATTATAAAATACCTTTGTGGAAATTCACTATGAAGATAAAATGAAGTTACTCAGCAAAGTGTAATAGTTTTGTATTAAAATTTTTGTTTATAATTTCAAAATCCGTGAAGTACCTACCTCTCGAGAATAAATGTGCAGGAATTAGACAGAACTTATTGAATTAAATACAGTAGTTGCTTTAAATAATATTTTACTTTGCATAATAGTTTTAATCATAAATTATTTACCTGGTATAACATTTACTTGAAATATTGCGCAATAAAGAATTAATGATTTAATTCATCCGCTTATCTTCATTTTTAAGACTTCATAATTTTTTTTTCTTTTTTTAAGCATTCAGCTGAAAACAGTTGTAAGTTTATATCTAATTATTCTTTTATTTTCTGTTAATGATGTTGATTTATTTAGAAAACGACCCAAAGCAATCACTTGTTTATATGTCTATCTATGCATCTACCTGTTCCCTTATACATCGAAATTTTATATCTTACACAGGTTGACAGGTTTTATTTATTCTTGAGATATGTCTATTACTTTTTAAGTTCTTTATCTGTCTCAGATGCATTTTAGTTTATTTTTCGTATCTCTTAATTTTTTTTTCATTTTTCTTGAGGTTTTCCAGTATGTTATAAGGAGCTAAATGTTATCATATTCAGGCCTCCCCTTACCGACACGACGGGGATTAAATCGGTCGACAATTGTAGCAACGATTAGTACGGTATCCTGTAGGCTAGTAAACTGCTTTTCCATTATATTGATATCATTTTCGGACAATAGGAATGTTCCTCCTCATTGCATTCAGAAACGGCTGTACGATTTAACGCATTTTATTAGATCTTTCCGGTATAAAAAAATGCGTTTATTATACGTACTCTACCTCCGTAAAAAAAAGACGGAGATACAAGGACAATTTTTGGTTTATGAAATGAATAGAGCAAGATACGTGGAAGGTGCTTTTTATAAACTTCTCAAAAGATTGCAAAAGGCCACAGCGAATAAGCCAATTAAATGTTGGAACGATTTGAAAGGAAGGTTGGATGTTCAACGGCAAATTTTATCGGCGACCAATACCGTCTAATCAATATCAACTGAAACCTCACCGAATCTTTTAGTGGAAAAGCAGGTAACGTATATGAATGCATTTTGAGTGCAGCGATGTCGGATAACAAAAATCGTGGACGAATTATCGGGTGTCGTATCGGTGAGTTGAAAAGAGCTCTTACAGTTACGTTAACGAAACGAAAGAATTTTAGGTTTTTTTGTCATTCTTCTTTAATCACCATCATCCATACCTTTTAATAAAGTAATAGACGAAAGACATTTTCTGAAAGATCGTATTTTTACTTCTAAAATGCCGTAATCAGTTTGATAAAATACCAATGTTAACCCTTTGAAAAAAAAAGTAAAATGGATTGTTTTTGCAGTTAATGTTATCTCACATACTACATCGTTTTCTTGGGGCACAATTTAGGAGGTACTGGTTAACAAAAAAACCTTAGTAATCCAGAGACCTTCTTCTTTTCTAAAGTGCAATCAGTGTTCCGAATACGAAATGTATTTCGAACAAAATCGAGTTAATGATATAAAACCATGAATATTATCATGGGTCCGGGAAACGCCGGGCGCTTCAGCTAGTTCATAATAATTTGGAATTTTAAAGAATATTAAATTTTTAATTAACTTTTTCAACATTTTATGTTATCGAGGATATACGAGGATGCAGTTGCCAGATAAATTTATTTTTATTTCGAAAGCCACTGTTTTCGTATTAAAATTATCGTATTGAAAATTATTGGACTAAACAGAAACGCATTTAAATCAGGCAGATAATTTTATGCAACAACAGTCGCAATCAATGTAAAATTTTAGAATTTTCTTGGCAATCCTGACGACAATAAAGCTACAATTCATATTTGGAATAGTTTCTGTACAATTTGAATCTGTTTTCAAATTCTTATCATTTATCACCAATGTTCTTTAGCTAAACTATGAAAAGAAATGTAATTTCATTTATAAGTATAATATTATAAAATTTCATTTATTATACACGATAAACTGTCATGGAATTAATAACGCAAGTTGCCTGAGAATTGTTGCCATTGTTCCTGACTTTTTTTTTTTTTTTTTTTTAGATTTAGGAAAAAAATGTACATTTTTCCTAATTCACAATTTTGAATTGGAGAAGTTTGTGAATTAAATTTCAATTTACTGATCTGGAGATGAGTTCTGAACCGATTCGTTGAATGCCGAAGGACAATTTAACCTTTCAACTCTGAACCGAAACTGTGGTGGCAGACCCGATTACGGAACATGTGACGGGAAAAAATACGAAGACAAAATCGACAAGTTTAAGACATCGATCAGCGAGTTGGGAAGGTCTAGGGTGTTTATTTCATCGCTTTGAGATCATTATTGTTTGACAAGTTACCAATTCAAAAATTCACGCAATCAATCTATCTTAAAATTATTCTAATATTTTTATCGAATTTAATATTTTATTTTATATTACTCTAATACCGTGATTCGTTTTAGAACGGTTTGCCGCTAAACGTTTTCCTTGCGGATCATGTTGACTCTAAATATTTCGGATTTCGGTCAGTTTCGGGTTGCGCTTTGAATCATACTATTTGGGTTCGGGGCATACCAATTTTTTAAAACTTGGGAATATATTTTTCATAAAAAAACACCATATGTTAAAATAAATGAGTATATTTATGCTCATTGTTCAATATATAATAGTATATAAATACTTAAAGAATATATAAATTCTTACATAGTACTTAAATAGTGTAGTACTATACTTAAATATAGTACTTAAATAGTATAGTATAGTACTATAGTACTTAAATAGTATAGTTCTATACTTAAATATAGTACTTAAATAGTATAGTACTTAACTAGTATAGTATAGTACTATCGTACTTAAATAGTATAGTACTATACTTAAATATAGTACTTAAATAGTACATTAGAATTAAAATTGAAGACAAATATTCTCTAATTGTGTTATTGAAAATGATTAATATGAATTTATTACATGTCGGTTTTGTACCGTATATATATTACACTATCATATGAGGCACAGAAATTGCGGCACAGAATATTTATTAATTGTTTAATGGCAACTTCTGAATGAAACGCATCTCATTGGTTATTGAATAGCATTTAATGCATCTCCATACCTATAAGAGGGGTTACCATAGGAGGGACCCTGTTATGTCGCCAAATGTCGCGAAGTTTGTCGCCAATTCGGCGATATCTCTAATATTTCGCCAAATTCCTATAGACTTCCATTTTAAACCAGTAGGTTTTACTTGCTTGCAGAAAATCAACAAATTGAGATTTTTCAATTCAAGTAAAACTAATATTAGATTAAGGGATTATATTAATTATATTTAAGTAAAATAAATTATGAATAAAAGTACCATGATACAATGTTTAAGATGCTTTCAGAAACATACATTTTAAGGGAGATCAAACTAGTCGCCAAGGGCGATTAATAGTAATTAATTAAGCTTTTATCGCAAATTCGCGTGAATAATAAATACATTAGTGTGATTTGAAATATTATAATAGCAATACTTGAGTTAGTAGGACAAGCAAATAGCCCATTAAAATCTATGCAATATATAGCTGTTAAACCATCAAATTAATGTAGAAACGTAACTGAGGAACAGAGTCTACAATTGATTAGGGGTCAAGGCCTGAAAATCTATAGAGTATAATTACTTCAATAAGACGATATTTACTGAGCCATGTTTCCTATGAGAGACTGTAGCTGTTTTATCAATCAAAAGCTGTTCGTGTTATTTATAGTTTTATTAAAAAAATTACTACATCACATTATAGCGGTTATTGAAAGAAAGAAAAAAACAACGAACAGATAAGATTCGAAATGGATTTTAAGCATAGAGTTAAATAATAAATTTTAACATAACGAAGGAAAAAACAACATGTTTCAAAAGCCAAAATAAATGAATTAAATTAATTTTTAACAAAACTAGTCGGATGTACCAATCCCAAAACTTTCTTCTATCTCATACATGTTAATACTTCAAAATTCGCTATTACACTGCCAAAATGAAATGGCAATCTTTGCATCTCATGAGAATTCTAAAAATATGAAATTCCGGGCATTAGTTCTTGAGATATGACTATCGCTGAAATCGTCTAAATCCAGCAAAATGCTGCCTAGCAGCACCACCTATTGGGTGATTTATACCAAATCCTAATCAGCAACAATTTATGTCAACGTCTGACTGAATCTGAAGTTTGGAGAAAATCCGTGCATTAGTTTTTGAGATTTGTGAAAATTCCAGCATAGCAGCGCCACCTATTGGGTGATTAACACCAAAACCTAATTAACAACTTGTGTCAACATATAACTAAATCTGAAGTTAGATGAAAATTCGTCCATTAGTTCTAAAGATAGAGCTATTGAGGCAATCGTGAAAAAGGCAGCAAGGAAGCGCCAGATATTGAGCGATTTACACCAAACTCTATAAAATGTCAATTCATATCAAGGACTAATTGAATCTGAAGTCTGATGAAAATCCGTGCGTTAGTTCTTAAGATAGAGCTATTAGGGAAATCGTGTAAATCCTGCAAAATTCATCATAACAGAGCCACCTGTTGGCCGATTTACACCAAAACGTAATCAGCATCAATATATATCAAGGACTAATTAAAACTGAAGTTTGATCAAAATCCGTGCATTAGTTCTTGAGATTGAGCTATTGCAAAAATCGTGAAAAATGCAGCATAGCAGTGCCACCTGTTGAGCGATTTACACCAAAAACTAATCAGCATCAATTTGTATTATGGACTAACTGAATATAAATTTTTATTAAATTCCGTGTATTCCCAAAATAAGTGCATAATTGGACGAACATCAAATGCATTTTACAGAGTTTTAAAGTACAAAACGATAAATACATAATTATTCCGTCATACAAGAACTACAAAAGGAGTGTATTTTTTGACAGAAAATCTATCTTAATGGAGAATTTGTGACAGAATTGAGAAATTGTGACCTATTTCCTTAACCTTGATCTTTATAACCTCTATTTCTGATATTTTTCCGAACACTGTGCCTTGAAATCTTAATTTCAATGACGCAATGAATGACGTTTTGTGACTAACAATTTCGCTCAACATTTTTACAAGTCTTGGGTGTTGTATCAAAACCTTGTAATTCTTCATTTACACATCATTTGTCGCTTGTAAAACATTACATAAAGTTACGAGAAATGGTGCCGACAAATGGTTTTGTTTTTTGTTTGTAGCTAATAGTCTTGAGTCACGCCAATGATAAAAAATATTCTCTAATGCACAAGCCGTCAGAAAAATCACTCTAAATATTTGAATTATACAATGTGAGTACAAATGATTGACCCAATTTTAAATAAACGGTCAAGTGCGAGCATTACTCATGCTCATTGGGTTCCGTACAATAAATGTATGCATTATTAACTGTATTATTTAAAAAAAAATCGTTGCAAAAGTACGAAAGACTTTATAAAAAGCTATACAACGTAACGTTGGGTATAGCTGTATGTAATAGTAATTATGAATGGGTATACCATAAAAGTTCAAAGTGATATGATCCCTAAATAATATCCAATATTGCAATTCTGTGTAACTCTTTTTTAAATCTTATCCTAATCTGCTTATGATGAAATTAATTCGGTACTGAAAATAAAAGTAGTGCATATTTGGCATTTCATAAAAGTAAATATCTTTTCTTTTTACAGTGTAGCTAAAACAAAACCTTTTTTCAAAGTTTAAACTTGGCATTGAGCGAAGTGCGCTTTGAAAGGAGGTCGCAGAGTTCCAACGACGCCTTGGTTCGCGCCGTGTTTTTCCAGATAGATTTTTAATTAACTTTTAAAGACACGGGAGGCGTAGTAAGAGATCCAATCAATGCGAACCAGTCGCGAATCCCATAGTCTTTATGTGAATAATTCTAATTAAATTAGTTTGCATTTAACAATTTGACATTTAATGCTTTTATACTGCTACTGGGCATTGCATTACACAGATATATCATTAAAAGTTGGATCTAGGCTTTAAAAGCTGATAGTAGATAGAGTACTCTGCTCGTATCACTACTTATGTCCGAACCGTCCAAACGTTTAAGGGTTAATATCTGGTTAATTAACGACGATTTTTTTCCGAAAATCATTATCAGTAATGCTTTCATACTTACGACAAGTACCTCCAGCGCTTCTCAATACCTTTGATGAACGACCGCAAATCGAAATTTGAGTGTAATGACAAATGCGCTTTTCTCAAAAACTATGCGACCTAGGGTAATCGCTATAATTTCCCTGCAAGGTTTGAATTAACGTCTCTTACCTCTAATTTTTTCAGAATTTTAGTCTCGGTAGATTCGAAAATAGATGAAGGGGGGGGGGGCATATTTTTGCACGACATTTTTTAACGATTTTTTACGATGTTTTAACGATGTCTCTGAAAATATAATACTTAAAATTTAAAAAAATAATGTATTTTTGAGTTTGGCGTTACGAAAGGTTTCACAAGATACCCGAACGATATACAAAAAAATATTATTCTTTCATGTAACATAATTACCCCCCGTACATTTTTCTTACATATATTTGTGAACGTTTAATAATCTGTAAATATGGGGTTCAATAGTCTTTATTACTTCCCCCAATTTGAACTTTCCACGTTCCATAGTTTACGAGCAAAACGGGTGTGACAGATGAACTGACCGGCGCAGGAGTGATCTTATTATGGTTCCATTTTTTTATTTATTTATGCACGGAACCCTAAAAATCATATTTTCGAAACTATTTCACATATTTCAATAAGTGATACATTAATTTAAAGATAAATTTACCAAGTTTTTTTCATAACAAATTTTCTATGTGTGACCCTCTTGTTATACGGCATACGTCCAATCTGTAACGTTGTGCAGCATCACTCTGTCAATGGTTCTGAATTCTGCACAAATGCGTTCTTTAAGTTCTGGCAGTGATTTTGGAGTTGGTGGTACATAAACAATGGACCATATAATTTTTCCGTGACATCGCACAAAAAATATTCACTTTTGATGAAACTGCACAATCTCATGAGGATATTCACTTCCCCACACGATTTACATGTCCTAATTAAAAAAAAAAAAAAAAAAAAAAAAAAAAAAAAAAAAAAAAACTTGGTACATTTCTCTTTATATACACGTGCAGTAGTTTCGAAAATATCATTTTTTTTTTTTTTTTTTTTGTATGTGGTCCATAATTTGTACTTACCTTGTATAATTTAAAAATAGTACTTCTTTAACCGACTTAGAAAACAAGAAGATTACATAACCTTCCGCTGATAACACGATCATTGCAAGTTTTATTAGGCATCTGTGGTCTAATAAATTGTGTGATGTTACACACACCTCTTTTACCATACGAAGTTTAATTTATCACGTTTTGTGACTCAGAGATGCCTCTTGATTTGAAATGCCAAAATGCTGCAGTGTCATTTATGATAAATGCATGTTAATCACGATAATAAACCCCTCTTTGAACGGTTAGGTTTAACAGAATGCTTAAAAAATGATTTAAAAGAAGCTATTTCATTAATATTTATACTTTACAATAAACTAATACCTACCTCCTTGTAAAACAGATTACTTTTGTAAAAGAATTAAAAAATCTTATTCTAATAAATAATCTGAAATGATGAAAATGAAGTTCATCATATTTCTGCCGAACTTTTAATTTGAAAATCCTGAACATGCGCTAATTATTTTACAACACATCTGCATTACTGCCTTACTTTCGAGATAATTTGAATTTCTGACAGGATTATTTCGGAACTTATTTTCCAAATCCTTTATATCAGATCATTTCTCATTTCTTCCAGAGAACTGTACTCTGCATTTGAACGGAATAATGGTTTATGCACCACGTTTTCCTCTCTATATTTTGAAATACCGTAAAATGTACTTTGCGACACATTTTGAAGTTTTAATCATACCAGCCGGTCTTTTGCTATTGTAAAGCTTGTCCACGAAATACCACGTATATGAAATATTTTTTTTTACCTTAAAAATATATGTAACTTTTATTTTCAAATTAATTTTAAGTTTTATTGATCTCAATCTAAATAATCTACCAATTTCTGTATTTTTTCAGAGAAAATTCGCGTGGGTAGCCTGGTCATTTATGAAAGCCATAAAAAGGTTTAATGCCCCAAAATAGGAATAAAAGTATTCAAAATTTGAAAGTCTTCATAATAATGGACATTGGATACTACAAATAATAGGGATCTAAGTTCATTTTAATTTCATTAGATATAAACACCTTGAAATCTACACGAATAGTTAAAACAGGTACCCGGGTACCCTGTCATTGACATAGAGGTTAAACAATTTAATAATTTATTACTAGGTTGATCAAAAAGTTCTGTGAAATTTGTGAAAGTTGCGTTGTTATGCGAAAATTAACGATAAAAGCTGCAAGGACTATTCTTTAAAGTAGAGACAATCATAGTCCATGACTTTCTGCCACTGTTCTGCCAGATTCTGGATTTGCTGGCTAAGTTTGTCACTGTTACCAGCACCTTCATCCTCATTAATCTCATCGACGTCTTTCAGAATTGTTAGGCCTTTTCTCTAATAATGCCGGGTCAAATCACGCAAATCATACTGTTCAATAGGCATTTTGGAGCTGAAATTCCTGAACTCCTATAGACATACCACTAGTACTCCTATATATGATACAAATTCTGGTAACTATTAGATTAAAAATTTCCCAGAATTTTTTGCTCAACCTAATATTATTTTAAATATTGATGGGGCGGATATACGCAAAACTGTAACAAGTTATAGCAGAATGTAACACACTAATGAAAGACTGCGATATTTGCTTTCTATTACTGTATCGAGTGATTAAATTTTACTTCAACAATAATCTCCAATAATTTTCCTAGATTAGTACTTCCTTTATTCAAACATTATCAAATATTAAACATTAGCAGTGCAAAAAACAGGACAAAACATTCTCCTTTATTCTTAACAATTTTAGTTTCAATTAATTTACAAGAACAGGAGAACAAACATGTTATTTAATAATATTTTACTGATAATAATTTTACTTAATAAAGTAAACAGTAATAAATTTCGATAGAAAAAATTTATTATTAAATTGATTGTTTAACAGGACAAGGGACTTTCGAACTCAGTTTTTTATTTTTTTAAAAATTGCACCTTAAATACTATTCGAGGGCGCACCATATGAACTATGCCATATATTTATCACGCAAGAAATTTTAAGCGAATGGAGAAAATGAGGAATTTTCTCGAATATTTTGAGCCTTTTCAAGAAATTTCAAAATTTCCCAACAGCACTCCATATCAATAAAAATCACCAATATTTTTATGAAAGTTTGGTTTACATATACAACTAAAACTGTGCATAGAATTTAGAAACTAAATATAATTGGAAAATTTTAAGGTACTTAAGTGCAGAAACATGATGCAAAAATGTTGAAAAATTCATAAAATTTAGAAAATATTTTTTTTCTTACCTTTATATTCAAATATGTAAAATTCGATGCACAGTTTTACTTGTACATGTAAACCAAACTGGCATAAAAAAATGTTGGGCTTTTTAATTGATATGAAGTGAAGTTGGGGTATTTTGAAAGTTCTTGATAACGCTAAAAATAATATCACAAGACAAACGCAATTATTCACCTTGATTCAACATAAAATATATAATGTGAACATTAAAAAGGTCCACAATCTTACTTAAAAGAAGATTAATGTAATGAAAAAGATGTTACAAGTTTAAAATATATATTTTATTTAAAACTTCTTAGTACTTTCAAGCTTTCCAGGCTAATCATCCGAGAATATCTTAATAACTAAACGTTGTTTATTTATACAAATACGTCACTTTGTTTTGAAAATGAGTGTGCCAATAATTACTGGAGTTGAAAGCAGAAGTAGCCCTAATGAAAATTCAATCCAGGAAACTGCTACCGCTACTTCTACTTTCAACTCTAGTAATTATTGGCTCTCTCATTTTCAAAACAAAGTCACGTATATGTATAAATAAACAACATTTAGTTATAGAGATATTCTCTGATGATGAGCCTGGAAGGCTTGAAAGTACTAAGACGTTTTTAAATAAAATGTATATTTTAAAATTGTAACATCTTTTTGATCACATTAGTCGCCTTTTAGTCGCCTTTTAGATTGTGGGCCTTTTTAATGTTCACATTATATATTTAACGCTTAAAATATTCAGAAAAATTCCTTATTTGTTTTTATATTTTTATTATTTTTTTGTGTGATAAATATATGCCATAATTCATATAGATTGACTTCAATAGTACTATTTAAGGTGTAATTTTAAGAAAATAAAAAAATGAGTTTGAATGTTTCTTGTCCCCGTAAAGGATATTAAATACAATCACATCTAATTAATTTCCTTTCTCCATTTATTCACCCCCCCCCCCCCCAAAAAAAAAAAAAAAAAAAAAAAATACGCATATGTTTTTTTCCCTTTGAATGCGACATAAAAAATAATTAAACATCATTTTACGTACACGCAAATAATATTACAAGTAATAAGTGCATAAGTATTAAGTATGTCGAAGATAACTTTTGCCTTTAAAGAGAATGAGATAAAATTTCATATCTAATCCCCTTTTTCTAATTACATATTTAATAATTTATTTTAAAATCCTTGAAGTTTGAAGAAACAATTTGAATGACGAAATGTATAACAGTTCAATGTCCAACAAAAATGTTCCTTAGCACTTGAAGATGATTACGAAGCTCACTCGTAAATTCTTATTCGGATTTTCCTTTGTCACATGGAAACCATTTCATGGAGACATGAGAAACTCGATCTGTCAGAGACTGCTTCGCACATGGCGGTCGTTTTAATGTCATGAATGTAATGAAAAATTACATTGAATTTACCTCGAATAAAATCCGAAGACAGGAATATTCTTTTGAGTAAATTTATAAAACGTAATCTTGACACGTGTCACACAACTTCACAGTTTGGTTGTGAATTTTATGTAGAAAGTCTCAGAAATAATATTATTCATTTTTGCTAAAAATAAAAGTCATTTTTATTGGAGTGGTAATGTACTGAAGTAGAAGATTTTGTGCGTTTTTTCTAAGTCGTAGTTGAATTTAGGCGTTTTACAGTAACGCGTTTTCTTAATATAATATATAGCTTCTATTGTTTTGTTTTTGTTTTAATTAAATGAATTTATAAAATTAATTTTCCAATTTTATTAAATTAAAAATAAAATTGCTTTTCAATTAGCACCATTTTTATAATTATCGCAACTTTCTCAGCGTATACGAGATTTTAAAACAAATATTCAGTATTAATGTTTTTAAGAGAATAATTGAGAATGATACATGTGTACTTACAGTATTTAACACTAATTAATAGTAATTTTAAGTATAAGTAATATAAACAGTAACATGTGTATTAAAAACATACTTAATTACACATGAATCACTAATCTTACGTATGACCTTAAGTTTAAGTTTAAGTATGACCTATTTTATGTTTTGACAAAGTAAAACGTTTATTCAAAATTCATAATTAATTCGTGCAGTGGAAAGAGTAAGTATAACAACAAATGACATCATTCATTTAAAATAAATTTAAATTAAGCTTTTTACATGTAGCCTTACCACTTTTCTAAATTATGAACAACAAAATAAAAATGTATAAAAATTATCTACGAACAAAAAATGGGAAAAATTGGCTTAAAAGGTGCTCACACGTGTGGAAAAGTAATTAAAATGCTAAAATAAAATGTATAGTTTATATGCGCTTTATTCTATAATGGTGACACACAGAATACATCACAGTTAAAAATAACTTTATTGTATTTGAGTATTATGATATTTTTAAAGAATGAGAACTAATTATTAATTCTTTTAAAATAATAAATCTTTGTAAAAAAGCACCATAAAATAAAAACAATACATAGGACGCGTTTCAAGCTAAAAATATTAACAGCTCGTCATCAGCTAGAGTAAACACGTGTCTGTAAGGGGACAAGGTCAAAAATTAACTGAAAAGTAGAGAGTAGAGCTTGCAAAGAATGCGATAGATGGAGCTAGCTGAAAGAAGCACATACAGAAGACGAAAGTGATGCCAAAATCATAGGGGAGAAATTGATAGGGAAAAATGGAAATAAAAGAAATAAACAAAATTAAAATAAAATAAAAGAAGTAAATTAAAAAATATAAATATAAATAACAATAATAAAGAAAGAAATATAAAATAATAAAACAAGAAAAAAACCCAAAAGATCCTTTTATTAGACAAAATAAAGATAAAAGAAACAAGAGAAGAGGGAAAAGAATTACAAAAGTAATTTCCACAATGGAGAGAGGAAAGGAGATTTTGAGAGATCATTGGCAAGATTATGAAAAATTTTAGAAATAAAATATGCTTCATGAAAATCCAAGTGAGAGAGAGAGGCAGTGGAAGGAATAATTTTGGCCATGGAGAAATTGAAACAATGACTGGAAGACCAACAGGGAGAAGAAATCGAAGATGTAGAGATTTCTTGATTTGCAATATACCCCTGATGCTCGCCTAATCTGAATTTTAAAGCTCTCTTTGTTTGACCATTCAACATATATCAATATTTTTTATTTCCATTTTTCCCTATCAATTTATCCTCTATAATTTTGGCAACACTTTCGTCTTCTGCATGTGCTCCTTTCAGCTAGCGCCGTCTGTCGCATTTTTTTTTTTTTTTTTTGCAAGCTCTATTCTCTACCTTTCAGTTAATTTTTGACCTTGACCCCTTACGGATACGTGTTTTCTGTAGCTGATGACGAGCTGTTAATATTTTTAGCTCGAAACGCGTCCTATGCATTGTTTTTCTTTTATGGCGATTTTTTACAAAGATTTATTATTTTGATTGCTTCATATTGCCAGTTTTCGGTGATGTTTTTCTGCAAAAATTAATTCTATCAGTTAAGTTCAATGATTATAACGGCAAACATTTTCAGTTATCAGATTAAAATTTAACAAAAAGATGCGGCATTATAACACACATTTTAATAATGCATACACTAAGATGCTTAATTATTACCATCTGGACATCGTATGCTCAGAAATGCATTATCCGACATTATTAATATCGATCCAAATTAGCTGCGATTCGTGTAACTATTTAGTCTGCGAAATAAGCTATGATTGTACATTTTAAAAATCTTTTAGTGTTTAAAATCTAATTATGATGTTTATTTAATTATTGATATATTAATATGACATTTTAAAAGAAAATAAATCACTAAATATATAAAATTGATAATTTAGTTAAGAACAGATAGATATAATGTTGTATTTTTCGAGAAAATATATATATCTAATTAGTTATCATTTCATTTTTATCGTATTATTTAAATGAATTGTTCATGGAAGCTCAATTAAAAATAAAATGGCACACCTTTTGCTATTTTACTTTAAAACTAAAATAAGCATTATAATTTATAGATACATTAAAATAATACCAGGAATTTCGACAACTAATACAATATCTGAAGTGTATAAGGCACAATATATATGCCTTAAATTGCACCAAATTTAACTGAAAGAAATCCATATCCTAATTCAGTAAATTTGCCACTTTTTAGTTTACTACCATTTAATATTTATTACCACGTTATTAAGTAAACAATTGTACTTTTCGTTCTTAAAGTTTAGTCGATATCATATAAATCTTAAATCATCCATTAAAACTTTATGAATATGTCTGAAAATGTCTTTTAAATGCATTTCAATTAACGTACTTAGTTTTAAAAATGCATTTTCTTGGCATATTAGAAGATAAGATTATTAAGAAAAAATACGTTCCGATTTTCTTATTTTATGTTCAGTATGATTGTTACTTTTTAGAAACTATAGCAGTAACTTTTGCGTGCAATGTGTCATTTTAGATGGTTGTAGAAAAATGTGTACGCTGTAAAAAAATAAATAAATAATAAAAAAAATACGGAAATACTACTGGCAATCTAGACGCCAATACTATTTCCGCATTTTAACGGAACTTTTTTTCGGTAAATTACAGAATATTTTCTGTTTTTTTAGCATTTACGGGGATAAATTTCCGTTAAAATATGAAAATAGTATTGGCTTCTCGATTGCCAGTAGCATTTCCGTTTTTTTTTTTTTTTTTTTTTTTTTTTTTTTTTTTATACAGCGTATTGTTCATAAAATACATAATTTAAATTGAATTAATTCACAAGTAAAAAAATTGGAATAATCGTTGTAAAGTATCGATGAAAAAAATTAAATGAAGAAACTTTTATAATAATCAGCGTTTAATAAAACAGGGTTTTACACTGATGCATTACAATATTTTCAAACTTCCTTCTATTTCCGTGAGCTAAGTACAGTTTAGATATATTCTTTATCTGAAAGTACCGATTATACTCTTGATGGCAGCACATAAAAATTTCTTCTTTCACGAAAATATCTTTTTTTGGCATCTTAGAATTTCCTTCGGTTAACGAAACACGGTGCACACAGCACACGCACGCACAGTCTTCTGAAAGTCAGGTCTCCGTTTTTCAAGAAACCGCAAAAAAATGATATACTTTTTCTAAACCTTTTAATTTTTTCACAGGATCTAAAAAGAGAAAAAAAATTATTAAGATAAGAGTACTTGTAATAACATGTAATATTTTAAAAAACTAAAAATGTCTCCGTCGCCCTACGTGTTTATCAAAATATTGCAAAATAATATACATTTCATTATACCTTAAAAAATTATGCTTATAAAAAGCCTATTCCACATACTTTCCATAAAATGACTTGAGATTTTGATCACAGACACCTCATATTTTTCAAAATAGCTTCCTCCTGCATTAACACACCGTTGCCAATGACTCTGTCATTCATCTATACCCTCTTGGAAGTCTTCAACTGGAATGCTGTTCAGAACTCGTCTTACGTTCTTCTGAAAGTTTTCCAGATGCAAAAACGATGATGTTTTAAGTTGTATTTTAACCGAAAGAATTGAAAAAAGCCCAAAGACAACATATTGGGGCTATACGGTGCCTGTGGCAGCGTCGCAACGCTGTGCTTTGTCGGAGCAGGGTCACTTTGAAGGATGTGTTGGAAAGAGCTTGACGCAAACATTTTGCATTTGAAGTTCTTCTTTGATGATTTAATATACAATCGATTTTGTAAGTTCCAACGTTACCGCAATGATTTGGACACTCATCGGACGATCACTCCAAAAGCGCTTTAATTTTAACCAAGTTGTCTGAATTGTTCGAGAATTTGATGTACGCCCAATGTGTTGTTCGTCACCGACGTCCTCTCTTCCTTTGAAGGCTTTGTGCAACCTAAACTCTTGAGCCTTGGAGGAAGAATCCTTCCTGTAGTCTTCTTGTAACTTGGCAAGTGTCTCAGTAGCCGATTAGTTCAGTTTTACACAAAACTTTATGGCGTATCGCTACTGAACACTCTGGTGCATTCTGAAAACCTAACTATTCTTTCAAACACGTATCTGCTTCACGAGCGATTAGTGCACTCCAAAGGCTCAAGGCCAACTGATTTCCGCTAGACTCTGCAGCTGACCCTTCCATCGCTCGTACTGCCCGTAATATCAGTCTCTTTGGCTTTCTGCCTGGCGCGAAAAATTCAATCTCATTCCTTCCTGGAGTGAACCTGTAGTGTAGAAAATTATTTTAAATTTATGAAATAAAATATAATGCATTTTATTTTATATGCAGTACTAACTAAAATCCACGCATTTATATTTTTAATTACAATTTAAATCCATTATTTTTTATTAAGTTTTAGAAACACATAATTTTTAAGCGTAATTTGTTTTCAAAATAGTACAATACTACGTAATTTCCCTATTTTAAGTTTTAAAGTTTTTGTACACTTGAGATATAAATAAAAACAGGAAAATAATTTCAGATGAATCAAGAAGCATTTCCATTTGAAATAAAAATGATGTTCTGCTCAAGCCCTCATATTCTAATCAACGAATTAACAATACATCTCAATTAGTATAATAAAATTCGCATAACATGAAACATTTTCGAATGAGCACTATATAGAAAATAAAGTTCAGTCATATGAAGAAGCAAAAGGTAAATAGAAATTTACGAAAATAGTCATAATTTATATATATATATATATATTTTTTGTATTTATTATCAGATTCTTTAAGGCGTGTTAAATAACACATTTCTATTTAAAAAAATCCTCACATTCAACATTTTCGTTTTCCAGATCTCATCCAATCTAAGTTTTGCGATATTCTGTTGTTTGCTTGGATCTTAAAAAGTCACCCATATTAAATTAAGAGCATACATATAAATATTATTTTTAATTTTAAATTAAATACAAATGAATCTTACTTAAATAATAATAATTAAAAAAATTAATAAATAAATCTTTATAACGCATGGGATTGTTCGTTATTCATGAAAATTATTTGACCAGAATCCATTATTTTATTGATAAAATAGTTAAATACTAAAAAAGTGCTGAATAGCTTAATTTTACCGTCTAAATAATATTTGCATGTATATTATGCGCTTCTTTTTCAATAAATATCATATTTTAGTTACATGTTCCTTGAAATTTAAGAAATAATAAACTTTTTCTTTCATTATTATTCTGACAGATTTCGGTTGAAGCGTTGCGTAAATTAAAATTAATATTAGATCTGTTCTCCAGAAAAATAGTTCATTTATTCTGACTGTTTAAAGAATGATAAATACTAGCAGATAGTAAATTAAGTACACGTATGCAAAAAAAATTGCTGAGTCTTTTCATAATAAAAACCTCTAATATGTGTCATTATCCTATAAATAAATTTTTCCATCGCTTAATTATTTTTAGATATGAAAACACAAACTAGGGCTAAATATTTTAATTAAAAAATAGTAGGTAAAGTAAATAAATTAAGCACATTTCTAAAAGTGAGGATATGTGTTTGAGGTAATATAATGTGTTTAAATATTATAATTTTAACCGTTCATGAATAATAGAGCTATTCTGCCCATGTAAATCGCAGACAACAATTAAGTTGTCCAATTCTTTTTATTCATATTTGCAAAACGCATTTCAAATGTATTCAGCTGTCTTTAATAAAAGAGTGTATAACTAGCTTATTTATTATTATTCAAATAACATTAACAAATAACTAATGTTACTTACTTATGTTACTTATGTTATTTGAATAAAAAGTAAATATTATTCAAATAACATAAATCACACAAACTCATAGAAAATGCACCATATTATACAAAATATAAAAAACAAACATCAATTCAATGAATAAACACAACCGTTTTTATTTTTTTTTACTTTATATCTAGCACAGATAAATTAAATGACAGAGATTACATTAACAATATGTAAACTATTCTTTATAAATACATATAAAAAATAGTTATAATAGATATAAACATAAAATAATTGCTATTGAATGTAAAAACATCACATATCAACAACACTTTAATTAATTTATCATTTTATTTTAAATCATAAAAATCTAATGTTTCCAATTATCCTAATATCGGATGTAATATGCTCCCCAATAACTGAGAATTGTTATATGTATTCCTCTATTTAACTAAATACCGTTTTCTGTTGACTCATTTATTTCTTTTAATAATTAACACTCAACTTCGAAAAGTTTATCATTATATTGTAATGCTTAATTTTTTCCTATTTCTGAAAATGTTATAAGTAATATTAGAAGTTTTTAAATTACTGTGTACGAGTTAGATCATCTTAATTAATAAATTTTGATCCCAGACACATAGCACGTACACTATCAAAAAATAGTGTGAGTATAAAAAAGAAAAACTCATTTCATTGTCTTGGGTTTTCGTTGGTACCATGTGGTGGCTGAAATGTGATTTTTTTTCTCAATAAATGCAAAGGTTTTACCTTTACTTCAACAGATTGAGCAAGCTCGTAAATAGTTATAAATGATAGATGAAATGGTCTGTTATGTGTCTATCTTCTAACACTACCGATGGAAACGGCTAGCTGAAAACAAACCCAGAAAATTTAACGACCGATGAATTTGCACGGAGCGAAAATAAAGTAAAAAACAGAAAGGAAAAAAAATGCTGCGGAGCCTACTAGTTTTTAAGGGTCAAATAGATAAAATTATTTTTTATATCATGATCATTTACCTGAACATCAAAATGGTAAAAGGATTATTTGGAAATCGTTTGGATAAAGCGTCACCATCTCAGGCATGCTATACTACACCTTCCAAAAAAAAAAGAAAAAAAAACAATTCTCTGTTTAACTCACACTACACTGCGGCATCGAATGCTTGTTACATACATTATTCTTCCCAATACCTGTAATAGTAAAACATATGTCCTCAGTCTTTAGATTTCTGCTGTAGCGTTTGTTAAATCGCTCGCGTATATATATATTTGCTAAGATAGTTAAAAATTGGTGACATATAAATCAGTCTTTGAAATTACAGTTTTACTAATTTTACGGCATTGTTGTCATCATGTTTTTTACCGTTAATAACTTTTTGTATGCAGTTATAAATTTTCTTTTAGTCAGGCTGTTATATAGTACATCTACTTTCGTTTTTTTTTCGATGAAAAAAAGATCCTAGCATCTACAAATATTAAGGCAGTCATTGCAGAATACACATATTGGCCTTTGAAATGTCACTTTTCCAAAACAAGAAACTTTACTTTCTATTTGAATCTGTTGTGATTTTTTTTTCCTTCTAAATGATAAGTGATGAGGTTTGAAACAGTTTTTGTTTCATTAATTTATATCTTCACCAATGATCAAACTACAAGGTTGGAAAATAGAAAATATTTGCCACTGTGTAATGACATTATCGCTCGAAGGGAAAGGGGTGGGGATATTCTAAATTATGGGTTCGAAATAAACTGAAGAAGAACAAACGAAATATTTTCCTTACAACGACAAAAGCGAAAAAATTCTAAATCGCAAGCTCCTTTTTGTTTCCTCGCAAATTGATATCCGCATTACAAAATCAAAAAGGGCGTGTAGTTGTAGCAATAGACTTTGCAATCTAAAAGAAACATAAAGACCATTTGGTGCACTATGTGTGCTGCAAAACTCTTTGTTGACCTTGTCATTTACTGCAATTTTACTTTTTCGTGGTCGCCATAGTTACACCTCAAACACACTTCAAGATCTTTCTGTCTTTTCGTGTTTAGAACTCAACGCGTACACATCAAATCAGGAAATTGCCTGTGGCACGAAAAACAACAGGAAAAGGAGGATTCTGTTTGCCATGATTTCTTGGTCTTCACAATCTGCTAAATGTGATGTGACATGGTCTGTGAAGATAAAAATTTTGTAACCCGAACTATTAGCTTATTGTAGTATGTGTCTGATTATTTTTCTGTTTACGCTGCTTTCGATTGCATTTATTTTATGTCCCATTTTCAATTATTGCAGTTACCATTTTAACGCCACTTAGGATTATTTTTAGTCTAAAAATAATTTTGCAGTGAAAAAAATGGAAATTTCTATTTGAAAATTTCGAAATTCTGTCATTGTAAACGTAACTGCAATAGCTTAATTGTCAATTTTCATCATATTCTTTAAAACAAGCACATATTTTTAACTACTTTTACCATACCCTTTTTAATCAACCACATATCAATCCCATTTCCTTGAACGGAACTGTAGTTAGCATCCCATATAGCAGAAATGTTTTTAGGTAGATCTCGTAAGAAATACTACCTATTGGAGTCGTTACCATGGTGCGACTTTTGAAAAATTTCTTCATAACTTTTCACTATATGACCCCAGGAACCCAAAACCACCCCCACCTAAAAAGTTTATATATATATACACTGCTCAAAACAATTAAAGGATATTTGAAGTTTTATATAAAATAAAGATATAAACGAAATTTTTTTTGCCGAAAATAGAAGAAGAGAATCAGAAATGCAAATTTTTCTGGTTTTCAAACTGTGGAGTATGCAAATTTTGAGTTCGACGTCAAAAACGTCGCTTCAGCGGCAGCGAATGAAATTTGACTTTCAACTGGATAAAAGAGAATGAAGACAAGGATGCTCGGCATTCAATGATTGCTTTGTTTCGATGAGTACGATGTCTCAGCGAAGTCATTTGACAGATTCAGAAGCTTTGAGAATTGTTGGTAGGTTAGACGGGGGCCAAACTCAAGTCGAAGTAGCGCAAGCCATTGGAGTGTCACAAAGTGTCATTTCCAGGATCTGGAACCGTTTTTTGGAGAGTGGATGTGCAGGCCGAAGACCAGGGCAAGGTCGTAGACAGGCAACAACGCCCAATGAAGATCGGTATTTAGCGTTAACAGCTTGGAGACACCGAACCATGAACGCTACTCTTCTCCAACAACACCTTCGCTCGGCTACAGGCACCACGATTTCAACTCAGACTGTCCGAAACCGGCTCCATGCTGTAGGTTTGTATGCTCGCCGACCGATGGCATGTGTTAGATTAACATCAAGGCATCGTCGCGACCGCAGGGAGTGGGCAACCGAGCATGTCAACTGGAGGAGAAATGAATGGAGCAATATTCTGTTTTCTGACGAGTCCCGTTTTTCTGTGTATCCGGATAATAGGCGTATTTTCATCTGGAGGGACCGTGGCAGTAGGAATAATCCTGCGTTCGTGCACGAAAGTGTCAGATTTGGCGGTGGAGGAGTGTTGGTGTATGGTGAAATCTCCATTGACGGGCGCACTGACCTCTACATCATTCGAGATGGAGCTCTGACTGGTCGCCGATATAGGGATGAGATCCTCAGACTTATTGTAGTCCCTTATGCTGCAGCAATCGGAGATAACTTCATTTTAATGGACGATAACTACAGGCCACATCGTGCAAACCTGGTGGAGGATTTCCTTTTCGAGGAAGGAATCGTTCGAATGGAATGGCCAGCGTGTTCTCCAGACATGAATCCAATCGAGCACGTTTGGGACGCTCTAGGAAGACGAGTTTCTGGCCGCCAACAACCCGCACAAACTCTCCAAGAACTGGAAAGAGGTCTTCTGGAAGAGTGGGGCAGAATACCCCAACTCGTCATTAATAGCCTCATTGAGTCCATGCCTCAAAGGTGTTCAACGTTGCTGGCCGCCCGTGGAAACCATACCCACTACTGAAAATGATTTTCTTTGAAGAAAACACCTTTTCTTATTCTTTTTTTCTCATATGCACAAATTGTGTTTTTTTCCTTTAGTACACAAATGCGCAATAAAATGCATTTTTTTCTGCCAAACATGTGTAATTTATTCTCATATAACCTACTATGTCTGTCGACCATGTATCAATCAGCTAAACAGTTTACCAGATACAAAATCCACCTAAAACTGCAATATCCTTTAATTGTTTTGAACAGTGTATATATATATATATATATATATATATATATATATATATATATATGTATGTATGTATGTACTAAATTTTGTCTGCACGATAAAAATCGCAATTATGCACGGATCGTCTTCAAACTCCCCAACAACTTTGAGACGGCTAATATCTCGGCGGGAATTGAAAATGGGCAAAATCGGCTCAAGGGAATAGAAATGGGGAGGGTTAAAATTTTTGAATACCGTCTTTACATGATTCTGATAAAACCAGCTCTTTCACAACAATGACAGGAAAAAATAAATATTTTTCGTTATAGCAGTTGCCAACAATTAAAAAAGAATAAAATTCTCACCACAACAATTGCTTCTCTATTGCAAGATTTTCACGTGAAAATTAAATTAAATAAACAGTTTGACGAATTGAAAACAAATTGAATATTACGTCATAAGTCTTCTAGAGCAAGATTACTCAAATGAAATAAATAGTTTGACGAATTAAAAAAAAAAAAAAAATCAAAATATTGCGTCATATTAGAAGTATAATGGACCTCAGCAGGTGAATATGTAACGTCAGGTGAGTTTGAAGAAACGTATTAAAACATGATAAAAACCCGAATATGGAAATATTAACTTATTTTAACACTTTGAGGTTCTCTGAATATGCTTTAGCTACTTTTTAAAACTATTCCATATACATGTGTGTGTATTCGTGTATATTGGAATTTTCAGAAAATGTTTAGCTCCCTAGAGCTCATTCTTAGTGAAGGAACTGGGTTTATCTCTAAACTTCATTTAAGTTTTGTTGCTGAATTTAGTACTTAACTTCGAAATCTACCTCCGCCTGTAGGCACGAGCCGGCAGAAGTTTTTTTTTTTTTTTTTTCGATCACACCACAGTTGCAGTTACTGGTTGATTTGTAAGTGTTATACATATGTTCCAAAGCAAAATTTCCTTTTAAAACCATATTTCTTTTTCTCTGAATATAGTTTTCGATTTCTTTTTAGAGTGTAGTGCTACTGATGCTATAAATAGTGCAAAAAAATAAATGCAGTGTCAATGTACCTTGAGTAAAATAATAAAAATTCTTAGAAAAGCACAAATAAAAATGCACCTACTTATTTGCTTACAGATGCACATAAATCACATAAAACATTTAAAATGCATTAAACTCTAAAGTTTTCAGCCTACATACTCGGCCATCATCAGGGTAAAGCATATCAAGGGTTTTTCCTGATAATGGCCGAGTGTGTTGGCTGAAAACGTTTGGTGTTTAATAGATTTTTAATATTTTTAGATGATATATGTGCACCAGTAAGCAAATAAGTACATTTGTATTTGTGTTTTTTGTAATAATTTTAATTATAATCAGTATGCCTTTTTTCAGTTACTGTTGATGATAATATTCCGTTTCGTAAACTCCTATACCCTTATAAATTTTGTTTTAAGAAAGGAACTTGATTTATTGCGTAAATTTATCATATTAAATGCTTTTCCTAAAAATTTAAATGAAATATTTATATCAAGTTTTCGTTTGATAATTCAAAAGGTTTCGTATTTTCATTGCAGTTATCAACAGGAATTGCTGTCTTAGCATGTCATTAATTTATTCAATTAATCGAAAATATTTGAGCGTTTAGCAATATTTTACTTTTTTATTATTAACCTATTTCGTCAATACTTTTTAAAAAATAAAAATAAGTTTGATACATATATCTATTATTACTGCCCATATCGCGGTCAGCCCCACTGGAATTTACTTTTAAGAAGCAGTTTTTAATAATGAATTTAATAATATGCTATTATTATATTCTAAGAATAGAAAAATACCTAATGAAATTAAGATTATCCTTTTAAAATTTTACTGAGATCTATAAATGATTTTTTAATCCTTCAAAAAACAGAAAAATTCTGCTGAAATAATATTAAACAGATATATTTCCAGTAATACTTAGGTAAATGCAAATAAATAAAAGTTAATTTTAAAAAGGATGAACTCCAAAGACTAGTTCTCTAAATGAAAAGACGATGTGAAGCTGTAATGAAAAACAAAGGTTATCCTACTAAATATTGAATGTTTAAGTGTAACTTTAAAATATAATGAAATCTAAGATAGATCTTATTTTTTGTAAGCGTAACTTTTTTTGTAATGCAGATATTTTAATTGTGTTTTTTAGTAAATTCTAGTTATATTTCCTTGAATTTGATATATAAAGATTTGTATTTAAGTGAATTCTTTTATATACTTCAAGCACTCAAACTTATAAAACATGAAAATTTCAAAAAATGTCCACAATTTTGGCCACCACCACATGTAAGATAAAGTATTTAAATTTTATTTCATTTAGACTTTTCTCTAAAATAGTAATATAGTTGTATATGTAAGATAAGGTTTTGAATATTTTAATTCCGATACCTTTTTAAAAGAGGATTAAACATTGTTTAAGTGAGGTCATTTTTAAAAACAACGGTATACACTGCCATCCTGCAATACAATTTGTTTTTATAAATACCCCTTTTAAATATTTTATCTTTAATTTGAAATGATTTGAAAAATGGTATTAGGTTAATATTTTATTACAAAATCCTGCAAAAATCTTCATGATAAGCGGCTACCTATTGCTAATATTAGGAATCGAAATCAAAAGTCACATACATTGATAAGGTCCGTTCATTAAGATATCAGAGAATGCTATACCAACACTAAATCAACGAAAAAATCAAAGAAATGTTGACGACATCAATTTATAAATATGCCTATGAACAAAGCTTGACAAATGCCATCACCAAGTCACTAATTGCAATCGAGGTTTTTTTTTTTTTTTTTTTTTTTTTTTTTTTTTTTTTTTAATCTGGCGACCAATTTTTTTTTATAGGTTGTCTAAAGTTATTTAATCAGTCGTTTTACTTTTATTGTACAAAAATTGACCAAAGAAATGAGCACAAACGGGATTTTTCCTCTCCTCAACCATTACGTCTGTACGGAGACGTCCGTCTTCCACTTTTCTCATACTTGAAAAAGAAGAACCAAGTTTAAAAGGTGCATTCCATCTCATGCGCAGAACATGCCATTCTTGTCCGCTCGGGCTAGCTAGCAAGTCAGGTCATTAGAATGTGTCAGGAGGGTAAGATTTCAATAAAATGTGCAACTAGATAATGAACGACTGCTTGGCGTATTTTTTATTATTATTTGTTTATATCATTTATTTACATTATTGTTTACATTAGTTGTAGGGACCACCATGACCGAGTGGTTAAGGCACCACGCCGCTAATCGCTTGCGAATGTAGAACTCCCGCTGGCTCTGTTGCACACTCTTTGTGGAACTTCCTGCTGTAATTCCCTGGTACATTGGATATGAATACTCAGGTCGATAGAACTGGCGAATTTATCGCAATGCCACCAAGTCATATGCCAAGTCGTCAAAAAAACTTTAAGAAGTAAGTGTCAATCAAGATTGTATATTATCTAAAATTGAATACAATGAAAAAAAAAATGCTCAAATGTTTTTGTAAGTTTCAAATAGAATTTTTGTTTCCATAATAAAAACTCATTTCTACCACATTCATTTCAAAATATAATAACATATAAGTGATTATTAGTATAATAAATATTTCTTAATGGCGACTAGAATTATTTGCTGGATTCCAAATATTATCAAATTTGTAAGGCATTGCGTATGTATACCCTATTAAGTCAAATATATTTTCTGATAAAAAAAAATTGTAATTTCGATTAAATAACTTGAATTACATCACCATATTTTAATCATGAGAAACATTTTAGATTAAATCTTTTGAAATTTGTTTAATATTTGATAAGAATATAATAATAGTTTCATCTATGTAATTTAAAATTTAAAACAAATTTTTCCTGATAATTTGCTAGAACATTTGGCAAACTTATATATATATATATATATATATATATATTTAATCATGATTTCATTATTCCAGTTGGTTACTGGAAAATTATTTTCCCAATTAATCATTTTAACATACTTTAACATTAATTATTGAATCTCAGTTCCTTAACATCGTGCGAAAATAAATATTTGCATTTGAAATAATTTTTTTTTAAACAACATCACCGTTAAAATCTAGTCTCCGCATTACCCATGGGAGACAAAAAACATTTAAAATTATTCTTTTTGGAGAGATTTCTTCAATATTTTTCTTAATTAACGATTTCTAAACATAATTTTTGCTAAGTTGTATTAATTTTTTTAACATATCTAGCATCACATTTTATTAAAATACTTTCATTAGAAAAATTCAAAAAAATAGCTCGATTTTGCCTTCCAGATGCAACGAAAAAGTGAAAAAAAAGACCCAACAAACATACTTAACGTAAGTTTGCAATAATGTAAATACGGTAATGTATTATAACAACTATCTATAATACTAATGTAAAATAAAAAAACTGTGTAATATTTATTAAAAAAGTAAGTCTTGATGCATTTGTTCGATTATTATTATTATTATTATTATCATTTAAGCTAAAAAAAACATATTTTCCTTTAAAATTAAAAATTCTACGAGAGAAAAAGAAATAAAATTAACCATCAAATACATAATTTATTAGAAAACGTAAAGGCATATGCAGCATTAAAATATAATTATCCAGCATAAATCTAGTATTTTCTCATTGACCGAGCTGTTAAAATAAATAAGTAGACGACTTTATTAAACACAAAACTGTTTACTGCTTTTAAATGCAATAAAAGGGCATGTTTACAGTATCATTGCAGAAAGGAAAATTTTATGTTTTAACGTATTTGAGCAACACATAAACCAAGAAATTAAAATGTCGCCTTTGCCAAGTGCACAATATTTACTAATCATAAAGACCTAATAATTTATTTATGGCAAATGTTTTACGACTTTTTGAAGCTGTTTAAAAGTTCATAAGACCCATTTCTAAAATGCTGAGAGAAACTTTATTCATAAAACTACTTCTCGTGGAATATTTTACAAAAATTTCTGAATTTGTTTTCCCGTATTTTTGCTTGACTTTTTGGTTTATTAGATGATGTAAAATTTTATGATTTACAATAAACAGTAGTCTCATTAGTAAAATGAAGATGGAACTGTCTATGAGAATTTTAAAGCTGTAAATTAAAAATAAATACACGTCGTAAAGTAATTTTCATTCATAAAATTTATACGGAAGCGTTTATAGCTCTTCTATGAAAATTGCGTAAGTAGAATTATATATAGTATATTAAAGTAATTAAAAGAAAAAAAGACATTTTTCATCTTCTGACCATTGTTTAAAATAGCGTGATAATTTGTAAAATGTACTTTGAAATAATTGCTACAAATCAGTATTTAGAAATTAAAACGTTTGGAAATAAAAATGCATGTGCAATAAACGGTACTTTTGAAAATAGTTTACACAGTGATAAAGATTTGTGGTACGAAACTTTTTTTAAGAATTGAATGACCTAAGTAAAATAACTTACGTAAAAGTCATAAACAATTCTTTTGAGAGCTGTAATTTAAAATAACGCTTCAAAATTTGGCGAAAAATAATATTTGTCTTTCGTAAGGATTTTTGCTGATACATACAAAAGCTAAAACATAAAACGTCTAATTTTAGATTTTTTTTACTATATCAATTGATAAAGCAATGTACCTCCCTAAACCACGATTTTGTTGAAATTTCATTATACAGAACAGTAATGCAAAATACTGAAAAAGCAATAAAAAACAATAATTTTATTGTCTGCATATATTTTCATGATATAGGACATATCACTTTAAATAACACTTTATAACAATTTTAGGTTCATTAATATGTCTATACTCCTATTATAAAGAGGAAAAAATTGTTTATTTGTCGGAGGTAACCTCTGGAACTACCGAACCGATTCCAAAAGTAATGGTATCAAAATGATGGTGTTAGTCCAACTTAGAACATAGGCTATATCTTATGTTGGTGCCACTACCCCAAAGGGGGTGTAGGAGCAAAAAACGTTCTAAAAATGCGATTTTAGCGTTACTGAAGGGCCTAGAAATATGAAATTTTGAATATTAGTTACTTATGAGATATAAATGATGTCTAAGAACACTTCTTAAACAATTCGAAATTTGAAGGGGGTGAAAATGCACAAAAAGCGTTCTAAAAAACGTTCTAAATGGTAGTTTCTACACAATCTCAGGAAATACCAAACCGATTTAAAAAATATTGGTGCCATAATGATGGTGACAACACTTGCTCCAAGATAGGCTATGTTTTATGTCGGTGCCACTACACCAAAGGGGGTGTAGGAGCAAAAAACGTTCTAAAAATGCGATTTTAGCGTTACTGAAAGGCCTAGAAATATGAAACTTTGAATATTAGTAACTTATTAGATATAAAGGATTTCTAAGAACAGTTCTTAATAAATTCGAAATTTGAAAGAGGTGAAAATGCGCGAAAATCGTTCTAAAAAACGTTCTAAATGGTGGTTTCTACACAATCTCAGGAAATACCAAACCGATTTAAAAAATATTGGTGTCGAAATGATGGTGACAACACTTGCTCCAAGATAGGCTATGTTTTATGTCGGTGTCACTACCCCAAAGGGGGTGCAGGAGCAAAAAACGTTCTAAAAATGCGATTTATGTGTTACTGAAGAGCCTAGAAATATGAAATTTTAAATATTAGCTACTTATTAGATATAAAGGATTTCTAAGAACAGTTCATAAACAATTCGAAATTTGAAAGGGGTGAAAATGCGCGAAAATCTTTCTAAAAAACGTTCTAAATGGTGGTTTCTACACAATCTCAGGAAATACCAAACCGATTTAAAAAATAATGGTGTCAAAATAAGGTTGTCAAAATGACGGTGGCAACCCTTGCTCCAACATATGCTATGTTTTATGTCGGTGCCACTACCCGAAAGGGGGTGCAGGAGCAAAAAACGTTCTAAAAATGCGATTTTTGCGTTACCGAAGGGGCTAGAAATATGAAATTTGAAATATTAGCTACTTATTAGATATAAAGGATTTCTAAGAACAGTTCTTAAACAATTCGAAATTTGAAAGGGGTGAAAATGCGCGAAAAGCGTTCTAAAAAACGTTCTAATGGTGGTTTCTACACAATCTCAGGATATACAAAACCGATTAAAAAATAATGGCGTCAAAATGATGGTGACAACCCTTGCTCCAACATAGGCGATGTTTCATGTCGGTGCCACTACCCCAAAGGGAGTGCAGGAGAAAAACGTTCTAAATTGCGGCTTTTGCGTTACGGAAGGGCCTAGAATCGTGAAATTTGGAATGGTAGTTAGTTATAAGATATCAATGATCTCTAAGGACATTTCCTAAAAAAAATCGAAATTTAAAAGAGGGGTCAAAATGCGTAAAAAACGTTGTAAAAAACGTTCTAAATTCCAATTTCTATGCAATCTCAGGAAGTACTGAACCGATTTCAAATATAATGGTGTAACAATTATGGTGGCAGATCTTACTCCAAGATAGGCTATACTTTATATCTGTTTCCACTACCCCAGAGGAGATGCAGGAGCAAAATGCGCGAAAAGCGTTCTAAAAACGTTCTAAATGCCGATTTGTCAGCAATATCTCAGGAAGAATGAATCTGTTTCAAACGTAATGGTAGGAAATTGATGCTGACAGCCTCTGCTCTAACATAGACGCTATTTTATGTCGGTATCACTATCACCAAGACGTTGCAGGAGCAAAAAAGCATTCTAAATTTCGATTTTTGTGATCGGTATGGGTTAGAAACTTAATCTTAGGCAAGGTACATATTTATTAGATATAAATGATCTTTAAGAACAGTTTCGAAAATATTGGAAATTTGAAAAGGGGTGAAAATGCGCGAAAAGCGTTCTAAAAACGTTCTAAATTGCGATTTCTACTCAATCTAAAGAAATACCAAAGCTATTTCAAAAGTAATGGTTGCAAATGAATGGTGACAGTCCCTCCTATAACATAGGTTATATTTTATGTTGCTCTCACTACCATCTGAGGGTTGCAAAAGCAAAACATGTTCTAATTTGCGTTTTTTGCACAACTGAGGGGTCTAACACTTTGAAGTATGGAATGGTATTTACTTACAAGATGCAACTGCTTTCTAAAAACATTCGAAAGAAAATTCCAAATTTACAAAAATGAAGTGAATGAATAGCGTTATAAATTACAATTTTTAAGCAAACTTATAAATTACCAAACCGATTAAAAAAATGATGATGACAAATTTTGGTGATAGAACCTGCTCAAACATAAGCTATATTTTATGTCTGTTCCACTGCCACCAGAGGGTTGCAGGAGCTAAAAACATTCTAAATGGCGATTTCTGCGATACTAAAAAGGCTAAAAACTTTAAATATGGCATGGTAGTTACTTATAAAATATAAATGCCCTCGAAGGAACGTCGAAAATAAATTCGAATTGAAAAGGGGTGAAGCGAAGGGGAGGTGCGAAAAGCATTCTAAAAAAGTCCTAAATTACGATTTCTATGCAATTTCAGGGAATATAAACCGATTATAAAAATAATAGTTGCGAATCAATGGTAACAGTCTCTGATCCTACACAGGCTATATTTTATGCCGGTGATTCTACCACCTGGGGTTCACAGGAACAACAAACGTTCTAAAAAAGGGCTTTAAAAGCTTTTTAAATTACGTTTCTGTGGAATATTAGGAAATAACAAACCGATTTCAAAATTAATGTTGGCAAATTAATGGTGACAGTTCCTGTTTCAACATAGCCCTTTATGTTCTGAGAGGTGGTAGAACTTGGAATTTGACATGATAATTAATTTTAAGATATAAGAAGATGGTTTCTAAAAAATTCAAAACTTCAAACGAATACTGAAATGAGCGTATTAATTGAGCATAAAAGTTTCAAAATATTTTCTAAATCATCATTTATTTAGTTTTTATTTCGTTTTATTAATTTAAGTCTCATTTATGCCTAATGCAGTGTAATAATGATGTTTAATCAAACTGTAATTTAAATAGAAATTTTTGAATTATTCCTAAAAGTAATAAGTACCTTTTAATGAAAAAAACCTTTTAATAAAATAAAATATTACCTTTTAATAAAATAAAAATTTAGTTAGTACCTTTTAATAAAAATTAGACATATAAATATCACTTGGCATATTTCAAATATTACGCGAGCAAAGCCGCGGGGTTTGCTAGTTTATATATATATATATATATATATATATATATATATACATATATATTATATATTCATATAGAGTTTTGGGTAATATTGTTATTTGAGCTAGTTATATAAATTTGGATTCAAAGGTTTTATATCCAGAGTGAGTCTAAATTGGTTTTACGAAATAAGAGGTGTGATAGTACCCAACCTGACAAACAATAATTACCACAGAACATGGTGTTACAAACCACTTATCACAAATGCAGGGAGATTCACCCTAACTAAAGTTGGGTGTTCGGTAATAATTTTGAAACATTGCAATAAAAATGTAACAATATGTACCTTGTTTTGTATGAAATGTGATAACATCACAAAAAATTCTGGTAAAACAGAGTGTTCACGCAATCGATCATACTGTATGAACTGATAATAACAGTCCAAAATGTGCAGCGTCAAATGCCTACTGCTGGCGCGTATATTAAAAACGTCTACCACTTTTTTTGGGTTATCATATTTACAACAAAGGTAAGTATGTCTATTAAAAGTTTCTTTATACTTAATTTTTCTGAAAGTTATTACCGTCAATCAATGTTGGATTAGGGTAGAATACTCTGTATTTGTGAATAAATAGGTGGTTCACGACCCCATGTTCTATGATAATTATTGCTCGCCTGGAATGTCATCCCTCTTACTTTGTAAAAACAATTGAGACTGTATGTATATGAATCGGTCATTTCAAAAACCACATAAGTCACAGAATCTAAACTTTTCAGAAATTTAAAAACAAATCTGTATTATTCACAAGTGAAAGAAATTTTATGGATTTTGGGGGGCTTATTATAGAGTTTGGAATTCATAGTCTGTAAATATCGAATAATTTTTATAATTTATGAATAATAAAAAGAAGAATAGCAGAAAAACTGTTCCTAACTTAAGTTGTTTTTGCAAGACACAAGGTTAGGTTGTATTTAATTTGAACAAAACAGTCATATTAAACATGTTTTTAATCAAAATTAATGAAGATAACACTTACACAGGAAAATTTTTATGTTTTCACAGCATTATGGTGCGTAATCATGTTCTTCATCATTCTCAATTGGATTACCTTCAATATTTGCTGTTCGCCAGATAAAAATGTTTTGATAAAATGGCATATGATCTTCCAAAATGCTATCCTGAACTCATATTAAATCGTCTAATTTTTTACTATTAATTGAAACTTTCGATGCATAGGCTTTGGTTGATAGAAGTGACTTAGGGTTTGAAAATTTTATTACCAAGGTAAATGAATCTTTATTTGATCCATCAATAAAATCCTCGACTATGAAAGTACCTTTTTTATCAGAATTACAGTGAAAACTCTTGTATATCAAAGAATTTTTTTTTTTTAAGAATGTTTTTTCCTTACAATTCTGTTAATAAACATGTTTTTTTTTTTTTTTTTTTTTTTTTTTTTTTTGTATAACGTCGATCATTTCTTGAACGTCGGCCATTTCTTGTCGTCAAAAAAGGTATTGCATGCAAAAAGCACTTAAGTCGTTGACTTATGTTGTTTTAAGCAATGAACGAAAATTAGAGGAATAGTATGAAGAGGAGTGAATACACAGACTGATGTGGTTATTACCCAGATCATGGCTATACGTTTAAGGAAGCATCTGCGACAAAAAAAAAATATTTGGAAAAACTTTACTTATGTGGTTTTTGAAATGACCGATTCATATATATACATTATTATTATTTTATATTAAGATTGCTAAATATTTACTGCACGGTCACTGTTCTCGACGAAAGATTTATGCATATTAGGAAATGCAGTAATTTCTATACTACTACTAAGAAGATTGAAGGCATCTAAGAAGTTAGTTCAGATAATATTAGAAGAAAATGGCGCACTTATTTTGGAAACAAGCAGGAAATTTACTACCCGTATAAATTATTTAAAAACAACGTTTAAACACACAATAAAATAAGTTGATTTGATCAGACGTATAAGTTTCGTGAGTACTAGGACTCACATCCTCAGTATAAAAAACTTCAAAAACAATATCCCCCCAACTACATGAACGGTGAAAACCCAAATATCAAAACACAGTTTTGACATTTGGGTTTTCACCGTTCATGTAGTTGGCGGGGATATTGTTTTTAAAGTTTTTTACACTGAGGATGTGAGTCCTAGTACTCACGAAACGTATACGTCTGATCAAATCAACTTATTTTATTGTGTGTTTAAACGTTGTTTTAAAATAATTTATATTTCCACAAAGTACTGTATTTATTACTACCCGTATGTCTAGATTTTTGTATTCATGACGAAAAAAGCCTAGATATTTTAAAAAAGAAAACACTAAGCAGTAAAAGGCTTTACATCCAAAGAATTTCCCGGAATAAATAATTGATCACTTCAGTATCTGAATGAACAGAGTTTAGTCATGCAGTCACTTTACGCGAACTCATAGAACACTGTCATACTATTTTATAATATTTTATTAAATCCACGACAAACTAGCAATTAAAAGAAATGCGCAGGAGTTGTATTTAACAGATGAAAATGCACAAAAAGTCCATTTCCGATAACGTGCATCTGGATTTAAACTCCAAGAGAACAATAAAAAAATATTCACTACGTAGGGAATTTATTTAATCAAAAGCCTATATTAAGGTGTCCATCGCCAAAGCATACATTTAGAGTAATAAGGTTTCATAAAATGCTCGAAACAAAGCTTCTAGAACAAACTGATTTAGAATAAACTTTCCCAGTTCAAAATATATTCAAAGAGAATTATTACTCGCGCAATGCCAAAATGAAAATAAAAGAATGGCTCATAGAAAATGTTTATAATTTTATAAAAGGGAAAAAAAGAATAATAGTCTTTCAGACAAAATACTGCAAAATTAAATGTGTAAAATTTAGAAAAAAATTAATTAAATTTTTGATGAAATTTGAATTTTTCATTGAAAAATAAATTCTTCAAATTTTATATTCGTGTTCACTATTTCTTCCTCACAATGTTTAGTTGTTTGGTTTTTTTATGTGACAACAATGTTACTTTATAAATTTTCTTCTTCTAATAGATTTTATATTTTTTAATTAAATAATCTTCAATATTTTTAACTTAATTGCTACAACAAACATCACGGAATATTTGTATGAATATGAGCTATTTGTATGAAAGATTATCTATCTGAAAACTTTAAAAAATACAATATTTAACATAAAGTCTGTATTCTTAAAAAAAAATAGTTTAATTATATCTGCTAAAATTATCCTTTAACAGAAACATTATATCGTTTTCTTTATAAGTTAGAGACAAGATAATGCAAATCTTTTAGAAAACTTAATTTATAAGTGACAAAATATTGTAAAATTTTTACTGCGAACATATTAATAATTTAACAAGCCAAATTATCAGCCAAATTATCAGCCAAATTATCAGCCAAATTATCAGATGATTCGTCCCTTAAATACAGTATAATATATAAGAATTCATTATGCATTTTTTAAATTGAATATTTACTTCTACTTTAGTCTTCAGTTTCGACACCATATATTTTTTAGGATTAAAAGCAAATTAAAATATGTCCTTATATCTAACAATGAGTCCTGTCTCTGCGGATTATTATGTAGTGCCCAAAATTTTTTTATTCACTTTTGTACTACTGCCACAACCACTAGCTATCTTTCGAAATGGATGGTGGTTACTACTATATATCAGTGGACAAAACGACCAACGCTATGTCTTTTGCTTTTACAGTACATAAAACATCGCATATAATTTTGATTTTTGCATTATAGATTATACTGTATGTAAAATCAATTGGCTTGTATAGCTCAGTTTCCCGATCCTCATCTGATGTCAGAAACTACGGTAACACCGCATTTCGCAGACTGGACACACTTTTACACCACACTACTTGAGATCATTAGAAAGCCTTGTTTTTTGTTCGGTTACTGCAATGGAAGAAAAGAGGCTGCTATATGCTAACGACTTCTAGTGGCATGTTAAGTAGGGGATGGGGTTGGGAGGACGAATGCCCTCCAGATTACATAGAGTGTAGTGGAGGTCTGAACTTTGATATGAAATTTCTTTGGAAACCGTTTGTAAAATTAGTGACTTTTTATGGATATTAAAATAATTTTTAAGCATTATTTTTTTAAAAATCTATCTCAATAATAAATATTTGTTTGCTACGATGGGTGAATCGGTGATTGATGGAAGAAAATAATCGATATCTTGACATTTCACATTTTAAGATTGATTCAGTGCTTTTTCATATTTATTGACTGTTTCATAAAGAAAGAAATCCAGATCAGGCACTTACCTATGAGGTTTGGGAGGAAGTAATTTAAAAGTTGTGTGTTTATACTCTTCTCTGACTTGAGAAATGCCAAAATATGGAACAAACACCGATTTAATTGTAAAGTAGCTAGATAAAGATGAGTTTCCACAAGTGGCATTTCATTGGCCAGAGATTTTTTTTACATTAATCATCTGTAATTCAGTTCAATTCTACCCTACCATTATGGTACAATGTCCTTAAAAATGGATCTGAATACAACTCAAAATTTTAAACAAAATTTTTCCGTCATATCACATATACTTAAATATTCTATTTTGCTATAGACCGGATTACGGAATATTAATTATGAGATTTGATTAACGTTCACATACGGCATTTTGGAGATAAGCTGGAATCTGTAACCAAAGAAATAAACTTTGTTGTTGTTTTTGTTTAATCCTAATAAAATTTAAATGTGTTTTATTTAAAACAAAAACTGCGATCAAAATTTTGCATTAGAATAAATGTTAGAAATTAAAAAAAAGCCATACACTGTACATCAACTGCTGAGTTTAAAATAAATTTATTTAAATATTCTACTTATGAGTAAGATTTGACTTTTACAGAATGGGCTCGATTAACCTCTCAACGTAGGTGAAGCACAGTATCATTTGAGGACCCCTATTCACCCGGGCAAAGTTTTCTAAACTCTGCATATATGGAAATTTATCAATGTAAACAATATTATTCATGGGGAGAGCTAACTGATTTCAGATATTAAAACAGCTTTATGTTCCATTGTATATAATGTAAACAAAGTATATTTGTTGAATTTATAGTTATTGTATATTTTTAACTCAGATTATTTCTAACCAACACATCAGGATGGTACACGATTAGTTATTAGCCTACACTGTTAACAATTTCTGTTCAATCTGGAACCGTCGTATGTTTCAAAGTCAGCAAATGTATTAAAAGATGGTTCAATCTCTATTTTAAAAATTCTGTTTTTGGTGAAACATAAAGTATGGTTCAAACTTTTAACATCGTATGGTAAAACATCGCAGCCAATCACAGAATGTCCGCCATTGAATCTGCCGTATACGTATAGGATGAAAGCTATCATAAAGCATTTTTACTTTATTTTACTTTAATCTTAACGATATATAAGGACTTATTTATATTTCTTAACTATAATTTGTGAATAAAGTATACTTCCTTATTAATCCTTAAGTATACTTCATTTTTGTGTAATGTGGATAAAATGTAATTTTACAATGTGCCTGTTTGTATTAGGTTTAGTTGAATAATATGTGGATATGTGGCTTTTTTTTTTCTTTTCTTATATCTTGCGTATCATATATTAATTTTAATGTGTATATTAGGGATTAGGCACTGATATTGTGAATTAAGGTTTGCTAAATAGCTAAGAGTGAAGTTATGAGTTGGTTTCATCTAGAATTTAAACAGTGTTTACGTTTTAACGTGCATTTGAAATGTATTAGCATGTTGCTTGATCAAACGCATTTTAGCTAGTTAATATTGAGATTAGATAAAAGTGGTATTAGCTCATCGTTGATCTCTAGCGTAAACAAGAATAGTGCAAACGAAACATACTAATAAAAATGATTCAGTACAATAGTTGTTCGGGTACAAGTATTACGTAAGCATTCAAACAGGGGTTCAATATTTTCTTATTATTGCTGAAAATGAGTTTGTGGATCTGAGCAATGCTTACATCAGCACAGAAAGGTTAAAACAGCATTCAGAAAGTGCGTAGCCTTTGAAAATTGTTAAGGGTAGGCGGTCAGATAAATGCTTACATAATACTTGATCTACTGCATTAGAAATGCCATAAATTTATTTCTCAATTCCAGTTTGAGTACTGAATTTTTAGTATCTTGTTAAATGATAATTTTGGTTTACGAAATAAATGTGTTCGTTCAAACACGCTGGGTTTTAAAAAGCTTAACAAATCAATATTCATTATTCATAGTCTTAAAAATGTTTCAAGAGGGATAGTAATGAAAATGCACAAACATAAATCTCTAAACATTATAATATTTATGTTTGACAAGTATTTTTTAAATGGTGTACAAAAACATTACTACTTGTGAGTTATACGGAAACCGATCATTAAAGTTTGAAACACTACATTTTATATATAAGCAATGTTCCTACACTTTGGTGGAAAAAAAAATTAAAGCATTTATTTTGAAATTCAAACCACACATACATATCTAATTTAAATTCGTAAATGAAAAATTTTAAGATGTGTAAAAGTAGTTAAGTTATCTGCAGTCAAAATGCTTAAACAGATTATTTGAAATTACATGTGTATTTGCAGAAAATTTAGCTTCTTTATACAATGACATGAATGTTATCATTAATTTTCAGAAGATATATAATTTATTTTACTTTAGTTTAGAAACAAATCCTTCAGATTGTCTCCACAAAAATGTATGAGCATTGCCATCAGTTAAATTTACGGTTCAACCTATTTCCAAAATATAGTTCAACCAAAATTCATTTTATGTTTCAACCTTTTCCAGACGAAGGTTCAACTTATTATCAAACCATGTTCAACCTATTTCAAACGAAAGTTCAACTTATTATCAAACAATGTACAACCTATTACGAAATAATAGTTCAACCTATATCCAAACTATGGTTCAAACAAAGCACCAAGGATGGAGAAAGGCTTTACCATATCTTAGCTCTTAGTTGCAGCTAAACTTGTGCCATCTTTTGGTGAAACGTTCAACCGCAAATTTTACCAGTGTATTGATCACATGCAAATTACCTAGTTAAGCTATCAGATAAGCTTTTTGAAGTAGTTTTAATCGCCTCTTGCATAAGGCAAACTTTTTTCTTCAAGTGAAACTAAAACTCTGTGTGAAACATATTAAAACCTACTAGAGGTCCCATTTTGGGGCTCTTTAAAATTTTGGAAGGGCGCTCGTGCTTTACGAGTTTTTTCGATGATCAAGCACTGTTTTGAGACACGGAACAAGACTACTGGAGCAACCTTATAATTGAAGATTAGCATAGCGTAGTATTCTTAAATGATATCTAAATTAAATTGTAATATCCGATCCATAGTACATTACATACTTCCTTAAATAAATGTGCAATTCAATGCAGTATCAGATCCAGTTTGTTCTGTCACTGGAAAATCGAATTTCATTTAAATGGCAACTAAGCATGGAATGTAAGTTCAGCCTTCGTAATCTTAAAATTAGCTTTTCACACAAAAGAAAGAACTATAATTATTAAGTAAATTTAAATAAAATTATAAGGAAACACGTGATCATTATTTGATGATTTAGATAAATCATTTTTGAACAAATAAAGTCACAGAATTCGGATATATTTTTGAAAACATTATGTAAACGCATTTCTACAACCAATGTACATTCTCGAAAAATGAATAAGTATTTTTTGAAATTTTAGCTTAGATGTTTGCTGCTAATATAAACCAACAAAATACAAAAATGAGTACGTTTTGCATATTTCTGAGAAAAAAGTTTTAGTACAGTTACGTTCGTAAAAAAAAACCAGTTAATAATAACAATATTTTACATGTAAAACGATTTAAAGAATAAAAAAGCAACATTTCGTTGTTCTTTTAGTTTATTTGCAACTGTTGAGCCCTGAATTAATATTTCACTTAACGCGATATTAAAAATTAAAACAACAATATTTTAAACGTAATTTAAGCATTTATTTACTTACCTAATATTGTAAAGAACTCATTCAAAACTTTAAAAAATATCATATTAATGGCACGTTGAGTGCAATAACTATTACGGCACATGGAGATATTTTTCCGCCGATTTTCTTTTGAATATTTCAAATTTGAGTGCTTACTTTTTAATTTCTCAACATTTTGTTAAATACTCATAATTTTTAGCACAAATAATTAACTGAGTAATTCTCGCGAGAATTACCTTCAAATTTATTATGCTACGTTATACCAGGAAATATACCAGGATTGCCACAGGGATTAAAACATTGTTTTATTATGAGAATTCGAAAGAAAATTTTAGTTTTTTTATAAATTGATGAATTATAAATTATATGTACATCAGTATTACGTATTTCTATTAATTTATATGTACAATATTGGAGTTCAACTATAGATTCAATTATGTGTTAACATGAAATAATGTATAAAATGCAAAATTTAAAAACTAATATATGCAATATTTTTGCTTGCAAATATGCATAAAAAATCCATTAAACAATTCACGCAACGATCATATTAATAATATCCGCGTTAACTAAAACTAGCATCATGGTAAAAGAAATTTTTTTGTCATCAATTTGTTATATCATACCTGCTTTAGATGCTTTATTTTTACTCTATCAATGTTTTGTGGAATACTTATAATTCTTTTATAGGCACATCATTGAGTGGGACTTTCGAAAAATTGACCTCAATTTCCTAAATATTCCTACTATTTCCTTCAACTATAGAGAACATGGAACAAAATTACTGAAGTGGTTACAAAATGGAAAATTAGCACTGAGTTGTCTTTTTACAAATATTCTTAAAGTGTATCTAAACGAAATCATAGTTATCAGATTTATAATACATGATATATTTCCTAAACTGAATGTGCAATTCAATGCAGTAACATACTCCTTTCGTCCTGCCACTTGAAAATTGATTTTATATCAATGTCATGAAAGTATAGAATGTGACTTCTGCGTTAGTGATCTTAATAATTATCTCCTTACGCGAAATAATATATTATAAATGTTAAGTAATTTCCAATTAAGTTTTAAGTGAACATGAGATGACCATTTTAGATTTACATTAATAACACAGGCCTGCGATGAAAACAATACAAGGGTATTGATGGCTGAACTTTATGTATTTTTGGAGCTAATTAAAAAACAAATAATGAAAAAATTCTATCACGTCACATTTTCTTGAAAAATATTGGGTCGATTGGAAAGTTTGTCGTGTTGGAAAAATCTATTCGTACCGGTAAATTCTGCCAGGTAATTATAAGACATTAGATATCGGAATCGATGTCTAATAATTAAATGATAGAATTTTCCGATACGAATTGATTTTCCCAACACGACACAACATTCCGATAGACCCAGTTGTTTTAAACCGTTTAAACCTATGACAAAATAATCGATTACTGAAAAATCAATTTGCCTCACCGAGAATCGATTTTTTTTACATAGATTTACATGGATAAAATCACTGTTGCCAGATAGCACATGCAAAATTGTCCAAAATTGTCCTTTTCATTTTAGCAAAAATATCTATATCGATGTTACAAAAAATTCTGATGTGATGGGGGGAAATGGAGGTCATTTTCGAAATCAGCCCACCAAATAACATAAAAATCAGCGAAAACGTCTCGTGTATTTTTCAAAAACTTCAATTTCGCAGGCCTGTGTAATTTTTGAACATATAAAGTCACAGAATTACGGATATATTTTTAAAAACATCATATGGACGCATTTTTAAAAACAAAGTACATTCTCGAGAAATGTATAATACGTATTTTACGAAATTTCAGATTGCCTATTTGAAGTAATATAAGCCGAGAAATTACAAAAAATGAGTAAATTTTGCTTATTTTTCATAGAACATTTCTAGCATTCAACCAGTTCATAATAGCAATATTTTGCATGTAAAATAATTAAAAGAAAGAAATAATAAAGAAGCATTTCGTTGACCATTTAATATATTCGGAATTGTCTGAATTAAAATTTCATTTAAGGTGGTACAACAAGTAAAATGCAAAGATTTAAATGTAATCTAAGTAATCTTTTTTACTTAATAATGTAACTGCATAAAGAATCCATTCAACAGTCTACGAAATTATCATATTCTTGTCACGAAAAATCTAACTACGTTATGGTAAATGAAAATATTTTACAGGGCTTATTTATTCTTCAGAAATTTTCTTATTTTGAATGCTTTGTTTTTGGTTTCTCAACGTTTAGATAAATATAATTGTTTATACTCTTAATTAGCAGAGAAATTCTCGCATATATTACCTTCATTTTTATCATACTACGTTGATAAAAATATACCAGGACTGCCACAGAGCTTAAAACAATTTTTTATTTCTAGAATTCGAAAGAAAATTTTAAAATCGCAACATGTTTTACAATGAATAATGTATTTCGTTCATAAAAACAACTAGTCTTGAAAAAAGTTTTTACAAATGGTGGAATGTAAATTATATATAATTTAGTATTACGTATTTCTATGAATTTCTATGTAGAACATTGGAATTCCGACTACGGATTAAATTATCTCTTAACGTGAAATAACGAATAAAACGCAAAATTTTAAAGCTAAGCAATATTTTTATTTACAATTATGTATAAATAATCCAATCAACAATTTACGTAGTGATCATATTAATAATATCCTCGTTGAATAAAACTAGCATCATGGTAAATAACTTTTTTTATCGGACACTTGTACAATCATTCCTACTTTGATTTATTTTTACTCTTTCAACATTTTGTCGAGTACAAAACCTTATACGCACATCATTAACCCTCTAATTCCAATTGTAAAATACATTCTAGACATTCATTAATTCAGATAATCTGAATTCACACCAGAAGATTTCAATAAAAAGTTTCACTTAATGACGGAATTTCTGTTATTAAATAAAGCAAACTTTGCTATTTTATCTGGTATGAATTTGGAATATCAGCATAAAAAGTCCACTATATTGTAAATACTAATAGTAGCATATATGCTACCATGTGCATTAGAGGGTTGAGTGAGCCATTTGAAAAATTAACCGGAAACTACTTAACAATTTTCATCACCTAAAGTTGATAAAACTGTGCCAGGAGAAGTCTGTGCCTCAGAGTTTAAAGCATATTCTTATAAGTCTAATTTCGGGTAGAATTTTAAAAGTCACATCATATATTTTATAATCACTAATACAGTTCCTCACTAAAAGCATTCAATAATTATCATATCTTACTAGAATATAAATTAATAAAACATAAATAAGAACAGCCGAATTAATTTTCCTTATTATTTTATGTACAACAATGGAGTTCTTAATAGGCAGAAATTAAGAAATCAGTTAATGTTATATTAAAATTAAATGGCAAACAGTCTATGCTAATTTAAGCATTATTATTTCTTGCAGATGACATACGTGAAGAATCCATGCAACAATCTGCGTAACTATCATATCAATCTCTGCGTTACATGTGATTTGAACAACAGGAGATTGACGTTTTTCATCTAGGGTGTTCTTCGATTTTTTCTATTTTCAATGTTTTATTTTTAATCTTTAAACGTTTTGTGAAATACTCATGCTACTTTACGCACTTATACCTCGGCAGGAATGCCACAAGTGACTATTTTTTAGTTATACCTCGCACCACTTTCGCAAAACAAAAATCTTTGATATGCAGCTTTACAACATTGCAAGAGAAGTTTATTACAAAATTTATTTATTTTTAAACAGTGGTGCTAATAGAATAGGGAAATAGTCGCCTGCTTACGCATACGCTAAAAAGTAATTTCAATGCTATCTTGTTATTTAACTACTTTCAAAGAAATATCTCACCAGAAATTAAAATAGTTAAACATATGCCAGAATTACCTGAAAAATAAACCTGTATTTTGCAAATTAAAATAACATTTTTTAAAATCACACAATATTTAAAAATTATTATGTAGAAACATTCGATAATAATTAACGTTTTTATAAATTCATTAAAATATAACAAGTAAATCTGATGTCCTTCAGGTTTGTACCGGGGAGAAAAGGCAGCTTCCTTATTAATTGATTTTCAAAATTCAGCAAATTATACTTAAACACACTAAGCTAAAGTGCGTAGAGCCCAGTTACAGAAGAATGAACCCCAGTTTTCTTCTTTAGCGAATTTTTGTGAGAATTTAGCCAAATTATTCATCTATATAAAACCTGTCATTTTTATGCTGTTTATATTTAATCGCAAATTTTGCTACATTTCACCAAATATCTCGAAGCTTGACGCGAATTTGACGCTGGAGGATATGACTATGTAGTTTTAAAAGAATGAGAGTCACAACAATGGTTACAATAATTATAGTAAATATGGGAGAAACCATGAGCTCATAAATGAAATATGATTATAGAAAAATCTGTCACTCTATAATTTCAATCTGCTATATCTCAGCCAAAAAAAGGTCCGGATTCATTGTTTAAAGGGTAAAAACTTTTTTATTTCTTTTTTTTTTACTGTTCATAATTTTGAATTTGGAAACTTGAAGAGACCGCCCTCAAAACAAGATGGTGTGTGAAGCTGGCCAAGAACTCAGTCAAAACCGTGCACATACGCTCAGTTACATCCAAATCGATTCATAAATACGAGTGCTGTCCCATGGCAAATATCAGATAGTTTCAAAATATCAGCTATGCTAGAATTTCAAACTGCTATATCTCAGTCTTCTTGTAGCATATAAGAAACAAAAAATACATCCGGAATACTTATTGTTAAGTTCGAACACTTAAATAAAAAAAAACTCTTTCACTTTTAAATTTTTGTACACATTTTTAAATTAGAAAACAAAAATAAATAAGCGCTCGCCATTATAAAACAAGATGGCGAATGAAGCTGGACAACGAACTCTGTCGAAATTTTAGTATGCCCTGTACGATGCTCATTGTCATCTAAATCGATTCATAAATAAGTGAGTTACAGCATGACAAAAATCATATACATATATTATAACAGGGGTGTTTTGAAGTCTAGTGTTCAAGATCGTTGAATGTGTTTCAAAATATTCCGGAATCGCCTTTTTTCGGACGTCTGCACTAAATATCTTCTTACCTTCTGTAATGGAAGCTACTTAAAACATTACACTTTTTTAGCACGTAAAGAGTATAAATAAAAATATCAGTTAACGTGACATAAAACCGCTAGTAACCAATAAAAAGTAAATTTTTAAGCTAAATTAAACAATCATTTTATTTGTTCCCTTTGTAAAAAAATCATTTTAACAGTCTGTATATTTATTCTAATATTATACACATTAAATGAAATTTGTGTTACGGTACACGTCAAAATTTTGCTTACTTCATTTCAGAAAGTCCTTTATACTCTTAATTAACAGAATTAAGATCTCACTAAAAAATAACTTCTATTTTGTTACGCTATTCTACTCTGTTTTAAAAGACCTATCTCACTGCAATCTAAAGTTGATAAAAAGATGCCGCGATTGCCTGTAGAGTATAAGTTTTAAATTTACTTGTTGGTATTTGTTACAAAATGGTTAACTTAACTTGTTGGATTACATTATCAAAAGTTTTTTCTACTGCAAAAAGTTTGTCTCAGCGGTGTTCTTTAGAAAGGAAAACATTTTACTTCTACGTTCTTCTCATTTCAACTCCAAGCTCTTAATGAAACAGAAGATAATGATATTTTGGTGTTTGAGTTTTCGAAGCTGAATAAGGTGTTGAATATACAGTGGTGGACATAATTATAAGACACCTACCTAATTTGACATACGGTGAAAGAAAAGATTCAGAGCTTAAAAATGCTTTATCAAATAAGACAAAAACATAAATTTATTCTGTTATCACACGTAATTGTTTTACAGAAATGATATTTTTATAGAGTTTAATAAAAAAAAATTATAAATACCATGGACAAAATTATAAGACACCCTAACATTTTAATTAAAACACTTGCTTTTTTTCGAAAATAATGTGCAATATGCAAATTTTCTGCATGCTGTTATGATGTCAGCAGTTAACTAAAGCAGACAATAACCGACTTCACGCATTTACAAACATGCCACGAGGTACACAATTAAAAGAAAGTGAAATTCGCGAAATATGGAGATTAAATGGAACTGGTGCTTCAGTTAATAATATTTCAAAAGTTATTAATCGCTCAAGATGTGCAATTTCAAATGTTTTGAAAAGAGGAATTAATGCATCTGTGATTAAAAGATCTGGACGTACCCTTTGCTTGTCCTCGAGAGAGAGACGCCATGTGTTTTCGCTCGCTACACAGAATAAGATGACCACTACAGGCATTAAAAATGCTTTTAAACTGAATTGTTCAAGGAGAACCATTCGCAGGGTGTTGCATAATGCTTCCTATGTGAAATTTAAAAAATTGAAGAAAAAACCACCGCTTCTAAGGCGGCACAAAATGGACCGTTTAAACTTCGCTAAACAAAGTATGGCCTGGACCTCCAAATGGTACTCTGTGTTATTTTCTGATGAAAACATTTTAACCTTGGACGGTCCTGACGTGTTTCACTATTATTGGCATGATTTACGGAAGTCTCCTAATGTACAAATGAGCCACAAAATGGGTGGAGGTTCAGTAATGGTTTGGGCTGGTTTTTCGGCTCAAGGGAAAAGCGATATCGTTTTTGTGCATTCAAGAATGAATTCCGAAAAGTATAAGAATATTCTTAAAGATCAACTAGCCCTATATGGTGAACTTCTTTGTGGCAAAAACTACACTTTCCAGCACGATAACGCGTCGATTCATACATCACACGTGACAAAAAAGTGGCTTTCAGAGCAAAGTATCAATGTTCTTCCGTGGCCTTCTCGCTCCCCAGACTTAAATCCCATCGAAAACTTGTGGGAGATCTTAGCTCGTGAGGTTTACCGAAATGGGAGGCAGTTTACATGTGTCGAAGACCTAAAGAATGCTATAAAATGTGCTTGGGAAGAATTGTCTTGCGATATTTTGTTAGAATTGATAGATTCGATGCCGAATCGTATCTTTCATGTTATAAAAACAATGGCGGCTCCACCAAATATTGAATAACCATGTTAGATGATTTTCTTTTAAACCATTAGTGTCTGCTAATTATGTTGACCACTGTATTTGGAAAAAAAGGTTGGTGTCTTATAATTTTGTCCATTATGATTTTAAGTTTTTTCATTAAATTGTATGAAAATATGATTTCTGTAAAACAATTACGTGTGATAACAGAATAAATTTATGTTTTTGTCGTATTTGATAAAGCATTTTTAAGCTCTGAATCTTTTCTTTCACTGTAATGTCAAATTAGGTAGGTGTCTTATAATTATGTCCCCCACTGTATTTATAATTTTACTTCCATTATATCGTGTGAAATTTATTTCGTATTTGAATATTTTGAAGATGCTTAAATTTAGGTTATTATAAGTACAACATGCAGGATTCTACTCAGCCAGTTTCTTAAATATTATGTTTTTCAAAACCTTGTTTATCTTACAAACTTTGCAGAAGCAGAAAAGTCTCCGGAAGATACTTTTACTGGAAATTCTATAGAAACTTATTAGTAAAAACTTTCATAAGAAATACTGGTATTTAAAAAATTCGATTGGGAGATATCTCCATGTAATAAAAAAAATTACATTTTTTACACGACTGCCAAAAGGGTTACGTGCTTCATGCGTATCTGGGCATATGGATTTCTTTATACCCTCGAAACATCCCAACGTCTGGATGGATTTTAATGAATAAGGTCTCTATCAATTTGTCTTAACCGTTCAATTGTTATAGGCTAGGTTTTGTTTTTATAAATTCAAAATAGCGGCCGTAAAATACAAAATGGTGGTAGAGACGAAAAAGAATTTTTGCGCACCATATTGTGTGGCACATCATTGGATAGGTTTTTCAAAATGAAAACGATGTTTCATTGACTATTTTACAGTCAGATGCTCCGTTTAAATATTACAGCACATGGAAGTTGTGTAGGAAGGATCTCTAATTTTAGTGCAAGTGAAATCATCATAGACATATATACAGGCCTCATCAAAAAAGTGTTTATAGATAGGAACTAACAATTAAACACAACTTAAAAGCCATCAATATAAGTAAGTAAAAAAATATAGGTAAGTAATATAAAAAATAGTTTCGCATTGATGAGAAATAATTAATTAGTTCGCTTTTTACGCAGTCGGGTATTTTGATTATTTAAATTTAATATGTATTATTAATTTACAGTAAACTCTGTCTAAGGCGGAATCGGTCGGGACTGAGAAAAATTTCCGTGGTAGACAATATTCCGGCTTATGCCCCCCCCCCCCCCCCACACACACACACACACACACAAAAAAAAAAAAAATCCCTGGAAGATGACGATCATTTATTGATTCTCCTGACTAGAAAATCGGTTGAAAACTGAAATTCTGAAAGATCCTTTGTCTTTTTAAAGATAAATGAGAAACTTTATTCAATTTCTTAGTACTGCTGTAATACATTCATACTGGAAGTTTATACACACCAAAAAAAAAAAAAAAAAAAAAAAAACTTCGAGAATGAGAAAGAACGCTATAATTTTGAATTTGAGTACAATCTTAAAGTATAATATATTGTACTTTCGAAAATACGTAATCATTTTCATAAATGTTCATTTTACTAGAAATATTAACTTTTAGATGCAATTTTGCATATGAAAAAATGGCATAAGCATAAATTCCTTAAAATTTAAAGTTTCTGTTCTTTTGAATTAACTTTTTTAAAAGCTTAAGGAATTTTAGCTAACATGCTCGACATTGAGTTATTTGACTTATCAGTTTTAAAGTTTAATAAACAAAACGCTTTTATTTTTTAAATTATCCTTTTTCCGCCTTATGCAAAATTTTGGTTTCGGTGGGACCTTAAAATCCTTTCCGTTGCCGCGTCAGACAAATTCCGCCTTATGCAGCATGAATTAATGTAATATTCTATGGGTTCGCCGGGACTTGAAAAAATTTCCGCGGTAGACAGATTTCCGGCTTATACAGAGTCCGCCTTAGACAGAATTTACTGTATATTATTAATTTTTATAATTGCCATTTTATAAACTTCCCATACTTTAATACGTTAATTATTAAGATATAAAATAATATTCATCTGCTTACATAACATATATTATTTTTTCTCTCTATTTGTGCTTACGAAATGTCTTTTTACAAAACAGTTAAATAATACATTCAATGAAAGTATTATTTAACTGTTGTGGAACACTGTTTCATTCTCATGTAAATGCATTTAAATTTTGTGTTGGATAAACAATGCAGTTGTAAGTAATATCATTCATACTTTATGTATTTACGATATTATTCTATTTGTATGAGATACGATACGCATACTTTGTTTACTCGAATAGGATACATAGGATATTCGAACAGATAGCTTTAACAAAACTGTTCCATTCTCTCAGATGTGCAATAAACCAGAATTTTACTGTTTGTTATTCGAAGAAATTATTCCATTGAAATGTTACCATTTTTATCACTTAATATTGAGAAATATATTTATGTAAACTAGTATTTGGCTACTTACCTAAAATATATTGCATTTTACCAAAATATGAGTTTAACATATGCTCTTTTACTAAAGCTGTTACAGAAAGCACATAACATAAATTTATGTGAATAGAAGAACGTATTATAGCACTTACTCTTGTTCACATATCCCACCCTTGCTTCAAAAGTGGCATAAAGCAAAAAATTTTCGTTTTTTAGGAAATGCGAAAAACAATTTCCGGCCTGTATAAAGGGTCTATGGCCATCTTTCAAACATAACTGCATCCTAGAAGCTGGATTTTTAGTGAACTATCTGATACTTTAGGTGATTAATTTAGAGACGTAAAAATCAAGTGAAATGGCAGCCATAATAATAAACCCAATTTTTAAGTTGCGCCACTTTTAAAGCTAGAGTGCGATATGTATGAGCTGAAATTTTGGATTCACTTACAATTTCTTAAAGCTTATGAATATTAGAATAAAATAGATAATTATAAGCGTGTACTTTATAAGATATTATTAAAAAGATAATAGATTTATGAAAATTATTGCGAAACGATTTTTCAAGATTATATTGTACTTTGTCTAGTTTATATTTTTCGGGCTGAACAAAATTGAGTTTAATACTTCTTAAGCTCGCGTTCTATTTGTCTTCTTTCTATGAAATAACGCATGCAAAGGCATTACGTCTTAAAAAGTAATTTGGAAACCGAAGAATAAATTTTTAGTAAATGCGGTTTCTCTGATTAAATTTTAGACACAAACCTTACACCGTATTATGGGAAAAACGTTAATTTTCCTATAAAAAGATATGAATCGTTCAAAAAATCTATGCGTACATAATAATAAATTATCTTTATTAATAATATATTTATATGTGTAATATAGCTCTATTGATGAAACTTTATCATTGCAGATTTCTAATAGTTATAAAAAGCAAAATTGCCTCCATGTCTCATATTCACATTTCTTATGACTAACTAAATACATCACATAAAACATATATGCATGTCTATATTTATCTATAATTAAAATACAGAATGAAATGGCCAAAAAATGACTATATATATATGAGCGATTTGTGTATTAATTATTTCTGTCTGCAAAGACTCAGGTACCAGGAACTTTTCTATTGCATTATGTATTCGCCGCAGAGCTATTTAGAGTACTTGTACTGAATTTACTTTCATGAAAAGCATCATATTCCTCGAAAATATAATCGGTCAAATTATGTAACCTTGTTAATATTTGATGGACTTAGATGATTTGGGAATCTTTGATTTTAAATAAGAGATTCCGGTGGAAACAAGGAACAGATTGTTACTAATTAAAGCATCAATCCATTTCAAATTTAGGTATGCAGTTTGAAAGTATATTTTCTCCTAATTATTTTATGTGAATTCTTTTAAGGGGTCTCATGATTCTTAAAATTTGGAAAAAAAAACAGACAATATTTAACATTTAATATCTTAAAATATATACGATTTTAAGACAAAATTTTTAGGGAGATGAAAAACATAAGTATGTTCTTTCGTTCATAAGGGAGAGTAGCCTAATTTGGACCACTTCACATATTTTCAGGTGTAACTCCCTTAATTTTTGGAATATCTGCAAAAGATAATTACACAGGGTCAATCTATTCATCTATTAACTAAATAAATATTTAGATCAATTTCTTTTTGAAAATCTGAAATTTTATTTTAATTTGAAAAATTTGTCAAAAGTGGTCCAAATTCAGCAACTGGTCGCCTAAGATGGACCCCCAGTCTCCTAAATTGGACCAAATAATATCAGGTTGTTTTAATGACTAGGGAATATAACTAATTTTATTAAAAGCAAAGTTTGCGATTAATGAAACAATGAAGCTAAATAACAGCAATGAAATATAATGAAATCAAATATCTGAAAATAAGAGTAATTGTTTTAAATCAAAATGTATAAGTTATCAGTAATTAAGAATAGAAATTATGGAACTAATTGTCAGTTACTTGAATATCATGTAAGGAGTGATGCAAAGCTTATACATGAATTTACTTTATTGTTTTTGTTTTCCAGCGCACACAACATGGAACCGTATATGGCAATCTGAACACTGAGTCATTTTTGCTATTTTATTTTTCTTACAAATTAGGCAAAACCAACCATCACTGTCTAGATAGTTCTATTTAGATTCTGAGTTATCAGAATTTTTTGTGCAACAGAAGTTTTCTTTACATTATGTTTGTAGTTCTTCTCTTCCATCATTTTCTTGCTAATTGCATAACGCCTATTTTTCAAAACTCGATGTTCCAATTGCTTTTGTGCTGTGAAAGCTTCCTTTTTGTCGTTTTTTTTTTCAATTCAAGCTTTAGTTTATATGGCGAGGATGTTAACACAACTGTTTTTTGGCTCCCTCTGTACTTTGATTTAACTGAATTTAGCAAGGGAAATAACATTTCTAATGATTTTTTTGCTTTTGGGGAGGATTTGTAGCTGCAGCCTTGTTGCAGGTCAATTTCTTCACAACTTACTGTCTGCTTTTTGTTTCCTATATCTTTAACAGCTTTTGCTGCCACGGGTGTTTTTCTTCGAGACAGTTTGTCTATGTCTTTTTCAACATTTTCAACAAAGTTTGAGATTTTATGCGTTTTAAAGACAAAAAAGTATAATTCCACCCTCCAGAACTGTAAAAATTCTTCCATCACAAATATCCTGCAGGAGGAAAATGTTTGAATTCAACTCTGTAAATCAAATATGCCGTACGAATAAAGAATTCAAAGAAAATAAATACAATTACATACAAGATAAAAGACATTGCAGACAAAATTTATTGCATAGACATGTAAAAATATTTTTATGTTTACGTAGGCCTAAACAGTATAAAAAAATTAATCCAGATATACAAAATAAAATTGCATGGAGATAGTATTCCATTATAAAATATGAAAAAATAGTGTAGAAATCGTACCGTTTTCGAAATTCATTACTTACTTTTCAAGTTTATGATTGCATTTCTGGTCCAATTTAAGCAACTGAAATTGGCCCAATTACGGTAACTGCGCCATTTTTTAAAACAGTGAATTTGAAGACAGAGAACAAAAACGAAATCAAACAAATCCGCGTTAAAAATATGCGCAATAAATAGACGAATTCATTTACGTATATGAAAATATAACAACTTACCTTAGTTTTAAAATATTCACTTACGTTTAGTAGGAAAAAATTACATCAAAGCAGTTAACTTTAGGTTTTTTTAAATTGTCTGAAAACAGCACGTGGTAGGCGGTTGCTTCTTCTAATCATGAGTTACGTCATTCTGATGAGTAGGATTTCTGCAGTAGATGGAGTCTCTTTCTGTAATTAACGGCAGAATGGCAACGGTCCAAATATGGCTACTCTCCCCTATATTTAAGAAATTACAAAATGCAGAATTAATATTTATAGGGGGCTTTAAACTGTAGACATTTGTAAAGCAGAAAATTGGTAGGACAACCTACGTGTACAATTACAAAATCAATTTTGCAACTAAAAGGAAAATTTTAGTGTCTAATTATACTTCCGATTCTAATAATTAACCTGAACCTAAATAAAGTTGCATTTAAATCCTTTGTATAGTTTTAATACACAATGTTATTTATCTAATAAAAATTTTTGTACATTTCAACAGTATAATCACATTAAAATTTACTTGTCTAAACAATAAAAAGTAAATTTTAGGTTCAGTTTATACAGACCAAACATAAAACATCTATTTCGAAAATTTCAGAAAAATATAATGAGAAGTTTTTGAGATATTCGTGTTTGGGCGTGTTACGCCCAAAAATGCCATTTTCAGTAAAATGAAAGTTTCAGAAAATCCGCTTCAGGCTATTGGGCGGGTACAATTCTAAAAGCCATAACTTCTGTTCTATTCGGAATTTCGCGGTAGCAATTATATTAAAATTTTAGAAAAGATAGGAGTTTAAAATATAGAATAATTAAAATTTTCCTGAGACACCTTAAAAACAAGGTATTTCAAAATTACACGCACAAACATTGAGAACATTTAGCTAGCATTGATATGATGAGAAAGATTGTGGAACGTTATAGGTTGCGCTATATGATACCATTTACGTTTGGTGTTGTAGATCTGACGTATGAACCAAATATAAATTCAGTTACGTACCGATTTAATTTTATACTGGACATGGAAGTCTGTTGTGTATGGAGATCCGTTACTTCTAAATTTCTATCACAGGTTCTAATATCCACAAAAGTTCAAGTGTCTTTTAAATTGTTCGACAATCCACGTAGCCGACATCAGTGTCAAACATGTATCAAAGGGGATAATCGGACATTTGAATACGTCTTTAAAAACTAATTTATAAATCTCCCAGTGGTTGTACTGCTAAGATTTGCTTAAATTATTAAGCTTTCAATAGCTAAGAATACATGTAACATTTTAAAAATCCCTTCTCTTAGCTTAATCTTGTATTTTTTTCAATTTATTCTCCAATATGCTAGTGCTTACTTGATTAAAACATTGCAAGAAGATATATGTGTAAAACAATGTATTTATTTTTTTAAGAAAAGAAAATTAAATGTTAACGTTTTGGATACATTTGTTAAATAAAAATGCGGATTTTTTTTTTAAACTGAGATCACTATAACATTTTATTCTTCTTAGTAATTGTATTAGTGCTACACAAAAGCATCTTAATATAATTATGAATTTTTCCGCGTTAAAAGCATTGCACAAAATTTCTATGCTAAAATTTCGTACCATTAGTCTTAATTCTCTGAGGGGTATCATCAGCTAACTAATTTCATTAAGAAATTTAAATGTTTATTTTTATTACTTATTTAAAACATTCATCTGAAAAGATTTTAAACAAATATATAAGAGATAATGCATAATTTAAATTCTTTTATTTGCTACAAAGGTCTTTAAAAAAGGCATTAACTTTATTTTGCTTTCTTCAACATAAAAAATAAGATTTGGTGCATTCATTAAAGAACCTTTAAAAGCTGCGTACAAAACAAATTAGTCTTAACTGAAGCACGTCTAACTTTATTACACTTTCATGAAAAAAAATGTAAAAGAAAAAGTTTTCTTTTGTAAAAGCTTGTCTTTATATTTTAGAGTTTCTTCAGAATAACAAATTAGGGTACTTTTTACATCGTATTAAGTTGAAAATCATGTTTATTTATTTCGATTCTCTACTAAGAAATTAACGATATACCGTTAATAAACCACAGTTTATATATTAAGTTACAAGATAGTATTTGTTCACAAGACTACAATTTCAGTTTTATGCATTTATTGTTTTTAAATAAAATAAATCCGACGTAAAACTTTCACTGTTTTAGTATCATTTTAAATACGCCATACTTATAGACCAATTTCTTGTACTTTAGAAAGAATATTAAAAATATTGTATTACTTACTTTCTTTGAAAGAAATTTATAACTATATCATTTAATTTAATACGTATGGCTTTAACATTGCTTTTATATTACAATAATTCATTTCTAGTAAATATAATCGGAAAAAGAGTTGTGAATTCTAAAATACTTACGTGATTAACAGTTTCGTTTCATTTACCATCTTCCTAAAGTCCATTTAACCTTTGCAATCGAGAGTTGGTGACTCTTATTCACTACTAAATGTATTTGGCCAACTCGAGAGGTAAATTGTAAAATAATTAAGTGGTTAACAGTTTCGTTTCATTTACCATCTTCCTAAAATCCCTTTAATCTTTGCAATCGAGAGTTGGTGACTCTCACTCACTGCTAAATGTATTTGACCAACTTGAGTTTTAAATTCTAAAATAATTACAAGATTAACAGTTTCGTTTCATTTACCATCTTCCTAAAGTCCCTTTAACCTTTGCAATCAAGAGGTGACTCTCACTCACTACTAAATGCATTTGGGCAATTCGAGTTTTAAATTTTAAAATAATTGCGTGATTAACAGTTTCGTTTCATTTACCATTTTCCTAAAGTGTCTTTAACCGTTGCAATTGAGAGGTGATTCTCACTCACTACTAAATGTATTTGGACATCTCGAAGTAACTCACTCACCACTCAATGTATTGTGACAACCCGAGAGGTGACTCCCACTCGCCACTCAATATATTGCGAGAACTCGAGAGGTGACTTTCACTCACCACTCAATGTATTGCGGCAGCTCTAGACTCTAGAGGTGGCTGACAAGTAAAGGTCCTTGACGACGAATTTAGATTTTTATAGTTCATTCGATTCGTCCCATTGAGCTTACTAATTTGATATCTCGCATATCTGCTATTGAGTTTTAATAATGACAGGGTCCGGGATCAAAGTTCGAAATTTCATTTATTCAAAAACTGTTACCGTAAAAGAAATAAATACATTTATTTAATAAGTAAATTTTTATGTTTGATTTAAAAAAAAAACTCGTCGAGTTGCTGGTTTCCCCATACCATAAAAGCCTCGAGTACAAAGGGTTAATATCCAACCAATGTTTAAATTTGAAGAATGCAAGTGTTCCGTTCTGGTTTCATTATTTTTATTGGTAAATAAGCACTGGTGTACAGAATATGCCACCTGTATATTTGTGCAACATATTAACTGCCTTTTTTATTTAAACTTTTTTAATTCAATTTTGAAGTCTTTTACTTTTTTAATACTACTAGACGTTAGACACTTTTCTTCATTAACATCAAAGGTGTTGGTCCATGGAGTACCCAATCCGTATCTTTGTGTTACTACATACTGTACGTGTTATATTAATTCTAATTAAATTTATTTTTTTACAATTTCATTTTTTACTTTTATACTACTACGCGTTATTAAGTTGAATTCGGGTCTCATTAAAATTTGTTATTTAGACTTTAAAAAATGACATCCGCGTCTTTACGCTACTACAAACTGCCAAAGTTTTTAAAGTTTAAATGTGGCAAATATTACATTGCTAATATTCTGGTATTCTTCCCCTCAGACATACGAACCCTATATATATATATATTTCTTCCATTTTTGTAATTGTACATTAGAGCCGTATAAGTGATACTTTACTGTGTTTAAGTATATATATGAGTTGAGGCCAAAGAACAAAGTCTGACCAGTTCGCGAATTGTCAGGCCTTATCGTGAAGCGGCCAAGAAGCTTAGCCAAAGCCCGGTGACCAATGTATTTCGGGTCAATTCTCGAAGTGGCCGGATATCCCTGGCCAATATCCGAAGTGGTGATCCAAGGCTGTACGGTAGACACTACTGACATGCACGTGGTGGGAGGAAATATTCCATGCATTGGCGATAATAATCTGTTCGCCAATTTTTCGACTCTGTTACTTATTCTGATGTAGCGGATTCATTGACAGTATTGTATTTTTCATATTTGTATAGTACCTTATATGAATATTGTGAAAAAACTATTCTATAATTTCTGTCTGCAAAAAAATATAACTAATGCTGCTGCTGTAGTAATTGAATTTGTAGTAACATTTTACTTTCTTGTGTTAACCTGCCAAAACTATTGCATATAAATAAATGAAAACTGAGAGTTTTATAGAACAATATATGATAAATACGTTGCTGCAGAGAGTTTTTAATTTGAAAAGTTTTTAAAAGCTTTATTTAGTATTGAGATTGGTGGATATAGTTCAGTTTAATAAGTTTTGTAGAAATAAAATCTATTCCTAGTAATTTAACCATTTTAGCAAGCATATACAGGGTGGTCATAAGAAAACTTCCCCTATATATATACCTCTAGCGACCTAATCGCTCAACCAATCGAAAGGAAATTCCATATTTAGTTATTTGAAGGTGTGCGCTCAATATCGTGATGATTTAAAACAATAGTTCTCTCACAGTTACGGTAACAGTGAAAAAAATTCAAAATCTTCGAATGGCAAAAACATTTTTTCCAGCGCAAATTCTTCACCGCATTGAAAAAACATAAATGGCATTAGAACGATACACGCATGACTACAATTGTCGGTGTAATATTGCGATCCTCAATCCTAACCAGCTCCTATGCAATGTGATATCAACACTCTAAAACAAATCATTAAATTTTTATTTTCACTATGTGTACGCAAACACAACTCAAAAACAGATTTTGAAACAAATCTTACAACATTACCCAGTTCACGTGTGAAAAGAAAATCGACAACTGAAAAACATGTCTTGTAGCCCCTCCTTCATTCCTCGCAATGGTCTTTTTTGCAACTGTTTTACGTTGGCAATTTTCATCGTACGGTATCATTCCAACGCCATATATTGTTTTTCATAGGGCTGATGAATTTGCGCATGAAAAAATGGGTGTTGTCATTCGAAAATTTCGAAATTTTTACTCTGTAACCGTAACCTGTAAGGTCTATTGTTTTAAATCATCACGATCTCGAATAATATATATAAAATATAGATAAAATATATTTATATACATATTTTACTTGCGTTCATATAAAAAAAATATCCCTTGTACAAAATCTACTTTAAAATTTATTAATTTTTCTTAGCTTGAAATCTACAAACTTTTGATAAATATTATTCTTCTCAAAAGGCTTAAGATAATCAAAAACTAAAAGTAGTAGGAAAATAATTTTCGTCACAGCCAGAGAGGTCCTCTGACCGCACCCCCCCCCCCCCCTTCTCCAACCTATAACCTCGTCGAAGATATTTTTTATTTTATTGTTTTTCTTTTACATTCATGTGTTTAACAATTAATAATTATTTAAAAAGGTGTTTCAGACGGCCGATCCTCCAGCCCCTCTCCCCCAAAAGAAGAAAAATAAAAAATTGATTCAATTCGTCCTTTTCAATAAGCGATTTTAGATTTTTAATATGTATTGCTATATTTATGTATTGTTTCTTATGCTGATGTACTTAAATATTGCTTTTCACGTGAAGTTGCTATAAGAAAAATCTCAGTTTAATTTATTTCATGTTTATATTATCCATTTAAAAGAAGATAAAAAATTGGATCGCCGTTAAATCTGTTGGGATATCTTGCCCCTTGAATTTTCGTCTGTGGGCGCCATATTTACAAACAAACGTTAAAAGTGTTTTGTTCACTTACAATTAGTCCTATGTTGAACATGTAATACCTTATAAAGAAAAGCACATTCGCGTTAAATTTAAATGTTGTGCGTGCCCTAGCTGCTTTTCACTTTCCTTTTTTTTACTAAAGAAAATTTGAAGTATCTAAAAATTAAATTTACTTTGTTTATTCTTTTACTTTTGTTAATTTTTTAGCGTCGTATAATCATCCTATAATATCAGTTTTTGTATTTATTATATCGGGGTTATGTGTCATTCTCGTCCATACATCGTTAATAAACTAATCATGTTTTATTTGATAAACCATGTTAACATACTTTAAGGCAATTTGACTCTTGAGGATCTTAAACACCATTTTTTATTTTCTTCTATCTTTACAAGAAGAAAGCATTGGATTCGTGAAAATTTTCGAATTCTTGTTTCAAACGAATTTACACTTTTTAGGGGATCAAAGATCCCGAAAAACATTTTTTTACAAAATGTCTGTCTGTGTATCTGCCTGTCAGTTACTCTGTGAGTCTGTATGTGACACAAATTTTGTGTGCGCTCTATCTCAAGAACTAATTAACGGAATTTAATAAAACTTTAGCTTCAGTTAGTCCCTGATAGAAATTGGAGCTGATTATTTTTTTGTGTAAACCACCCGACAGTTGGTGCTGCTATGGTGCATTTTTCATTATTAAATAGTTATAACTTAAAAACTAATGCACGGATTTTCATGAAACTTCAGATTTAGTCAGTCCTTGAAATACTTTGGTGCTGATTACGTTATGGTGTAAATTGTACAACAGGTGGCACTGCTATGCTGCATTAATTTGATTATTGCAATAGTGTTATCAAAATAACTAATACACGAATTTTTATAGAACTTTAGATTCAGTTAGTTCCTGATATAAATTAGTGCTATTAAGTTTATGGTGTAAATATCCCGGTAGGTAGCACTGCTATGATGCATTTTTCATGATTGCCACAATAGCTTGTTTTCGAGAACTAATGCATGAATTTTCATCAAACTTCACATTCAACTAGTCCTTGATATAAATTGGCCCTGAGTAGTTTTTGGTATAAATCACCAAATCGGTGGCGCAGCTGTGTTGTATTTTTCAGGAAGTATTAACACGTATGTGATGGAAGAACGTTTTGAGATTGCCACATGCGACTAGTTTCTAATAGAAAAAATGTATTTTTATTTTCTTCTATCTTTACAAGATGAAAGTATTGGATTCGTGAAATTTTTCGAATTTCGGTTTTCGACTGGTTTACACGTTTTAGAGGTCAGAGAACCTGAAATCATGTTTTTACAAAATGACTGTCTGTGACTCTGTGAGTCTGTATGTTTGTATATGACACAATTTTTTTGGGCGCTCTATCTAAAGAACTAATGAACGGAGTTTAATAAAACTTTAGATTCCGTTAATGCCTGATATAAACTGGCGCTGATTACATTTTGGTGTAAACCGCCCAACAGGTGGTGCGCCATGCTGCATTTTTTTTACGATTTTCACAACAGCTATCTCAAGAACTATTGCGCGGATTTTCATAAAACTTCAGAACTTTAGTACTTGATAATGATAATAGTACGAAACTTTAGTACTTGATAACATTTGGTGCTGATAAAGTTTTTGGTGTAAATCGCCCCACAGGTGGCGTTGCTATGCGGTATTATTTGTGGTTGTCGCAAAAGCTCTATCTCAAGAATTAAAGCACGTATTTTCATCAAACTTCCGATTCTGTTAGTCCCTGATATAAATTTGTGCTGTTTAGTTTTTGGTGTAAATCGACCAACAAGTGGCGCTGTTATGTAGATTACTTTACGATTTCTGAAATAGTTCTATCTCAACGGATTTTCATCGAACTTTAGATTCACTTAGAACTGGATAAAAGTTGTTGCTCATTATATCTTTGTGTAGATGACCTAACCGGTGGCGCTAATATGTTCATTTTTCAGGAATTATTAACATGTATGAGATTGAAGAAAGTTTTGGGACATCCACATCCCACTAGTATTTATTGTATAGCGTCAATAAAATATAATAATCCCAATTAATTCCTTTTTTATTTGGAAAAATGGAAGTATACCAATTGCTCCATCTTGAAGAAATTTCATTAAAAACATTTAAGTTAAAAAATATAAAACATTCTCTTCTGCAGGCTCATCTGTTAATAAGCAGCTGTCATTAAAAAAAGAATTAAAATTGTCTAAGTAGAAGCTTTACAGACCCTTAAATCAGCTCATGACAGTTTATTTCGACTTTGGTCACACGCCCCTAGCCTTTTATGAAATTGCTCAGTCGCCTAATGCCATTTCGCACAGAGGCCCGGCCGCCCCTAGCCATTTCGCAAACTGGTCGACTGCCTCTAGCCATTTCGCAAACTGATTGAGTGCCTCTAGCTATTTCGTGATCTGTCCGACGGTCTCTGAACACTTCGCGAAACGGCCATCAAACTCTGGCCATTTCCCGAATTGTTAACAGAATTTAAAAAGAAGTTGGTCTTTTCGCGAATCGGCCGCCAATTCGCAAACTGCCAGATTTCGGGTTATGGCCGTAACATATTTATTTATTATTGGCCAATTTAATAGACGTTGAATACTTTACTAGCAATAAACTTTTTAATATACAAGCAACTAATAAAATTTAAACTTTTAAACTATAATGCAATTTTTAAAATGTGTTTTTCATCGCAATTTCTAAAGTAACTCCATATATTATGAAAGTAATGTTTCTAGTAAAATTAAAATGAATTCTATCAATGTTTTCTATTCCTTATTTTTAGTATAATAGATTTTTTACTACAATGAGTTTACATGTACCAAACAGTTAAATTAAAATGAATAGTTAAATGCGCTTTTCTTATAACTTTCCCGGGATATACAGAGTTTCTAAAAAATCTTGCGAAAAAGCAGTGTCAAAAGTTACCAGCTAAACTCAAAAGGCATAAAATGCTTGCAATTCCCATGCTGGACTATAACTCGCCAATCTTTTGGAAAAGATACATTTTTAAAAATCTTCAGCATTCTGTCCAGTCATTCGACCGTTTTTTTTGAAAAAAACGGTTTCACAACTGTAATTTAACGATATTCTGACCATAAATTGGCCAATAATATGGTAAGAATAGTGTTAAATTACGGTTGTGTAACCGTTTTCGATAAAAGAGGACAAATGACTGGACAGAATGCTGCAAAATTTTAACAGTGTATCCTTTAAAAACTTATTTTCAGGATATATGATGCTTCTTTACAGGATGTTTTACATGTAGTAGAGATACACACGCCAGAATCGATAAAAAAGATGCAAGAAATTATCTCTGGTGTTGATTAATAAATAAAATGTTAGGTCCCAAAATGTCAATGCAATATGGAATTCATTACACTCCAAGTACATCATATTTACTAGGTTGAGCAAAAAGTTCTGGGAAATTTTTAATCTAATAATTACCAGAATTTGTATCGTATATAGGACTGCTAGTGGTATATCTATAGGAGTTAAGGAATTTCGGCTCCGAAATGCCTATAGAACAGTATGATTTGCGTGTATAGATCCGGAATTATTGGAGAAACGTTCTAACGATTCTGGAAGCCGTCGATGAGATTAATGAGGATGAAGGTGTTGGTACGGCGACAAACTTCGTACTTCTAGCAAATCCGGAATCTGGCAGAACGATGGCAGAAAGTCGTGGACTATGATGGTCTATATTTTGAAAAATATTCTTCGTTGCTTTAGTTGTTAATTTGCGCGTAACAACGCAACTTTCACAAATTTCACAGAATGTTTTGCTCAACCTAGTATTATATGCTATTATCGTGAAAGAATTTAGATAATGAGGGGTTCAAAACCATTGTAGACCAAGTCCATTTAAAAAAAAAAAAAGAGATAGTCCATTAAATCTGTTTTATCCACTCCTCCAATGAACCAAGTATGTTTCGGCATACTTTCTCACTGTGTCATCTAATTACAGACTTGGTTTACTGTGGAAGTGGATATAACAGATTCATTGCACCTTCAGAATGAACTAACACATTTTATTTCAAAATGGACTTAATCTATTAAGGTTGTGAGCCCCTCATATATGGATAAATGAAAATGATATGTATAATTCAAACTCTGAAAAACTCTTAGCTTATGTTAAGAAATTTCATTTATTAAAATACGAACAGTTAATGCTTGTTTATTTTTCTGAGCTCCATCTTTTTTAAGTAGATCATTTACAATTGATTGTAAATTTAAAACTAATCAACACACAATTATTTATTAACTCTTCAATCTGCGTTCTTGAATGTGAGATTCAAATTTCATCTCAAAATTAAATTCTGATTTTATGTTACATTTTTCAGTGAAAATGTTGTACGGGGTGCGGAGAAAGTATTGATAGTAAAATCAATCTCTTCTACAACGTCATTGATACAATTATTTCAATAATTTTTATTGAATAATTTTAACAACTAACAATTGATATTTTATCATTCATTTTCTTATCGGCCGGTCTCCTTTTTCCTTGATATATTTGCGGAGACGGCGCGGGAAGGCATCCACTACGCGCCGCAAGTAGTCCCCATCCAGACCGTTCCATTCACGTGTTAGAGCAGCTTTTAAAGAAGCTATATTCTTGTGAGGTTTAGCGCAGCTCTTGCTTGCGACACTCTCCATACTGAGTAATCAAATGGATTTATATCCGGACTATTGGGTGCCCTGTTTTGAGAAAAAATGAAATCGCGAAGATTTGTTTAGCACCACTGTTGCGTTTGGCGAGCCTTATGGGCTGGTGCTGAATTTTGTTGGAACACATATGGATTGTTTCTAAAATGAGAATTTAGCATAGAAAGACCTCTTTTTCAGAATATCGTTGAGATAATTGTTCTGTTTATTCTTGACACCAGCATCAACAAAGACCAAAGGGGATTTCCCATTGCTTCTCATTTCATTTCTTCTCAAAACTGGCCACCGAATAGTCCGGATTTGAATCCACTTGATTACTAAGTATGGGGAGTGATACAAGTAAGTAGCTATGCTAAACCTCACAATAATACCGCTTCTTTAAATGCTGCTCTGACCCGTGAAAGGAACGATCTCGAAGCGGACTATTTACGGCGCGCCGAGGACTTCCCGCGTCGTCTCCGCGAATGTATAAAGGCAAAAAGAGACCGAATCAAAAATGAATGATAGAATAACAATTGTTACTTAGTTCTTAAAATTACTCAATAAAAATTATTAAAATAATTGTATCTATGGCGTTGTAGTAGAGATTGATTTTACTATCAATACTTTCTCCGCACCCTGAAAATATCTTATAGTCGCGCACAACAAAACAAAAAATCTTCGTCGCCATGTGTTATATAAATCTTTTGTAAGAATTGGAAATAATTATGCTAAATCCTTCAACAGGCAAAGTTTCACTAAACCGGCTTTTCTCACTATTAAATATATAATTTATTTCACTTATTTTGATCACGGTTTCTGTAAAATGGTTCCCTCTCGGCCAATTCTTTACAAACGGAAACGAGTGTTTTGCATTATTTCCCAATCAAGAACTAACTTTTGAAAAATCGTTAAGGGAAACATTGTATCGTAAATATATTTCATGTCAGGGCATTGAAAATATTAATGTTTCTAACTTTCCTATCCGAATTCAAAATATCTGCTTTAGGTTATGTATAAAACATTTTTATTTACGACTGTTGAATATTTCTTTAAATCAATAGAAATATTCAATAGGTTAAAATTGTTAAAAAATAATTCACTGTATTATTTTCAGTTGTTTTTCTAATAAATCTTTTTATCATTATTTTATTATTATCATTACCTTTCACTATTCTATATTTTTTATTGTCTTTATATCTATTTCGTGTGTATTTATGCTAACTTTTTCATAAAAATAACAAAATTGTCATGATTATGAAGATTTAATTATAATAAAAAGCATGTATATCTGTGAATAGCCAATAAAGGTATTTTTTGTCTTCACATTTTTATTTTAAAAGAAATTAGATCCAAAATTACATAATGCATTATGAACACTTTATAATACAAATTTTCATCACTTTATATCATCTATACTATTAAAACAACTATTTGTTCAGTCTGCGTGTGTGTCTGTCTGTCGGTGTGCGATGGTTAGAGGCACGTGCAAGGCTGAAACATTTTGTGAATCTAGCCCAAAATGTTTCCCGATGCGCCTGAGACTCATAATTTTAAATTCTAATAATTAGTTGAGTTATTAATTAACAATCTCAGATCACTCTCATTAAAACTCATCTCAGTCCCTGTGAAAAAAGAAAAGCTGTAGCACTTGAGTTGTACGTTAGTAGTTTTTAGCACTTATTTGCGCATCGGATGAAAATGAAGTACGAAAAAAGAAAATTTCGTGATTATTTTGTCATTATTTATTAACTTATGTTATCCAAATCGCTTAGTAAAGGTAAAAATGGAGGACATATTCTAAAAGATCCTGCTCTTGCGTCTCAAATTCGACAATCAATTAAAAAATATATTGCAGTTAGCCCCATGATTTTTTTTTCAAAAAGGGTAGTTTTCCGAAAAACGTTTTCCTCCTGATTGCAATGCCACCCCAGGGAGCAATTGTAGAGATAACGAAAGACCCAAGAAATAATCTTAAAGCAGAAACTTCATTCTAATCGGTGGTGTAATTGGTTTAAAAAATGTACTTTAACTGTCTCAAATACACCGGCAAACACAGGTCACTTCGGGCCTCACGAAGACGATACTTTAAGTAACTAAAAGTAACTAAATGCTCGCATTTTGACACAATCGTTTTAGAGCACTTCAATAGGCCAGATTTACATCACCTACAAAAATTTCGAAGTGATCGGACGGGTAGAAATAATTTTACAAAATAAAATCTGTAAAAATTCGACAATTACAATAAAAACTGGGGGATTTCGGTGCATTTTCTCTCGAACTCGATAAAAATTTTCACTGTTAAATATACGCATTTTTTCATTAAATTTTAAAGAGGAGTTCGATATAGTTATATTTACAATCTATTAAAATTTCAGAGAATTCGGACGACACATTTTTTTCTGTTACTATAAAGGTAGTCCGTCAAAAATGACGGAATATGAGATATATATACAATACATGTGCAAGAATATGAGTTTTACTCGCTTGTTCCTCAGTGATAGATGAAAATAACAGACTTCAAAAACGAAACTCATTTATGAAAATCTGTAATACAGTAGAAGACCACTAACCAGAACAGCTGGGTTCCTGGTGTTGTGCGGATTTGAGGCTTTTTGCGGATTACAGGTCATGTCTATATTATAAAATTAGATAAATACTGTCTTTACGCTAAGTAAATTGAATAAATATTGAAATAAAATGCGTGTGCACATGAAATGAAACATCGAATAGGCATTGTTTTTAGTAATAGTTTTTAGATAAAGTCGACTCTCTGTTTAACGTCGCTCTACTTAACGACGATCTCTATTTAAGGACGATATTTTGCCGTCCCGGCTCCTTTCAGTAAAAAAAATCTCTATTTAAACACGAAATTATTTCTATTTAACGACGGTTTTCAAGTAGTTTTTTTTTTATCCTGATCCCTTTAAACATGTTAAACGAGGGAAATTTCTCTCATAGAAAAACAGGTTTCCTTGTAATTCAGATGAGTACAGATAAAGGAGAAGGGTGTAATGAACTTTACCCATGTGACGAAGACGTTTTAACAACCGACTTCAGAAAGTTGGATCAAATTTATAAAGACATCGCAAATGAAAATGCAACTTCAGACGCAAAAGATGGTGATGAAGCTGATGATACAGAAAGCGAGACACCACCTCCTTCTTACTCAGATGCGAATTCTGCCCTGGATATTATTCGCCAGTACATTGTTTCATCAAATATGGAAGATGACTCATTCAACCTTCTTGAAAAGCTTGAAGAAAGGGTACTTAAAAGTAGACCACCATTGGAACAATCTTACACTTTTTGATTTTTTAAAAACTTAATTTGTTTAATTAAATGTATTATAAATATTTTTATTGTACTGTAAGTAACATTTTTTAATTAAATGTATTATAAATATTTTTATTGTACTGTAAGTAACATTGTTTAATTAAATGTATTATAAATATTTTTATTGTACTTTAAGTAACATTGTACAGTATAATTAATGCAATTTGTATTTTTGCAATAAAATTATGTAGTATATCTGTATCAATAAAAGCAAATGAATAAAAGAAAACATAAAATAAACTTAAATAAATAAATAAGATATTTCTAAATACGCCAATATATTGAGAAATGTATTGAAAGTCCTCAGCCTGTAAACTGAGAAGGAAAATGTTTTTCAAATATTATTTTTCCAGAAATTATGTTTAAGGACGATTTTTAGAGGTTTCTTGAAAGTCGTTAAACAGAGCCAACTGTACTTAGAAAATTAAGGACAATCCACATATTCATGCAGTTCTAGCCCATGAAATTAAGGGCAATCCACATATTCTTTTAGTTCTAGCCCATCTGTTAGCAAAAATATGGTACGACCCCATACATTTTCCTCCGCTAGAGTGTATACGGTGACACAAAATTATGGACATGGACACTTTATTTTACGGTGTATGACTGGAATCTATGGTGCCGTAATTTTACAAGGATATTTTTAACAGTGTAGTCGGATGTGTTAGTTCCAAAATTTTCTTCCATCTCTCACATATTAATATTTCAAAATTGGCTATCATAGTGCCAAACTTAAATGAGAATCTATGCCCATCATGAGGATTTGGTATATAGGTTCGTTGAATTGGATGCATTTAACAAGGAGATATAAATTTCGCATTGTTTCCAACAAATCATTGAATTTCGAAAACCACCCCCTTAGATATCCCTCGACCAAAATATCCAATCCAAAGAGTATAAAATAAACAGTTGTTGTTCAATATCCACCCAAGATTAATACTGATCTATTTACATGAAAATATAACAGAATATTAAGTTTAAATAAACTGCGTACATGATTTTTTCAGTGTGAAAATCATGAAAAAAATCAGTATAGCAGAGATAACCTTTGCACGATTTATACCAAAATAATCAATAACAGCTTACGTCACCGTATACTGAATCTGAAATTTGATGAAAATCCGTGCATTAGTTCTTGAGATACAGCAATTGTGAAAAGCGTACTTAAAGCAGACTAGCAGAGCCATCTGCTAGGTGACATACATCGAAATCTAATCAGCGCAGGTTTATATCAAGTTCTAACTGAATCTAAAGTTTTATTAAATTCCGTACATTTGTTCTTGATATAGAGCTACTGCTGAAATCGGGGAAAATGCAGCATAGCAGCGCCACCTGTTGCGCGATATACACCAAAATCTAATAAGCAACAACTTAAGTCAACTTGTATCTGCATCTGAAATTTGATGAAAATCCGTGCGCTAGTTCTTGCGATAGAACTATTGCAAAAATAGAGAAAAATTCAGTATAGCAGGTTCACCTCTTTAGCGGTATACACCAAAAATTAATATGTACCAGTTTATATCAAGGTCTAACTGAATCTAAAAAATTGTGAAATTCCGTGCATTAGTTCTTCAGATAGAGTGGCCACAAAATTTTGTCACATATAAACAGACTGCCAGACTCACAGAGTTACATACAGTCATTTTCTAAAAACCATCAACTAGTGTTCAAGACCTTCTAAAACGTATAAATCAATCGAAAACCGAAAGTCGAATTTTTTCGCGATTCCAATACTTCTTGTAAAAATAGAAGAAAGTAATAAATTGACTATAACTGGATATTCAGAATTTCCTTATAATGCACGCATGACTATTAACTATATTAGTTGCATTTTAAATCAATAAGCATATCCTAATTGCTCTTAACAAACAGAACAATTCTTAATTATCAAATTGATGGGTTAAATACGGATATCAGCATGATTGCTCGCATTTTATGGATACATTCATTAAGCCTCTTATTCATTAAGCCTGTTCTATATTCACACATTCACTTACCCCAGATTAAAAATATGGCGTACAACTTTGAAACCATTTGTGGAAATGGAGCATGTTGTTTGTAACTGAGGAAATAAACATATTCATTTTTTTAAAATGCTGTCGTATTTTTAAAAAGAAAGATATTTTCCAAAATGTTAAATTTATCGAGTGAAAAGACTTTTTTTTACGTTAATTTAATTATTAATTTATTTACATTTTCAAAGCCAAAATAGAAATAAACATATGTACTGCATTACATGTTTGTATATTCAAACAAAGCTAACGATTTTTAGATATGTAATGCGGATAATTGCTATTTTGAAAACTAACTCAAATTTTTAGGTTCGGAAATATATTCCTATCAATATACCTCATTCTTTGCTATTCAAATTCACCATTTTATATACTATTCAAATTCATCGCATTTTATCATTTTTATACCCCATTCTTTGCTATTTAAAAATTTTCAGTTTGGAAAAAATTAACAGTTTTTATTAAACAAATATGCCTAAAACACAATTACTTCGTTGATACCAAAACGGTATTGTAGAAATCTCAAATAAAGACCTGCCTTTCCTACTGGAGAAAGAAACAACTTTATATTCCGTTACGATACGAAGTCGTCGTGTTTAATTATAATTTTACGGTGTATTGCGGACAAAGTTTTTGTATTTTATAAATCCGATGCTATGGACTAAAAACATAATTTTTTTTCTTATTGTACTAACCTATAAATGCAGTAAGTTTTATTATTAAGTTATTTCTTTAAAACTAAATCTGGATTTAATTTCTCAATATAATAGACTTTTAAAATATATTTACGTATTCATTTAATTGAAATAGGAAATAATTTATCAGATTATGTTCTTCAATATTATTTCCTCCTTACGAGGAATTACAAATTCCCACAGAAGTATAATATTATTTAATTAGGTTCATTAACTCATTTTTTTATTACATTTTAATATGTATTATGAAAAGCTAACAGAATCCCAAAAAATTAAAAGCATGTGAACAAAAATCAATACCTGTGAAAACTAATATTTATTTGCCAAAAAATATATCTTAATTAAAAGAAAAAATACAAATGTATTTCCCGAAAAACATACGCATCATAAAAAGAGAACTAGAAAAAATAATAATAACATTTATAACGAAGAAAAAATAAAAAATTAAAAAATCCACTTCTGTTTCATACATCCTTCTTTATATAAAACCTGAAGTTATGCAAAAAAATGCATTTCTTTAACATACTTTCAGCGATAGATTTCATTAACTAAAAAGACTGATTTTATGTTGTTTTTTAGGACTTCAAAATATGTTTATTCAATAAACATTGAACTAAAAAACACGAATATGATTTACAAAATGTCAAATAAATTATTTAAATTGCTTGTTTTGATCACTAATATAATAATAATAAATTTCTAGGTTGGAAATGCAAATTTGACAAAAATTTGTATTTTATCATCAATTTAACTAATTTATGTGTTATGTAAAAAACGCAATTTTTTGATAAATCATTTTTTGTTGAAATAGTCTTTGAAAAAGTACATAAACAGACTTCTAAAACTGCTCCAATAATTAATATTTTGGTATCCGACATGTTATCCTAATAAAAAAAATAAGAAAAAAGTGATCATGTGTAATTATTTGTACAATTTGGTAATTTTTTTATGTAAATGTATTTTTTGAAAAAAAAAAAGATCTTTCTATTTACACAAGAAACTGAATGTACCTCCTAACATTACACGTGTTATTAATTTTCTCCATCAAAATTTTGGCAAGTTAAGGATATCTCGTAGCTTTCATCTGTTAAATTTATCATGAGTTTTTCATTAAATAATTTAAATGCATAGATTTTTAACATAGCTTTTTATTTCTTCCACTAGATGTATAAGATTTAGAAATATTTACATTAAAAATAACTATTTCAATATACGTAAATAGACTTTATTTTGAAAAAATATTTTTTTATATTCCTTTTGTGTAACTATGTAGTGTAAATCAGAATATTCATGAATGATATTTCAAATGAAAATCAAGTTTCAAAGTACAAAGTAATTGCTTAAAAGGCGCAAAGGTCAACATAGTGAAAAAGATTCCAAGCCGGGACTCGAACCCGGGCCATCAGTATAGCGCACTGACGTTCTACCGACTAAACCACTTGGAACGATACCCAGCAAGGAAAATTTCTCACTATTATATGTTGGCAAGGCTACAAACGCAGCACAAGATAGAGTATTCAACGTGAGCCACCGAACAGGGGCAAACACGGAATATAATTAAATCCAGCATCAATAGAAACTATATTAATACATGGAAATTTTGGAAACATGGAATACATGGAAACATGGATTTCCTGATGGCCTCTATACTGATGGCCCGGGTTCGAGTCCCGGCTTGGAATCTTTTTCACTATGTTGACCTTTGCGCCTTTTAAGCAATTACTTTGTACTTTGAAATTTGATTTTCATTTGAAATATAGTATGCAAGGCGAATGTTTTCCTCTGGAATAATTTCCATGTATTAATTCATGAATGATAGTTTGCGTTTACATACTGTATGATTACACAACACAAAGTTCACTAAGTGTTTTAAGACAAGATCCACAAAATTTTACGTTAGCCGACGAAAACTCGCACTTACTCATGGTTCATTTTTGTCACCAATATTTATAATTAATAATCCTCACCTTATTTAATGTTAAACAATTGTTTTAAATTTTGAAATGATTTAAGCCGAAGATTACAATGTAAAAATAGTTGTGAAAATTTAATTGCCGTACGTACGCACGATATGTCATTCCTTAGTTAAGTGGTGAAGTACACTGTAAAAAAAAATGTGTAGTTCTACAGATGTAAAGTTACATGCTTACTAAACTTTCGCCTGTAACTGTACGAAAGAAGCTGCAAATCTACAAAACTAGTTTTTGTAAAGCTACAAAAATCTGTAACTTTACAAATGAATCTGCTAAAATTTCAGTAATCTTACTAAACTTTTATTTGTAACCCTGGCTGCAGTTACATGAAAAGTTCTCGGAATCCCAGTTTCCAAAAAAATTCTTAGTAACTTTACAGATTTTTTGATTTTCGGCGCAAAAGTGTGTCTGTTACATGAAATTTTGTTGTTGCCGTTACATGAAAAGTTCTAGGAATCCAAGTTTCCTAGAAAAACTTTAGTAACTTCACAGATCTTTTTTTTACAGTGTAGCTGCGAAAGCGTTCATTTTTAAATAGATGTTGCATGCGTTCATGGTTAAATATCTGTTGCAAGCGTTCAGCGTTAAATAGTTGTTGCAAGCGTTCATTGTTAAATAGCTAATGTTAAGAACTAAGGACATCATGCAATTTTTTTTAATCTGATGTTTCACCTCGAATTTGAGAAAAAAAATAGACCAAATAAAAGTACACGAAAAATGTAAAAGTATATTCACATTCATTTTAGATTTGTAAAATTCATTTAAATAAAAGCAAACAGCTTCGTCAATAATATGTTCAAAATTATCTTTCTGTTTACAATTATACATCTGCCTGTTAAATTGTGCCATTTATAAACTAATAGTAGGAGAGCTGTTGAACATTTTTGAGTAAGTATTTGAGGCACCCTGAAAATTTGTGCAACACTTCTTTTGTAATGCCTGAATACAAAATCGAATGTCTGGTTGAAGGATCGTGGCCCAAAAACTGTGCCAGACAAAAAATGGCACTTGACACGTGTCTGGCACAGTTTTTGTGCCGACTAAAGTGTCTGTCATTTTCAAAATATTTTTTTGTAAGCATAAATATTATTCTGTCTCAATCTCAGCGTGCCTCAAATACCTTTTTTGGGTAGTCAAACAATGGCACTTGACACGTGTCTGGCACAGTTTTTGGGCCACGATCCTTCAGCCAGACATTCGATTTTGTATTCAGCCATTACAAAAGAAGTGTTGCACAAATTTTCAGGGTGCCTCAAATACCTTCCCTAAAATGTTTAACAGCTCTTGGACTATAATAAATTTATATTTCTTCTTAGATATAACGGCTTTAGTGGAATGCAGTAAGTCGTAAAAAGTCAAAAATCTCGGAATGAAATTTAATCCACCGACTTTCATTATTCAGGTTGAAATGTCCTTTTAAAAATAAATACTCAGAAGTTACGTAAAGAAATGCTGTTGCTTAATTGAAAATTCGATTTCTTCTAACAACGCTGTAAACATATCCTGCAATAATATATTCTAGGTCTGTAAATTGGTGACGTCTCACGTTCTTAATGTTTGAATGCTAATAGCTAAATTGATGAAAATTGTGTCTAAACATTGTAAAGTAACTATGCGCTCTTCGGTGACACTAATTAGAGAAGCAGCAGGATTTATTTTAGGAGATAGCATTTTGATCTTTTGAAATACTCCAGATGCAGCAAAATAGTCAATTACAAAGTTCTAACCAAAGTGGCAGAATTCATAACGTTTTACAAATAACGCCATCAAAAGATTTACGTTACAGGATTCGTTGGATGTATATTTATTAACCTCTTAGTCCCTGGGTCCCCAAACGGGGTCCTCTGTTCTTTTCCTTATAAAAACTAAAATGCCCGATTTGTTTACAGTTTCACATCACTTCTTAATAGCTGAATGTTTTTTGCGTTCAAAGAAAACGAATAAATGGCAGCATCTAAGCTGATTCCCATATGAAGTAAATGTTATTTTCATCTGAGTTTGCAAAAGGCCCAAAAGACAGTATGACCAAGAAAGTGAGAAATTTTCATAAGTATTTAACTTAAATCTTTTTGAATAAAAAATTTTGAGGATTTGTGGATTATTTACTTGATTAAAGCTCTTAAATTTGTGGTGGTGTTAATTTAGGTTAATGGTTATTAAATTGACGTTTTAAGGGGTTTTGTTGTTTTAGATCCATATTTTTGAACCTAAATTACTAAGCTCCCAAAGGATCAATTTCAGAAAAGATATTTTTTCTGTCATTTACGATGTCATTTCGTTTGGAAGAAACCAATGAATAAGCATTTGTATTATTATTTTAGCTTCAGAACTGAAGAGGTTAAAAAACCTAATATATCTATTTCATGATAATTAATGTCAAAGTATAAACCTTTTAAAGCCTTTATAAGCCTAACTTTATAAGTCGCATCCTGTATCTCATTCAACTCTCTGTAAGTAAATTAAAAATCTCTATTAGAACTAAACTATTTTTAAAGAAACTTTCATCTATGATTCTTAACTTTTCAAAAGTTGCTTTAAAAAAGGAAAAAAATAACAGAATAGGACAACAGCAGTATAGGAACAATATTTTCGTTAAAAAAAATCATAAAGTTCTCAAGCAATTAATTGAAAATTTCAAAACTATTAAATCAATGTCAACAGTATTAAGTAATTATGAGTTTTAAAATAATAAAGCTTTTTACAGTAAATTATTTTTAAAAGAAAACTTTTCTTGACTTCATCATTTCATTTTTTTCATTACTTATAAAGTTAAACTAGTACAATAATTAAATAATTAGAGTTATTTAAACCATGCTTTCGAGCGTTTTAAAATTCTTTTGCCTTTTTGAATTCACAAAGTCACTACGTTATTAAAAAAATAGTTTTTCCTTTGCTCAAAAGGAAATCCTATTTTTTTCACTTTGGAAGAATTTGGCTTTACTTTATTAATAAAAAAATTTTTTCATTACTTATAAAGTTAAACTAGTACAATAATTAAATAATTAGAGTTATTTAAACCATGCTTTCGAGCGTTTAAAAATTCTTTTGCCTTTTTGAATTCACAAAGTCACTACGTTATTAAAAAAAATAGTTTTTCCTTTGCTCAAAAGGAAATCCTATTTTTTTCACTTTGGAAGAATTTGGCTTTACTTTATTAATAAAAAAATTTACTTCCGCCTGATGTACAAATCGTGTGTTCGAAATAACCCTCTTTAAAAAATAGTTTGAAAATGCAAAGTACTCTATTCAAATAAATTTTCGAACACTCTTTCATTTCTTTTTGAAATTTTTATTGATGATTCCTTTTCACTGATAGACAAACGAAACACTCAAAAATTTGTAAAAACTATTTTTATATAAAAGTTTGATTTTTATGATAATTTTTATGATAAAATACAAAATAAATTCAATATTTAATATGTCAAAAAACATTTAAAAATTAAAAACTAAAATAAACAAAATTTTCTTTGAAAAAAGTAAGGAGTATTTTATCCATAAACAACCATGTCTAGAAGAATATTTTTATTATTTTCGTAGATTAAGTGTACTTAAATGGTACCACTGAAATGCAATTAAAAATGCAGTTAATGAATAAAAACCTAAAAGCAAGGTACAGTCGTGGAAAAAAACTAAACACTCCCTACTAACTCTGAAACAAATTATAGTAGAAGAAAATGAATGGCACCAAACGATTGGAAATAGTCTACTTTTAAATGACGTTTATAAAATTTACTTTGGGGACTGACTATCTAAAATATAAAACCGGACCAAACTTAATTTTGTTCAAAGGCGACACCCAATTCTGACAATAAATTTTAAATCTCCGTCTCAAACTATGCCTAGATATGAAATTTCAAGTCATTAGAATAATAAGTTTTTTAATTATAAACATTCAAAATTTAGAGCTTCTAATCTTAAATTATATTTTCATATACTTATTAATATATCCTGAAATCCTAGTGTGACAATTTTTTCTGTGGTACTAAAAATTCCAAACATAAATACATTGAACTTGTAATTTTATAAATTTTATAGTATAATTAAGAATAATGGAATTAATATTCGAAAAAAATATATGAATTGCAACCTACAATTTTTTGGATAGATTTATATTTGTTATGTCCTGCTTTTTGCGAATTCAAAATTTCAAATTTTTCTTCAAAGTAGTTTTCAAATTATGCTTAAAAACTCCACAGAGCTAGTTTAAGGAGCCATGTATGATATGCAGAAAAGTATAATGTGAAAAAAAAATACATGTTTTACTAATTGTAGTGAAACATTTGGACCGGCATTAATCGAAACATTAAGTGAGTGAAATGATCATATTTTCCAGAAATAAAAGCTTAAAAAAAGTGACTTAGCCATTTTATAGCATTTAAGCAATCGAGTAGTGAAATTCTATTTGGATTAAAATAGGCGCATTTTAAAATAATAAATGTCACTGAAACTAATCGTATGAATTTTATGAAAATTTGTATTTAGGCATAGTGAAGGGGGTACAATTTATTTATGTTGTGAAACTTGGGTGTTGCTATTGAAATAAACAAAGTTTGTTATGTTTTAGAATGTAGATGGCCCCTAAACGAATTTATATAAAACATTTAAATGTAGACTTTATGTTCAATCGTTCGGTATAAGTAACTTCTTGTACAATAATTTGTTGGAGAGTTAGTAGGAGGTGTTTACTTTTTTCCCTCAACCGTTAAAAATCCATTTAATAAAAATTGTAATATAGTCCATATTAGGACAACCTTAGTATATATAGGTTTAAAAAATGTCTTCTCTTTCAACGTAAAATAATTTTTTATAGTATGGTGCGTCTAAGCTTTAAATTTCACCAATCTTCATTTCGCGAATAAAATGACTTATTTTTGACAAATTAAAATCAACCCTGAAATGTACACTACATAGCCATTTATCACTGAACACTTTCAATTTTAAATATTTTGTCGAATATTTAAAGATCAGATTTTCCTGGAACTTCAGAATGATGAAGATTATGTTTAACTTCATATTTATCATCGGCGATTTGATCAGAAAGGCTATTAAAAGGCACAAAAAATCAAAGAAAAGTAATCATATTTGGAATCACCCTCTAAAATAAAATGCATGAAATTATCTCTCGCTATAGCATACGAATATGTCGATATTGTACAATATGTGTATTCATTTGTGTAATACTAGCACATATATGAATGGAGAAATATCGATTTTCTTTAAGTAAAAAAAAATTCTTGCACGTTTTTTGTTTATAACATGCACGTTTCTTCCCTAATTAACGCCATTTAAAAAAAAAAAGACAAAATGTAGTAGAAACGATACAGTTACACTGCAATATAACATTTATATTGCAAATATTAAACATTTGATGAAATATGAGCAGTTGTATGATTTTTTTTTTTATCTGCATATGCGCGCACGATAAAAAAGATTTTTTATCATGATTTAATAGTTCAATAGCCAACTCTATGAAGCAAGTCATATAATAAAGCCAATCAAATATTGGGAAAATTCAGAAAGACTACCAGTGAACTGATTTTAGTGAGTGTTATTGTCATATAGTGAGCGTTAAATTCGGTTCAAACCCTGCATGATATAAACAAAAAACATGGAATTTTTTTTTCAACAACAACAACAAAAAAATCGATATATCTCCATGCATATACGTGCTATTCTTACACAAATGCATAACCTATTGTACAATATCCACATATCCATATGCTATACCAAGAGATAATTTAGTGAATTTTATTTTACAAGGTGATTCCAAAATATGATTAATTTTCTTTGATTTTTTGTGCCTCCTAATTGCCCTTCTGATCAAATCGCCGTTGATAAATATGTAGTCAAACATTTTCTTCATAATCCCGAAGTTCCAGGAAAATCCGACAACTATATCTTTAAATATTCGACAAAATGTTTAAAATTGAAAGTGTCCGGTGATAAATGGCTATATAGTGTACATTTCAGGGTTGATTTTAATTTGTCAAAAATAGGTGTTTTTATTTTTTTTTTCTAAATGAAGATTGGTGAACTTTTAAAGCGTAGTCGCATACTTCTGTAAAACATAGTTTTACATTCAAATGGAAGACATTATTCTAAACCTATAAGAACGCCTTGCTTACCATGGTTGTCCTAATATGGACTATATTACAATTTTTATGAAAGGAATAATATACGGTCGTGGAAAAAAAGTACACACCCCCTACTAACTCCCACTACATCATTTCTAGTACATCTTGTCAAATTTTCTGAAACTGGTGTTAAATTTGGTTGAAAATCGAACATGATACAAACAAAGAGAATGCAAGAATTTTTTGAACTTTAAAAATAATCGATATATATATCCATAAATATAAGTGCTATTCTTAGATAAATTATTACAAATATTGTACAATGTCCACATACTCGTATGCTATAGCAATAGATTTTTTTCCAGCATATTGTTCTAGAGGGTGATCTGAAATATTATATTTTTCTTTGATGTTTTGTTGGCCCCCAAATTGCCCTTCTGGTTAAATCGTCGTTGCTAAATTTGAAGTCTAATATATTCTTCATAATCCTGAAGTTCCAGAAAAATCCGACAAGTATATCTTTAAATATTCGACAAGATATCTAAAATTGAATGTGTCCGATGATTAATGGATATATAGTGTATATGAGTACTTTTCCTTTTCTGAAATTTTCTTAAAGATAAAAAACGACAATATATAATGTTGATGTTAAATTCACTCAACAAACTTTAAGTTTTATCTTCACGAAAAATCATCCAGTTAGAATATATATATATATTATGAGGTACGATGAACGGACCAATACGAAATATGGGTCATTGTTTTACACAGAATCAGATTTTTAATTAGGGAATTTATTAATAAACGTGTGATATTCAAAATATGTATTAATTATCATCTACATTAATTTTTTTCATTAAAAACAGGCAGAGTTACACTGAATAGCTTCCCATAATCATAAAAACTACAGTAATGTCAATACTGTTCCTACTAACTCCGATTGTAGGAAATCTTATTTAAAATATTTCTTTTCATATTTCTCTGTTTTTATTTTTACCGTTCTCCTGCGATATTTATACTTTTTCAACTTAACCAGCTTCCGTCGCTTTGGTAATTTTGGATTTGCTAACCACCCTTTCGGTTTGATTGAGACTGTCGTCAACTTACCCACCCATATGTCTATAAATAGGAAACAAATGCCATATTCGTCATATGTAATGACGGCGATAGCTATTAGGCTACTGAAATTTTTCTGCCGTTAAGATATTAATTTTCGCGCTTATAACATACTTTTAATAATACTTATTGTGGTTTTATTAATTATTATATGATATCATAAAAGTAATTTTAAGAAATAAGAATGCCTTGTCATTTATAGTTTACTTAACATATTAAATATAAATTACAAAAATATCATTTCATTATACAAATAAAGAAATAAAAACATCGCCTATTTTCAAATATTTAAGATATAGATTTAAGCATCGTTAAAAGATATTTTATTAAAATATTTTCCCTTCACGACTCGAGGAATATTCCGTAAATAAAAAAAATCTTTGTCTGCTCGGTCTACAGGCCCATGTAGATTATGAAATTAAATATTAATTTCAACATCAAAAACTAAATCAAGATTAGAGATAAAAACTAGGGTGGGCCGAAAAAAGTTTTTTTGTTTGTTTGTTTTTTGATTCACTATATAGTGGAAAATCTGCCTCTAGGGTAGCTTAGATAAATGCAAAAACAAAATAAATAAATTTTTATGATTGGCGGTTACGCATCGACTCTAAAATTTGAGAAAATATACGATTTTTATCATTTTTCTACTAAATGGCAATGAATCAGATAAAAACTATAACAAGTAGCTGTTGACATTTTTTACTAGAAAAGAGTATTGGAATGACAAATAAATACTAAAAATATAATAAATTTTAACTTTATTAGTTGCGCCTTACATAAAAAAAAATTTCTTTAAATTGACAAATTTCTATTGAAACAAAAATTCTTTTTCTGGTTGTATAAAATTACTGTTTGTAATGAAATATAGTACTTTAATTGATTTACTTGTCTTGAAATATAGTACTTTACTTCCTTTTGGTATTTTGAAATAAGATTTGCTTGAAAAACTAGGAATTGAAGATCTTGTGATAAGTGTAGTTCTTATCAAATCATCTCTGGAATTAGAGCCTGCGTCTTTTTGTGACACCTCGCTTATCAATTTCACATTTTTTCAATATCTATTGCTTAGATGTGACTTGGGAATTGGTCAAACTTCCACTGAGCCGATGTTCCAGCTGATTGGACTTTAGACAAGTTATCTTGATCGGTCATTCTTCGGAGCAAAGGTGGTGGTGAAAGTGTAATATTTTTCCAGTGAATCCTTTCGACGTAGTCTGTAGATAGCAAATTGGTTCGGGTGGTTAAATATCTTTATTGACTTTCTTTTAGAAGCTAAGTGTTTAGCATTTGTAATTCTTCTAAAACCTAACTCTCTTAAATGATACCTTTTATCTACTGTCATACTCAAAAGAAAATTTTCCGGATGGGCAAAAAATGCGTTTCTCTCAATTACTGTGTCAATGACTTTTAGCAAGTTTTCGGGCAGGTATCTTGACGAGTTTATAACATTCAATATTTATTCTGCTCCATTTATGAAGTATTTACTTTATATGATTGAGTACCTTACATGTATATAAAACTTTAGGAGAATAAAACCTAAGATCTTGTGTTCGACTGGTGGGTTTTCAATACTTAAATATAGATAAATGGGGACAGCTGCCTGATTTTATAGCAGAACTTATGTCTAGACGGATTACTCTGAATGTCTTTGTTAACCACGTTGAGCGGGAAAGTGTGCCAGGCTCGCGAACAGATAAATGTTCAGGACAGCTGTCTGATTTTATAGCAGAACTTATGTCCGGTAGGTACTGATGATCTTTGCTTAAAAATTTCGGTCCATTTCTGGAATAAAATACTCAACACTGTCAAAATTTAACAGTGGGAGTTTCTCACATTTACTGAGCTGTGTGCCAATCGGACCACTAAATGATTTTTATCTAGTCCTTTCACCATCTAAAGTTTGAAACAAATGCCGGAATGGCAATTCATTGAAATGTAGGATTAACTCCCAGTGGTAAATTTTGATAGTGTTGAGTGTGAGATTCCAGAAACCGACAAGTAAATTTGAAGAAAGATAGGCAATACCGTCTAGACATAAGTTCTGCTATAAAATCAGGCAACTATCCTGATTTATCTATTCGTGGCCCTTGCACTTTTTCTTACTCAAGGTGGTCTATGGGTAGCTCCAATTATGTATTGAAATTCCAAAAGACGAACACAATAATTTCTTCAACTTTCTTTATTTTGTCCTGAAGTCATATAAACCTGTATGATTTTATATAAAAAAATGTAAAAACCTCACAAATAGTCCAGGACATGTAAAAAATTATAAAATAGTCAAGATACATGCCCCCAAAACTTTCCGAAAGTCATTAACCCAGTAATAGAGAGAAATTCACATATTTCCAATCCAGAAAACTTGCTTTGAATATGATAGTAAATAAAAGGCGTCATATAAGAAAGTTAGGTTTCAGAAGAATTGTAAAGGCTAGAAACTTAACTTCTGAAAAATAAGTCCATCAGAAGTTTTCAAACAACCCAAAATCAATTTCCTATCTACAAACTACATCGAAATGATTCACTGGAACAACACTTTCACTATCAACTATTCAGTGAAAAGTCACCGATCAAGAGATTTGGTCTAAGGTCCAATCAGGTGGAACAGCACCTGCGTGGAACTTTGACCAATTCCTATGTCACACCCAAGCAAATCGGGGCGTCACTAAAAGTCACCTGTTCAAATTCCAGTTATTGTTTTATAAGTATTGTACTTATCTCAAGATTTTCAATGCCTAGTTTTTCAAACAAATCTTATTTCAAACAACCAAAAGAATGAAAGCACTATATTTCATTACAAATTGAAATTTTACACGATCAGAAAAATATTTTTTGTTTCAATGAATATTTGTCATTAAAAATTTTTAAACGTAATAGGCTACTAATAAATTGTAAAATATATTACTTTTTCAATTTATTTATCATTCCTATACATTGTTCTACTGCAAAATGTCTATGGCACTTGTTATAGAATGATTTGGCTTTTTTCTATTTATTAGAAAAAATGATAAAAATCCCGTATTTTCTCGCATTTATAGGGTCAATGCGCTACCGCCAGACTTAAAAATTTATTTATTTGTCTTTCTATTTAGCTAATCTACACTAGAGGCAACCTCTCCGTGGTATAGCGAATCAAAAACAAAGAAAACAAATCCGCCCCCCCCCCCCTAGAAAACACAGTTTAAAAATTTTATCTGGCCGCTTTCGACAAGGTTTTAATTTTGTTTTTCTGCAAGAGCTGGTTTTTTCAGGATCATGTTAATACGATAATTTTGTCTTCAACGTATTTTTTTCTTTTTCCTGTGTGCATTTTGTAAAAACGTTCTTTTCGTGATCCTATAATCTCTTAACTACAGCCGTACGTTAATAAATTTCACCACTAAAGTAGTTATTATCATTCATGTATATTTCCTTAAGCACTGTGAGAAAGAAACTTAATATCCAATTCTCTGGACATACGTCGTAACTACGTCGTAACGTTCCACATCAACGGCCTTCAAGGTGTCATTAATTTACTAGATATAATGTTTTCATCTGAGGATGTATGAAAAAAATGATAAAGTAATATTCAATGTTTAAGTTCAGTTAAATCATTGCATTCTGCTTGTTTGGATGCATAAATTTCTGCAAAATTAATAGAAAGCTGTTTAAAATAACTGAAAAAAAAACAATACTGAACGGTGTTGGTGTTCCATGTAAAGCATTAACAGTAGATGGATTTAACAGTTTAATGCAATATATATATATATTTTTTACATTATATTTGAGTCTATTTTTGTTAATTTTACACAGGAAAAATAGTGAAAAAAATTATTTATATTTTTGTTGGGCATAACGTCATTCCTGAGTTAAGTAATAAACATTGCTCAAAAGATAATAATTTCAAATTACTTACTTACTTTAAAGTATTTACACTGCAAAATAATAACTATTGAACAATATACTATTTTTTATAATACGTTTAATAGTTTTCAGAATTAATATTTACTACCTTATAAAGATAGAGAAATAACACCAGTCGGCACATTGCAAGCAGTATGAACAAAAGATATTATATTATACCCGTGGTAACAAATCAGAACAAAAACAGACATCACGATCTTAAATGAATGTTATCACACGTAGTAACACATAAGAGTTCACCAAAAGACCAATAAAAAATGCAAAATGGCAAGGAAAAAAGGATGTAGCTCCTGAATTACACAATGCATTTAGAGTTAAATACTGTATAGTGTTGTGCCATAATGCAGCGCAAAGACTTTTCCCTTAAAATCATTAGAGTATTAATATTGAAAAAGTATGAAAGTCTTAATACATTTTCAAATGGGTAAAGGATATTTTTAATGTAATATGGTCTACAATTACATTATAAGGCACCTGTACCCAATATGGACACCCTAAGGAAAATTGATTTTTTTCACCCTCGTGTACGTGTCATAGGACTCCAAAAAAGTACGACCACTATCCCTGGACTGTTGACTATCATTATTAAAATTAGCGGCCTTGTAATTATTCTGGTTTCATTTTAAGGATAAAAACAAAAAATGTTTAAAAGTGTCCATATAAAGAACCACCTGTCCCTATTATGGACATTCATAAAGAAATATATCTTAAAGTATTGCGGAGAAAAGGGGGCACAGTAAATATCTTCAGAACATGCACTTTTGAAGAGGGGGGGGGGGGTCATTTTCGGTTGCGGCTCTTCGAAGACCCATGCAAAGCACCTCAGTTACTAGAAAATATTATTAAATAATATATTTGGTTTTTCTTAGCTTTATTGCATCTGTCTGCCGAATTTACATCTGTTATTAATCAGTCCTCACAGGATGGACAAATAAAAACATCTTCATTATGGGCGGTAACTCCCACACAGTCCTCATAGACATATCTGCCGCACGTTTGCAACAGAATCAATACTGCATAAGAAGCAGTACCAGCTCTCCTTTGTTAAGGAAATCATATAGCTGGTACCTGCGATTTCGTCAACAAATACCCTACTGAGGGGAGGCTTCTTTTGATTTTCTGCAAGGGCTTTTTGGACGATTTTTTTCTTGGAGGATTGGAGGATACAGCAAGTGAATCTGGAGATTCACTTGCTGTATTGCCAATGTGGACATAAGGTGTTCATATTGGGAATAGGGCATAATTTTACTAAATTTTGTAATAAATAAACAAAGAAAACATTTTTAAGGAATATATGCAATAGGAATCAAAAATATGTTTTATCAGCTTTCTAAAACACTCCACTTTTCAATATTTAAAGTAATTTTACCATATCTAATAAGAATTTAAACTTACATGTAATTGCGATCAGCACACCACGAAGCAACAAGTTTCTTTCCAAATGATGAACAGCGCGCTTTTTTGAAATTTCCAGGCTTAATTATCTTTTGACTACTATTTTTCATGGACATGTAGCGCCATCTCTCGATCAAAATTGTTCCTTTTAATGATATTAGGGATGTCCATATTGAGAGCACTGTCCATATTGGGTACAAGTACCATATACTCAAGAACATAGAAGATAAAATTACGATAAAACTTCTGATGTTTATTTGCTTTTATCAAAGTACCTAAATAATAACTTTTCTTTAATCATGCAAATTCCATAGCAAAGAAATTCAATAATAAAATGTAATGTGTACGATTACGGACAACACATATCGCTGTCTAACATATCTTGTTTCACAGAACATAGACAAAGATCATTCGAAAAACAATCTAAAAAATTTCGCAAACCAAAATTATTAACTGTAAAGGCAACAGAAAATACATCATGAAAAGTTATAAAATATTATCATTAAATGAATAAATATTAATTTTGGATTGTAATCATATTTTTTATATTTTATACATCATTTACTTATTGGATGACACTTGTTTAATTCAGAAATGAAAGTGTTTACTTTATTAGTTCATGTACACTTTGTTTTGCATAGTTGATCAGAATAATTTCGTAAATTATCTAAAGCATTTACTGTATGCCTATAAATATATTATGATGCATGCAAAAATGTAAGCATAGTAATTTAATACTTGTAAAAAATGTAAGATTTTTGAAAAAGAAAATTTTAATATAATTTATAATTTGAGGTATTTTTCAAATTAGTAATTTTTTATCTAATAAGGAAAAGGTGTCTAATTAATTCTTTAATTTACAAACAAGTATCCCGAACAATAACCTATTCACATACAGCAAATTTTTAACAAATAACTTAGAATGCCGTTCTTAGAGGAACAATTAATAATAATTTTCATATACGCTTTCATTTTATTACATTTTTGCTCTTAAACACTAGAATTAATATAGTGTATTTTATGAAAAATTATTGTTTCTAAAATAAATGAAAGTGATTGATTTCTAACACTTATTTGTATTTTAAATGTATTAACATTTCCTAAATTAGAAAATGCAAATTTTCATCTTTTTTTTTTTCTTTTTGTCTTTTACAGTATGTTTTTCTTCAATGTAGCAAAAGTTATATTCTTAATATCGTTCATGTTGAACTTGTGGCTTATTTTGTTTGAATTTCAGATTGGCCGAATATTAAGCATTGCAATTTTGCATAATTAGTCAAGTATTCTATTTAATTATTGATTAATTACAAATATTACTGTACTTCATACTTAAGAAACTTTAATGTTTACCAATGACTTAACTAGGATTGGTGTATTCCTGTATTGCTGTATTCCTACGATTGTTGTATTGTTGTAAAAGAACTGACAGATGAATGATCGTTAAACGCTGCTGGCTGAACTGTAGATATTAGTTTGAGAAGCACGGGATTTGAGAATGTTCTCGGCTACTTAATGCAGTACACAGCAGTTAAAAACTCTTATGATTCACCTGCGTTTTTTAATATTACAACAAAGGAGGATGATCAGTTGATACCTTCGACTCTTGAGCATTTTAGTATTTGGACAAATTGCAAATGAATTTTTTACCAATTTTTACTAAAATTAGGCTTTCTTTAGATTTTTAAAATAACTATAGGAATTAGCTCAGGGTATTTTTTATACAGGGTGTTCGAAAATTTGACTGACAATTCAGGAAGGGTGATATTAGGTTGGGCAAAAAGTTGTGGGCAATTTTTAATCTAATAGTTACCAGAATTTGTATTGTATGTAGGAGGACTAGTGGTATATCTATAGGAGTTCGGGAATTTCGGCTCCAAAATGCCTATTAAATGTTATGATTTGCGTGTGTTGATCCGGCATTATTGGAGAAAATGTCTAACGATTCTGAAAGCCGATTCTCAAGGGCCGTCGATTTGAATCCTTTAATGAAGTTGAAGAAGTATGTCAAGAGCTTTTCGATTCCAAGGAGCTGCCATAGTACTTCAGACAAATTCGGAATCTGGCAGAAAGTCGTGGACTATGATGGTCTCTACTTTGAAGAATAGTTCTTGTTGCTTTTGTTGTTAATTTCCGCATAACAACGCAACTTTCACAAATTTCCCAGAATTTTTTGCTCAACCTAGTATAAAGTTTCAAACGGATGAAACATTACCGTAGAACATGGGGTCACAAACTACGTTTTAAATCAAAATGACGGGGTGTTCTACCCCTAATTCAATTTGGGTTGACGGTAATAGCATTCAAAAAACTCAAGTATATAGTATAACGAAACTTTTAATAGACATGCTTGCTTTTGTCATAGATAAGACAACAACAAAAAAAAGTGGTAGAAGTTTCCATTACATGTGTCAGTTGTATGCACTGGACGCTCCATATTTTGGATTGTGGTTATCAGTTCATACGATATCATCAATTGCGGGAGCACCCCAGAATTATTCGTGATGTTATAACATTTCACACAAAACAAGGTTTACATCGTTGCTTTTTCACTGCAAAGTTTTTATTTTTCTCAAAAATATTGCCGTCAAATCCCGTACTTCTCAAACGAATATCTACAATTCAGCCTGTAGCGTTTAATGATCATTCATTTTTCAGTTTTTTAATATACAACAATCCTAGTTATGTCATTGATAAACATTAAGGTTTCATAAGTATGAAGTACAGTAATATTTGTAAATAAACAATAATTTATTAGAACACTTGGTTAACGATTATTTAATTAACGATTATTGGGTCGATTATTATGCAAAATTGCAATGCTTAATATTCGACCAATCTGAAATTCAAACAAAATAGGCCATAAGTTCGACATGAACGATATATAAGAATATAACGTTTGCTACATGGAAAAAAAACATACTGTTGAGTTAGGATGAAAAACCCTGTATTTGTGACTAAAAAAAGCGTTTAACGACCTCATGTTCTGTGGCACGTTTTTATTCTCTTGATGCCTTATATCACCCCTCTTAATGAATCGAATAAATTTTCGAACACGCTCTGTATTCATTCCCAGGTGCTCAAAACAACACCATCAAAAATTAGACAAAGAAATATTTAACGCTTTTAGAGTTTCATTCATCTCACGAAACTTTTATAATCTCGCTTCTCTGTCTGTCGGTCCGTCCGCCATAGTCTCGTACTAGGAATTTTAAGTTACAGACTTTTCTTTCATTCTTTACATAGAGCTGAGTACTTCCCAAAATTATAAAATTTTGAAAAATTCTTACATTATTTTCACTAAGCGAATTCTTTCTTCTTCGATTTCAAAACATAATCAGAAATTCAGCAAGTATCGACGACCACTGACGTCGCCGTGGTAACGCAAATATCCCCTTTGCAATAGATTGTGGGTTCAAATCTCTCAAGCGGAACTTGATCTGAGTGGAAATGACTCTGAACGAACAAAATTTTGATTTTTATTATTACACTCCATTTTCAGATAGATCCAATTAAAAGAAAATTCCATTTTCGGCAAATTTAAATGCTTATTTTATCTTTTTACGCAGCGGTAATTTTTAAAATATCTCTTTTTTTCTCCCAGACACAGAAAATCTGGAATTTCAATATAGAACCAATATTTCTTTTTGTTTACTGCTGCCATCTACTCCCCATTTTTGGAAAAAATAGGGCATCTTTCTTCATCATCAATTAGGAAAAATATTCAAGAATTGAAAGGGTTTTTTTTTTCTTTTTTATTTCGAATTTTAATAAATGTTAACATCCTATTTTTCACGCAGTCTAGTGAAAGTTTGGAAAGTCAAAAATTAATTTAATTTTTCTCTGAATTATTTGAGCATTTTAAATATGTTTGAAATATTATTTCGCTTTTATTTAATTTTTATTTATTTATACCTGCACTAAATTTTTGAAATTGCTGAATTTAAAAATATTCGGAGTTTTTAATTTTATTTAAATTATTTTTCTTGAATATTTCTTAAATGATTTAAAAATATTTTTCCAATTAATTTAAAATTAAACGAAATGGTACTGCTATTTATGTAAGGACTTAATAAAACAGTTTTTATTAATTTATGGATAAAGTGTTTTAAAAGTTTTTATTAATTTATGGATAAAGTGTTTTAAAAGTTTTTATTAATTTATGGATAAAGTGTTTTAAAAGTTATATTAAACGAAAACCTCTGTGCAGTCTGCGATCACACTTACCCACTTGTTTGACTTGTTTATTACTTCATTGTTCTTTACATTACCCTTTAAAAATTGCTCAAAATAAATTTCAGTAAATAATATGTGTAATAAAGTGGTGTGCGATACGTTAGCTTTTTTAAATATTTAAATAATTAGGGAATGCTGATGTAATATGAACTTGACTTTAATCTCTTAAAGACACTTTATTAAACCATGCGCTGAAACTAACCTTTCTAAATATACCAGGAAAAATATTTAAAAACAGTAGTTTATACAATAATCTTTAGAGCATTTGATTGGACTAGTAGAGTCATCTCCGTTATTGATCGCTTTCATTCCAATGCTTCATGAGGGACGAACAATAAACAAGTGGTTAAGTGCTTCGCAGATCGCACAGATGGTTTCGTTTAATATCTCTTTTAAAATAATTTATCATTTTGCAAAATATGTTAGTTCCACATTTCGCAAACAGGGAGGGGGGGCACTCTATTTTAAACAAACCTCTATCCGAACGAAACTGCGTTTTACAAAATATCGTAGATATATTAGTGGAGGGGATCCGGCCCATAGAACCCGATATAGGTAGGAGCCCCCTGGCGGTAGAATTTGGAACTAAAATATGTATGGCTATGGTACATAATATGAAGGAGTAGTCAAAGGAGTGTCGGCAAAGTTAGAAAAGTGCCCCCGAGTGAAAAGGGCAGAGGTTAGAAAAATTGCTAAAAATACAGACGTTAGAGCCTGGGGGGGGGGGGGTGAATAATATAAGACTTTTTGAATTTTTTATGATTTTTCGGAAGATCGTATTTTGCTATAAGTATGCAAAATTTCACATCTCCAACTTAACCCGAGAGTAGTCGCGCCATTTTTTAGAACGTTAGTAGTCGCGCTCGGTCCATTTGCCGCCGTTACCAGCAGGCCGAAAACGAAGGGGAAACTTGCCGGTGTTATCAGATGATCGAAAACTGATAACGTAGGGTGAAAATATTGACTGAACTTTAAAAGATTACAGCAATTATTCATTTTACAACCTTTTACAGCAATTATTTATTTCGCTTAAGTGTATATTCAGTTGGCATCTAGATAAATGATTTTAATAACTCTTTCTTCGTTTTGCATAAATACTTAAAAGTAAATAGTAAATGATTTGATTGAATTTCTGATGTTACTATGAATCAATAATTAGGAGGAAAACATTTACTAATATGAATCTAAATTCATGATAGGGGTATTTTTATTTATTTATTTATTTATTTATTTATTTTTTTTTTTTTTTTTTTTGGAAGGACAGAATCAGTCAGGTAGATTTTTTTTTATACTCCGGCACTCTATATCCATTTAATAAAATAAAATTAATAAATTTAGCATCAATATATTGCACTGACATTAAATTGAACAATTAAACTGAAAATAAAAATGGAACCTATGACATGCAACAGAAAATCAAATACAATACCACTAATTCACCAGCATATTGCGGACGATTAATTCATTTAAAACATATGAAAAACCATCAAATTTGATGCCATAAACAATTAAAGACAATATATATATATATAAACTTTCTGTACAATAATACCATTGAAAAATAAGGAAAATGACCAATAATTATGAAATCACAAATACCACATAAACCAAATATTATTAAAAATGTATAATTATATATATATATATATATATATAATAAAAAGGTAAAAAATACTTAACTTCGAAATTATAAATGTAAATGTTGTAACTACGTTTTCTTTATTTATTTTGTGGGGTGTCTGTGTGTGTATGAGGGGGGAGAGGAGGGGGGGGGGCTCTCGAGATTTTGTGATTAAATCCATTTTTCAAATGAAAATGCACGATTTGTAGTTTTTCTACTTATTTCAGGGTGGGAGCAGTGCCCTTGAATAAAAACTCTCGATACGAATTTCGCTCATATAAAGTAAATAATAAATAAGTTATTGAAATTATATATTTAATTTAAATATATTTGCAATTGTAAATTTAAATCCTAAGATGGATAAATTATTTTAATTAATAGAATCACTGAAAGGTTCATCTTAATAGGGATGTATTTTACAGAAACTATTTAATTAAAATGAATATTCAATTGTACATTTCATAATAAGGTATTAATGTTATAATTTATTGTTTTATAATAACGTTCATTAAATTAATAAAAACAATAAGAAAATTTTCTCCGAAACTATAAATATGCAGAAATAATTTAATTTAAATGAATTTTCTCTCATATTCTGGAAAACATTATTCTGAAAAATAGTTTGAACAATTCATGAAGGACAACAAATTTAAATTTGTTAGATACTGTCCCCAAGCCTCTATTGGATTTCAATAATAATTTCTGCGGCTTTGTTTAAAAAAATGTGTTTTTACTTACAGTATGAAAATTTAAAAATAGATAAATTTTTTAAAAATACTTAAAATATTTTTTTTTTAAATCATAGTATAAACATTCACTGAATTATCCAAAAGAGATTTTTATTTGCGTAATTTCTAACCTACATTATAAAATTCTCATTATTTTTCTTATTGTACAAATAAATTATATGTATGTTCTTCGCAAATATACACACTACATTTCTGAGAAGATTGTTTTATCTTTCGAATTTGTTTTATTGTACAAAAACGATACTTTTCAGATTTTGGATATACGGCAATTTTTTTTACTGATTCCCACAAAATTCTCTTCTCTTTTTTTTTTAATGGTTTTGCAGTGTTATTGTCTATTTTCTTTCATTTATATGTTCGGGTAATAAATGGAGAGCAAGTTCTTTCAAATAATGATGATGAATTTCCCTTTTTTTCCATATTTAAATAATTATCGATTTGAGAATTTATTCCCGCAATATTTGACAATGAAAAAAAAAAATGTAAGTGACCATCCATCATTTTTTTGTGCGAACTGACTACACAATTAATATAATAAAACAATTTTAAGTCACATTCTAAAAGTAAAAAAAGTACTCTTTGAACGAATAAAATAGCAGAAGGAAAAAAAAGACGAAATAACAACACACAGAGAGTCCGTACTTCCATGAAACCTTCCCCACAGATTTCGCGGAAATGGGAAAGGATGAACACGAGGGGGAAAAATTCAACTAACGTAAGTGGTCGCATCGCGGTCATTTAGACCGATTGAAACTTAACCCTCCGACTGTCTTGGAAAAGGGCAAAATTGTAATGTTGTTTTCTCTGCATTTTAATTATATGCTAAAAAAAATTATTCTTTGAACATTTTATAAAAAAAACTTAATAACGAATATGAATGCAATCCTTGGATGTATTAATCATTGTTCAATGTATTAAAAATACATTAAATCAATAGAATTATATTACTTTAAATATTGCTTGTATTGCAGTGAAACCTGGAGCTTAGTGAACGTATTAACACGGGCTTGTCAGTGAGGGGGTTAAGAATGCGATAAAATGCTAAGAAATAGCAGGAATGACTTGCAATTTTACTACACAAGAGTGTGAACACTCAAGGTCAGCTACACGGAATTTGGCTATCGTAACTTTAACGGGAAATGAGTTACAGGAAGATAACGAATTTCGGGCGGGGAAAAGACCAACGCGCGACTATTAACGGGTTAATTTGGTGTTGAATTACAAAAATTGCTTAAAATACACAAGTTAGAGCCCAGAAGGGTAATTATAAGACTTTTTTAAAGTTTTATGATTTGTCGTTTTATGTGAAGTGTTTAGCTATAAGAATCCAAAATTCCAAGTCTCCAATATATGTAGTTTCTGAGAACGGGCTCTGTGACAGACAGACAGACAGAGGAGTGAGACGAAGAGTGTTTCGTCAGATGAACAAAACCCTAAAAACTGTCTCTTTTTAGATTTTCAAAGTCACTGTGCTCGTGATCCGTGAATTTTTGTTTTGATATCTGATGCGATCAAATCATAGACAATAATAAATAACAGAAAGTTATTTAATTTGCTGATCAAACGCGTCGTAAATGAAATAAATCATGCCATCTAAATTCAAATTATAGATATACATAAGGTAAAAAGGTGGGAACTGAGGGATGCGTGTTTTATTTTATTTTTTTTTATATGTAACGCTATTTTGTTTTTTTCTAGACTAATGCAAACGCCTGTAAATGTAGCTAGCACATTGAAAATAAGCCATTACCCTATATATATAAAATTATCTACCCTATCTATATTATAAAGGACAAACATATCTGTGCGTAACGCATACGCCATTTTGCGAATGGCAACACTTTGAAATTTGAAATAAAATTTTGGTCTTGCAATTTTCTCTACTGCAATTTTTTTAATTTCTAAACATCGCAGATTTTAAATTTTTACACCGTCGTACAAGGAAAAAAATGCTCTTTTAAATACTATTCGTTTGAAAGCTGTATCTCAATTTATTTTTGAGATATTAATTTTTTTTTGTAGTTTTTAATAACATTTTTCTTATTGTGGCAACAAAAGTACCCCATTTCTATTGAAAGTCGTTGAAAGTAAACGGAAAATAGTCGCAATTAGGCGATATTGTATCTTTTTGTGCCATTTTCTCACAAAACCTGAAAAAAAAGTTGAAATTAAAATATGAGCTATTTCAAGAATATTGTCTGTTATTCCGTGATAATGACGTCATATGCATACTTTTCTATAGACGAAATTTAAGACTGGATTGTAAAAGCGGATTGCTTTAGCGAATGGAAATGACGTCATTTTATAAAAAAGCGTGTATTTTAATTCTTAAACCTGAATTATGTTTTGTAGAAGTGCGTCATTTTCACAGCCCAGCTACTTTGAAATTCATCACAGGTGAAAATGCTTCACTTTTGAAAATAATGTAATCGAAAGAGCCTCAATTGATAATCACATCCTAATAACTGATCTTTATTATATTTTACTGATTAAGTATCTATAAAAGAACAAACGTATCTGTGCGTAACGCTGATGTCATGTTGCGAATGGCATCTTCACGATCAAATTTTGGTCTTGAAATTTTCGCTACTGCATTTTTTTAATTTTCTGACCATCGTACATTTTCAATTTTCGTCGCAAAGGGAAAGAAATTTACTTTCAAATGCAATTTGTTTAAAAACTGTATCTTAATTGACTGATGTATTATATTTTCTAAAATAATTTTTAAGCATGATTTTATTTCAAGTTTATCTTATCACGTGCCGGTTTCAATACTTACATAATAATAATAAACATTTTGCACATAAGGCAACAAACATTTTTCAGCATTTGTTTCTGACTATTTTTGCATAACGAAATTAATACTTCCTTTATAAACAAATAAAAGAATAATATTAAAAAACCATAAATCATGCATATTTGTGAAAGACAAATTAAAGAAATTAATACTTCTTTTATAAACAAATAAAAGAATAATATTGAAAAAACACAAATCTTACATATTTGTAATCGTAGAATTTAAATTTTTTGATCACCAAAGAAGATTTTTTTTAATGGAATTTGTTTGCAAAGTTCATCTCAGTTTATTGATTGTCTATGGTTTTCAAAACAATTTTAAAGCATGAAATATTTTTTAATTTATCTATATCCGGCGGTTAAGCCCAGTGGTGTAGTGGTCAGAGCACCTGACTGCCGCACCGCAGGTCGAGAGTTAGACTCTCGACTGGGCAAAGTCCACTCAACCTTTCATCCCTTTGGGGTCGATAAAATGAGTACCACACTTGCTTGGTAACTAAACACCGAGGGTCTCGCGTTAGGCTCACCACCTGGCCGGGACGCATACTGCATAGCACCTGGGGGCCAGGGTCAGGGTCAAGAAAACAGAGATGGGCATTGTCGGCCCAGATCCTTCATTGATTGTATAGCCACAGAGTTTAGTTTATATCGCGCGGAGCTCGATTACGAAAGATTAATCCGTTCGTCCTTAAAACAAAATAAGGAGTTCATCATTTTCTTACGGCTAATATCCATTAAAAAAAACTTCCCTATGAATAAATAAATAAAATGATATAAATAAAACACAAATTTAACAGACATGTATAAGCTCTGAAATTATCGGAATATAAAATGATGCCATAATTAGCAAAATCTTGATCACATAACTCTTAGCATGCGGCTAATAAGAAAATATCGCTTTTTGATAAATTTCAAAAATTTATTTGATTATATAATTCGTATTTTCCATATGCGAAATGCTTTTTTAATGTAAGTGGGCAATCTAAAGAATTTATTGCATATTGAAAAATATATTAGTTTTCAATTTAAAAAAATGTTTTCACCTATATTCTTTAACCCGGGAAGCCCGGGTACGATCCCCTAGTATATATAAAATCCTAGCGAGTCGAATTGAAACGAATTTATGTAACGATTCTATCTAGCCTATATATACAAAATCCTAACGAATCGAATTGAAACGAATTTATGTAACGATTCTATGAAACGAATGATTAAACAACTGATTACGTTTCACGGCGATTTCTCCTAAAATATGGAATACTTTGCGAGGATATTAACACCAAAAATCCGTATTCATCCACAGATCTCAAAACTGGTATTAGAATTTAAAAATTAGAATTAGTTTTCGAAATATTATTTTTTTTCTAATTTTAAATACTTTTTCTCTAATGATGGCAACTCAGATTTCAATCATAACAGATATTTTTTTTCATATTTTAGAAAAGGTTATTTTAAATTAATTTGGCGACGAGTTTGGCCTCCCTTAAATGTATGCTAAGAAATGCATCATGTTACTTTTATTCAGAATTTAATTTGTATTCATTATCATTTTATTTAATACAAAACTTTTATTTAAAATTGAAACCTTTAAAATAAATGGCTTTTACTTCATTCTTTTTTTTTTTAAAAAACGAAACGAAAATAAAAATATTAGACAAAGATGTCATATACGCAACGGGGGACCTAATTAGCGCCAAAATGGCGTTATTTTGCCTGACATGGTAACCCGACTATTGTTGCTTATTTATTAATAAATGTTTATTTGAATTTATTTTCTTTTTATTTGCAAAAAATGTTATAAATTGTTTTGTCTATAGTTATTAATAAATTTTTTTTATTTATTGTCATTTCATTTTAAAAATAACAGAAAATAATTTAAAAATACATATGTAACAGGCATTTGAAAACGAGGTTTTCGCCAAATTGTCGTAAAAAAAAAATCCCACCAAACCCGTTGCGTATGTGACAATGCAACAAATCATGAGAATTAATTTCTACTTCAAAGCAACGTTTTAATGTTATTATTTCTCCCGTCGACCAATTTCGCCAAATTAACAAATTGACATATTTTTTTATTTTAAATAACAAAAGAACAAATAAATTAGTATAACATTAATATAAATACAAATAAAACGTCGAAATAAAAATCACTTGATGGCGTGAACATGTGTAACTTCCTTAAAGTCAAGTGAATGTGACATTTCCGATCAACCATTATTGGCATTTAATATTATAGTTTGGCAACATATTTTTGGTCGATGGGATAACCAAGTAGCACCGTTTTAATTTACCACTCGAAAAAAAAAAATGCAATTTAACAAATTACAACGACCATTTGGAAAATGACTTTTTCAAAGACTAAAATTAACGACATAAAAAATAGCACGGAGTTGATCCTACATTACGTACGCCATGAATTAAACATTAATAGTGTTATTACACGTAAAAATTGCAAGCGACAGAAATTGCCTGCGACTCCTACATATTATCCACCTGAAACTTAAGTATTATCCAAGCATTTCATTGGCTGTTCGGGAAAAAGCTTTTCCATCGTCAGATTTCCAAGAAATCTGACGGCTAATTTTAAATGAAATTTCATTCTTAAACTTCTAAACATTCCACAATATTACTTTTTATATCGTCGTATAGAGAAAAAAAATGCACTTTTAAATGCAATTTGTTTGAAAGCTGTATCTCAATTTGTTTCTGAGTTATTATTTTTTTTGTAGTTTTTATTACTTTTTTGTCACAGTGGCAACACTCTGGTGTCCAGCTCTGTTGAAAGTAAAAGGAAATATATATTACTGTATAGACCAATCAGAAAACGAATGAAATGCGGATTCAACCAATAAAAACCTTCAGATATGCTTTTAATTTCCCATCCTGACGAGAACAATAATCATTTTTCCAAATATTTAAAAAATGCTAACTGGCGAGTTAAAAAAAAGCTGTTGGCGAGAATTTCACCCGGCTAACATAAAAGTACCAGGAATTCTTTGTGATCATGGCAACTTTTACGTAGTTTTATTCGAAAAAGTAATTTTCATTCTTTAATGAAAATGGAAACCTTTCTTATGAAAAGCGAAGGAATCAGCCCGTTGTTTATGGCAGTTACATGACTTGGACTATTATAATATAAACGAAATAATGGGGATAGAATAATATTCGGCGACTTATCACACCTGTGGCTGGCTAACATTAAAGTACCAAAATGGCCACCTGGAATATAAAAAGCGAAGGGATTCGCCTGGAGCTGTTGATGATAGTCACATGACTTAGGCTATTATTATAGAGATTGTTATAAATTTTAAAAACAGCGCAAAGTATAATATTTCCTAACGATTAAAAAATTTTTTTTCATGTGACTATTAAAAACAGAAAATAAAATTAAAATTACTATTAAATGAGTACGTGTTAAAGGCAGGAAAATATTGAAAATTATGTCCTGAAAATTGTATTTACACGTGAATATTAAAAGGGAAAGGAAACTTTAAAATAATAAATACATTAATATGCGTTTAATCCTTTCACGGACAAGGCAGTTCTATTCGTAAAATCTTCAAATTAGTGAATGGCACCAGAATTTACAAACAAATTTTGAAATACAAAAATGCTTTTGTTCACTTACTTAATAAAAGGGGTAATTTTCATCCCAATATTCTGATGCTAATGTGGCATTTAAGAATTAAAATTAAGTGGTCCAAAAATGAACCACCGCCCTTGAAGGGGTTAAAGCAGCAAATTTTAGTAATTGTATTATGTCAATCGTTTTATGTCGCTGTTAAAAATACCGAGAGACAAAGACTCTGTTTACTTAATTCATTTTATTTTAGCTTCTTTTCAAATTTTTAACTGATCTTCTTTAACCAAACACGAAAACAACCATTTGATGTCTTAACAGCAACTGATTCTACCTTAAATTTTTGCAATCAAAGGGAATTGAATGGAAACCCGTTTACAGGGAGATCGCTACAGGTTTTTTCAGTATAATTCAGTCTTCTCTGATCTTTTTAAAACCTATCAGATTGGCGTGCTTTTAGATTCTACAGTGTCTGAACAGGGGTTGTCGAGCGTAACTTGCAGGGGGCAGAGCCCCCTAGTATATATATATATTGTCCTTATTCAAAAAGTGTACACGCCATTATAAAAAAGTAACTATAACCGGTGCCCCGAATCCTGCCCCCCCCCCCCCCCCCACACACACACACACTTTACCACATATGTAATTTGAATATTAACTGAAAACAGTAAAATTAATTGTAGGAAAATGTGGGAAATATATGTTCAGATGATTTTTTCTCAATTATTATTAGCTTAATTTAATGACTTCCTGACATTTTAATGAAAATTATTTTTTTTTTTACTTTATTACATGTGTAAATTTACTTAATATCTACGAAAAAAATATCCTTATGTGTTTATGTTTGTAATTAAATTTCTTTAATTAAAATATTTTTTCTCCTATTTCAAGAGCAATCAGCAAAATTCCATACAAATTATTCTTTTAAATGGTGTTTTATATAAAATGTAATTACAGGAGATAATTATCCATGTTTTACATAAATTTAACATATTTTACATTAATTATTGCATTTCCTTTCTTCAAAAAATAAATATTTGCATTCAAAATTCATTTTTTCATCCATCATCATTGTTAAAATATGATTTGCGTGATACCATGAGGCACTAAAACCATTTAAAGTTATCTTTTTAAAGAAATTTTCTCATCATTTTATTTAATTATTTCTAAACTTATGACGCGGCTAAATGAAAATGAACTTAGCATTAAAAAAAAAAAAAAAAAAAAAAAAAAAAAACTTAAGATTTTATAATTTGTTCAAAAGTACTGCTCAATATCTCTCTTCCCACATATTTTGTAGGAGGAAAGATTAAAAAACTCCACAAACATACTTAATGCTTTCATTTAATGCTTTCATTTAATGTAATTTATGTAAAAAAAAAAAAAAAAAAAGAAATTTCTTGAGTAGTTATTTTTTAAGTCTAACTTTATTTATTTGACTATTTTTCTGCTGATCTGGGAAAAAAATAATAAAAAAAAAAAACATGTTTGTCTAAAAAATTAATTCAGATGTTATGAGCGAAAAAATAATGACTTTCCATCCAAAAAAAAAATTAATAAGAGACGTAAAAGGATATGCAGCTGCAGAAAAATAATTTTCGAGTTAAAATCGTATATTATTTCCTCAACTGTGCTGATAAATCATTTAGTTTAAGAATTTATTAAAGACGAAATTGTTTAGTGGTTTTGCCTTTCATAAAAGGGTTTTTAAAATTATGAAATGTACGAAAAGTCGTAAAAATGTAAGTTATTACGCAAATAAAATTGCCGTCTTCGAGATGTGTAATAATATTTATTAATTACTAGAAAGATAGCCCGTCAAAAATGACGAAAAATGAGTTATAAAGATATATACAACATATGTGCAAGAATATGTGTTGCTTTTCTTGCTTTTACCGCAGAGATAGATGAAAATAACAATTTTTAAAATATGGAAATGTTGCCAGAAAATATGCTGCTAAATTTTGTTCTTTGCCAAGGCAGCTTTCTCTATTTCGCCAAGACCTCTATACTGGAAAAATATCGATAATTTAATTTCTGTATCTGGCTGCGTAAAGCACATTAAAATTGGGCAGTTAGGAGCTCAGATAGCACAGCGCCGACTAATGGCGGTTATTTTATTAGTAACACCGGGATGAAGATGTACATTATGGTATATTACACTTTAAATTTTGACCCTTAGATTTTGATAAAAACCTTCAGTGTGCAGAGTTTAAATTAAATAGCGCTGAGTTCGATTATGAAAGATTAATGGGTTTTCAATGGGAATTTCGCCAAATTAGCCAGCTACTGCCAAGTTGGCTTCATGTATGGCAACTTATTTTTGTCACCAACTTTCGAGAAATACCACCAAATTTGACAATATTTTGCCAAGTTGGTCAACATTTAGAGCTATTATAGCAACCCTGACATTAGTGCTTTTCAACAATTACTCATTGTTGATGCTGCTACCGATTTCTCCATAGGAAGCCTAACCCTGACATGGACGCGATCAATGAGGCGGTCCAACCGGAATTGTGAGGGACATACAGAGACTCGGATTTTACATAAATAGATAATGACCTTATAATTAATTTACGCCAAACGATTTACGATTTCTAGATAATTTCCACCAACAGAAGAATGGATCCACTGCTGTAAATGCCAAGATCGGTGGCATGAGGAATGTACCAATTATGAAAATGGCACTTTTATTTGTGACTATTGTTAGCTGCACAACTAATAAACACTTCAACATTACTTTACAATGCATTATGCTTAGTTTGATACTTTGTAAGATGTAAAAACACAGTTATCATTTGTTAAACCATGTAACATATTCAAAAGATAAAATATGTTCAAACTTTTTCAGTGTTGTCATCTTGCCCTAAAGCCAAAGTCATCTTGCCCGAGTACTGGGACAAGATGACGATTTGTTAATGTTATGAAAAAATAAAATTAACCTTATTTATTTTATTTGAAATATTAAATGTTAATATATTTAATACTACAAAGAAATACTCATAAGTTGGTGTAAAATTAATTTTACTATACTTAAAAATAAATTAGTAAACAACAAAAATTGTTAACATAATCATCTTGCCCCGGTCTCCCCTACTTTTTAACCCTGAATCTGAAAATGATCTTCATTTTTAACCATCGAGTTAGAATTTTTTTGCAAATCGTAAATGTCAAAGTTAAAAGATAGCGAAAATCTGATAATATTAAACAGATATAAAACTTTTTGTATTTAATTTAACTTTATATAATTCAATAGTTTATTCAATTTTTTGGCTTATACTGGGATTCTTACAGCTAAACAGCTGAGGAATGCGATGGGGTGGGGAGGAGGATCAATTTTAACTTTGAAATTTACAATTTGCGAAAAATCTTGACGTGGTGGTTAAAATGAGGGTCATTTTGGGATTCAACGTTAAAAAATACAAAAAAAAAATCAATTATTAAAATTTAAAACCGCAACAATCACACCTACTTTATAGTATCAATTCGTTTTTTTTTTTTTTTTTTTTTTTTTTTACTTTAAAATTTGTGATTTGCAAAAAATCTTTACGTGATGGTAAAAAATGAAGGTCAATTTTGGATTCAGCGGTATAGAATACATAAGAATTAATTGTCAAAAGCTAAAAAGCATGACATAACCCAACGTTTGCAGACTAGTGTAATCTAATAACATTTTAAAATATATCATTTTGTAAAGAATTGAGGTTGTTAATTTTCAATATCAATTTTGAAAAATCCTATTTTTTCTCTTCTTATATGTTCATTAAAAATTGTATATTTTGCATTAATATGTCAGAATAATTAAATATTTCAAATTTATTTTATAATGCTAATTTTAATCTCAATAATTTTTTTAATATATCTGACGCAATTATATATCTACAAAATTTGTGAATGACCCCTAATTTGCAGCAAAAAATATGTTCTAACTTTAAATAGCTATTACTCGGTCAATTTTAAGCGTAGAATAATGGGGGGTTTTCGTCTTACTTGTCAGTGTAACAGAAAATGTAATACCAAAACCAAAAGTGTAACCAAAAACAAAAGTGGTAATACCAAAACTGAAGTGGGAAAAGATGAGTAACACAGAGCATATTTACTGCTAACAGGTTTTCTTTTTTTTTTTTACGGAATTTTTTCGCAGCGTATTTCATTTGAAATTCTCGTTGCCAATTAATTTATTATAGACGCATTCATAAATCGAAATAGTTCAAATTCCATACTATGCATACGTATGCCTTTTTTTTGTGTGTCTTACATATTTGGACCTACTATAAACGAGAAAACGCTAAAAAATGATTAAAATTGCTTATGCTTAGTACACATTTTTTCATCGCAAATCCTTAAAACACATGTTATTAATAGGATACATATAATATTTTGCATGTAAAATGACTAAACAAAAATAAATGTTACATTAAGTTTCCCCTTACTTTATTCACAACTAATGAGCCCGGGATTAAAATTTCATGAAACGTTAAGTAAACAAATAAACAGCAAAATTTTAGATCTAATTTAAGCAATCATTTTACTTTCGTAACTTTTCAAAGAACCCATCCACGATTCAACAGCCTAGATAGTTATTCTACTAATATACATATTTAATGTAATAAGATGAACTTAGCACTATGGAATATGGAAGCATTTTTTCTTAAAGTTTTTGTATTATGATTTTATTTTCATTTTTCATCTATCTACCTGCTCATGATATTTTGCACTCTTACTTTTTGATAATGTTTGAGAAAAATTTATTTCAATTTTATCATGGTGTTTAAACATTTTTAAAAGCCTGTGTCACTACAAGTTAAAATTGATGAAAATGTGTTTGAATTTCCTCGAAGTTTAGAACATTTTACTAATTATCTGATTTATAAAGACGTTTGTTTAAACGACAATGTGTTTTACAGTAATTTAAAAATATATGCTACTAAAAACAAACAATTATTTATAATGATACCTTGCGCATAAACTATTTAAACTTTAAAGAGTCTTAAATTAACTTTTACATTAATTTACATACAAAAATACAGGTATTTTCGAGCATGAAATAAAAAAGTATCATTTACAGTAATATAACACTTACGAGATAAAAATTTTAAGCTAATGTAACCAGCCTTTCTACTTACGTACATGTATATCAACAACTCACACAATTATGATATGAATGTTTGCGTTAAACAAAATTAGCATTATGGCATACAAAAATTGTTCATTTGGTTCATTCTTGAAATTTTTCTAACATGTATGCTTTATTTTTGTTCTTTACGCATTTAATTAACTAAAATAATGCTCGCGAAAACGAACTTATATTTTTTTCACTGTATTTAACTACGCTTTTAAAGATCTAAGCCACCTCAAACTAAATTTAATGAAAATGTGCCGCGATTCCTTCAAAGATTAAGAGAAGTTCTTTAAAGTACTCAGCGGTACTGTGACGATCGGTTTACTCTAAGCTTGTTGCAACTTATTCGCAAAACCGTTTTTTACTACTAAATATTATCTCGGCGGAGTTCATTAACAATAAACATAATTTACTTCCATGTTGTTCTCATTTTCAATTCTAATCTTTCCAAGAAACAAAATATTATCACACCTGGACGTTTGAATTTTGAAAGAAGAAATGGGTTTTAAATGTATTCATACTTTCACTTTTATAACATCACATTAAAATCATATTAAATTTGCGCATTTTGTAGGTTCTTAAATTCAGTTTATTCTCAGTCATACATATAATCAACTAAAGTTATGCTAGTTTTAATTTATATCATTCATTTTTATAACATGTTTTTAAATAAACTTACCACAGTTTAATTTACAAAATGCTTAGATTAAAATAATATTCAGCTGTTTACGTACTGTATATAATTATTATATACATTTGTGTTTACTGTGTGTCCTTTAAGAGAAGTTGTAACATACAATTTATATAAAGTGAACCTCTAGCATAGGATGTTTTATGCCAAGTTTCGTGAAATTCAGTTTTATTTTCATAAAGACTCTTCTTTATATGTAGTCCAGGCAGTAGAGACCGTATAGGGACTCTACCTAGCAAAATTAATGGTAGTACTGGAAATCGGCTTTCTAGATGTTTTTTGGGTCGCTGAATCCGAATTTGTAACTTCCCACCAAAATTTCCCCCGGCAACCCCCCCAACTTTTGGTAAAAATAACCCCAAAAAAAGTTGTTATTAAAAAATTCCATTTTTTATTGATTTAGAGGAAAAGTAGCTAGAAATTCAGAAAGTAGACAAAATTTGCAACAAATTAGATATGTGTCATTATGACTTAGGATGAAGGGGAAGGGGGGATCTGCCTCGGAACATGCGCCGCAGTGCTGCGTGGACTAAGTTGCGCAATTCCACTTAACCACTCACACGTTTACATTAGCCCTCCCATCTTCCCTCCGAACTTTCTCTATAAAGGTTTACTTTAAGTTTTTTGGGTCGCTGAATCCGAATTTTTAACTTACCCCCAAAATTTCCTCCCCCCGAAAACACCCCAAGTAGTTGTTTTTAACTTAAATTTCTTATTGTTTTAGGGGAAAAGCATTACGAAATTCAGAAACTAATTTGCAAGAAATACGATGTATGACATTATGACGTAGGATAAATGGGGAGAGAGGGGGCTGCCTCGGAACATTCCCCGCGCGCTTTTCTCAAAAACCAATTTTTTTCAAAAAATCAAATTTTTGGGGGGTTGCCGGATAAAATTTTGGTGGGAAGTTACAAATTCGGATTCAGCGACCCAAAAAACATAAAGTTAGTCGAAATCCAGAACTAGTATTAATTTTGCCAGTTAAAATCCCCTATTGCCTGGACTTCATAATTTAGTGCATGTTCAGAGGCACCCCTCACCCTCCCCGTTCATCCTAATTCATAATTTCATATATCCTATTTGTTGCAAATTTTATCGAGTTTCTGAAATTCGTAATGCTTTTCCCCTAAAACAATAAGAAATTTAAGTTAAAAACAACTATTTGGGGGTGGGGAGGTTCGGGGTGGGCAATTTTTGGAGGAAAGTTAAAAATTCGGATTCAGCGACCCAAAAATCTTAAAGTAAACCTTTATAGAGAAAGTTCGGAGGGGATATGGGAGGGCGAATGTAAACGTGTGAGTGGTTAAGTGGAATTGCCCAACTTAGTTTACGCTGCACCGCGCGCATGTTCCGAGACAGATCCCCCCTTCCCCTTCATCCTAAGTCATAATGTCATATATCTAATTTGTTGGAATTTTTGTCTACTTTCTGAATTTGTAGATACTTTTTCTCTAAAACAATAAAAAATTGATTTTTTTAATAAAAACCTTTTTTGGGGAGCTTTTTACCAAAATTTGGGGAGGTTGCCGGGGGAAATTTTGGTAGGAAGTTACAAATTCGGATTCAGCGACCCAAAAAAATCTAAAAAGCCGATTTCCAGTACTACCATTAATTTTGCTAGATAAAATTCCCTATTGCCTGGACTAATGTGAGAGCATTATATTCATATGGAATTTAGCAAGGATATTTTGTTTCTAAAACCAACAGTATTTACTATAGTTTGTTGGATTAAATTAACAAAACTGTAATATACACTAAAACTTAACTCTGCAAAGATAATTAAAAAACATATATTTTATACTTCTATGTTTCTCTCATTATCTAATCTAATCTTTTTAAGAAATTAAATATTATCACATTTGGATGTTTGAGTTTTAAAAGGAGAACAGCTTGTGGAATGCGTTCATATTTTTGCCGACATTATTTCTGCTTTAAGTATATGTGCTTTAAATTATATTTAATTAAAACGCTCGTCTAATAGGTTAAACTTAAAAGATTTACAATTTAAACGAATTATTGATTTGATATGCCATAAAAAAAAAAAAAAAAAAAAACTTTGTACTTTCTTCTATCTTCAATAGAAGAAAATATTGTAATCGAATTTTTTTTCAATTTCCGGTTTTCGACGGACTTACACGTTTTAGGTGTCGCAAAAAACATGTTTATACAAAAGGCCTGTCTGTCCATGTTTCCGTCTGTCCGTGTGTCCGTATGGCCCTGTGTCGCAATTGCACCATAGAAAATTTTATGAAGTTATGGATAGAATTGGACCAATTTTTTCTTTAAGTTTTTGGCTATGGCAAGCAGGTCCTCCCTGAATTTGAAAAAAAATCCGCCGATAGGGGGAACTGTAATAGCGATTTTTGTGCATTTTGAATATTGTACAAACGAAAAGTGTATGAAGTTATGCATAGAATTGAACCAAATTTTTTGTGTATGTTTTTGTCCATGGCAAGAAGGTTCTCCCTGAATTTGGAAAAATTCCGCCGGTAGGGGGCTCTGTAATAGCGATTTTTGTGCATTTTGAATATTGTACCATCGGAAAGTGTATGAAGTTACGCATAGAATTGAACCAAATTTTTTGCGTATGTTTTTAGCTATGGCAAGAAGGTCCTCCCTGAATTTGGAAAAAATCTGCCGGTTAAAGGCGCTGTAATAGCAATTTTTGTGCATTTTGAATATTCTACCATCGAAACGTGTATGAAGTTATGCATAGAGTCCAACCAAATTTTTTGTGTATGTTTTTGGCCATGGCAAGAAGGTCCTCCCTGAAATTGGAAAAATTCCGCCGGAAGGGGACGCTGAAATAGCTTTTTTTGTCCCATTTTCAATATTGTACCATCGAAAAGTGTATGAAGTTAACCATAATTCTCATAAAAATACTAATAACTCTAATTAAAATGAAATATTGACATAAGATAGAAGAAAGTTTTGGGATTGGCACATCCAACTAGTTTCAGTTAAAATTGTGAAAGAAGTAAAATTGATATTAACTACTTACCTAACATACAGGGTTTACCTAATTAAAATTAATCAACTTAGAGCTGTCTGTAATAGAAATCATTCATCAGAAAAGTATGAAATTTTAAATGTATGATACTGTTTTGAATGTACTATTTAAACGTTATCTAAAAATATATATATTTCATTTGCATTAACGTGGATTTGTGATTCTTAACCGAATCAGTATAGCTTAATATAATTTTATACTTACCTTATTGATGTTAATTTAATTCTGAACTCTGAAGGAGAGAATATTACTTTACTTTCTATCTCTCTCTCTCTCTCTCTCTCTCTCTCTATATATATATATATATATATATATATATATATATATATATATACTAGCAGGCTATGCCCGCTGCGCTGGTCAATATTTCCAAATGAACTTTGGATTAAACTAAATGGTGAATTTGAACTTGTATTTTAAACAATATGGATCTTCAGCTTGACCTTGCTCATTACTGAAAACGATGCGAACGCCATTGCGATATAATGTTATCTTAAGCGTTGGACAAAATTTAGCAATTAAGAAGTAATTGTTTTAGTTGATTATAAACAGCGCACTTATGGTCGGGTAATGAGACCGCTATGACAACAGGAATTAATACCTCTGTAACTAATCAACATATAATGAAATCGTATATACTAATACCATTCCTAAAAGTCATGCAACAGGGCCACTTTGAAAAGGCTAAACTTTCATAATCAGGTTCACTTAATTTTTTGAACTTTTACTGTTGCTCTATAATTAAATACCCTTGAACAATATGTATACACTAAAACCTTTCCAAAATTATTACCTAACTAATTGTGGTATATCCTACGAAAGTATTATAAACAATCGGAATGAAATACAAATTTCCGTTGTAAATATATAGTAGATGATGATGATGCGATTTTGTGTAATAGATATCATAGTAAAGTTTTCGCTTCAAACAAAAACGATGCTTTCAGCATTAAAGCTAATACACAAATATGTGAAGTATCCGATTACGGAAGGTTAACTTGAATTCTCATGAGCAACTACTCAAAGAAAAGTGAATATGTGGCTTTTGTGATACTTTTATGTCAGCCGGGCGCAGGTAATAAATAAATAAAGATTGTTTTCATAGCATATTCTTATTTTATTATTTTCATTTAAAACACAAACCTTTCACTCATTTAATTTAAAATGCATGCCTTATACTAATTTCATTTAAAAAACTGAAAAGATAAACAATAACAGGAAATAATGCCATAATTAAAAGCAAAAAAATATTTTTAATTTGCATACGCAAAATGTAACTACTGCTACTGGGAATTTTAAAAATGCTATCAGCGAGATGTGCGCACGGTTGTTATAAATGTACTCATTTTTTTCTTCTTATCGAGGAGCAATTTATAAATCGCACAATATTATTCCAATTCCAATTTCTTTCATTGAGGAACCTATGACCGGAAAAAATGGAAAAAGACTCTTGTAGATTCTTCGGATGACGGCATCTGACGCCATAAACCGAGTTTATATATATGAAAATAATTTTTAAGTCGTTACAAACATTGCTTTCATACTTAAATATTTTCATTGGTACTACTTGTTATCCGTCGACAATTTCGCCAAATTATATAGATCGCCAAACCATTCGCCAAATTATATAAATTGACATAATCTTTATTTTAAATAACGAAATAACAAATAAATTAGTATAACATTAATAAAAATACAAATAAAACGTCGAAATTAAAATCACTTGATGACGTAAACACGTGTAGTTTGTTTAAATTCAAGTGAATTTGATATTTACGATCAACCATTATTGGCATTTAATCTTACAGTTTGACGATAGATTTTTGGTCGACGGAATATCTAAGTAGTACCTTTTCCATTTTTGTTTTATAACGCTAAATTCTCAGTAATTTTTTCCCTTTTATTTTACATAAAATCACTATTTTTTTAAAATTGCTTGCATTTTTATTTCAAACTCATAGAGCCGTTTTTATTTTTTAGCCAAAAAGGTTGATTTGAATTTTTTCCGTTGCTAGAGTAACGGATGTAATGATAGATATTTTGAGGTTTAGATGCCAAAGACACCGCCAAATTAGAAAAATATGAAATGTGTCATGAACTGTTGGACTTATAAAAATTTATTTGGTAGCATTCGATTCAGCATACAAAACTACATTAACATATGCTATCATTTGACGCATAATTTTGATATTCGATTTTTTCCCCTCCCCGTGCAAAAACCATTAGGGGTGACACTTTAGAAAATCCTTTCTTAGCAGAAGTTTATGTCATAAGAAGTATTTTTACCACGATTTTCAAGATTTTAGGTTCAGTAGTTTGCGCTGTGCGTTAATTAGTCCCCTAATCCAGAGTTTATTTTATATACTATATTAGATATGCGATTTTGCGGTGAATCGGTGATCGAAAATTAGTCCAATATCATTTCAAATATTACATAACAGAGGAGAAAGTACGAAGAAAGACGAAGAAGAAATGACGAATTACAAAAGACTTGTATTTTTTTTTTTCAAAATGTTGAATTTTTCCATAGTAATAACGTATTAAAACATAAATTTCCTTAAATCTTTATTTTCTAGATTTCGAATCTGTGAATTATCCTATAAATGAAATTGCCGATATGACTTGAGAAAATAGATAATATTTGCTTAAATAAAATGTGTAATATTCGTTGATCTGAGTTCGAGTTTATAAATATCACATGCTTTCGGAATTACGGCGAAAAACATTTTAAAAAGCATGAAATTATTTTACAATATATATGTGTGGCAGAAATTCACACTGAAATTTAAGTATTCGATTCCATTTTTAAAATATTAACTGATATCTATATAAGTTACAATTGAATATGAAAATGTACTCAAAAAATGATCTCTTTCACCTAAAAAAACACCATTTGTGAGAACATCCTCAAGCTAATGTCACGCTTATGCATTTTTGGCTTAAAACCACATTGTTTGGCGACAAAAGAAAAATAAAAAATTGTAAAGAAACAAATAGTAATTACACATGTGACTCACAATTACATCTGCTTGTTTCTTCTATAAGTCACGTGATGGGACAATTAGATATAAAAAAAAAAAGAAAAGAACAGAACAGAACAGAAAGAAAATGTCGTTAAAATTTCATCTAATCAAATTTTCAGATTCGTTTCCATATCTAACGCAAGCGATAAAGAGCCAAATATTGCGTATCAAGTGTAATATTTCTTATTAAATTAATTTTTAAGCATTCAAATATTTCTTTCAGGTTTTGATTAAATGTTTCCGTTTTTTAATATTATCACTCATTAAAACGGATTTTCTTCTTCTTTTTTTCTTTTTTTTTTTTTCATTTTAATAAAATTAGTAACAGTTTTTCTTTTATTTTTCGAGGTTTAATAGCCGTTTCAATTTTTTTTTTTTATCAACGATGAATTTCGCCAAGAAATAAAATGGTAACCTTATCGCCCAAAATAACAGAATTTTCCGTCATAATTCTAAAACTAATATAGGTAGAATGATGTGTTATAGCTTAAAACCTTCCCTGAAACAATACTTATCTAACGGTATAGGTTCCGTAAAAATCCATGCAGTAGAACTCGAAATCTAGGCGTTCGGAACGAAATTTCCGTTTGGATTTTATATATATAATAGATAATAGAATAGATAATAGATTTTATATATATATATAATAGAATAGATAATGGATTATGTGTTATGAACTATCTCACAGTTTAAAACAGATCGCATTGTTAGATTTTCTAATTTTAACAATATCGCCTTATGTTAGTTCCACATTCCACCACCAGGGAGCGCACTCTATTCTTAACGAAAGCGTATCTGAACGAAACTCCTTCATGCAACCTTTCCGTAGATACATGAATCGGGAGGGTGGCGGTCTTAACCAATAATTTAAGATAATTGCTGAAAATTACTACGAAAATTATTTTAAAGGGGCCCTACGCGCGCCCCTAACAGAGTTAGGGGAAATCGGAAGACGGCAAAATAATCGCGTGGAAAAGTTTTCTTGGGTGCTTTGGAGCTACTTTTGGCGCGAGATCTAAGCTCTACGACCAATAGGAGACCAGATATTTAAGGAAATATGAAGTAACAAAGTCCAAAATAACAGAATTTTCCGTAATAATTCTATAACTTATCTAGGTAGAATGATCTGTTATAGCTTAAAACCTTCCCTGGAACGATACCTATCTAACGGTATAAGTTACGTAAAAATCCATGCGGTAGAACTCGAAATCTCAGCGTTCGGAACGAAATTTCCGTTTGGATTTTATATATATAATAGATAGATATATATATACATGTGTGTCAGTGTGTGTGTGTGTGTATATATATATATAATTATAGGGGGCTCTGCCCCCTGCAAGCTACGATCGCCAAACCCCGTTCAGACACCGCAGAATCTAAAATCACGCTAATTGGATCGGTTTTTAAAAGATTAAAGAAGATTGAATTTAAAAAAAACATATCGCGATCTCCCAGTAGACGGGTTTCCATTCACTTCCCTTTGATTGCGAAAATGTAAGGCCAAATCAGTTGCTGTTAAGACATCCAATGGTTGTTTTCGTGTTTGATTAAAGGAGATCAGTTAAACATTTGAAAAGAAGCTAAAATAAAATGAATTAAGTAAGCAGAGTCTTTGCCGAACGGTACGTTTTAACAGGGTTATAAAACGATTGACATAATACAATTTACTACAATAACTACAATTTACTGCTTTAACCCCTTCAAGGGCGGTAGTTCATTTTTGGACAACTTAATTTTAATTCTTAAATGCGAAACTGGCACCAGAATATTGGAATGAAAAATTTAGTTTTATTAAGTAAGTGAACAAAAGCATTTTCGTATTTCGAAATTTGTTTGTAAATTCCGGTGCCATTCACTGATTGCAACATTTTACGAATTGAAGTACCTTGCCCCTAAAAGGGTTAAACGCATATTAATGTATTTATTATTTTAAAGTTTCCTTTCTATTTTAATATTCATGTGTAAATACATTTTTCTAGACATAATTTTCAATATTTTCCTGCTTTTAACTCGTACTCATTTAATAGTAATTTTAAAGTTTTTTTTTCTGATTTTAATAGGCATGTGTAAGTAACACTAGATTAATATTAACACAATTATTCTAATTGGTAAACAAATCAAATCACACGTATCCAGCGATTTCTGGAGTTCCATTACCTGTGATTTATTCTGTTGAGCTGAACCAGATTTCAGACCAGATGACCAGTTTCAGACGAGTTCAGACCGTAATCATCAAGGTTAGTTGGGTGAAAAAGTTCGACCAGAATCGTCCGGGATAGCTCAGATGGCAGAGCACTGGCGGCTTCAGCCAGGAGGTCCCGGGTTCGAATCCTGGCTCGGACATTTTTCGCCCAGTTGGAAATTTACATCTATGTGTAAGTAAATTTGTAATCGTTAGATATATTATTCTTTGCACTGTTTTTAGAATTGAAAACAATCTCTATTATAATAGACTAAGTCATGCGACTATCATCAACAGTTCATTCGCTTTTCATAAGAAAGGTTTCCATTTTGATTAAAGAATTTAAGTTATTTTTTCGAAAAAAACTACATAAAAGTTACCATGATTGCAAAGAATTCTTGGTACTTTTATGTTAGATGGGTTCAAATCTCGCCAATAGCTTTTTTTGGTATTTTTCCGTTATACGGACACCATGCCAAAATGTATGCTAATGCGCCAATTATTCCAACCCTGATCGCGAAAAGGATTTTTATAGTAAAACATGCGAAACATCGTGATTTGCTATTATTTGCTATACTTTACTGTATAACAGTTATTTGTTCAGTTATTTTAAGTATATATTTGTGATTTAGTAAAATAGTTCATAAAAGTCTGTAGTTTCCAAATGTTATATTTTTAAAGACTCACTTTACTATCGACAGTGTTGTTTCTTTTATTTTTCAAATGTTTCAATTCACATGATTTTCATTTTGCGCCAACTATTACGCTTGGCGATAATGGTGTCCGTAAATGGAAAGTACCCTTTTTTTTTAAACTCGTAAGTTAGCATTTTTTTTATTTTTTGAGTGGTAAATTAAAACGGTACTACTTAGTTATCCCATTGACCAAAAATAAATCGCCAGACAATAAGATTAAACGACAATAATGGTTGATCGAAAATGTAACATTCACTTGACTGTAAGGAAGTTACACGTGTATACGCCATCAAGTGATTTTTATTTCGACGCTTTATTTGTATTTGAATTTTTATACTAATTTTTTTTTTCGTTATTAAAAAAAAATTACGTCAACTTGTATAATTTGGCGAATGGTTTGGCGATTTATAAAATTTGGCGATATTGGTCATTTGCTTTGAATTTGAAATTAAATGTTATGATTTGATGCTTAATATTTAACACAGATGTCATATAAGCACCGGGTTTCGCGTGATTTTTAGCGTTCCGTACTTAAAAAGTAAAAACGGAACCATTATAAGATCACTCCTGTGTCTGTCCGTCTGTCTGTCTGTGACAGCCATTTTACTCGTAAACTGTGGAACGTGGAAAGTTCAAATTCGGGGAAGTAATAAAGACCATTGACCCACATATTTTCAGATTAATAAACATTCATAAATATATTTAGTAAAAAAGTAGAAGGGCTAATTATGCTACTTGAAAAAAAAATCTTTTCTTTGTATATCATGTTGGGTATCCTGAGAAAGGTTTTGTAACGCTGAACTCAAAAATACATTCCTTTTAATTTTAGGTATTATATTTTCAAAGATATTGTTGAAAATGTAGCGCAAAAATATGTCCCCCCTCCCCATCTAATTCTGAATCTACTGAAACTAAAATTATGAAAAAATTAGAGGTAGTAGTTAATATAAACCTTGCCGGAAAATAATAACGATTACCCTAGGTCACATAGTTTTGAGTAATTATCATTTTTCTGTTATACACAAATTTCGATTTACGGGCATTCAGAAAAATTGTTGAGCATCGCTGAATATACCTATCGTTGCAGAAGAATAAAAGCATTGTTGATAATGATTTTCGAAAAAAATCATTGGTAATTAGCTGAGATATTAACCCTTAAAGGTACGGTCAGTTTGGACATACACAACGACAGGGGCGGCGTACTCTATGCCTAGTTAACAACTTTTAATGATATATTTGTGTAATGTGATGTCCAGTAATAGTATAAAAGCAATAAACGTCAAATTGTTAAAAACATACAAGTTTAAGGGGTCTCGGGACTCTAAAAAGTGGAAACAAATGAAAAAAAGATCATTTTCAACATTTAATGTCTTAAAATGTATATGATTTTAAAACACAATTTTAATTTGGATGAAAGACATAAGTATGTTCTTTCGTTTCATGTATTTAAAAAATTGCAAGATACAGAATTGGTATTTATATGGGGCTCGAAACTGTTAGACATTAGTCGAACAGAAAATTGGCATAACAGTTTACGCGCAGGATTACAAAATAAATATTGGAACTAGAATGAAAATTTTGGTGCTTACTTATACTTCAGATCGTAATAATTTCCCAGAACTTAAATAAATTTGTATTTAAAGCATTTTTATATTTTTAATGCAATGTTGCATTTAACTAATACAAAATTTTGAAAATTTCAACAGTGAAATCACGTAAAAAAATTTTTTTTGAACAATAAAAAGGAAATTTTTTGTTCAGTTTATACAGACTAACATGAAATATATGTTTTCAAAATTTCATGAAAAAATATTCCGAAGATTTTGAGGTACCCTGCACGTTATGCCCATAAAACGTCATTTGGAAAATAAAGACTTTAAAGTTTCGGAAACGCCGCTTCAGCTATTGAGCGGGTATAATTCTAAAAGCCAAAACTTCTGTTCTAATCGGAATTTCAAGGAAACAATTATGTCAAAATATTCAGAAAATATAGGAGTTTAACATCTAAAAAAATTAAAATTTCTTAAATTTTGAAGCTTTAAGAGTCCTGCGACCACTTAATCCTTTCCGGCACAGAGTAATTCTATTTATAAACTTATGAAATAATGAACTGACACCAGAATTTATAAACGAATTTATTAGAAAATGCGAACTTGCTTATTTTCATGTACATGATAAAAGGAATATTTTAATTAAATATTCTTGGTACCGTTTGTCTGTTTTGGAATTAAAATTAGGTGTCCGTTATTTAAGGGCATCGCCCTCGAAAGTTTTAATTAGAATGAATCGCATAAATACTCTGGGATTCGCAGTAGTTTGCATTGATTGTATCTCTCAATACGCTTCGAGTGACTTTAAAAGTTAATTAAACACCTATCTGGAAAAACGCGGCACTAACCAAGGAGGATTTGCAATTTTGAGACCTCAATTCGAAGCGCGCTTAGCACAATGCCAGATTTAAACTTTGAACAAAGATTTTGCTTTAGCTACACTGTAGAAATTAAAGTTATTACTACGCTTAATTTAGTTTCATGAAATGGTAATTGAAGTTTAACTATGCACTGCTTTTTTTGTCAGTACCGAATTAAGTTCATCATAAACAGATTAGGATAATATTAAAAAAAAGAGTTATACGAATAGTTATATTTGATATTATTTAGGTTCCATATCTCTTTGAACTTTCATGGTATACCCATTTATATTTTTCTAATATATACAGTTATACCCAACCCTATGTTGTATAGTTTTTTACAAAGTCTTAGTATTATTTTAGCAACTTTTTTTTTTTTTTTTTATAATACAATTACAAATTCATATATTTATTCTACGGAACCCTCTGAGCGCGTGTAATGCTCGCACTTGACCGTTTATTTTTACGACAATTTGCCGAAAACCTAGTTTTCGAATATCAGTTATATATGTATTTTAAAATTATTTTTCTATTATTTTTAAAATGAAATAACAATAAATAAAAAAATAATTAATAACTATAGAACAATATAATTATAACATTTTTTTCTTAAATAAAAAGAAAATAAATGTAAATAAAGATTTATTGATGAATAAGCAACAATAGCCGGGTTACCATGTTAGGCAAAATAACCCCATTGTGGCGCCAATTAGGTACGCCGGTGCGTATATGACATCTGAGCCTAATATTTTTCTTTTAGTTTCGTTTAAAAAAAAGAAAGAAGTGTAAGCCATTAATTTTAAATGTTCTTTTTTCTTAATGAAATGTTTGTTTTAAAAAAAATGATAACGAAATTTAAAAAAAGCATTGTTCTTAGCATAGATTTAAGGAAGGCCAAACTTGGTCACTAAATTAATTTAAAATTATAACCTTTCTTGAAATGCGAAAAAAAAGTATCTGTTATGTTTGAAATTTGTGTTGCCATCATTAGAAAAATGTATATAAAATGAGAAAAAAATTAATATTTCGAAAACTAATTCGAATTTAAAAATTCCAATACCAATTTCAAAATCTGCGGATCAATATTGATTTTTGGTGTTAATTTCATCGCAAAGTATTCCATATTTTATGAGAAATCGCCGTGAAACCTAATCAGTTGTTTAATCAGTCGATTTGTACTTCCGTTTCATAAATTCGTTTCATTAGGATTTTATATATATAGGGTATATATATATATATATATATATATATATATATATATATATATATATATATATATACTTCATCAATAAATATTGACAATATAGAGAATCAATAGCAAATCATACATATTTATAACAATTAACTATGAAATCTCAAAACAATGAAATTTAAACTATGCAGGCAAAAGATTGTCTGTTTCTCCTCTGTGGGTGGATAAACAGAACAAACTATAGTATCCCCTTCCTCACTGTTAATAACTTGTAAGTTTCAAAACACAAGTCTATCCTGCCTTCAAAAATAACACAAAAATTAAATTATTCAGGAAAATTTTAGACATTAAAGATGTAAATTTAAAAATTGTAACTTAAATTACATAAAAAAGTAAAGAAAAATAATAAAAATATAGTATAAAATGGTACAAAGTTATTTAAATATTAAGCATAATTATAGTTTAATGTGTATAAACGCAGAACAACGTGTATCCACCCATACTTACCAGAAAAACTTTTTTCTGCCGAATAAATAAACCCGAACATCTTTTCTAGCTTTCATGAGTTTTTTTTTTTTTTTTTTTTTTTTTTTTTTTTTTTTTTTTATAAGGGAATAATATAATACATAAATCCCGTATGTTATTGAAGAATCTCTCAATGTCAACAAAAAAGCACTCAATTTTGAAAAATAGTTGTTGTTGATATAAATTACTTTTTATCAAAGAAATGATTGAAGCAAAACAATTTTAGGTAACATTAGCTTAAGCAACCGTAATCCTGATCTTGCATAGTATTGCATGTCATTTTCTAAGCACCAAAAGATTAATTGTTTTTCAAAAAAAGCTGATCTATTGTACTTTTGGGAAAAGGCTTAAGAAATAGTTTTCTGGAGTAAATAATTCAAAAAATACATAGATAAAGATAAATCTAAATTTTCTTACCGGAAATTGTTAATGGATTTATTTCTATTTCGTTGGCAAAATACGTGGCTTATTAAATGAGGATTATAAGATTTACAGAAAAAAAATAAACAATCTAATGTAAGCTTACATAATTTAAATACGAAAACAATTTCTTACGTTAAATCGTAAAATTAACAGACTTGTGGTTAAAATTTGCGATAAACACTTGCTCTAGCAATACTATTGGGTCGATCGGAAAGTCGTTTCGTGTTGGGAAAATCAATTCGTACCGGAAAATTCTATCAATTAATTATTAGAAATTGATTGCGATATATAATGTCTAATTACCGGGCAAAATTTTCCTGTACGAATTGATTTTCCCAACACGACACCACTTTCCGATCGGCCCAATATATATATATATATATATATATATATATATATATTTTAATTCCCGTCAGTATGTGCGCGTGTGTATGATCTCCGCTCAGTCGGTTGTGTCTACTGAAATTAACTGCACGTAAAAGTGTGAAATTTTGGATACTGCTAGACAAAGAAGGTCCTGATGTACCTGAGGCTCATATTTTATTTATTGATAATTAGCCGATAAGCTACTGTAAAACTCGTCGAAAACGCACTATTTTTTTTTTCTGAAAATTGAAAACTCACTTGACAGCGCACATTATTATAAAGAATATCTGCTTCTAAAAAAAATAAATTAATAAAAATGTCATACAAATATACTTAAGAGTCTTGTGCTTACACTAAACTTAAAGAGACATTTATATGTAACATTTTATCTTTTAAAAAGAAAACTGTATATGGCTTATATAAAATTTTCAAAATTTTAGCAGTATAATAGCAAGAAAAATATTTTTTCTACAAAACAATATCAAAATTTAGATTCAGTTTATAGTGTCTACACTGTGTATCCTGAAAATTTCATAAAAGAACATTAATTTTTTATGTAACCTGTGTGTGATGCCTCAAAATACATCTTTGAAAATATTCCATATATAACAAGTTTTATGAGTGCCACTCATTTGTTTTAATGTCTTTAGAAATGATTAAGTTTTAATATATAGGGTAACTTAGAGAAAATGCCGTGTTGTACAAGATGACGTGTCACGTGGTTTTCATATACCCAGACGTTGTTGAGAATCGCCACTCAGTTGTAAGGAAGAGGGTTTTCTAATGATACTTTAATTTCAGACTGCGTTCTTTTAAGAAAATGTTAAGTAGTGCGTTTTTATTGTTATTTTGTCTTAACACGTATAGTAAGTGTCCAAAAACTTTTACGTGACTTTTTTATTTACCTGTATAAGTCATAGTTTAAATACCCGAAAAATAAATATGGTGTTTTTGTTAGAGTACTGGTACCTGGCCTTTCTGCAAAGCGTAAGTGGTAGCCGGTTTCAGCTTCGTTACGTCATTGTGGGAACCGGCGTCTTGCCCAAATACGTTGGGGAAAGTCGACGAAAATTTTTTGCGATAAAATGTGAGTTATTTTCCGCTGCGTTAAGATGCCGGCTATTTTTCTTCGCGTTCATATGCCTGGTTTTCCTTCATTGCTTAAAATTATACTTTGGGGTATTAACTAAGGTATCAACGATTTTAATCTGATTATTTAAATCAGTGATTAAATCGGGATTTTAATCAACTGATTTAAAAAAAAAATCATTGATTACAATCAGAAATTAATTTGATCTGCTTTAAAAAGTTTACGGGAGATTAAATCGTAACTAAACGGATAGAGACGATCTCCTGTAAACGTGTTTCCATTTATTTCCCTTTGAGGGATTTTAAGACCAAACAAACTGCTGTCGATACAGCTAACGACTGTTACTGTAATCGAATAAATAGGATCGATTCAAAATTTGCTTGTATATAAGTCAACACTTTTATAAAGACGCTATAGAAATTTATTTTAAATAACACATTTTAAATGTACAATTTTAAATAATACGGTAATTTTTACAAAAATAATGTTTCCCATTTTAATATTCACATAAATATAAAGTTTAAGGACTATAAAAGCCAAACTAAAGCAATGTGAAGATAGTAACTGCAAATTTCAAACGTCTCATGCCTTTCTAAAAAGGAAATAGTTAAGATGTCAAAAACTAGAAAAAAATAAAATCAACAGATAATGGTGATATGGATGACAATGGTATTTAAAATCCTAGCCAAGGACTTTTTTAAAGTGAATGACAATGACTGTTCAGAGTGTCTAGCAGAGGGCATTAAATCCTCCTAAATATATGAATGTACCAAGTGCATTCAGTGACACTGTTGGTTGCCTCAAAGTTCCAAAAACAAATGTGCAGCTTGCTACAGATCTGATATATTGTTGAAAAGAACAAAGGGGGATATCAAAAACATTTTAAGAAAATCTGGACTCGAAGGCAATTTATCAAAGTGGTTTTACCGTATTTAAAATTGTTATAATTTTGAAAAACAAGCATACACAATAGCCACAATTCTTTTAAATGTGAAGTAGAACATAACCTTTGTTTTAACTATTAGTTTGTTTATTATTCGATAGCCAGCGTTTTCTACATTCATATTTTTCTAATTTACTAATATTAAGCAAATTAATAACTTTAGTATGTCTACAATATTAAAGTTACTTTTATTCGTAAAATTATGTTTTACGCAGCATCATAAAAATTATTTTTTACATTAAAACTCCCATCTCACCTCTAGATAGTTGGCCATCTTAGCCATACCTTGGCGTAAGTTGTCGAAATGCAAGTGTTTACAAAAACAAATATTTCGATACATTCTATAATATCTACAAAATGAAATAAGATTTTAAATCATACAAAAATGTAGCAAGAAATCAATCAACAACAAATTAAAAAAAAACTGGTTAATTTTAAAATAATTAAGTCAAAAAGTACGGTATCATCATCCAACCTGCTCTATACATTTTCAAAAATTTAATTTTTTGAAGGTTTAACCATTTAGGCGATACTGTGTAAATTGTTGGTTGCATATAACATTTTCATTTAGTTGTACATTGTAAAAACAATACGACCAGTTTTCCTGTAGGAATTGGAAAAATAGTTACCATTATAGTAACGGAAAACTTTCCGACCCAGCTCGGAATAAAATCCGCAAAATACCGTTTCATTGACTATTTCCTTTTTTTTACGGATTTTATTCCGAGTTGGGTCGGACAATTTTCCGATACAATAAGGGCAACTATTTTTCCGATTCCTACAGGAAAACTGGTCGGTACTTTTTTACAGTGTATAGTATTATTTTAAATTAGTAAAATCATAGAATAACTTCTTGTACTAAAGATGCTGGACAGATCTGAGCTCATTAAAACACACCACCTAGCTAATGTAATTCTAACCCAGGCTTATAGAGAGGTACCGGGGGGAAAAGGTCCCTGAAAGGTAAATTAATTAATTTGTAATGCACTATAAGAAAAATACTGCCAGTTGAATCGGAAAAATAGTTGCCCTTATCGTACCGGAACAATTTCCGACCCAGCTCGGAATAAAATCCGTAAAAATAAGGAAATAGTCAGTAAAACGGTATTTTGCGGATTTTATTCCGAGCTGGGTTGGAAATTATTCAGGTACAATAAGGGCAACTATTTTTCCGATTCCTAGCGGAAAACTGGCATTGTTTTTTTTACAGTGTGGGGAGTAAAAGAACGAAAAGGAAGGGGAGACTCAACACCCCATTACCTAGAGTAAATTAAGGTTAGCAAGTCCTAATCACTCTTTACCAAACATTCATAGTATTAATAAAAACTAATGTAATTAAATACAGAATAACACTGTGACCATTAAGGATCTCGGCTAAACTTCTGAGATAAAGGAATTCCTCATTTATCCCAAGTAAGGCGGGAGGCAACTGCCTCAACCCCAAATGCATTGTGTGATTTTTCGAAGATGAAGTTGGCTTCTAGACCACGCATCCCCATATGCATTCCCGGTCGAGAAATGACAGTCCAAATAAATTAAGAATATAAACTTTATCATTAAAAATCCTTACTAATCAACCAAACATTACTTGAAATAAAACTAATAGCATTAATAAATAAATACGACACATGGTTGTAAAGCAAATACGCAAAATAAACAAACTAACATATTTATTAACAGCATTATTTACAATTTAAGAATGTGTGTCATACGACACACTCGCACAAAAGCGAGAGAAAAAAGAACACTTTGCTTTACTTATGAAAATACAATTTGAATTACTATGCAAAATATTTTAAATGACACTTGCCTGTAATTGAGCATACACTACCCTATTTACACCAATTATATATATATTATAATTACATTAGGAACAAAATATAGAAAAATGGCAAATACCTTCAGACATTTCCTTTGGCAGAGGAAGGAACAATCCATAGCATTACAGAAAGGGCACTTGAACAAAAGGTCCATATATTATCACATCATTTTGCGTACATACTAATGTACATATACTCGGTGCTATTTCGCGACACTATTTCTCAAACTACCTTAGCTCTAGATCAAGCTAATAATATGGTCAAAACTATTAAACTAGCCGATCCGATCGACGAACCTTGGACACACATCTGTCCAGGCTGGCAGAAGAGATATTATTGCGGTCGGCTAAAAGCTCGACCATTTCAGAAACGCTTAAGTGGGGAGGCAACACTACTACTCCGAACATTTACGATCGAAAATCTCATCTCAACTACTCTTACTACTCATAATAATTAGTCATACTGCTACTACTCATTTTTTCTTAATACTACTCGGTTAGGATGCTTACTACATTTATTAAAATTCTTCAGGATAATTAGGGGTAGGGGATGACCGTGGAGCCTTGTCCTACCAGAGTCCTGTCCCTTGAGACTCGCGCCCCCTCGTCTTCGGCTTATTCGCCAAGACTTTCTTAGAGGGTTGGGTGCTCTCTCACTAAGTCTTCTCCTTACTACTGGTCGCCCCCCTAATAGCTATACTCACGTGATCGTGATGCGTGGGCCACTTTATTACATACAATAAATTCAGGCATAAATTGAAGCTTGACATAAACTGTCAAGTCATTGTTCCCTGCTTGCTACACTGGCGACAATCGTAACGCCCTAAAGATATCTGATCCTGATAACTGAACCACCTGGCTGTCTTGATTTTGAAAATAAGATTGTATTTGAACTATCTTATTTCAAATATATTTAACTACATACACATATATAAAATATAATAACACTAATAATAATACATTTAATCACTCAATTTTGGAAAACATAGAATAACAATAATAGCAATTACAGTATGTAGTCTGTAAAATCGAGAGTGAAGTCTATATGACACACCTTGTATCTGCGAGACACGATTAGTGTCCAGCAATAGAGTACCATTTACTGTTTGATTTGTAAAAATACACAAAAAAATTGAGATACATTATATTTAGTAACGTACAAACTTTGAATATTTCTTCACACATTTTTAATGCGTTTAAAGTGGGAGAAAAATATACTTATCAATATTTTGTTTTTAAAAATAAATTACACTTTTCGTGTAATATGAACCAGTTGGATAATGTGGAATACTATTGTGGAATGCAAGAAATACTAACATTACAAGAAAAAGCAAGATTTACAAGAATAACCAAGGTTATTTAATGAGTAAACAGTAGTACAACATCTGCAAACCTTTAGACTGCATGTTAAATTGATTTAATTTTTACAACATTGCAAATGCTGTCTGTTATTTTGTTTCCACTATATTTCACTTACGACAACATGCATACAGAAAATATTTCATCGACTCCTTCCTTCGTCAATCTTCTGAATATTTTCCATTGCAAAAAAGGCACACGGCATCTTCCTCATCTAGTATATAATCAAGGAATAAAGCCCATCTCAGATGATACGCCAGAGTAGATCGATTATTCATCTTCACTACATTCGTGTTGATTCAAATATACAGCTGATATTCAATATTACCCAACACACCATCTCCAAACTCGTCAACAAGTTATAATGGAGTTATACTGACTAAAACAACAACAAATATAACTCTTTAACTTAATACTAAATTTGGTTAGCATCGCGGACGAAAACATCATATAATCAATTCGAATTTTACAAAACTTACATGCAAAAAACTGCAACAATTGAGAATAAGATTTTATTTCATCGCATCATTCAGACAAGAGGCATCCAATCAGAACTCATCGCAGTGCATCATGAGAGTACTAGAAAGTCATTTGGCAGTTTTACGCTTAGCTTCAGCACCGAGCGTGACAGATATTGAAGTATTTCACATTGCCCGACCATTTCATAATATACGATTTGTATCATGCTACTAATAGAAATATATAGATATATTTATAATTTATCTGTATTTTCTTACTATATACATAAAAAATGTTTTTCACCTAACATCATGTTTTACGCATGATTTTGTTTTCCTTCTTTTCAACAAGTGTACAATTTCATTTTTATTTTTAAATATCGCAATCTCCATTTATAACCACCTAACAGTTCTAAACATTTAACAAAAGTCACCTTACCATATTTACATACGCTTAATTCACATCTTATTTTTTTTAGAAAAAAGTGCATTTTTCTGGAAGCACGATATTTTTGTTTTACATAGCATATCATAGCAATTAAATTTGCCCTTTCTCCTTTTTTTCTTAAGTTTTCTTTCCCCATTTTCCTCTCTTTTTCGTGATTAATTTTTAAGTTAAAACTTGCTGAAACAGCTGTTGAAAGGAAAAACTACAGAATACGTTAATTCATTTACGGAACTTAAGGGTGTGAAAAATCCGGTATTTAATAGCTTGTAAAAATTTAATTGCCGGATAAATTTTTAATAGTTTTGAGTTAGCCAAATAAGATGCATTAAAGGTCAATTTATTTCCGAAAATTCTTTGCTGTTAAGGATATAATATTTATTCTTGCAATATGTACATAATACTATATCGTTCTCATTATTTTATTCAAATATGCCATAGTAAAAATATGCAAATTCCTTATTATTTTATCGAACTACAGGTTTAATCTAATGAAATTATCATAAAGCCAAAAGCTGCTGTAAGTAGACAATTTTTTGCGATTTTGTATGAACCCGTGGCATGCGGTTAATAGGAAAGTATAACTTTTAATGAATTTCAAAATTTTATTTGAATTCATTATTGGAAAAAAAATTGTTTTTTTTGTATTGTTAGTGGGTAACGTAAAAAATATATTAAATGTAAAATAAACATTAGCAATTTAAAATAAAAATGGGCTTTTCAGCTATGTTCTGTAATCCAGGTTCCCGGGTTTGATCTAATCTATCTATACTAATATTATAAAGAGTTAAAAATTGTTTCTTTGTAGGAGGTAAGCTCTGGAACTACCGCACCGATTCAAAAGTAATGGTATCAAAATGATGGTGTTAGTCCAACTTAGAACATAGGCTAGATCTTATGTCTGTGCCACTGGCCAAAAGGGTGTGCAGGAGCAAAAAACTTTCTAAAAATGCAATTTTTGTGTTACTGAAGGGCCTAGAAACATGAAATTTGGAATGTTAGTTACTTATAAGATACTAATGATCTCTAAGGATATCGAAATTAAAAAGGGGGGAAAATGCGCGAAAAGCGTTCTAAAAAACGTTCTAAATGGCGATTTTTACGCAATCTCAAGAAGTACCAAACCAATTTCAAAAATAATGGTGTCAAAATGTTTGTGGCAACCCTTGCTCCAACACAGCCTACATTTTATGTCGTTGACACTACCCCTAAAGGGGGTGCAGGAACAAAAAAAAAAAACGTTCGAAATTGCGATATTTGTGTTACTGAAGGGCCCAGATACAAGGAATTTGGCATGGTAGTCACTTATAAGATATAAATTATCTCTAAGAACATTTCTTAAAAAATTCGAAATTTAAAAGGGGTGAACATGTGCAAAAGGGCGTTCTAAAAAACGTTCTAAATGGCGATTTTTACGCAATCTCAAGTAGTACCAAACCGATTTCAAAAATAATGGTGTCAAAATGATGGTGATAACCCTTGCTTCACCATAGGCTACATTTTATGTCAGTGTCACTACCGCTAAATGGGGTTCAGGAGCAAAAAAACTTTCGAAATTGCGATTTTTGTGTTACTGAAAGGACCAGATACATGGAATTTGGCATGGTAGTTACTTATTTTATATGAATGACCTTTAAGAACTTCGAAAATTTAAAAGGGGAGAAAATGCGCAAAAAACCTTCTGAAAAATGTTCTAAATAGCAATTTTTACGCAATTTCCAGAAATACCAAACCGATTTAAAAAATAATGGTGACAAAATGATGGTGACAACACTTGCTCCAAAATAGGCTACATTTTATGTCGGATCCACTACCCCTAAAGGGGGGTGCAGGAGCAAAAAAAGTTCGAAATTGTGATTTATGGTGTTACTGAAGGACCCAGTTACATGGGATTCGGCATGGTAATTACTTATTAGATATAAATGATCTCTAAGAACATTTCTTATGAATTTCGAAATTTAAAAAGGGTGAAAATGTTCAAAAAGCGTTCTAAAAAACGTTCTAAATGACAATTTTTACGCAATCTTAAGAAGTACCAAACCGATTTAAAAAATAACGGTGTCAAAATGATGGTGACAGCACTTGCTTCAACATAGGCTACATTTTATGTCGGTGCCATTACCCCTAAAGGGGATGCAGGAGCAAAAAAACGTTCGAAACGTACGAAACGTTTGTGTTACTAAAGGGCCTAGAAACATAAAATTTGGAATGTTAGTTACTTATAAGATACTAATGATCTCTAAGAACATTTCTTAAAAAATTCGAAATTTAAAAGGGGTGAAAATGCGCGAAAAGAGTTCTAAAAAACGTTCTAAATGGCGATTTCTACGCAATCTCAGAAAGTACCCAACCGATTTCAAAAGAATGATTGGAAATTGATGATGACAGCCTTTGCTCCAATATAGGATCTACTTCATGTCGTCGTCACTACCATCTTGCGGTTGCATTTTAAAAAACGTTCTAAATTGTGATTTTTGCTATACTGAAGGGGCTAGCAACTTGAAATTTGGCATGGTAATTATGAGATGTAAATGCTCTCTGAGAAGATTTCCTTAAAATTTTGAAATTTAAATGGGTTAAAAATAAACGAATAATTTCCCTGAACTTAAATGAATTTGTATTTAAAGCATTTTTATATTTTTAATGCAATGTTGCATTTAGCTAATACAAAATCTTGAAAATTTTAACAGTAAAACCACCTAAAAAATATTTTTTTGAACAATAAAAAGGAAATTGTAGGTTCAGTTTATACAGACTAACATGAAATATATGTTTTGAAAATTTCATGAAAAAATATACAGAAGTTTTTGAGGTTTCCTTCGCGTTATGCCTAAGAAACGCCATTTAGAAAATAATGACTTTAAAGTTTCGGAAACGCTGCTCCAGCTATTGAGCGGGTATAATTCTAAAAGCCAAAACTTCTGTTCTAATGAGAATTTCAAGGAAACAGTTATATCAAAATATTCAGAAAAGATAGGAGTTTAACATCTAAAAAAAAATTAAAATTTCTTAAATTTTGAAGCTTTAAGAGTCCTGCGACTACTTAATCCTTTCCGGCACGGAGTAATTCTATTTATAAACTTATGAAATAACGCATTGACACCAGAATTCATAAACGAATTTATTAGAAAATGCGAACTTGCTTATTTTCACGTACATAATAAAAGGAAAATTTTAATTAAATATTCTTGGTGCCGCTTGTCTGCTTTGGAATTAAAATTAGGTGTCCGTTTTTAAGGGCATCGCCCTCGAAAGATTTAATTAGAATGAATCGCATAAATACTGTGGGATTCGCGATAGTTTGCATTGATTGTATCTCACAATATGCCTAGAGTGACTTTAAAAGTCAATTAAACACCTATCTGGAAAAACGCGGCACTAACCAAGGAGGATTTGCAATTTTGAGACCTCAATTCGAAGCGCGCTTAGCACAATGCCAGATTTAAACTTTGAACAAAGATTTTGCTTTAGCTACACTGTAGAAATTAAAGTTATTACTACGCTTAATTTAGTTTCATGAAATGGTAATTGAAGTTTAACTATGCACTGTTTTTATTGTCAGTACCGAATTAAGTTCATCATAAACGGATTAGGATAATATTAAAAAAAGAGTTATACGAATGGCTATATTTGATATTATTTAGGTTCCATATCTCTTTGAACTTTCACGGATACCCATTTACCCTTTTCTAATATATACAGTTATACCCAACCCTATGTTGTATAATTTTTTACAAAGTCTTGGTATTCTTTTATCAACTTTTTTTCTTTTTTTTTATTTTGTTTATAATACAATTACAAATTCATATATTTATTCTACGAAACCCTCTGTACGCGAGTAATGCTCGCACTTGACCGTTTGTTTGTGTTAAAGACGGGGTCTAATAGTTTACTTTTGGAATGGTAATTACTTCAAAGATGCAAATGCTTTCTAAGAATTGTCGATAGAAAATTCCAAGTTTAAAAGGATGAAGTAAGCAAAAAGCGTTCTATAAGCGTTCTAAATTACGATTTTTATGCAATCGTATGCAATACGAAACCGATTTCAAACACAGTGGTTGGCTCACACAAAATTGAGGGTGATAGAACCTGCTCAAACATAAGCTATATTTTATGTCGGTTCCACAACCCCTAGAGGTGTTAATAGAGAAAAAATACTCTCTAAATTGCGATTTCTGCTGTACATTTTAGGCCAACTTCCCCTACAATTAAAATTCTCTAAACTAAAATTGATAAACTTAAAGGTGAAAATTTGGATTTCAGTGTCGTGCACTTCAAAGCAGTGCTGTAGAATCGGAGTAGGACCCATTTTGGAGCAAAATAGTCGGAGTCGCTAAAAAACAAGCCGACTCCAACTCCGACTCCAGATTTTTTTGTTAGACATTATAAAGTTAGATTAAGCTAATAATACGCAATTTTAAATCTATAAAATGAATTATTATTGTTACTTATGGACTATACCAGGCTACTCAAGTTAAAGATGACAGGTTTACTGCGATGTACAAAGTAGATACAGGGAAAGGCACAGGGTCAATGTACAGAATAGATGAAAACTGTTTTATTTCATAACTGTAGTAGATATTTCACATTTAGTATATAAGTATTTCCCTCGTATTTTGGGAGGTTTCGGATAGAACTCGGGGTATAAAGGTCTGGAAGGACCGAAGACCTGTAAAATGAAGGCAATTTTTCAAACAGGCCGTGCAAGTAGAATTAAGACAATTTATGTTAATGGGTTGGATCAGACTGATAAAAAAATTGAGCAGGCTGACAAAGCCAATATAACAAATTTGAAAGAATCAAATTACGCCGATAAAATAGGAGCAATTTACAATAGGCATGATTGGAATGGGAATAAATATTAAAGCACAACGGAACGTTTTAGGGGACGGTCCTTAAAATTTCGGTTCATGCAGATCTCTTACCGGAGATAATGTGAAAATTATAAATCTGTGCTATTTTTGTAGGTAAAAAACGGAGAACTAGATATAGCACTGCAAAGGGAGCCTTTTTCCGCTCGCCCCCCCCCCCCCTCCTACTCAAAGATTTCCTGTCCATATGAACAAAAGTCAAAATTCTAAAATACACTTCCTTTATTTATTTATTTTTGTGCGCAGGGGTATAAATAAGATGAAATTGTATTATTTATTTATTTATTTAATTTTTTTTTAATCGGCGGTACCCAAAATAACTATAAAATAGTGAAATTTCCTTATCTTTCACCTTTTGAATTTCGGATTTTTCAGGACTGCAATACCCGAAATAAAGCCAAATTGTAAACTTAATCAAAAAAGAAAATGCATTTTTTTTTTTATCATTTCGTTAGAATCCATAGGATACGAATTATTTTCAAAGTAATAAAATTTTCATCTTTATCTTTCCTCCTTTCCATATAAATTTTTCGAGTCTGCAGGAGCAAAATAACAACTAATTTGTAGCTATTTCACTTTATATTCTCAGTCCGCAGATCCAAAATAGTAAAATTTCCATTTTCGGTTCTTTAAACTTCGATTTCTCGAGCTTGCGGGCGCGAAATTGTGAAATTAATAAAGCGGAAAATATAATATTTTTCTGTTTTATTTTTGGAGCACTAAAAAGATAATGAATGCCGAAATAGTGAGGTTTTAGCTTTATTTTTTTTTTTTAGATTCCATCATTATTTTAACCAGAAGGCAACACTAGAATGCCCATTTTTCCTACAAATTCCGCAGCACTGCTTCAAAGCCTCGTTCATTTGTAAAATTTCCCAAATGGTTTCTTATAAAAACAAAATTGATTTTTTTTAATGTCCTAATTATACAGGGCGTCCAAAAGTCCTAGACAAATTTTAAAATTCATTGTAAAATCAAGTAATAGTCGTACAGGAGTGCAGTTTGGACGAAAATGTTTCTCAAGATGGCAATTTTTCATCAGGCGATGAAAATAATTAGTTCCAAACTTTGATCATAGATGGTGTCCGTACATTTAGTTTCAAACATGTGCTTTTATTTTTTATATTTTCAGATTAGCTTTGACGTTGTGAAACGGAAATGACGGCTCACAGCGGAAAGGCTAATTGCGTAGGTGGTACTCCGAAACCAAATGGAAACGAATCTGAAAATCAGAAAAAAACACATGTTTGAAGCCAAACATACGGACAAGTGTCGCCATCTATGATCAACGTTTGGAACTAATTTTATTCATTCGCTTGAAGAAAACTTTTCATCTTGAGAAGAATTTAAGTCCAAACCCCACTATTGTACGACAATTAATTGATTTTATATTGAATTTTAAAATGCGTGAGGGACTTTTGGGACACCCTATACTTCCTATTATGAAATAAGTAAAGAATTATGCAATAAGTGACAAATTATGCAATAAGTAAAATTTTTATTAGAATCATTTTTGATACTTTCTATTGAAGCTAAAATAAACAAAATAAAACAAAATTTTGTACAATTTTTATGGTTTTATATTTCGTAAAAACACAATTATATTTCGTAAGTATTACTCACCATTAAATAATCAATACATTAATAAAGAAAATATATATATATTTAAAAGCATTTCTTCTTGTTGTATAGTATTGATTTTTGTTGAATAAATACAATTACCGTAATTATAAAAACTCTTAAATATCTTAAAATAACACAATGTAAGTAGGTCCGTTTAAAAAAAATTAATCAAGATAGCTAAATTTTAGAACAATAGAAGTTATTTGTTTAATCAGGGCTATAAATCATGTAATGAATGTAAAAGAATTTTAATTTCCTATTAATTATAGGAAAGTAATTTCTTTAAAATATATTGGAAACTAATCATTCTTAAGTAAATAATATATTAATTCTCGCTCAAAATAATGTTGATTTAATTAAAATCTTTTAGGAAAATCATATTGCACGTTATATTACATAATAAGGCAGTTTGAATTTAATTGATCTAATGCATAATAAAAACATCTTAAAATAGTTGAATTGTGGATTTAAAAATATATATGTAGAAAATAGGAATTTTACTTTTACATAATTTAGTGCTTCCCTCGGTGAAAAATAAATATATTATAGATAGTACAAAACTTATTTCAGTTTTAAGACTTAAAATACACGCTTTTATTTTACATAAAATGACGTTATTTGCATCCGTTGATGAATTACACATTTACGATCCAGTCTTAAACAACATCTATAGCATACATATAGTATGCATATGACGTTAATATTGCGAATTAATACACAAACTCATCAAAAAGCGATGTCGTCATTCAAGAAACTCGACAAAAATATTGGGTATCTAATGATTCATAAGCCTCCATTTGTTTATAACAAAAATATGGACACTGAAAATTAAATATAGTTTATAATAAAAGTTCTGTGGTTTATCAGAAATCGCACATTTTTATTTTTCAAAATTCGGAAAATATTATTACACACGGATTAATAAAATTGCATTCTTTCAGTTTCTTGATAGGAATTAAGAAAATTGCGGAGAAAAAAGTCACACATATATACTTTAAAATACACTTTTGTAGCCGACGATATTCTTGGTATAGCACGTATTTTAATTACAATTTTTTTACAGTTTTTAATAGAAAATGGCAACATAAAGATGCAGTAATCTGGTATTTTCCTTTATTTTATACAGATGAAATTCAGTACTTCAATTGCCACCATTACAGAAATGGCTTTAAAAACTACAAACAAATTAATATCTTAAAAATAGGTTGAGATGCATTTTTCAAACAAATTGCATTTAAAAGTACTTTTTATTCTATACGGCGGTGTAAAAATTGAAAATGTGCGATGTTTAGAAGTTTCAAAATTTGCAGTAGATACTATTAGTATTTAACCGCCCAATGATGTATCTGCTTGATTTTACGGCTGGCTTCTGTAACGTAAGGTTATTTTTTAGGGACGACACTTTAATTATTGCCCGAAAGAAATATCACATAGGAGACTAAAGAATAAAAAAAAAAACAATGTTCATGCTATAAACTATCATGTCTGCTAAAAGTAAGACAATGTACACTAGTTCGCCTTAGTTTCAGTAAAACAAGTTCCAAAAAACTGTTATTCTTAGAAACATAAAACAAATTCTCCCACGTAACTTGTGATCTTATGATCTTTTCCGTCTTCAATATTTTATAAAAAATATATATATATATAATTATATTCGTATTACTCACAAGTAAAATAATTTGAAAATAGTAACAGGTTCCAAATTAGAATATTAGAAGTGTGTCAATTTCAGTTGTATATTGATTGAGAGATAAATATTTTCAGAAAAACTGGACGAAAAACTATTTACTCTCAGATTTAAACGAAGATTTCTTTATTTACTCTTTCATAAGTATTTAGATAGGGGAGACCGCGGCAAGATGAAGAGCGGGGCAAGATGACGAATGTCTTAATTTTTCCGTTTTCAACTAGGTAGTAGCATCAACCGGACATTACTGGCTCTTCTATCGGCCGTTCTTTAAACAATAATATAGAGACGCTGCAATCGTCATTTTTGTGTTAGTTGTTAAGCTTTGATTATTTACCGCTGCCACGTTATAACTTTTATGCATGTGTAAATAAGCTCTGCAACAGATACAGGCAAGATATATTGTTTCTCTTTAATATTTATGAGTAACTTAGTTTAAATACTACCTATTACCATGAATAAATGTCAATTAATCGCCTTCCTTCATGGCAATGAAAACGAAAATTTTTAAACAGACAGTCCGGGGCAAGATGACGAGCTCGTCATCTTGCCCCTGAATTATAGAAATGCTTTTAGAAGATAACTGTCACTCTGGTAACTAGAATTGGTGTCACGCATTGGTTTCTTTTGTTTGTAAATATTTCTTCCCTAAAGATAAATTCATTGATTTAAAATATTACAAATCATTTAAAGATATCCTATTGGAATTATCTAATCATAAATACGATTGGGAGATTCAATTGGAAAAATATTCTGTATTTGAACTATGCATGAAATATAAGATTATAAAACAGTAATTAATAATAAATTTTAAGCAAAATTATAGGCATGCATTAATTCGGGATTTCGTCAACATAAACTTAAAATTTTCATTTTTTTTAATTTACATGAAAATTCATAATTCTGCTTAAAACCTGTAACTGTTCAGAATCATAAATTTATTAAAAAAGAAAAAGTCACAAGATACGATCGAACCCTGACCTTCTACCTCGCAAGGGGATATGCTACCACGAAGCCACACTGTTAAAACTTTTGCAGCATTCTGGCAGGTCATTTGACCGTTTTTTAAAAAAACGGTTTCATAACCATAATTTTACTATATTCTGACCATAAATTGGCCAATAATATGGTCAGAATAGTGTTAAATTCACGGTTGTGCAACCGTTTTCGGAAAAAAACAGTCAAATGACCTACCAGAATACTGCAAATTTTTAACAGTGCACGGACACCACAAACAGAAACTCAAATTAATTCGTATTTGTAACGTATAATGAACTTTAACTCACAATATCTCAAAATCTAATACCTATTTCAAGAATTGTTTCAATAGAAAAGATGTAGTACTATCTCTCTTTAAAATCATCAAAATCGATGTGCACCATGTTTGCTGGTCACCTTGTAATAGACGTTTTAGATTAAGATGTAATGTGACGGCTCATTAGATTCAAAGAGATTCAAAGTTGGAATATTATTATGACAAAAAACAAAACAAGACAAAACAGATCCTGACGCTTTTTGAGAAATATTTGGTTCAATAAAATAGCTCTCGAAAAATTCTTCATTACTTTTTCTAAAAGTAAAGAAAGCTGTGGTACCATTACAGCTCAACTCAGGAAAACATTTTGTCAGAAATAGAAAATTTTCCGTAAAGATAATTTCTGTTTTTTCATTGTGTCTGTGTGCTTGTTTCAATTTATTTTCAGGGTTTTGTTTTGGGAAAATAACCCCGTATTCAATTTAATAGAGTCGATATTTTTATTACTATTGCCATTAATTAAATTCCTATTTAATAAAAAAAACAGCTCATTACTAAGCAAGGTTGTTATTATTTGCCATTAATCTTTATTACAAATATCGTTTTTTTATGATAACCAAAATTGTATTTATAACATTAAAGATTATACTAATTTACTAAATATAGTAATTATAGTATTTCACTAATTATAGTAATTATAGTACTTTACTAATTATACGGATATTATACTAATATGACTCTAATAATTAGCTAAAATTGATTTGTGGGTCACATTCATAAACTTTCATAAAAAAGTATGAATGAATACATCTAAAGGATTATAAAATATTTATTTATTTTTTAAATAATAATCTTCCTTTTGTCATATACGTTGTTGTTTAAACAACATAAAAAATAGGTAACAAATTTGTTTGGAAATTTATTTCTTATTTTCATATGACAAACAAAAGCTGTTGATGATATATTCTTTAATCTGAATGTGTTTTCGTTTTTCATATATAAATGTAGTATCATAGAACTGGAAAACTTGTTATTTTTGTAGTATAAATATTCCTTAGAAAGATAATTCTTACTTTATTTTTTCTTTCCTCGCATCAGTAATAATAATGCTTTGCGTTAAACGAATGTATTTCGAAAATAGTCCTTTGAGTCCATAAGAAAGCTAGAGATATTATTGTGCCTGATATATTTTTATTGAAAACTCTAAGAAATCATTCCAGGAACTTTAATATAAGTAAGAGCTTTGTGAAAGTAATATAATTGTAAAATGGAAGGACATAAATATTGTCATTCATATATATTTCATTTTTTATTGCTATTTCCTAATTTCACATTGAAGGTATTTTTAATTTTTTTTCTAAAAAAACGTAATTTTCTTCTAAGGAAATTTATTAAGATGTGTTTTAAATACCCATGCACAATGTAATGAAAATAAGAAATATATCTTTTCATTATAGTGAAGAGGAATTTTGACAGCATGATAATTAGGAACTATGTATTTATAATTTGAAAGTTAAATATATGCAGCAATAGACTGTTATATTGAATATGAGAGAAACGAGATAAAATGCTATGTGTCTAAAACCACAAAGTTAAAAGCGCAGATAATGCAGAATGAAAACTCAGAACTATATACCAAATTAGCAATATGTAATTACGAATTACATACTGTATTTATATTTAAAAAATAAATTTACATACAACATATGAAAATTATATTAGTTTGATTGTGAAATTTCTGTTATTGCGATTATCCTCTTTTTCTCGTTTTGCGAAGAATTTAGAATTGAACAGGTAATGCACAATTTTTTTAAATTATGTAAAGATTAATCAATGATACACAATACATACAAGATATTTGACAGAATTATTACCTGCTGATGATATTGTACAATTTGTTATCTTTGCAATGTTAATTTCATTTGCATCGAAGGTGAAAAAAATAAATCACATAACCTTTTCGATATCTCATGTAGAAGAATTCTGAATAATTCGTGACTTTCGACAAAGTTCATTCTCATTGTTTTAGAGTAGTTCATGACGTTGGAACGAATGCTAGTAAGGTCCTGCAATAAAAAATGTCTTGTGGCAGCGGTTTTGTAAGAAAAACATTACGTATAACCCATTCCATAAAATACTGAAAATGCGTTACTACATCACATGGTATACTAATAGTTGAATTTAACATAGCTGTAGAAATTAAAAAGCTGCATTCCAAAGATTTTCTGCCTTAATTGTCTGATAAGGCAGTTTATTGTGAAATTATTAACACAAGTAGCATAATTTTCTGTTTCTGTTTATTCTCAATTGTATCAAGGGAATATTCTTGCATTGATCAATATTTCGACTTCCTTTTCAGTTTGATAGGGCATTTAGTAGAATTTTATTACATTATCTAAGCAGTATTAATAATATTTGTTATTAATATTTGCAATTTTTTGGAAATGCTTCTCTTTTCTTTATGCTTTTAGGTGTAGGTCAATGTAAAATTAAATACCTTTGCTAAAAATTTTATTAGTACATATTTTAAGACAGAATTGAACACAATTAATACAATAACCCAATAGGAGTGAAAAATTAGCCGATGCCAGGACTGGAACCTGGGTATACAACAAACCGTTCTGTAGCTTTAACCTCTACGCTACCCTCCTTCATAGCATGCATGGTCACAGTGACGTCGTTGTGACGTCGTTGTGACGTCGTTGTGACGTCACTGTGAGTCACTGTGGTCACGTCACATCTGTGACCAAAATGCCACCACTCAGTGATAGCACATTGTGACTGAGATGTGAACTTCTTAGAAAACTTTTAAAAATTACAAAAAATATTCAAAACATGTTATTTATGTAAAATTATATTTTCTGGCAATTAAAAAAAATTGTGACGTCACTGTTATGTCACTGCATGTAACGCACGTCACGTCACATATGTGACGAAAAAATCCACCATATTGTAAGTCACAGTGTGACAAAAATATGAACATAAAAAATCTTTGCCAATTAACAGAAATATTTTAAACATGCCCGAGTTACAGCTACATAAGGAATGAAAATATATTAGTGGATAGGAAATAGTAAATTCGGACACGAAAACAGCGGGGGGGGGGGCATAAAAAGGAAAATGCACGGTACAAGTATCAACAAACTAAATTTTCATGCTATATTTTATCAATTTGTTATCTAAGACAGTGAATGTATACTTTTTTTATGATTTCAATTTTATCTACCAATGCAATTTAATCCTTCACTGATTGTTGTTATTATAAAAGTGTTCTCGAAAAAATGGTACGTACTGGAGCAATTTGGATAACATATTTAGAATTAGGAATATTAAATCTGTACACTTTACATATAGTCCAAGAGCTGTTAAACATTTTAGGGAAGGTATTTGAGGCACCCTGAAAATTTGTGCAACACTTCTTTTGTAATGCCTGAATACAAAATCGAATGTCTGGCTCAAGGATCGTGGCCCAAAACCTGTGTCAGACAAAAAATGGCACTTGATACGTGCCTGGCACAATTTTTTTGCCGACTAAAGTGTCTGTCATTTTCAAAATATTTTTTTCTAAGCATAAATATTATTGTGCCTCAATCTCAGCGTGCCTCAAATACCTTTTTTGGGTAGTCAAAAAATGGCACTTGACACGTGTCTGGCACAGTTTTTGGGCCGACTAAAGTGTCTGTCATTTTCGAAATATTTTTTTCTAAGTATTAATCTAATGATATCAAGTAATATTATTCTGTTTCAATCTCAGCGTGCCTCAAATACTTTTTTGGGTAGTGTCAAAAAATGGCACTTGACACGTGTCTGGCACAGGTTTTGGGCCACGATCCTTCAGCCAGACATTCGATTTTGTATTCAGGCATTACAAAAGATGTGCTGCACAAATTTTCAGGGTGCCTCAAATACCTACTCAAAAATGTTCAACAGCTCGCCTACTATATTTAGTTTGCAGGGAGGAAGTTTTTTTTCTTTTTTTTGTCGACCAATGGTATTTGAAACACTTCTGTGGTTTCAAACTAAAATTTTCTATTACAGTTAAGTCTGTAGCTTTTAATGAGCATGTAGAAAGAGGAACCAAAGTTTAGTCATATATGCATTTCTTCTTTTGAATTTGCATTCAAGTCATATTTTTTCCTGTTATTGTATAACTATTTTAAATAACTACTTTTTTATAAAGTCTACTTCTTTCAGACTTTTTAAATAAAATTAACATTTTCCGAAAAAAACATGTATACAAATTTTATAGAAAACCCATGATATAATTATTCGTATTTCAAATTCGTGTTTTAGAGATATGACTGTAAAAAAAGTTATTTTACAAATTGTTTTATTCTACAGAAAATGAATATGGAAAAAAATGACAGATTGACAAAGAAATTTTTTTTATCCTGTATACTCTCTTTTCATTTATTAAGAAGATACGTATTTTGTTATTTATTACGTGTAAAACAAACTTTACTTAAAAAAAAAAGAAAGAAAGAAGGCAGGTGTTTCATTCAAATAGTAAATTTTCATAGACACTCTCATAAAGATAAAATAATTGCGCATTTAAACTCTAAATCTGTTGTATAAAAAAAAAATATATATATAATAATATAGTACAAGCACCTGCTTGCGTAATATCGTCTGCGCTCGATTAAACCGCAGAATAAAATAAGGATCAGAGAACTTTGACGCGGGAAGTCTGTCTTTTTAAGCTAACAGAAATATGTCTGACAATTTAGGATAAAACACGGATATTATTAAAATATTTATGGAGCTTAAAAGGTGTGTCTTATTTAATTTAAATTTTTTATTCCTGTTTGATAGATTAATATCACGAGTTAAATAGTTGTATGTTATATGCAATGAGACTGATCAAGAATTCTTTTCAGAAGCCATATTTTCCGATTCCATTCTGTAAAATATCTTAAACTGCCATCGCTAGGGAAAAAAAAAGAGCTGATGCAGAGACTGATTCTAACACAGTATTTACCGTCATTAATATCTTGGAGTTAAATATGATATTCGATTATAATGATATTACGAAACTGTTTCAATTTTGAAATTAACATTATACTGGGAAAATGTCTTTTTACATATTATAGCACTGAAACTTTTGAAAGATTTTTTTTTTCATTGCTAATAATATTTTAAATTAGTATTTAAAATCCTAAATCGTCATACGAATGTTTTTAGATTTAACATTTGCCAAAATTATAAAATAATAGGAATTCCTTATAACATATTGAAAGATTTTTGAGAAATTGTTAAATGCATTTAATTCATCTATTGTAGTTTGTTGTTGTTTAATAGTACAATTATAAATACTAATTATTTAGTGTTTTTCAAATTGATATATTTGTTTTTTTAATTGTATTTAAGCATTTTTTTTTTTTTTTTGCTGTTTGTGATTTTAATCAAACATTTAATTGTAGACATTCAGAATCAGTTATTAAATTTTCCTTGATTGTAAACTCATTTTCTACGTTTTCGATACATTTATTTTATTGGCATTAAAAAGTAAAATATAATATTTAAGCATTGAAATAAAGTGTTTTTCATGCCCGATAAAGTTGAAAAGTGTTTATGACTTCGGTTTGTCTGTCCGTCTGTCCGCGCTCTAACTCGCGTAAATATACTCGGATTGACCTGGAATTTTGGGATGTTATTGACGTTTACCATAGCAAGGTCCCTATTTGTAATGAAGTTTGTAGATTGTTTAGTTCATTTACAAGGACAGTCGTATTCCATTACATTACGACCTGTGGAAAAAAAATTGTTTCAAATGATTTTTAATGATTTTACACGCTTTCAAACAGAATAAAGTTGATATGCATTTATGAAGCGCACTAAAATTTGCATTCCGTAGAATATGCGATGCAAAGAATAGCTATTGTTCATTTACAGGGCTAAAAAGGAATTCCAATACATAATGATATAGGGGTGGAAGGAATTGTTTGCGGCGTACATTATTTATGTTAATCTATTTGATTTGTAATGAAATTGATATATGTCGTTGAGGTTTACATACTATTAATTATTTCATGTATAATACGAAGTGTATACAGCATTTACAGTGACACAAAAAATATTTCAGATACTATATTGTATCCGAAGTACTGTTCATTAGCGATGATTGCTGGAAATGCATTTTTAATTATGATATGCGCTTTTATGATTCACTACGTTTATGCATAGTATATGGTGTATATATATATATATGCTATAATTCATATACAGGACTATACAAAAGTATTCGTAAGTGTTGCTGGGTATTGATTAAAGGTGGTTTTAAAATAAGTTATGCATTTTTACGCTGCACTGTATTTAATTTACTAAGATATGTTTGTAGAATATAGATAAAATGATATACAGGGTCACGCAAAGAATTGGATACGCTGCCGTCTATAAATTATAATTTCTGGAAAAGGGATTTCAGCAGTTTTAAGAGTGTTTTAGTTTGAATTAAATTTTAACTAAATAGAGGCGTGTAATAAAGGTTCTAGGTAAACTACAAGGTTGTACAAAATTATTTAAGTATGTTTCCATACATTAGTACAAATTACTGACAGAGAATTTCAACCTGTTATGCGTTTCCTTGATTAACTAAATTTTTCCATTATATAGTATATATATCAATACACAGACCAAATACAGGACTGTTTAAAAGAATTGGAAAACATATTTGGCTATGGATGGTAACTGCTGAAATCAGTTTTCAAATGTTTTATGCGTTTTCATGTTTACTTAGTTATCTTATTTACGTTATTTCCCCCGATGTCTTGTTAAAACCATCAGGAAGAGTTGGAATGTGTTTTATAATCTATGCTTAACGCAGGATATATCTTACTTGTTGTTTCTATTTCCCAGATCAGTATTTTCCTATAAAACATACCAAATCTATTTAGCTCATATTCACAAAATACAATATATACGGGAATAAAAAATTTAAATACATAGGGCTTATCATGTCGTTCCATAAATAACAGTTGTATTAATGTCCGTTAGACTCCATGTTCATATTTAATAAAGCAATGACAAATCACATTAAAAACCATACACATTGTTAATATTAAGCTTGAATTCAAGATCAAACTTAGAACTTAATAAAAAAAGATGTCAGTTGATAAACATTTTTTTAAATGGAAAATTAAAAATATTTTAGAAGAATATGACTCCAAAATAATGATATCTTGCTAAAAAGTACAGTAAAAAGATAAGAATTTATATTTCAAACAAAAGTTTACTTTAAAATTATCATAGTGTTTATGACAAGTATCATCACAGTATTAATACTTGGAAATTTTTCCAGGGAGAACCATTCGCCTTGCATACACTATTTCAAATGAAAATCAAATTTCAAATTAATTGCTTAAAAAGCACAAAGGAAAACCTAGTGAAAAATATTCCACGCCGGGACTCGATCCCGGGTCATCAGTATAGCGCACTGACATTCTACCGACTAAACCACATGGAACGATACCCAGCCTGGAAAATTTCTCCCTATTACATGTTGGCAAGGCTACAAACGCAGCACAAGATGGAATATTTATCGTGAGCCACCGTCATGGGGCAAACACGAAACTTAATTAAATCCAGCATCCATTGAAACTATATTAATACTTGGAAATTTTTCCAGAGAGAACCATTCGCCTTGCATACAATATTTCAAATGAAAATCAAATTTCAAATTAATTGCTTAAAAGGCAATTTTAATTTGAAATTTGTTTTTTTAACAAACATCATTAACACAAAAATCTTCCTGCAGGAATAGTGGCAATAGTATTAAAAAAATAATAATTGCATCGTTTCCTTTCCCTGCCTTTCCCGCAATTAGATGATTGACTGCCTACATATCTTTACAGCAAAGTAAAAAAATCGATCATTTATTTTAAATTAAAAATTTCAAAAGACTGTTTGGAGACTATAAAGAGAATCAAGAATTTTGGTGGGGAAGGATATAGTGATTTGATCGATCATTTCTTTTTGTTAAAAAGAAAGTAAAAAACGGAACAGAATGTGTAAAATGTTTTTAAGATTTTACCCCTTAAATGCCGGGTGCTGCCTTTCGGCAACATACCAAATTTAGGCTTATAAATACTATTAGAATAATATTGAAGCTATAATGCCTAATGTTGCCAATAAAAGACATTCTGAAAATATTATTCAATCCATTTTCAACATTTAGATGGCAACACTTGTGCTGCTTAAGAATAAAGATAGAATTATTTTTTCAATTGTTTATAAATTTTCTTTTTGTTTTGTTTGGAAGCTTGTCAAATACCCTATTGTGTTCTGTAGTGAGCAAGTAAAATTTATTTCTTATCATAGTTCTCAAAATTCTTGTGTATTTAATATTATAGAATTTTATCAAGGAAAATTATTTTTTGAATTAAAACACCAATATTGCCAATTAGTAGAAAAAAGATTTTTAGCCGTAAACCATGCTTAAAACAAAATATGATTTTTTAAAGTATTTTTCCTATGATTTATTTAAAAAAGAAAGCCGAAAAACGTTTTTTAAATGATTTTTGAAAATTCAGGCATTTAAGGGTTAAACGCTTGCGAAGACAATTATGATTGAGAAGACAACTATGATTGAGAAGACAACTATGCTTAAGAAAAATAAAAGAGTCGTGAGATTTTTTACAAGAAGAATGGTGAGAGTTTTGAAGCAAAAATCAGTCGAAACTAAAAATAAGAAAATACTCTGTATGACAGCTTAAAAATATAAATAGACACTACCAAAAAACTATGCCCTTCGACAGAAAAAAAAAAAAAATTGTACGACTATTCTCGTTGATAAAATTTGGCAAAATTCCTGGCGTTATTTCTATACCATTCGTAGCACTCTGTAACTAAAACCGCTAAAACGCAATTTTAGTGGCATAAATTTCAATGTTTTATAACTCGGTAATTTTTGGGTAAAGAATATGGGAATTTTTACTGTTTAACTTTTCAGAATACGAAGAAAAATTTTCTAAATATCAGGGATGGGAGCGCTCCGACCCAAATCGTTGAATTTCACCACTAAATTTTAATAGTATTCTTTGCTTTACTAAATCTCAGAAATTCTGTCATTAAATACGGCGAGAAATACTATTAAAATTTAGTGGTAGCAATTGGTCATTTGAGTTGGAGAGCTCTCATGCCTGAAATATATATCTTACATGACCAGGAGCGTATACAAATTTAAATTTGCATCGTCAAAAAGAAATTTAACTATTTTGATATAAATGTTTATTTATATTATAAAGAACAACATTCCAGATATTTCTGTATTTCGAGCTATTCCTCTAAAACTAGTGGTTTAAGAATTAGGTATTCGTTAGTGATAGTAAGGAGCATTCTATGTATAACTTAAAAATAATCCATTGCAGATTATGGGGCATTGGGGATGGAAAGAATAACGATTTGAACATCTGAAGCTAAGACTCTTTATCTGAAGATTCACTAATGAAATTATGTAATGTGAACATCTAAACTTCTAAATACATGCTTATTATTGTGCATATTTAGTCCTAAACTGTCAAAAACGTTATATCCTCTGTGTAGTGCAAACTAATCTCAAGACTTGAGCGGCTCATTTTTGGGAATCCATTGCAGATTTTGGGACATTGGGGATGGAAAGAATAACGATTTGGACATCTGAAGTTAAGACTCTTTATCTGAAGATTCACTAATGAAAATATGTAATGTGAACACCTAAACTTCTAAATACATGTTTATTATTGTGTATATTTAGTCCTAAACTGTCAAAAATGTTATATCGTCTGTGTGGTGAAAACTAATCTCAAGACTTGAGCTGCTCATTTTTTGGGGACAGGGGTAATTTCTAACAAAAAATGTACCGGTGTTCTAATATCCTACGGTATTAACAACCATAGTGTATCTTTCACCACCCTCATTTTTTTTCCCTTACAAAAAAAAAAAAAAAAAAAAAAAAAAAAAAAAAAAAAAAAGACTAGACATCATCTGAAAAATTTAAAGAAATTTTATCTTCAGTAAAACAAAATTTTTAATCTAATTTGATTATATCTATATCCATTTATATTACATAATAAAATTTACTAAATAAACGGAACAAAAATAATGAAATCAGAAATGGAGAATTTTCAGAAAATACTACTCGCCAAGGATTTCTTTGTATCAACTAGCAAAACAAAATATAGAGCGCTTTTCCGGTGGTCTTCAGAGCGTAGCATTTATGAGTTCTGGTGAATTCGGACCAATATTTAAATAACTGTTTGGAATACATTGCTGGTGCATCAAAATTTTACTATGCCCACTGCTGTAGGATACAGGAAAGTAACATTCGAACTTTTTAATTTTTGCCAAAGGATATTTTGAATGAAACTTTGAACATTCGTTGAAGACTGATAGATGAAGGTTAGGACTAGGATAAAACAATGTATGATATATCTTGTGGGGTTCAGTAATATTTAAATGTTAAGTAGGTAAATGTCCTTAAGTTGCTCAGTACTGAAACAGTTAATCCTATACGTTTTCCGTATTCACTAAATTAATTTTCCTGTATTCTAAAGGGATGAAATTGAAAATTTCAATTTTAGTAGCATTTGAATTTTAGACAAAGGTGGGTTAGAAGTCTAAGTTATTTTTTATTCTTAAATTAGATCAGTATAAAAACCGATAAGTAGGCCAGCGGAAAACTATGCAGTAAAGCTCCAGTACCAATCTGAAGACCAAAGTAAGTTGATAGTTTGCTTGTTCAGCATCCAGTGGAGATCAAATTTGTGGAGAATGATACGAATCAAAGCTACGCCCCTGCGGTGTCTGATAGATATATGCTCCACACCGTCCTCGCTACTCAGCGCTTTTGTGACCTGTTGTGCTGACCCGGTTTTCCTGAAGGTATTATATACTATTCTAGTAGGGATTCTAATGGGGATGAAATTGAAAATTTCAATTATAGTAGCATTTGAATTTTAGACAAAGGTGGGTTAGAAGACTAAGTTATTTTTATTCTTAAATTGGACCAGTGTAAAAACCGATCAGAAGGCCAGCGGAAAACTATGCAGTAAAGTACCAGTACCAATCCGAAGACCAAAGTAAGTTGATAGTTTGCTTGTTCAGAATCCAGTGGAGATTAAATTTGTGGAGAATGATACGAATCTAAGCTACGCCTCTGCGGTTTCTGATAAATATATGTTCCACCCCGTCCTCCCCCTCCTCGGTACTCAGCGCTTTTGTGACCTGGTGTGCTGACCCGGTTTTCCTGAAGGTATTACATATAACAACAATTTAACTTTCAGAACATGCAGGTGCATTTAAAAGTTAGTTGCCACTGGAGAAATATTACACTTTTAAAATATATTTTATTATACTTGGCTACAATAATAGTACAACTGTCAAAATACAACACATAAGTATGTTTTTTTTTTTTTTTTTTTTTTTTTTTTGTAAACCAGATTGCAGCAATTAATTTGCAAAGTCAAAAAGTTAACAATGTCATTTAAATAAACGCAAATTGAGATTAACATTACAAAAAATTCCAACGCGTCAGACATCAAAATAAACATTATAATATTTAAATATTTGGCATAATTATTAATATTTAAATATTTGGCATAATTATTAAAAGATAATAATAGATACTTTATTTAACTTTTCATTTATAAAAATGACACTGAAAAAAAAATATCAGCAAAGCGTGATCATCATTTCTAAACTTACGTTTTTAATGTCAATGACATAAACATCTAATTATACTTCAACAATAAAAACACTCATATAAATTCAATAACATTTATGAAAATATATGCATGGATTTCTGTAAAAAAACGCGTATTAGACACAATTGAGATAGAAGGTATTAATAAGATAAAGCATGTCGCTTCAGAAATAAAAGGCTATCTTGTTGAAAATTTGAATTCATTTCTGCTTCAACGATTAAATTTTCTCAGGTTATTTGACCTGAATCAAGTCAAGTGTTTTCAAGTCAGTGATTCAAGAATATTTTTTAACACTTGAGTTTTTTCTCGTTCAAATTTAAAGGGCATAAAGGTTAAATTAAATTAAGAATGGTTATTTATTTTTTTAAATATTTTTTCTGTCAGTTATTTAACATTATGAGCTAAAAATACTTTAATTTATTTCAAAAAAGTATTAAAAAGTAATATAATAGTTATTTTATGAAAATCAAGTTCCAAAATTTTTTCTTCTTTTTCATTCAAATCTCTATATATTTTAGGTAGATTTCGTATGAAATACTACCTATTGGCCTCGTTCCTATGTTGGAATTTCTGAAAAAATTTTGCAGATCTACACCGATCATGACCCCTAGATCCCAAAACCGCCCTCAGTAAAAAACTTTATATATATATATATATATATATATATATATATATAATAAATTTGAAATCACAAATATATGAAGAAATTGATAAAGGTCTAAAGATGATTTATAAATGAACATAGGAAACCAGTATGTAAAATAAGAAACTATGAATGACTCACGGAATTATCAGAGGAGGTTGTGAGTTCATTCATAGAAGATGCACTATATCATCGAATTTTGTCGGCATTAAGCCTAAAATGACAAAATTTTGCTCCTTATTACGCAAACATTACAGAAAATAGATAATAAAAAACTAAGAGATCCAAAAAAAGATACACCTCATACAGGATATTAAAAAAAATTATTAGAGCACAATACCAGAATGACATACTAAGAGTCAAAACTACTGCATATCAGCATGGAAAACAAAGTTAAGACTATTTTAACATGTGATCTACAGTTGAGCATCTGAGTGAAACCCATAACTGTGCTGCCATCTGGTGTGAGAAAGGTAAAATGTAAATTGGAACTGGATTAATAACAATAATGTTTTGTGTTGCCATCTTAAGCCACCCCCCAAAAAATAAAAGGAATGAAAATGATTGAAGAAATCAAGAAAAGACTTAGATTAACTTTTAGTTAAACTAGAATGAAAAAATAGGAATAAACTTAATAAGTACTGAGTGAATACAAAATAAAATAAAGAAAAGGAATAAATTAATACAAATAAATAAATAAATAAATAAATAAAGAATTATATAAAAATAAAATGGCAATTGATTAAATTAACGTTTTAAAGACTAAAAATTTTAATACAAAAAATGAGAACATAAATAACATAAAAAAAGATGAGGAATATTTGAGATATTAAAATTTAGCCTTGTATTATGTAAATAAATGTGAACATTTATAAAGCAATGAGGAATATTGAGATAGTAACATATATCCTTAAATGATGATGCAATATGTGAAAATGTATTAATTTAAATGCATGATACCCCGTATTTTTTTTTTAATTATATGTCCATACAGTATATAAGCATATATACATACACTTATACATGCTCACACACATAAAAACATATAAGGTTTTAAACTTTTTTTAGCATTCCCGACCTAGACCCTCCGTAATGGTATTTTTATTTTTTATTTTTTATGTTTTTAGTGTATAATGCATGGAAAGACATACACATACACCGAACTTTTTTTTAAGAATATATATATCTTATATATACATACATATAATTTTTTGTATATATATATATATGTGTGTGTGTGTATCTATCTGTATATATCACTTTCTTCTGGACACGATAACTTCCACAATTCTGAGCAAATCTCTTCCAAACTGATACATGAAATCAAGGGGCATAAAATCTCAGTCAAGTTCGTTAATGGGCAAAATCGGGCCAAGGGCTGGAAATAGGGAGGGGTTTTGTGACAACAGAAAAAACCCATAACTTCTTAAATTTTGTATATATCAAATGAGATTAAAGTTTTTATTACTCCTAAAAATAGGGCCAAAAATTTATGCAACACAAATTTTTGATAAAATTAAAAATGGGCTCAAGGGGCGCGAAAAATAGGGTTTTTGGGAGAAAAAAAATTCATAAATTCGTCAATTTTCAAGATGTCAAATTCAGTTAATTTTATTATACATCTCCTTAATATTGTCTACAACTTTTATATTCACAAGTTTTTTATAGGACCAATTCGTAAAAAAATTAAAAACGAAAACAAAAAAAGTGGGGTGAAGAAGAAAAATGTCCATATCTCCGTCAATTCACAAGATATAAAATCCCCATGAATTTATCATATATCTTCTTTATATTGTCTTCAACATTTATATAGATAAGTTTTTGATAGCACCAATTCTGACAGCAAAAACAAATTAAAAATACATAGCGGTTGAAGAAAAAAATCATCTTATTAAGGGTGAATTCAAATCCAAACTGCTTATTTTCTGATTCATTTTTAAATGCATTTTTGCTCTCAAACGCATCCAATTGATTGATTCTCTTCTTCAGAAACTATATAATGTACCGTAATGATCGATTTTTTGATAGAGGCAGAATATATTTTAAAAAATGATGTCAAATTGGGTATTTTGAACAGAAATAGTCGAAGCGATTGTGTTAGAAACGAAAAATATTACCCTACTAAGACAATAATTGCTTATTAATCAAGTTTCAATTAATTGAAAAAAAAACAAGAACACATGCCGCTTATAAATGTTTTCAAAAATCACGTCAGCAAGTTTCGTATTTTTTCTATTAAAAATGAATCTGAAAATGTGCCAGAAATTTCGAGTTGTTGAGCATGGAAAAGTATTTTTTTTAATACCACCTTAACATGATTCTGATAAAACAAGCTATTATATAAAAAGGAAACAAAAAATCGTCAAAAGCGGCCAGATAAAACTGCTAAAGTGGATTTATATCTAATCATGATTTAGTTTTTGTTGGAGCAATTAATATACTTAACTTCGAAATCTACCTCCGCCTGTAGGCCGGGCCGGCAGGGATTCTTTTTAATTATATTCATTTATTTTTTTCCTTTTAAATTTCATAACATTTATTTATCTTAAAAGAATTTTAAAAGGTCTGCTTCTTTTAAATATGACTACATTTGTTTTGCTTTGTTGTTTTAATTTTTATTTTCCAAAGTTAAAGAAAAAAGTACTTTTGATTATTCATAATGTTTGCATTATTTATTTATACCAGTTTAAAATTCCAACTTTTAAGATTTCCATTTATGTTTATCTACTTGTTTGTTGTTGTTTTTTAATTTAAACAGTTAAATCATTTTTTTGTACATTGAATGCGTATTTATACATTTTATCTACTTTGAAATTTTCAAATAGAAATGATAAATGAAAATATACAAAGGTAGTGCCACCGATAAAAATAATTTCGTATAAAGCTAAATATGCATTTTTTAAATCACCATCCTTCAAAATATATAACTATTTAGTGAAAAATATATATATACATTTTATTGCCTGCAATAGAGTTGCTTACCAAACGGATTTTGACACGTTTCTTTTCTGAGTGTCTAATTGTGCGGCCCCTGCTTCAATTTAACATTCAGGTATAAAATGTGTGATTATAAGGAAATTTAAAAAACAAAACAACAGCAACCAAAAATGATGGTGTTCTGTTTGCGCATAGATTTCCAACTTATTCCTAATTGTATTTTTCACCATGCACCAGTATAATGTGTTGCTTATCTGTCTACATTAAAGATATACTAAAAAAGCTCCAATTATCATGTAGCTATTATGATGGTTTTAAATACTATTTATATAACATGCACAGAATTTCAGATTTTCATCCATGTGGCGTAACGGAGGAAAGGTAAATAAACTTAATAATTATCCAGCAATTTTGTTGGAATTATTCGGCCTTGATGCACAATTTACTAAAATTGTGTATAAATTACAGATAAAAATTAGTGTTGGTGTTATTCTTTAGAAATTCTTTATTTATTAATTTGTTATGACAAAAAACACACAGTTAAAAAAAATACTACTTACGGAATGTTTTAGTAATAAAATATCCTCTTAATTATTAAAAAATAGATAATTACATGCAATTTAATAAAAACTACTCCATCTACTTAAAATCCCTTTAAACCATGCGTTGTTAGCCATAACATGATGTTTTCCAATTGCACTCTACTGAATTGAATAATACCGATAATAGTGTCGGGTTTTTCGCGTTGGTTCTGGACAACTATTTGAAACTAACTCTAAATTCCAAAATTTTGTTACATCATAACAAGAAATTTTTTTGCAAATTCCTTCTATGTATCGTAAGATAATTTTATGAATGTATTATACATTCTTCTAATACTTTTTAGGTGCACTATTGAATTGTATCACTATTGAATGACTATTTGATTTCGATGAAATACTAAAAACGCTTTCATGAACTTTAAACCATGTTGACAAATCCAGGGTACTCGCTTTTGTGAGACATTCAGTTCTAGGCGAATATAAGTCTTCAATTTCGCCATTGTTTTTTTTTTTTTTTTTTTTTAAACAGGGAAGAGTGGTAATGAATGGGCCATGGGGATGAATGGGCCATTAACAAAATATGAAAAAAGTATTTGCATAAAATTATTTTAGATGCCACCAATAGCTGGAACTATTTGTTCTATCAAACTTATCAAATTTTTTATTGTTTGGGAGAAGCCATTTTCGCACTAGAGTAGGATGGTCAAGAATCTAATTGAAAAGTAATTTTTTTCCTTTTGAGTAAAATAAATAAGGTAAAAAGTATCTATTATTTCATTGCAGATATGTATATTAGCATGTCTTTACATATCTGTAAACTAATTTTAGGATGTATTTAGATGTTATTTCAATTTATTGTACTAAAAAAAAACCTGAATATTTTCCAAAAGTATAGGTGGGGCTGAATGGGCCACTATATCAGGGTCATGAATGGACTACCTTTCTCCTGATCGTGAAAATATCGTTTTTCTTTCCTTTTTTCTGATTTTCTCTTCAATATGAAACATAACTGGCTGTCATGCATTTAGATTAAATTATTATCTAGTTAGAATAGCTTTATAGTGATGTCAAAAGAATAATTGGAAATATTTTCACCCTGAGAAATATTAGTTATTTATTAGAAACATTAGTTAAATTATATAAATAATTAAGGTGAATTGTCCAGTTGTTCACCACACCTACTACTATTTTCCCATTTGATATCAAACTAGAATAATTGTTTATATTTCGAATCTGATGGGTAGAATAAATAATACCAGAAATTTACACCAAACAGTCAATAGGAATCACCTGATAAATCAATAATCACCTGAATGAAATTTTACCACTTGGAATTTAATTTTAATTAAATAAAGATGCTTTAGATAATTTAGATGGGCCGTGTTTTTAAGCCAAAGACACAAATTTCGTTAAATCATAATGTGTATTATCTATTATTTTTGTGCTTTTTTTATGTTCTTTCTTTCTTATAATCTCATTATTTTGTCATTTTTATGCTACAATTAAGCGATTTAATAATATCACTTTTGATATTTATAAATTTTGATAAGCATTGTGTATTACTTACTATTTCAGCATGCTTTTGATCATACCAGTCATACATCATGTCAAGTACCATTCATTTTGTCATATTTGGTGAATAAAAGATTAATTCCACATTTTTTCATTAAATTCATTTAGTGGCCGATTCATTAACTTCATTGGCCCATTTAACCCCATGGGTAGGGATGAATGGGCCAAATTTCTATATTCTTATTTTCTATTATCATTCATTATAGACATTTTCTAATCCAGTTTTTATGACTTTTTTATATAAGTAAAGTAATTGAAGAGACAATCCTGAACCATAAAAATTATTAGAAAAAAATACAAAAATTAAAAACCAAAAAAATTGGCCCATTCATTACCACTCTCCCATACTTCTTGCACGTAACATTTGTAGCTATGAGTATATACTTGCAAATATGCCTTTCCACAATGAACAGAAAATCTTTGCAGATATATTTATTTTTCATCAGAGTCTTGATAAATTCCGATTGTCAGTTTCAGGAGTAGGGGGGACCGGGGCAAGTTTTCTAACTTTTTATAATTTTATTTTTGTATTTTTTACTTTTAACTATTTTGATATCTACATGATATCATTGTATTCCATAGACCTTTCTGTACAAACTGGCACAATTGTTTTTCAAAAAACTATACACACTTTTCACAAAAAAATTGTTAAGTCTAATCATGTTACGTTGGAAAATGTGCCCCGTATGCGGGGCTAAGTTTTCCAGCAAACTAAAAATGATCAGGGACAAGTTTTCCAACTATACTTTAAATGGTAAAAGACATGTAATAAATCTTGCTTGTTAATTAATAAGTATTTTTTATTGAGAACTAAATGCACAGTAACATAACAGTAACATAAACAATTAGGGGAGGTGGACTAACCTCGTTTTCCCCCTTTATCCTTAACCAATGAAATCCCACAACTGATCAGGGAAGTTCCTTAACATAATAAACCGGTATACCAAATTCGGAGCAAATCGAATCATTCTGCATGAAAAACACATTTATCTGAATTAAGGGGGGGGGGGGTGGACTAACCCCGTTTTTCCCCCTTTATCCTTATCCAATGATCTCCCAAAACTGATCAGGAAGTTCCTTAACATAATAAACCGGTATACCAAATTCGGAGCAAATCGAATCATTCTGCATGAAAAACCCATTTATCTGAATTAAGGGGGGGTGGACTAACCCCGTTTTTCCACCTTTATCCTTAACCAATGAACCCCCAAAATTAATCAGGGATGTTCCTTAACATAATAAACCGGTATACCAAATTCGGAGCAAATCGAATGATTCTGCATGAAAAACCCACTTTTCTGAATTAAGGGGAGGGGGGGGGTGGACTAACCCCATTTCCCCCCCTTTATCCTTAACCAATGAACCCCCAAAACTAATCATGGGTGTTCCTTATCATAATAAACCTGTATACCAAATTCGGAGCAAATCGAATGATTCTGCATGAAAAACCCATTTTTCTGAATTAAGAGGGGTGACTAACCCCGTTTTTCCCCCTTTATCCTTAACCAATGAACTCCCAAAACTAATCAGGGAAGCGCCTTATCACAATGAACCTAGGAAAAAATTTTGAAGCAAATCGGATGTTTCTATCAAGAGTTATCGCGTTACGTACATACGTACGTACATACATACATACATACATACATACATACAGAACGGGCGGGCACATTAGCTCTCAGGCTTTGATAGCCTGTGAGCTAAAAACAGTTTTAATCCATTTTACATTTCAAGACGAAGGTCCAAACAGCTCCCTGGCCGGCATTGGATTTTGATTTTTCTTTCCCCTTTTATATGATTCCTTTTGCAGTTTCCCCTTTTTTTAGATGAATCTTTTTTTACATTTTCAGTTGATTTTTAACAGGAGAAACAGTCAGTACAATACTTCCTATGTTTCATTCCAGGAAGTGTTTGCCTCCTTAGTGCAGCCTTCGCAAAAGTCCTAACTTCTTCTGGTGTAAGCAAAGTTTGTTTGGATGACGAAGGAACGTCTTTTTCATAAGCAATAGGGAAATTGTGAGTAGAACTTAAGGAATAGCTTCTTTGGAAGAGCTAGCCTCCGTTGGTGTAGAAGTATTAGATGCTTTCGATGCTTTTTTCTTTTTTTAGGGGGGGGGAGGGGGCAATCGATTATTGAGGAAAGTTTGAAATCTTTTCAAGGTTGTTGGTGCTTTCAAGATTTGGTGCGGCAGGATATGGCCTCTCAGAAAAGTAGGATGGCCTACAAGCAGACTCTGTAAAAATTTCAGGATTCAACGGGAAAATTCTCTAACGTTTAAACCCGCCATAATATTGACTGTGGATTAACGTCAGTGGAGCAGCTCTAAGCACGGTTAATTTTCTTTTTGAGGGTTCCATACACACTGCGATCTCAGTGTTGTAGCTTATGACTATAAAGGCATAATGAACATAAAATACATTAATTAAATGAACCCATATTAGAAAAAATTGACATATTATTATATTTTTGAATTTACCTTGTTTTTTATATTGATAGTTTTACTGAAATGACTAAATGATCAAACGGGTTCGTAGTATGTATGGTTATTTGACCAATTTTGATACACATTAAATCCATTTTTGATACAATAAGACTAGCTGATTTGGGAGGGGGGACGTTTTCAGACGAGAAACATTTTGGAAAACATGCCCCGTCGCCATATTTGAACTTTTACACCACCTGGACGAATAGAAGTGTAAGTTATTTGCGAAACAAACGCATAGTTACCTGAAGAAATAAACCTTTTTTTTAGTGCATGCAATGTCAAAACAGTAAGTTTAACGCTAGTACTTTTTTTTTACGTTTTAATAAAGACCTATAAATTTACTCACCGTTGAAAAAATCAAACAAAAACAGCTCTCTTGACGAAGTGACAACAGCTATTAAGCTATAACTTTTGTATATGGTGTCTAAGATGTTGCCACTGCAGCCAGTTCACTCGCTAGCGTCACTTAGCAGCTCATTTAAAAACTAAAGCGAGTTGGAAAACTTGCCCCTGTGGAAAATGTGCCCCGGTCTCCCCTACAATAAATTTCTCTTTTGAAATATTGTATCAAACCATTTCAACACATAACATGGTATTAACCTGAATAGAACGAAGAATGCTAAAGTATATTTTAAGGGTACTGGGCATAATTTACATTGTTTGTTTCTTTCTATTATAAACTGGATGTAATGGCGTTCCTGGCAAGAAAAAGCTTGGACAACTTCGAAGATTCCCGATAAAACTTTTCAATTCAGAAAAATGCATATGCCACTGGTCAATATCTTCACAATATGAACATTGGAAGTAACATGCACTGACTTAAATGTAGAGTAGGTAATACGTCCTTATAAATTTGAGTAATATAGAATGCATTCCCGATTAAGATTGCTGGTACTTTATTAAATTGAATCTTCATATGTGTAATGCGATACGTAATCGCTTGAGAAACTGCTGTCGATTGGGCAGTTTTATTATGAACACGTTTCTTGTTAGAATATAGCGTTGCATAATCTGTAAATTATGAAATTACAAAAATTTGCAAAATATATTTATGTTTATGATCGCTACCTTCATAAAAGCAAATATAAGGTTTTTTTTTTGTTTTTTTGTTTTTTTTTGTTTTTTTTTTATGTCATCATGACATGAAAAACATTGGATGGATAGATTTTTCCTAGAAAATTAACACTAGGTAATGCGTCTTCACCTGTGAAGTTTCCGTAGATATTTTATTTACTCACTGTAGGAGAATTCAGCATTTCTTTAAGAATTTCACGCTTGTAAACCTATCAACAATTTAGAATCGCAAAATGTTCCGCATTTTAACGGAATCCGTTTGTCTTGTGCGTAATGATTATACAGTTTTTTGATATATTTGCTGCTTCTCACTAAACGCTTCATCGTTATTTTTTTTATTTATATCGTTATAATGAGGTTAATTAAATGTGGATTTTCTTATGTGGTAAACAGGAACATTGTAGCCAGACAGTACACAAGACTACACCATCGGAAATATGAAACATATCTGTAGTTTTTGTTTTGTATCAATCCTTCACGAAACATGTAGGGTAGCATTCTTTCGTTAAACATAAAAAATTCACAATGCAGAGTCACGTGTAGGGAAGTTTGCGCGAATGAAGGAAAAGTGAAAATTTTGAAATAATACCCAATGGAGAGCCAGGAAGGAGAGAAGGAGATGATGGCTAATCGTATTTATTCCTTTCTCAATATGAAAAAAGCGAGGGAGGCATTAAATGTCGTGTCTCATTGTGTAATGAAGAAATTTGATAGGGTAATTGTTCCTGTCTTTAATGGTAACCTTTGGAATTAAAGACTATAGAAAGATGCGCGAAAAAATCATTGGAATAAACATATTTGGAAATTTTAGGGTTATGTGGAGAAAGACGAAAATTCGCTTTTTCGCATAACATCTAGTGCCCTGCTAATATCGACGTTAAAAATTTAAATTTCAAATTTAATGTAAAATGTATTATAATTATATAGTGTTTGAAATGAATTGTATTATTCTGAATAATTACTTATTAACTTGTTGATACCAATAGTAGCAATGACATTAAAGTTAGTATCACTATAATAAAAAATGTATGCTAAAACGTTTTCCACCCACTAATTAAAATTATCAATTATACAAATATAAATAATGTGAAATATTTGCCTATTTATTTTAATAAATATTTACAAATATAGCACAAAAACACTGTACGCCCTCCCCCCTTTCTCAACTTATTGTTCTAATAAAATCTGTTTAAACTACTGGACATGTTTAACCAGTGTCAACCATCGAGTTGAAATTCCTAGCCTACAATCGTGTGTTCTAAAAAAGAAGCCAAAAGTTAAAGTCAGATATCAATATTCGTCCCTAAATTTATTTTCTATGTAAGTCAAGTTAGTAATATGTGGATATGTTACGATATTAGCTTTATCATTATTAAATTTTAAATCGATGATATTTAAAATTATACTATTAATTCACAAACCTTAATAATAACTGAATTGCAGATAATTTAATATGACTCCTTTGACTTACGTTAAATTACCAAACGAAATCTCATTAATAATTTATTGCACAAAATTAGAACTGTTATTAAAATGTGTTAAAATTTTAGTGAAAAATGTCTACTGATCATGTCACATATTTAATAATATTTAATGAATGTAGACGTTATTTATGCTAGATTTTCTCGTTTAAAACCATACATGTACGAGACAGATTTTGCGTTCGTTGCATATTTAAAACTCCGCAAGTATTCAGAATGAAATGAATGAATATGCTAATCAAGATTAAACAAAGAAAAGATGATTAGTATAAGATTTATATTGTGAAATCGTAAATTGATTTTATATTCTATTTAATAAAGTAAATATTTGAAATAAAAATTCTGTGTGCGTGGAGGGTGGGCGGGGGAGGGGGGGGTACTAACTTTTTGCGATTAATTCATTTTTTTCGGCAAAAAAAACCCCAAATTAATTGTAGAAAAAAAATTAAATTGTCATTGCCTAGTTTTGTAGCACAATTTTTTTAATAAAAAATGTTTTAAAACCCCATGTTCAAACGTCAAGGACAGATAGATTTTACCGATATGGACCATAAACGGATAGATAAGTATAGCCGAAAAAGATAGTTGGATTAATGTGATAGCTTTTGATTCGGTGTAGTAGATTCGTCTGATTCTCCAATTAAACTTATTATATAATACAGAATGTTGCACTAATTATGTTACAAACTTGCAGCAGAGATAAAACATACCTAGGCAAATACTAGCCACCGTACAACCTATAGTCATATGTCAAGAATGGAAGAGATAGAGCAGGGCTCGCACCGTTCCTAAAATTTTCGCACTTTGCTACCAGTATTGTATATAAGAATTCTTCGTGGTAGATTCTTTTAACATCTTTAATAGAATTATACAACAAAGATTATCATTTTAATTTACTGGTAGCAAAGTGCGAAAATTTTAGGAACGGTGCGAGCCCTGGATAGAGGTTTCTTTCTGATCCGAAAATGCCCTTTTTATCTGGTTATACATCCGATAAAGGATTCGTGATTTTATTTAAGAATAATTTTTATCAATCAGAATGGATCAAGGCTTTGCAAAGTAAATTATCTTTAGTTGATATATATGGTCAAGCAACATGGTTGAATTTTAAATTAGGTTAAATTTATTTAAGGAAAGCTGTCCTAGATGTTTATCAAAACTTTCAGGAAAGACTTTTAAAAAGAAAATTTTACGAATTCTCAAATATGCATAAGATTCTTCAAAAAATGTCCGTTTATTACTCCGTTTTTAAATTGACTCGTCGAATTATTACTAAATAAAGCTTTTATTTTTGTTGATCCTATCATTGGAATTTTCTTCTTTTTATTTTACAATTTAAGTTTTCCTTTGCAGCATTGTTACAGAAACACTTTTTATCAATTATTTGACAGATATATTGCGTAAACATTTCTTTTGTAAAACTCACAAAGCGGCCTCTAGAGCTTCAACCACTGAATTTGCGATCATCTTTTTTAAAGACATAAATACATGTTTATGTGCGTTTTACCTCCCCTTAAAGTTTGCACCATAAGTTTTGAAACAGCATATATAAATATAAAAAATTTTCAAAATAACAGACATTACATTACATTACAAGATGAAAACACTAAAAACAATATAAAAGGACGTTTCGGATTCATTCTGAATACCTCATAAGCTAATTCCTAACGTAAAAGTCATACTAGGTTTTAAAGTTCAACAAATAGAAAAACATTAGATCAAGTTGCCAAAAAAATTATAGTTAAAACAAAACTGAATATTCTATTTGTAGAGATTCAGCCTCGTTAATTGCTTTATCAGCAGTTCTCGTGTACTGCTCGAGAACTGCTGATAAAGCAATTAACGAGGCTGCATCTCTACCTATAGAATATTCAGTTTTGTTTTAACTATAATTTTTTGGCAACTTAATGTAATGTTTTTCTATTTGTTGAACTTTAAAACCTAGTATAACTTTTACGTTAGGAATTAGCTGATGAGGGATTCAGAATGAATCCAAAACGTCCTTTTATATTGTTTTTAGTGTTTTTATCATGTAATGCAATGTAATGTCTGTTATTTTGAAAAGTGTTTATAAATATGAATGAATTCAGACGTAGTCCTTTTGTTTATATCAAAGCATATATAATGTTCATTTAGTGAAGTTTTTTAAATTGACTCGTCTAATTATTACTAAATAAAGCTTTTATTTTTGTTGCTGCTATCATTTGAGTTTGCTTCTTTTTATTTTTCAATTTAAGTTTTTCTTTGCAGCATTGTTACAGAAAGAATTTTTATCAATTATTTGGTAAAATTTGTTGCATAAACATTTCTTTTGTAAAAATCACAAAGCGGCCTCTAGATCTTCAGCTACTGCTATTGCGATCATCTTTTTAAAGTGATAAATACATGTTTAGGTGTGTTTTATCTCCTTTTAAAGTTTACACCATAAGATTTGAAACACCATGTATAAAGTTCTTTTAATGATGGATGGTCAGGACGATTCTATACAAGAGTTTGTTACTTCTAAAATAGAGTTTGTTGCAAAAAGCACCACCTCCAGAACAAATATCCACGAAAATCTAAGTATCTTCCAGAGTTTTTAAAATGTCAAGCATGTCTCATTAGGAATCATCAGGAATTTGAAAACCTCTAGTGAAACCATATTCTCTACCAGTTAATGCATTGTTAACTTCCGACTATCGTAAGAGCATTACGCCACTTTTTTTTTTTTTTATAATGTTATTGATGTGTCTTTGTGTACCTTCCAACGCTTGTGAATGTTGTTTAGAGTAATGCTTTCTTGTATGATTATGGTTCATATCGAAATTCAGTATAACACATCAAAGTTTTCACGGTGAGGTTTGAAACACCTATAGTCAGGAAAAGAGAAAGGCAGAAGAACTTTACTTTATCAGCCTACCATGATCATATGGCAGTTTCACAATTCTTGAAAAGGAAATGTTTTTTCACGTTATACCCAACACAGCAGAAAGTATCCTTGCATACTATCATTGTACGAAATGAATTTTCCCAAATGAGTGTAAAAAATGCCCAGAACAAAAGTGGAGCCTAATATTTTTGATTTAAAGGACCGTGAACCTTTATTTGAGCAAAAATCGACCCAAAAATTGAAAATTATTTTTACTCATATTATTATTCCTCAGTTTATTTTGAGTCATTGGCGAAAACCTGCTTACAAATGCAATTATGTTTCGCAAAGTACAAGCGTTTAAATTTTGTACAGAGACAATTTTTCGGCCCTTTAAAAGACTTTAAATTTGTTTTTCTTAAAACTGATTTTTCATCGTTTTTAGATTTTTGAAATAGCACACGAGCCTTAATTTTTTATCCAAATTTATGAAATTAATAAAGAAGAATCCTGATATTGCGTACAAAAAAACTGTGTATGCATTTTGAAATTCGAGTTCATTAAGATAATTAAATTTGATTTTAACTTAATAAAAGGCAAACTTTTGATGAAAATCGATATGGAATTTTTAAAAAAATCTCTAAAAAATTAACTGTTCAAGAGATTAGAAAAGATACACATATTTGTTTGTAACAGCGTTTTAAGTGATTAAAATGCAATATCTCAAAAATTAAGATGTATGAGCATTTTAAAATTTCGTTTTAATTTTTTTTTATTTTAAAAAAACTCTTAAAATTATAATGGGACAGGAAATTTCTTAAAGGGTGTTCTATACACTTATGGTGAAATGCATATTTTCACAAAATTTCATATATCTATGACGAAAGAAAAATAACGTCCACCGTTCCATTAAATTGCCAACGCTCTACATTTTGAGCTAACCGGGCCGGCAACCGGCGGATACATTTCACACAAATAATATTATTGGCAATAATATCTGGTCTGTCTGGTAGACAGTTCAACGAAATTTTCCACATGTAATTAAACTCCATTGAATGATGCGTACGTCGATAAGCAATAGTTAGAATTTTGCCAATTTAAGTCAGATGTCTTCGGTTCGATTTCTGTTTAGGGCATTTTTTCACACTGTTGGAAAAATTCATTTTGTATCATATCTTTACCAATCAATACGATTAAGTTTATAATAACATAGCATAATATCTTTGACTGGTTGCTGAAAACACGTATATATCTATAATCTTTGTAATAGCAGTAGATATAAGAAAAAAAATCCCTAATTTTTACATTTATTTTTTTATCTTAAATTATGCTTCTTTCTGAATTAAAGTTTGGCAACATACAGGTGAAGTAATATTTTTCTAAAAAGAGAAAAACAATTCTAACATTTTATTATTTTGAAAGCATTCATTAAAAAAACGGTAGATTTTTTTTCTCTTAAGACACTTTAACATTTTCTTTAAGTAAATGTATTAATACAACAAAAGTATCTTGATTTAATTAAGATTTCTTCTCTATACGAGTAAACAGAAAACATTGCACATAATTTAAAAATAAAATCTAGTACCATTAGTCTTAATTCTCTGAAGATTATTGTCAGTGAATTAATTTCATTAATAATCTTAAACTTTATTGCTTTTACTTATTTAACAAATTCATTTAAAATGATTTTAAACAAATTTATAGACATAATGCTTTAGTTAAATACTTTTATTTGCCAGAAATGTTTTCGAAAAAGGCGTCAATATTATTTATTTACTTCCAGAAAAAGAACAAAAAAAAATATGCATTCATTAAAGAACCTTTAAAAGCTATGCACAAAACCAATTACTTGTAAGTCAAGCATGTCTAACTTTATTAGATTTGCGTTAAAAAAAAGTGTAAAAGTGTTTTTTTAAGGTTGCATGTTTACATTTTAGACGTTATTGAAATAACAAATTAAAGATTTTTTTCCCTCTTGCTAATATTGTAGATCTTGTTTATTTATATCTAATTAACAATATTCTGTTAATAAACCGCTAATTATAAATTTAGTTACATGACAGTAATGTTTCTTACAATTAAAGTTTTCGTTTTATGCTTCTATCAATAAAATGAAACTGACATATAAACTTCCAAACAGTTTTAGTCGCTTTTGAAAGCACCTTGTGGTCTAGATTAATTTCTGCTTAATTTAGGAATAATAGTAAAAAAGTATGTTTTGTTCACTATTCTTTAACTTGAAATTCATTAAAGTACAATTTATGAAATATATTTAATATTTTCGTAAAGTTTAAACTTTTAAACTTTGACACAATTGTTAAAATGTGTTTTTTATGTCAGTTTTAAGAAAAAAGGAATACAATGCAAAATTCAACACGAATAAAAATATTTAGATTTTTTTTAAATTAAATATATTGTTTTTAAATATTAAGTAGTACAATAGGCAGTTTCAAAATTATTGAGTTAAAAAAATGGTAAAATTAAAATTCGCTTTTATCTTTCTTTGTATATACACGGTGTCCAAAAATATTGAGCACGTTAACGTAGCACGTTATTTTATAGCACGAAAGAACAATTCAAAATTCATCTCACTTCAGCTTCCAGATAAGACTGAGTTTCATACTTCTTATCTAAAATTTTGTACACTTCTTCTGCATACATGAAAAACATTGAAGCAGAAATAGAGAAGTTCTTGTCACCCTATAGACAATAGGGTAAAACTCCCAGTAATTGAAACCTTGAGGATTCTTGGTCAAAGTTTTAAATCTATTTTGTACTTATCCTTTTTTTTTTTAAGTATGTTAGAGACATTAAAAAATTATTGTTTATTAAATTTTGAAAAATTATATTTTCTATTATTTATTTATTTTTTCAGAAATATGGTCAATAACTCCAGTAACTGACACCATCCCTACTTTGAAAACCCAATAACGCATGCATACGTTATTAAAGTTAAGACAAATAAGTTACAAATGGAGAACATAACTTTGCAGAATTTTACAAGAAAAGGATTATATGACACTGTTAAAAAAAAAAAAAAAAAAAAAAAAAAAAAAAAAATCTGTATAGTTACTAAAGATTTTCTAGGAAACTGGGATGCCTAGAATTTTTGTTGCCGTTAAGTAAAATGTTCTACGAATCCCAGTTTCCTAGAAAAACTTTAGTAACTTAACAGATTTTTTTTACGATGCACATTTTTGCTGAAGTGTTAGATACTGGTTATGTGTCTATAACTGGGTTTTTCGCTCTACCCGAAACTTTTAAAGGAATTAAAATAACGTTCGAACAAGAAGTGAAATTAGCGTTTAAATTTTATTATTCCAGAATTAGTGATATCGAATACCTGTTACTCTTATTTAATAGTAAATCAATTGTTTTTAATTGCTAATATAAAAAATTATTGATTTCCTTTTTTTCGCATAAACTTGAAAGAAAATGAAGCCTTTTAAATACATGGTGTCTAATGCTAAGAAAACTTTTTTTTATGGTTGTAAACAGTGTTGTACTACAAAACATCAACGTTTTAATTAAGTGTAAAATAGAGTAATAGATATTTGATATAATTAATGTTGTAATACAAAAGTAAATGTATTGTAATCCTGCTTCGTCTACAAACCTTAGACCCATCGACACTCTGATTTTGTCGTTTAATATAATTCTTTTTGTATTTCAGAGTAGTTTTTTTTTTTTTACAAATCTAACCCCCGTTCGTTTTTTACATTAAATTTGATTGAAAAAAGTACAATTGCTTAATATGTACACTGTTCGAATATTGAAGGGATTTTCTTGAAAATATTATAAAGTTTGCGACTGTTTTCTGGTGAACATTTAGATTGATTACAACTATTAGGTTTTTTTTAATTTGCTTTTTTATATTTTACTATTTCTAAAATATTTAATAAACTGTTATTTTTCTGCTTATTTCAAAAAAGACATTTACAAAATGTTTAAGGGGGCACAGGACCTTTAAACTTTTAAAAAATCAGATTTCCGTTTCTGGTTTATTCTGAATGTTTTAAAATTTCTTAACGATATGCAGAAAACCTCATTCAAAAATCTGCATTATTTCTTGAGTTATAATCATTTATAGAAGGTGAGTATAATGGAATGTCCTGTAGATATTGAAATTTCAAAAAGTGTTTTCTCATATTAGTAAATTTGGAGTTTGCGCTCACTGTTACTTATAAACCTTGTAAGTTACAGCTTAAAAAAATTAACCAAATATGCATTTCCTTATAGTAGTCTACATGCTAAAACTAAAAAAAAAATCACATATTTTGGTTATTTATGTTTTAGCATTTGAAAAAAAAAATTGAAATTTTTGAACTTTTTTTTAATTTTGTGCTAAAATTAAATTTTAAACGATTATTTTTGGGTATATCTTATACTATAATGCGAGCAAAAATTGTGTGTATGTGTGTGTGTGTATGTGTGTGTATGTAAATTTTATCTTCAAAACGGCTCTAACGATTTTGATTAAATTTTGCCCCCTACCGTTTTCGGTCACGAAAAGACCATTGGAATGGATCTCGTGTTCGAGAAAATTCGATTAGTGGGTCATTTTGGGTCATAATGGGTCAGCGTGAAGTTAATTATATCTAAAGAACGGCTCAATCGATTTTTTCTAAATTTTGTATCTAACCATTTTCGGGTACGAAAAGACCATTGGGATGGGTTACGTGTTCGAAAAAATTCGGTTAGTGGGTCATTTTTGGGTCACTGTGGGTCAAGCTATTTTTATCTAAAAACGGCTCTAACGATTTTCACTAAACTCTACATTCTACAGTTTTGGATTACGAGAAGACCATTGGGATAAGTCACGTGTTCGAGAAAATTCGATTAGTGGTCATTTTTGGGTCACCGTGGGTCAAGCTAAGTTTATCTAGATAACGGCTCTAACGATTTTGACGAAATTTTGCACCCAATTGTTTTCGGGCACGAAAAGACCATTGGGATGGGTCTCGTGTTTGAGAAAATTCGATTAGTGGGTCAGTTTGGGTCATAATGGGTCAGGGTCAAGCTAATTATATCTAAAGAACGGCTCAATCGATTTTGATTAAATTTTGTATCTAACCGTTTTCGGGCACGCAAAGACCATTGGGATGGGTCTCGTGTTCGAGAAAATTCGATTAGTGGGTCATTTTGGGTCATAATGGGTCAGCGGGAAGCTAATTATATTAAAGAACGGCTCAATCGATTTTGACTAAATTTTGTATCTAACCATTTTCGGGTACGAAAAGACCATTGGGATGGGTCACGTGTTCGAGAAAATTCGGTTAGTGGTTCATTTTTGGATCACTGTGGTTCAAGCTATTTTTATTTAAAAAACGGCTCTAACGATTTTCACTAAACTCTATATTCTACAGTTTTGGATTACGAGAAGACCATTGGGATAAGTCACATGTTCGAGAAAATTCGATTAGTGGGTGATTTTTGGGTCACCGTGGGTCAAGCTAAGTTTATCTAGATAACCTCTCTTACGATTTTGACCGAATTTTGCACCCTACTATTTTCGGGCACGAAAAGACCATTGGGATGGGTCTCGTGTTTAAGAAAATACGATTAGTGGGTCAGTTTGGGTCATAATGCGTCAGGGTCAAGCTAATTATATCTAGAGAACGGTTCAATCGATTTTGACTAAATTTTGTATCTAACCATTTTCGGGCACGCAAAGACCATTGGGATGGGTCTTGTGTTCGAGAAAATTCAATTAGTGGGTCATTTTGGGTCATAATGGGTCAGGGTGAAGCTAATTATATCTAAAGAATGGCTCAATCGATTTTGACTAAATTTTGTATCTAACCATTTTCGGGCACGAAAAGACTATTGGGAGGGGTCACGTGTTCGAGAAAACTCGATTAGTGGGTCATTTTTGGGTCACTGTTGTTCAAGCTATTTTTATCTAAGATACGGCTCTAACGATTTTCACTAAACTCTATGTTCTACAGTTTTGCATTACGAGAAGACCATTGGGCTAAGTCACATGTTCAAGAAAATTCGATTAGTGGGTCATTTTTGGGTCACCGTGCGTACACCTAAGTATGTCTAGATAACGGCCCTACGATTTTGACAAAATTCTGCAATCTATCGTTTTCGGACACGAAAAGACCATTGGGATGGGTCACGTGTTCGAGATAATTCTATTACTGGGTCATTATCGGGCATTATGGGTCAGGGTCAAGCTAATTATATCTAAAAAACGGCTCAATACTTTTTCACAAGATTTTTTTATGTATGGCCGTTTTTGGTCATGAGATGACCATTGGGTTAAGTCGCATGTTCGAGAAAATTATATTAGTGGGTCATTTTGGGTCACAATGGGACAGAGTCAAGCTAATTGAATCTAAAAAACGGCTCAAACGATTTTGACTAAATTTTGTGTTCTATCGTTTTCGGCCTCGAGAAGACCATTGGGCTAGGTCGCATGTTCAAGAAAATTCTATTGGTGGGTCATTTTTGGTCACAATGTGTCAGGGTCAAACTAATTGTATTTAAAAGGCGCTTCAAAACCTTTTGACAAAATTTTGTATAATACCGTTTCCGGGCATGATAAGACCATTGGGAAAAGTCGCATGTTCAACAAAATTCAATCAATGGGTCATTTTGGGTCCTAATGAATCAGGATCAAGCTAACTGTATTGAAAAATCGGCTCAAAAGATTTTGACTCTGTACTATACCGTTTCTGGACAAGTTAAAAACATTGGGCTGGGTCACATGCTCAAGAAAATTCTATTTGTGGGCCATTTTGGTGATAATGGGTCGGGGTCAAGCTAACGGCATCATAAAAATGGTCAAGCAATTTTGACAATTTTTTTCTTATACCGTTTCACAGTACACAAAGACCATTGAAATAGCTCACATGCTCGATAAATTTCGGTTAGAGGGTTTTTGAATCAACGTGGGTCAAGCTTATTTTATCTAGAAAACGACTAACAGTTTCCACTAAATTTTGTATTCCATCGTTTTTAGGCTCGAGAAAAGCATTGTGTTAGGTCGCATATTCGAAAAAATTTGATTAGTGGCTCTTTTTGGGTCACTATGTCTCAGGGTCAAGTTAATTGCATCTAAAACAGCAAGAATGATTCAGTGGGAATAATATATCGAGATAAACACAAAGCTAATTTTGACCGAGCTTAGCTCTGTCATTCCTGCTAGTTTTGATTTTAAGTTAGAAGTAGGTGTGTTATGATTCTATTTTGTTAAAAAAATGTTTTCTATATGCATAATTTAGAGTTTTATCATGCGCGAGCACTTAATCACGCATTAATGAGATGAATTTTTAAATTTAAAATTTAAATATTAATTTTGTACATATAACATTTATTTGTATGTATAATGTATTTAAGGATATATACTTTAGGCAGGAAGGGGAAAAAATATCTTAATTGCATACTGTTTATGTTTTGGTACTTTGAAGATGGCATTGTTTTTTATTGTTTCGACAAACTGAAAGATCCTGTGCCCCCTTAATGATGTTTGTTTTATGTCTTTCAGCATCGTTTTCTCAGCAAAGGACAGCATGTATTTAATGATTCTTTCTCTTTTCGGCCTATGTTTTAATTAAACATAAAAAACGCCGTTTGAAGAAATACTCCAATTTCAAAAATAATTATACAAATTCCTTCAAAAGACTTGGTTTCTCAAAACGGGAATTCTTATTATTAAATATGTATTTCACTTATTCTGGTACTGGTTTCAGTAAAACGAATACAAATATTTTGCGAAATTTCCTATCAAAAAACTTATATTTGAAAAATTGTTAGAGCAAGAATGTACCGTATGTATGTTTCACGTCAGAGCTCGGAAAATCTTAATATTTCTGATAGGTTATTCAAATTGAAGTGATCTGTTTCTGGTTTGTGCACAGAATGCTTTATTTGAGGCTTTTGGAGCTTTTTTCAAAACAATAAAAAAATCCATTGCGTAAAATTTTAAAAAATTATTACTTTATTGTTCTCAATCATCTTTTCTTTAATAAAAATTTATTAGCATTCTTATCTATATATTATATTAAAACCTGACTGTTTTTCTGTATTTCCCATCTACTCCAGAATGTAGGAGGTTAATGGAAGAATACTACTGAGAATATTGTAGACTGGAACATCAAATTAACGTAATTTATTTCCAAGGATCAAAGATTGTTATAACTCTCAAATTTTCGAATTTTGAAATAGTTTCAGAAATGTTATTTTAAATAAATATATATATTTTAAAGACATATCTGGAAAATGGCAAATTACTCATAAAAGAATTATAATTAGACTTTTATCCGTTGGATGCCTTTTTTCATTAAAATTGAAAAAAAAGTTAAAAAGATGGCACGAATACCATCTGCTAACCGTAATGGTGAACAACTACATTTTATTTTGTTTCGTTTAAGAAAATCGTTTTAATGACTCTTAATTTTACCTTCTATATGTAAATAATATTACAATTTATATCACATTAAATACAAATAGTAAAAATAGTAAAATTCTTTTATTAGTATTATTTTACGATAAGTTTTATAATTTCTGCTAAAGTATCAACATTATCCTGGAAAATAATTTTATAAAGTAGTTTGGCATAGATAAAAAACAGCAGCTTATTATAAATAACTTGTTTAAGTTGTAACATCGTGAACATATATTATATAAAAAAAATGATGAAAAAAATAAGTCTTTTGGAGAGGGTTCTAAAATACAAGGTGTGCTATAAATGCCCCAGACCATAGCAACAATTATTAGAATTAATTGCTCATTGGTTTGTTAACGATGGTATTTCAATAGTCACCTATTTGCGCTGCACGTCATTCTTGTGTTTTACTTTCTGGTATTGAGACACACAAACAAAATTTCGCTGCCAAAGCATTGTTGTTGAAGGGAAAATAATGCAACCAAGAATAAACATTTAATTTTGTTTAAATTGGGTTAAAGTGTTAGCGAAATACATAAATTGTTACAAAAATGTACGGTGTTAACATTTTCACGTTCTGGAATTTTTTTATGGTTTCGACGTTTTCATGATGGTCAGAAAAGCGTTGAAGATGATCAGCACACTATACGAACGGTTGAGAAAGTCCGCGGCTTTGCGACTAATGATCGCCTATCGACTAGTTGACTACTTCCCTACGAACTGGATATTGATAGGGAGGGGGTGGTTCGGCACATTTTGACAGAAGACGAAAGAAAACACAAGCTTTGCGCGAAATTCATTCCTCTTTTTTTATCAGAGGAACAGAAACAAATGCGAATGAAAACTTGTGGAGAAATCATCGTCAGGGATTCCTAAACTGAAAGTGCTACTAAACGGATGAAGATTTCTGGGTGTTGATAATACGAAGAAAAACGTGACGTCCGAATTTAAGAAGTTTTTCAAAGATATCTTCGTAAGTTGTTTGAAACAATTGTACATCCGCGCCCAAAAGTATATTACGCTAGATGGAACGTATTTCGAATCAAGTTCAACAATCCTGGACTGTACATTGATATTTCGGACGTCATTTCACCAGTCCTAGAAATTAAGAGCCACACCTTGTACTATCTTTTGACATGAATGGCTTTTATTCTTTCATATGTAATCGAACGTAAGTGAATAATCTTATATAATAGTAAAAATGTGTCTCTATAAAAGGCTAATTGAAATGTATGCTTATATATATATATATATATATATATATATACACACACACACATATATATATACATATATATATATTCCATTAGATTAAAACCCTTTCACCATCCGAGGGTTTTCCAGTATTTTTATAAGAATGCTTATAAATCCCAGTATATATATATATATATATTTTTTTAATCCCAGTTTGATGCTATAATATCTTTAATATCACTACTTTCTGTATAAGATTCAAAATAGAATTATGGTTAAAATATTTTGGTCTACAGCCATTTTAACATGATTTCTAGTAACGGAAAAATCCGGGTCAGCCAGTTAAAGGGTTAAAATTCTCGGTTTCGTTCTCCAAAATATTTTGGTATTGACTAAAGTTTCAATAGTGAATATAGTAATTGATACGAGATAAAAAAATTAATTTAAAGTGCGTCTATGAAAGTCTTTATATAAAGGAAAACAGCTCCGAGTAATAATATCAAATTATTATAAATATCTTTATTTTTCTTTCTTATTTATAAATATATTCTCAATTCTGAAATTTCCTGACCTGTCAAGTGCATCATAATTCCTTCGTTAAATTAAGACAAAGTATCAAAATAATAATAATTATTATTATATAATAAGAGAAATGGGTCAAGAACGGATTCGAAAAAAATATTATAACAGATTAATGACTTTTCTTCTTTTGAAATAAGCTTGTATCTCTGAATCTAATATGTCGAAAACAAAGCATGAATGTCTTCTAAAGAATATAAGGCAAATGTTTGAATGATATCATTTTAAAGATCGATCTATTTTAAGCATTCCCATTTTAAACTGATGTTGATTCTTTTAATCAAATTAAAAAAGTTTCAATAGTATTATTAATTGGAAAAGTTCTCATTAAAGTCTTTAATGTCAGTCGAATTATTTCTCACAACAACTTATACCATTCATTCCCTTTCTTCATCGAACAAGCATGATCTATACCGTTCAAATAAAAAAAAAACTAAACAAGGGATACTAAAACATTCAAAGCAGTTTTTTTATAAGTTCTCAGTTAATTACACGATCTTCTTTCTTTTTTTCTTAACTACAAGTTACATTAAAGTGAAGGGCCAAGTTAAAAAATGGTGATACTCAATATTTTTATTTCATGCTAGTATACATATGTTCTATATTTTTAAGTTATTAAGAGAAATGAGATATATTCATTAAGTAATGAATAGAACATTAGCTTATTTCTTATTAGCTTATAGTTCATTACATACAACATTTACTTTCAATAATAATTTCTTCAATAATTTATAGGCTTAACAGTGACTAAATTTTATGTTGGGTTATAAATGCATTTTAGCAATACTGGTTAACAATCATTCTTATTGATTCTTAACAATCATTCTTATTCATCATTCTTTCCTTGTGCAAAAGAATATTAATTCAGACAAAACTACAGCTAACAATGTGCATTTTAATTTTTAGGTGCGTTCGTAATTATATAAATAGATAGCACCTATAGTCGTCATCAGGTCAGTCCGTCTACCTGTCTATGCATCGGCCCGCATATAACAGAGCAAAAACTACACAACCGAATGGTTTACAATTTAAGAAATATAATCGTTGCAGAATTTTGTCGGGTCATTTCAAATTTTATGAAAATCTAAACAAAACCTAAAAAGATAGTAATAAAAATTTTCTTTATTCAATGAAATCCTATCATCCTATCATGTAATAAATTCCGTGATATACCCTGATAGGTAATGATTTCAGATGATATGATGATTTCGTCATATTTAAGATGGAGTTATATTATTTCCGTATTACTGATTTAATATATATAATCGTAATAAATTTTGTATACTTGTATTTTTGCATAAGAGTACAACGGCTATTGCACCAAGATCTGAATTTTTATAAAATTAGTTATAGAACGAACGCACTTCATTGACCACATTCGACTTACAATTTCCGACATGTTTTCTTTCTATTGCATACTGTACAATTTAGTGGAGGAATTTTCACTATTTCGTAAATTTTGCTCAAATAATTTTGTTTTTCAGAAAATTAAAATCTATAATACATTATACTACATCCTTCGTTGCATCTAATAAAATGTTTTCAGAGAAAGCTTTTATCTTACTGTTATTTATCATCTTTATTCTAATACTTTATATGACTTTGTGTTAAAAGTTTTTATGTTTGATTCTTATATATAAATATACATATATATATATATAATGTCATTAAATGAATGACCAATTCAATTGTCGCAAATTCAAAGAGAAAATCAAAACAATTTATTCCTTTCATATTTAAACAAACATTTAATATATATATATATATATATATATGAATTAAAGAGTGTGTGTTTGGCATTCAATTAAATTTTCCTAGATGTGTAGGGGGGGGGGGGAAATATACATATGACACATATATTTGTGGAATTTATTTTAAAATAAATGCCTGAAAAGCCATTTCAGACAAAAAAATATAATTGCAATAAGCAGATTGGATCACTTATTTTATCTCTTTGAATAAATATTTTCACTTCAGTTAGTTCTTAACTTGTCATGCAAACCATTTATCATCCACGAGATTGAAGACATAAGTTTATTTCAAAGGATAAGAAGAAAAAAATATTTATTGGCGGATTTACAACGGCTATTGCACCAAGATCTGAATTTTTATAAAATTAGTTATAGAACGAACGCACTTCATTACCACATTCGACTTACAATTTTCGACATGTTTTCTTTCTAGTGCATACTATACAATTTAATGGAGGAATTTTCACTATTTCGTAAATTTTGCTCAAATAATTTTGTTTTTCAGAAAATTATAATCTATAATACATTATACTACATCCTTCGTTGCATCTAATAAAATGTTTTCAGAGAAAGCTTTTATCTTACTGTTATTTATCATCTTTATTCTAATACTTTATATGACTTTGTGTTAAAAGTTTTTATGTTTGATTCTTATATATAAATATACATATATATATATATAATGCCATTAAATGAATGACCAATTCAATTGTCGCAAATTCAAAGAGAAAATCAAAACAATTTATTCCTTTCATATTTAAATAAACATTTAATATATATATATATATATATATATATGAAATAAAGAGTGCGTGTTTGGCATTCAATTAAATTTTCCTAGATGTGTAGGGGGAAAATATACATATGACACATATATTTGAGGAATTTATTTTAAAATAAATGCCTGACAAGCCATTTCAGACGAAAAAATATAATGGAAATAAGCAGCTTGGATCACTTATTTTATCTCTTTGAATAAATATTTTCACTTCAGTTAGTTTTTAACTTGTCATGCAAACCATTTATCATCCACGAGATTGAAGACATAAATTTATTTCAAAGGATAAGAAGAAAACAAAATTATTTATTAAAAGTCAACTTTGAAAAGAATCATGATTTTATGAATGTCAATTTTTAAAGCAAAATTAATATATTTTCCAAGTTACTTTGGATTGTTGGGCCTCTACTTTTATTTCAGAAGAGTAACCGATTCTTTCCTTTGTCTTTACTTTTTGGCTGTTATATATTTATATGAATATATATTAGAAACAGGCATCAGCTTGAAATATGCTACTGTATTTCAAAAACAATTAATGCTTTCCCGAAATAAGAAAATTCGTAAAAATAGATTTTCTAAAAAAAAAATTCAAATTACAGCTAGGAATACTTATATTCCATTTAATGGTTTTTACAGTATTTTTAGGGTAGACAAAAACGTGTGTGGGATTAAAAAAAATATATAATAATAAATGTAACAAACACACAATCACATGTGTGTATATACATATTTTCTTTGAATAACCTATCTTAATTAATACGAAATATTTCCCATTTAAGTTTATTATATTTAATCTTAAAAATACTTTTTATTCTTTTTCCTGTTCAAAAATCGTTATGATTTCGGTGTGTCTTCTCAGTGCCGTAATATTTTTATTTTTTAATGCATTCCTCAACATTAATTTTCGCCCAGACATTTAGGAATTTTAAAATAAAAAAAAATTCCCTCCTTTCTGAAAACTTTTTTTAACAGTATCGATTAATCCACGGGTGGTAGCTTAACCGATGCATTTGATTCGATAGACACAAGGAATATTAAAACTAGATGCGTGAATTTGAAAGAGAAAATATCCACTCTTTATCATCTGCTAAAATTATCAACTGCATCAGAAGAGTCGAATTTCTTATTTTATAGAATTTAAAAATTAACATGTTTTATTAAAATATCGTAGTGATCTAGTTCGAGAGAATTCCATCGACTTGTGAAGATAATGTCAATAAACACTTTAATTTCAATCTATTTCAGAATTTATCTTGGGAAACATCTATGATGTTATCGTTTTCTGCAATTGTTGGAATCCATTCAACATCATTTAAAATTCTGAATGCACGTACCCTGTTCTTTCATATTATCTGCACGCTAATATGACTGAAATATAATCTTTTCCTCCCATTTGATATATGATCATTTGGATTAGATCATGTCTGATTCTTGACAATCTAATGTTTTTATAACTGCCACAGAAATCGAACAACTTCTGCGATAATTTATTTCAGCTTTACTTCTTTAGGGCGAAATCTCATAAGTAGCTGTATCGTAACTAATGATAGCAGACTTTTTTGGATTTTCGTAACACGCAAGAAAACAATATTAGTGCGATTATCAGACATGATCTACTCCAAATGGCCATATATCCAATGCAAGGTAAAAACTAATTTCAAACTAAAGATATTGACATCCTTTTCAATAGAGCAAAAGTCATTAAGCAGGCTTGTATTTTAATAGTTGTGCTATTTTAGAGTCTTTGGAAATTTTAACGCAAGCAGAAAATTGTTGTAATGACGTATTATCATACCAAATTCCGCGTATCTGGTTTAATTTACTTAATATTACTGGAGAGTTCGGTCTCTCGGAGGATTGAGCTTTCTCTACCTTCCCCTTCCTTCAGTTTAATGGATACGACCACCTGCGGGCTTCCTGAAGTGAGTTTCCGGTCAATGTGTAGCAGTGAACATCGAGCGTCGAGTGTTTTTATCAGTCAATTCTCTTCTCCTTGACAAAGGCTTAAGGTTAGCCGAAAGCGCTCGGAGTAGTTTTTTATCATTTTAACATCTAGTGTTTTTAATTTTTTTAAACATTTGTATATATTTTATCACACCTACGTAGTAATGTGTTTTAAATGAAGCATTTTAAATGTTTCCATGTTTTTATATAATAAACAAAGGTGAATCTGGCGTTCAAGATTGGAATATTTTATTAAGTCAATTTATTAAAAAAAAAAAAACTAATTTGTAGTCAAATTAGAATGCAGATTGAGTGCAAAGGCAGGGTATGTGCATTGAAATTTTTAAATGCAGTCGAGTGAAGTACAACAATCGTGGCAAACGTCGAAATAACATTGGTGTTTCCCAGGTTAAAGAATGAAACAGATTGAAATTAAAGTCTTTATTGACCTCATCTTTACAAATCAGTTGAACACTCTCGTATGAAATCAACACGATCACCATTTTTAAAAACGTGTTAACGACAACGTCACTAAAATTAGAAAATCAAACTTTCTGATGCAATGGCTAATTTTAGCGTACGAAAATGAGTCTATTAAAGGGGGCACAGGACCTTTAAACTTTAAAGAAATCAGTTTTTGGATTTAGTCTTAATTTAAATGTTTAAAAATTTCTCAACAATATGCAAAAAAGCACATTCAAAAATCTGCATTATTTCTTGAGTTATAAACATTTATAGATGGTGAGCATAATTGAATGTCCGTAGATATTGAAACTTTAAAAAGCGTTTTCTCAGATTAGTAAATTTGGAGTTTGCGCGTACTGTTACTTTTAAACTATGTAAGCTACAGCTTAAAACAAATTAACCAAATATGCGTTTATTTATATTCTACATGCTAAAACAAAACAAAGCTAAAAAAAATCACATATTTTGGTTATTTATTATTTTGCACTTGAAAAAATTTGTAATTTTTTGAACTTTTTTTATTTTGGGCTAAAATTAAATTTTAAACAAATATTTTTGCGTATATTTTGGATTTAAGTTAGAACTAGGTGTCTTATAATTCTACTTTGTTCAAAAATTATTTTCTATATGCATAATTTAGAAAGTTATCATTCGCGCAACACTTAAACACTCATTAGTGGGATGAATTTTTAAATTTAAAATTTAAATATAAATGTTGTACATGCAAAATTCATGTTTCAGGATAATGTAGTTATGTATATATATATTTTAGGCAGAAAGGGAAAAAAGATCTTAATTGCTTATTATTTGTGTTTTGTTACTTTGAAAAAAAGCGATGTTTTTTTATCGTTTCGACAAGCTCAAAGGTCCTGTACCTTCCTTAAGATACCATCAATGATTTAAAAAAAAAAAAAAAAGTAAGCAATTCAGTTTTTATAAAGGCGACCAAAATATTTTCTTGAGCAATCTCGAAAGATTTGTGACAAACAGAACATTCGAACAGAATACGTTGAAAAATGAAAGTATTACAGTCCCCGGAGAATAATGCTAGGACTTCCAAAAAGGAAATGATTGAAAATTATTTTTAAGACGAAATGTTTTAAAATGAAATGGAGAAAAATAGAATTAAATAAAAATACGCCAATAATATTATTATTTAAAATAAATCAAAACATGTTAGAAAAAAAGTGATAAATATCTATCACGGAGAACGAAAATGGTGAAAGGCGTAAAAATTACTATTTATCTACCACAATCCTTTTTATTGTTGTAATGGAGTATATATAAGTTATAGGAGCACGAAAGGTTGCTTATATGTTCATGTACCTGTTTTTTAGGGTTTTGTTTTACATTTCACGTATTACAAGATACAACAATACCATCGTTATTTTTACTCATCCGCTCATAAAATTTCAATTATTTATTGAAATCTGAAACTACTTTAATTTCAGTTATTTGAAAAACATGAAACTTGATCGTTTGATGCAGCTCCTTTATATATTCAATTCGAATATCAATTTGATATATTTTTTACAGTACAGATGTAAAGGAATAAAGGTGAACAGTTTGCATATTACCTCCAGTGATTAATACTTTAGGTAGGTAAACCTCAATTATGTGTAAAATTATTATTTGATAAACTATGCAATTTTAAAATATAAAATAATACACTGGGTTTCAAAATGATATGAACACCCAGTTTTCAAGAATAAAAAGAAGAAAGTGTTACAAAAGAAAATGTCTAATCATGTTAGAAATAGAACAAATCGTTTTATTTTACAACAAAATATAATTGAAGCAGTGATTTATACATAAAATAAACTGCATTTTTCCATTTTGAGGTGTTTCATAATGATATGAAAATTGGCCAAAAATATAGATTAATAGTCAATGTATGCACCAGATCTCTTAATATATAATATAAAATTATAATTAATGTAAAAACGCGATCAAACGTGGAGTGGACAAAGCTTTTTAATATATTTTGATCGGTTTCATTCAATTGGAAGGTGATAGCAGCTTTTAATTCTGGAATTGTGGCATATTGTTTTTCATTTGCGTAAACAGCTTTAACCAGTTGGCTCCATACATTTTCCGTTTGATTTAAATTAGGAGAAACCGATGGTCATTGAATTACATGTACACTATTATTAAGAAGCCATTCAGAAGTGTTGTTTGCCGTATGCATCGATTCATTGTCTTGTTGTAGCATTCAGAAAGTTCTACCAATTTCCTCAGCAAATGGCAGCAGGTTATTTTCAAGTAGATTTTGGTAGGCATGTACGCAACTTGATCTTACCAAGAAATCCAGAGTTAGCTAAATCCATGAGTGAACCTTCACCCTGCTGCCGTTTTGAAAACGTTTCTGGTTTCTTGCACAGATCGTGCTAATAATAAGAAAAACCGTTCCGATCGTCCAAGGTGAATTTTTTTTTAATCAGAAAACATTACTTTTTCACATTCTAACTTCCAGAATATGTTATCTTTCGCCCAATACAGGTGATTCTCTTGATGCATTTTAGCCATACGTAGATGGGGCTTTCTTATCTTGTACCTCACCATCTTAGAGCTCTTGACTACTCTGGACAAGATACTTTTTGACCCTGCTATTAGTGGATCTCTTGAAAGTTTGCCTAAAGTTGTTTTCCCATTGCTCATTCTTTTTATAATGGCTCTTTTTTATTCATTGGATAGCTTTGGCGGACGTCCCGGAGATTTCTGTGCTCCATAATCCTCTTTTAATAGAAGAAAATTTAATGTTGCACGTGGAGCTCTTTGCAATTATTTTGTGAGAGCTCTGGCCGAAAGTCCTTGATCGTTAAAAGTCACAATTTTCGCTATCTCAAAACCACTAAAATCGCTTTTACGACGCATACTTGTAGAACTGACTTTGCGAACAGATTTGGAAATTTTCTAATCTGCGAAGTATCCTTATATGCGAAACTAATTTGCATATTTCGGTTTCTTCTTCACGGAGTGGCATTCAATATTCCTGAACGTTTTCCATGCCCCTTTAGTGATGATTTCGGTCAACATTCATATAATTTTGCAACACCATTTTTTTTAGATAATTCATATTTTCAATGAGTTTAAAAGTTGATATTTCTTTTAAAACAATGCATTATTTAAAATTATTGTATTTTTTTCGATAATAAAGTTTTCTGATAATTATTTATAAATTTTTGCCAAGATATAGCAAAATTACTAGGCGTTCATACCATTATGAAACCCAGTGTATAACAACATTTTATTACAATGAACGATATTGAATATGAATTTTAAAAAATGTCTAATCATAATTTTATTTCATTACATACAAAAATTGTAAGCAAAAAATGCCTGGGACAATAACGGGTCTATTTGAAAAACTGTTTTTCCAAAAAAAGTTGAAAAAAGTAAAGAATAAATAAACCGTATAAAGTAAAGGATTGTGTATTCGCCCAGTTTCCTTATAACATGAATCATATTGAGTAAATTAAAAATGTTTTATAGTTCTAAATTTAGTGTAAAGACGTTCTATTCAAAAATATCTTGAGAAATTATTGTATATTGGAAAAAAAATTCAAGATGTACTAAAAATATTTTTGCTATCAATATTTTCTTTGTAATTTTTTCAAATTAATAAAAAAAAAAATAAACCGCATCTGTGAATAAAATTAGTTTTCTTTACATAAGCAAAATTTTAGAAGACAAAACATTTGAAAAGATTTTTATAATTCTTCCAAATCCATTACATACATACATCCTGTAAAGTATAAATTAGAAATGTTTTTTACGAAAAATTTTGAATCTGAAATTGTCTAGAACAAAAAACCATATACCTGAAAACATTAATAAAAACGTAATAGAAAAACGTCTTTGCAATTAAAATTTATTTTCTGTTCGACATGTCATGATATAATAACATTTTGCAAAGAAGAAGTTTTAAACTTATTTGTTTTACAAAAAATATGAATTTTTTTTTTTTTTAATCTAACGTCGAACTTTCTTTGAAATATTTTATAAAAATAATAAATTTTCTTTCCATATACAAGCAAAGTTGACATGCAAATCCCTACTTTATTTTTTCTGTGTTATTTTTTTAAAGAGAAATACGAAAAGCATATTGCTTTCATACCCTTTTATGAATATTTGCCGCATTCAAACACGGTTTCACAAGAAGAAGAAAAAATCCAATTTCAAAGAAAGCATTTGAATACATCATTATTCACGATATTTTACTTTAAAAATCTTCCAGAATAAATCATTATCCATGCTTTCGTTTTGCGACATATTCAATATACTTTAATACATGGTAATTTCTTTATAGAATGCATTGATTTCAAAGTTTTTTTTTGTTTTTTTTTTTGTTTTTTCTACGAGACATTTGAAGTTAATAAATTTTGTGAAATGGATTTAATAAGCAAGGTTGTCACCTGAACATTTCTTTTTACAATTTGTCAGCTGATAGTTTAAAATAATAATAATAATACGACGTTAAAAAAGAGAAAGAGCTTGTTTACCTTTTGGTTTTCGTTTTTCCTTTTTGTTTAGCATTGGAATTTTTCTTTAGAAATGAATTTTTAAGAATATAGATGAACAATTCTTTGATTACAATTGATTCTGTGATTACAATTGTGTAAGGATAACTTAGTAACACCTGAAATTTCGAATTTTTAAAACATTTTCCAGATAATATTTTCTGTCATTTTTAAAGGCAATATTTTATTGGTTCTAACAAAATTATTATATTTTTCACAAATAAAAAAGTGGCAGGGGAAATAAAGGATATTTATTAGGACATAAATTAGGATTATTGCGGATATCGTTTCCCTTTCGTCACTAAAATTTGAAATAAAAGATTTTTCAATTTCAATAAATGGTTCATCGTCATTATCGTCTGCTGTCGTAACGAATAAGTATTTATCTAAAAATTTGTTTCTTTGTATAAATCAATTAAATTCTTAACCAGAAGTGTACTGAACTGTATGTTGATGTGATTTATTTCCACATTTATTACTTTTTTTTAACCATTTGGAAAAATGGTTATTGTCCTCGTCAGGGTAGGAAATCAAAAGCATATCTGAAGGTTTTTATTGGTTTAATCATCATTTTATTCGTTTTCTGATTGGTCTATACAGAAATCTGTATTTCCCCTTACTTTCAACAGAGATGGACAACAGAGTGTTGCCACTATGACAAAAAAGTAATAAAAACTACAAAAATAATTAATAACTCAGAAACAAATTGAGATACAATTTTCAAACAAATTGCATTTAAAAGTACATTTTTTTCTCTATACGACGGTGTAAAAAGTAATATTGTGGGATGTTTAGAAGTTTAAGAAATAAATTTCATTTAAAATTGGCCGTCAGATTTCTTGGAAATCTGACGATGGAAAAGCCTTTTCCCGAACAGCCAATGAAATGCTTGGATAATAAGTAAGTTTCAGGTGGATAATACGTACGAGTCGCAAGCGTTTTCTGTCGCTTGCAATTTTTTCGTGTAATAACACTATTAATGTTGAATTCATGGCGTACGTACTGTATGATCAACTCCGTGCAATTTTTTATGTCTTAAATTTTAGTCTTTGAAAAAATCATTTTCCAAATGGTCGTTGTAATTTGTTAAATTGCATTTTTAACCATTTGGAAAAATGGTTATTGTCCTCGTCAGGATAGGAAATCAAAAGCATATCTGAAGCGTTTTACTAGTTTAATCCGCATTTTTTAAAGATCTGTATGATTGAAACACATTTTATAATTCTGAAATATTACATTCGAAATTAAAAAGAAGTGTACCGCAATATCCCTATGTAATCTGGATGGCAACATCCCGTTTTTGCAACGGATCTGTACATCGGTGGTACTTGTATATATAGAGTGAGTCTTATATCTCCATACAAATGGTTAAAAAAGTGTCTACTTTTTATTTCGTTTTCAAGAAGGTGAACCGATTGAAAAAAGAAGCCATTCAGGAAAGAACAACTTATTGAAATTTTTCTATTGGCTGGAAGTGATCCCACCTGAACTATCGCGTATTATCAATGCAACGCACTGAACGCAGATAAGCCATGACACCGTGGCAAAACTTATCAAGAAGTTCAAAAGGACTGGTTCTCCTGACGATACAAGCAGATCTGGAAGATCAAAGACGGTACATGACGATACGTTAACACACATGATTATACGTCAACACAGGTGCTATCAGCGATGACTAGGAGTGCGTCAAAAGGGTCCCACGTCTCTCTGCACTAATGGGAATTAGCCAAAACTGTGGAATGTAGTTTAACATGTGGTTAACATTTTGAGAGGTAAAAGTGGCACCCATACAAACCATGATACCATTTGCATGAATAAAATAAATATTAGCCAACGCTTTCATTATTTTATGAAGTCTTGTGACTCACCCTGTATAACAGATTACATTGTACACATAAAAAAAATGTAAATAAGCTGTCGCACCAGACCAGGTTTCCATAGATACATTGCTTATCCCGATGAACTTCATGAGCCGTTAACAACCGGATTACTGATGTTTGCTACAAAATCAGGGTAACTTCAAAAGTCGGAACTTAATCCATTTCACATTGCTCTGGGCTGCTATTACAGCAACCACCGCTAGTGTACCAGCTTACTGGCATTTTCATTATTTGTAACATCTAAGCTATCGTATGTACCAATATCATTGAACGTTAAAATCGGTTAATAAAAAGGGACCCTGTATCCCGTACTAATAGAAAATAGAGTTAATGTAAATTACAGTAAACTCTGTCTAAGGTGGAATCGATTGGGACCAAGAAAATTTTCCTCAGTAGACAATATTCGGCCTTAGAGAAATTTTACTCTATGTATATGGATTTGCAGGGACTTGAATATCTTTCCGAGCTAGACAGATTTCCGCCTAATACAGACTCCGCCTTACAGAGAGTTTACTCTATTTAGCTTGCAATGCCAATGTCATTAGAAGAACAACATTCGCCGTCACATATGTCTCATACGTAGAACTTCACATGAAAACATTTAAGGGGACGGTGGAGTTTAAAATCCTTAAAAATAATTTTTTTTATTTTTGTAAATTTCAACTTAAATATTATTCAAGGGTACATTATATACATTATAACATGCATTTATCACAAAAAAATTAAAAAAAAAATTTATTTTTGAGAAAAAAATGGAATTTTACGCGTTGTGTTAGAAATCTTCGAAATGCCCCATGCGTCTCCCATATCAATGAAAATCCCCAATATTTTTTTTATAAAAGTTTGGTTTATATATAGAAATAAAATAGAGCATCGAATTTTACATATTTGAATTTAAAGGTTTAAAAAAAAAGTTGAAAAAAATTGAAATTTTTTCGAAAAATTTTCAAAATTTCAAATTTTTTCAATTTTTTTTTTTATTTTTTGTAAATTTCATCTTAAATATTATTCAATGGTACATTATATGCATTATGGCATGCATTTATCACAAAAAAAGATTTAAAAAAATTTATTTTTGACAAAAAAATGGAATTTTACGCGTCGTCTTAGAAATCTTCGAAGTGCCACCTGCGCGTTCCATATCAATGAAAATCCCCAATATTTTTTATAAAAGTTTGATTTATATATAGAAATAAAATAGAGCATCGAATTTTATATATTTGAATTTAAAGGTTTAAAAAAATTTTTTTTTGAAAAATTTTGAAATTTTTTCGAAATTTTTTTGAAATTTTGATTTTTTTTTTTTTTACCTTTAAATTCAAATATATAAAATTCGATGCTTGATTTTATTTATGTATATAAACCAAACTTTTATAAAAAATATTGGGGATTTTCATTGATATTGAAGACGCATGGGGCATTTCGAAGATTTCTAAGACGACGCGTAAAATTCCATTTTTTTCTCAAAAATAAATTTTTTTTAAATTTTTTTGTGATAAATGCATGCCATAATGTATATAATGAACCCTTGAATAATATTTAAGTTGAAATTTACAAAAAAAAAAAAAAAAATATTTTTAAGGATTTTAAGCTCCACCGTCCCCTTAAAGACGTATTCGTTAAACAAAAAGAAACCAAACAGCATGCATTGAGGATCGTTGCATTTATATAATTAGAGAGAAGCGGCTTCGAACCCACGCATTGCTATCAGTGCTATGTCTATTTTAGACACTATATATACTGATGATACAGACAGATGAAAGCATATAAATGCGTTTGATGCGCTATTGTTATCCTCAATTTCAACAAGCTTTGCGCTGCGTTAGGGTGCCAATTCCGTTGTTTGCTGTCATTTGCGAACTAACTACAGATGTCTTTTAAGATTGTTCTCCACTATTTTCAAAGTGGAATGATTTAGTAGATGAAAATAACCTTATAATTAACGTGAATAGTGTATTTTAACTCTTAAAATATAAATATTTTTGTATGGGTATAAATGATGTATTTTCTGGTATCATCATTTTCGAAAATTTTCAAAGGAAGAAATGTTTTGACACATGCTGTCTGAAAATAACATTGAAATCTCACACTAATCAAAGTTTTACAATACTTTAGATTGTCATTAATAAGAAAGAGTTGACATACTATTTAGGTTGTTAAGTATATTGGCAAGCTTGCCCAATTTTAATCTAAAATCTTCTCGAAAATCAAATTTCTGATTTTTAACCACCCTTAGATCAGCATTCTACTATAAAGCAGAGTTGAGCAAATTTGTAATCTCAATTACCTACAATGCAATGACACCTTAATTTGCATGTAATTGATTACAGTTACACACATTAAAACGCAGAAATTTTGTCAAATAATGGCATGAGAGCTGTTCAGGCTACAGTGCAGCAAGATTTTTTTTTACGGCATGTAATTTTAACAATAATTAATTATGTACAATTAAATTGTAATTTCAATGCAGATAATTGGAATTACAAATTTCCCAACTCTGCTGTAAGGAACTCTACTATAATTGCTACAAAATCACGTAATCTCGATAAAGCAATTTTCGTAATTTTTAGTTAAACTATATTTTAAATAAAATTTCTTACTTACAATAAGAAATTTAATAAAATTATTATTATTTTTTTTTGTTGTAAAATCAAATTAGATTTGCACCCCTCTCCCTCACACACACATAAGTTGAGCCATTTTGTACATATCTAAACCAAAGCATTGGATTAATATGAAGCTAGCTATAATTAAAAAATAATGATTGAAAGCTTTTAATATAATATCAGTTACTATACTAACAAAATGATTCATAAATTAATCTATGTATGAGTCAAGTTTTCGAGAAAGTATAAAATTATATATATTTGTAAAAAGTTTCACTATTCACCCAATTAAATTATTTTATGAGTCATATTAAATATGAAATAAATAGTTTTAACGACAGTTTTATTTTACTATGCAATAAGCATTGATTCGTAAAATGGCTGGAATAATAAAGCGTCAAGAACAATAAAGTGTAAAAAAAAATAACTGAAAATGTTAATCAAAAAACTTTTTGGTACCTAAATTTCATTTCCCTACTTATTTTTATCATACGCTCTCGCTTGTTTGAAAGATTTCACAAAAAGAGTTCACAGGTTTTAGTTTCAAAAACATTGCAGAAGTGAACATGCAAATACATACTTTATTTTCTAGACGTAAACTTGTAAACTTTAAAAAACATGAAATGTGAAAACCACCTTGATTTCTTATCCTATTATCAATATTTTTTCGCATTCAATAATTTTTCTATATGAAGAAAAATGAAATTTGAATGAAGCATTTTGTAAATTTAGAGATTAAAACAGGCATTTTTAGCGTGTTATTTGTTAAGTGCGCCATGCTATTTTTTTTTTAAACGCAGTGCTTTTTTTTAAGTACACCGTACTATTTTTTATATGCTTCATTCTATTTTTTAGGTGTGTCGTGCTATTTTTTTAAAAATGATTGATTATTCTCTAATAGCGCCACCGCGTTAATTTTCAAAGAGCGATGGCTGATTTTGATCTGAAATTTCGGGAAATTTAAGAAATTCAGTTCCCGAATATTAAAAAAAAATCGATCTTAAAATAAATCAAAATACTTATAAGTGCAGTACTGCAATCGGTCGAGTAACTGGATTTTACCGAGGACCTTTTTTGAAGGAGGTGCAGTTAAGTATTCTATTTGCAATATTGTAAGAGAGTTGGCACTATTGTTCCAAGAACTATGTTTACCAAACATATTTCTTATCATTATTTATGCTGTTATACTTTAATACAATTTTTTATGTTAAATGATACATTTTTTTTCTTCTCCGCCGTGACATTTTTTCCCCCACCGGGCTATTTTTTACGCGCCGTGAGGCACTTTTTTTCTAAAAGAAACTCTAAAATAGTTATTATTCACAATATTGTATTTTAGAAATATACTTGAATAAATTTTTATGCATACCTTTGTGCTCCGACATGTTTAATGCACTGGAAAGCATGATAAAAAATGTTCAAAGAGTTCATGGATTTCGAATACGTTTTTTCTCTTAAAAAGACCTTCCAATAAACATTCGAAGATAAACATAATAAAATGAGCTAATAGGAAATGTCCTCAGCAACATATTTTGTTTTAATTGATGAGGTTTTAGTTAAAACAGAAAACAAACGTCAAAATAAAAGTGTTAGACTGTTTATTTTTTTAAATATACCATTAGAATTTCCGTCTTCAATTACATTTTCGCAATATGTAATAAATAAATAACATTTAATATAATTAAAAGTATTGAAATTAAAATTTTTTAAAGGATTCGTTATAAAGGAATATGATATGATAATCCAAAATAAACAATGAATATGTAAATAATATTCTTTAAAAAATATTTTTTTTCTATATGTGTAAATTTTAGACAAATGAATCATTTAAAATAATTGCATTGTATTTTTCATTTTTTTCTTTTTCTTAAAGCACATTTCCTCTTGCGTTTGTGTTACTTATTCTTAAAACAATCCTTAACCATTAGGTATAGGCATATAGTTCCAATTAAAAACTGTTTTAAATGAGGTGAAGAAGTATTTTAAAAGCGATTTGAGACAAAAAAAAATTCTTAAATATTGCGAAATATAAATTTTCATTTGGTTTCCCAGTTTTTTAACTTATATTTAGCAATAACATCCTATTGCACTAAGAGGAAACTAACAAAAAAAATTGCATTCTTCTACGATTAAAACTGACCGAGAAATAGCTGCTGAAAATTGAAGCACCATTTTTGTTACAAAATAGGGGTCATTCACAAATTTACTAGTAATATAAATAATTATCAGATTTATAAAAATAATAGTTGAGAGTAAAATTAACATTATAATATAAATTTGAAATACATTTTCATTCTGACATATTAAATGAAAGTATGCAATTTGCACTAAAAAGATAAATAAAAGAAACAAACAGATTTTTTTTGTTAAATGAAAGAATGAAAAACAACTGTCGCAATTCACTACAAATTGATACATATTATAAAATGGTATTAGATTATCTAATCTAAAATTTAATTAATAAAAATTAAAGTTACTATAAAATATGATCGAAGTGACTACATGCAGCTGCAATACAGAGATGCACACTCGTAAAAAAAATCCTTCTAATAGTTCAAGCACTTTGTGTACGATCCCTCTAAGCATGGCCCAACTCATCTTTTTTAGGATGCAGAAAATTAGCATAAGTACCCCAAGTCAAAGTTTTATAACTCGGTCAACATTAGCGTTAGATGAATTGGACTTTTGTCTTACTTTTTAGTGTCATGGGAAAGTTTTACTAAATATCACTTATAGGATTGGTGGACAGTATAAAAATTTAAATTTCGTAACTTTTTAAGAAAATTTCCTATTTATCAAAACGAATTTTAATGTAGTTTTTACCTCATTTAAAACATTTTTGTAATTGAAATTTTATGTCTATGACTAGCAGTTTAAAAAATTAGCCATTGGTCACCATTGAGAGTGGACATCCTATATGTAGTAAAATTTGATGTATGCATAAATAATTTCCTTAATTTTAATTGATGAAAGCTTGCATAAATATTTCTCCTCTGTATTTTTATTGCACTTGTTGTAAATTTATCTTACATGTTGGAAAGAAAATATAATTTATTGTAAAAAAAGACACTAGATATTTAATTTTATTAAATTCTGAAATTTTGAATGAATTTATAAAAAAGGATTACTTATTACTTGTGAAAATGTACGAGTATTTAACGCATATTAAATTACGCGTTTGTTTAAATCAACATTCTGTCCTCATAGCATACAATATGAAAGTTTCTTATTATTTCAAAAAAAAAAAAAAAATACAATCTGTCCATGTAACAACAATTTAAACTTCAAATACGAAACACGTATGTTTAAATTCAAAAATTTTAAAAACATGCAAAAGAGCTATAAAAGCTTATTTATTTCAGAGAAAGAGGAATACAGTTCCACAAACAGGATTTATATCAAATTATTTAAGAACAATTTTCAATTACAGCGAAAGCCTAATTAAATGTAACCATTTATTTACTTAGAAATACAGCATATTGTAAAATATTAAATATATTATGTTGATTTTTTTAATTTATTTATCGTGAATGCGTAGCTATTTTATCTAACTTATCAAAACCTCTAACAATTTTTTGAAAAAAAAATTCAAATATCTCGTACACTGTAAAAAAAAAAAATCTGTTAAGTTACTAAAGTTTTTCTAGGAAACTGGGATTCGTAGAACTTTTTATGTAACGGCAACAACAAAAATTTATGTAACAGACACACTTTTCCGCCGAAAATCAATAAATCTATACGGTTACTAAGAATTTTTTAGGAAACTGGGATGCCTAGAACCTTTCGTGTAGCTGCAACCAGGGTTACAGATAAAATTTTAGTAAAATTACTGTAATTTTAGCAGATTCATTTGTAAAGTTACAGATTTTTGTAGCTTTACAAAAATTAGTTTTGTAGATTTGCAACTTTTTTTGTACAGTTACAGATGAAAGTTTAGTAAGCATATAACTTTACATTTGTAGAACTACAGATTTTTTTTACAGAGTAAAATCAGATAACTTTTACAAAATTATATTTTATTGCATCTATGCCTACAACAAATTTATTACAGAACAATAAATCAAATGTATTTCCAATGCATAACTCCTATTCTATTCTATACGCAAACACACACACACATATATAATAACACTATTTAATAGAAACAAAGAATTTCACAAGTGGTTCTTATAATTCATAGAAATATTTGCCTGGGAAATAAGTTCTGCATGCATCTATTAATCTTTAAATATTTAACATATTGTGCAACGTTAAATAAATTCTATTGAATTTCTTTTAATTATTTAACGTGAATATAGATCCAAACAATTCAATTTCTTAAAGTTGAAATAATGCAATTCAATCCCCTTAGAAACTTAATTAGAAATTCGAAGATTAATATTTATCATCTCGAAAACAGGTGTTCTACAAGAGCTAAAAATAGTACGAAAAATTATATACATCTTAAGCATAGATTTTGAAATACATAAAATAAAAAATATGGTTCAATATTTTTTTTCTTAAAAAACACTTGTAGATATTTATGCTAAATCGATACATAGTTTATTTATTTTTTGTAAAAGTTAAATTTAAAATTTATTTCATCATCAATTTGAGCTGCATTAATTGTGTTAGGAAATTCATTTGGGATCGTTAATCACGTATGTTAGGAAAAAATTCATTTTGGTAAAACTTAAAAAAAATATTTCGTATTTATTTCTACATTTGTTGTTGATGCTAAAGAGAACAAATAATAATAAAAAGAAATGATTCGGCTAAAGATATTTTTTTTAATAACATATTCTTAAATATTAGACTCTACTGAAATCTTTAATTATTTAACCTGAATACATATTTAAATCATTTAATTACTTTCAGAAAATATATATCTCGATTGTGAAAGTAAACAATTTTTGTTAGACGGAATTCGTACTTAGCTTTGAGTACCGCTATTTTTGAATAAAAATTTTCGCTTTATTTAATCGAAGCATTTATTAGTATTATTAATATTATTAACGTTATTATTATTATTATTTACAATTTCACATATTCTGTAGTATAAAATAATACGAAAATTACTTGTCGGAAAAGTTGCTCACCGTATGCAATCTGGTAGGCACTTAGTTTTGAAATTGAAACATAAATATTTATGACGAACAGAGAAGAAAAAAAGGAGGGAAATATAACATTGTTTAATTTATTCTTTTGTAAATTACAAAATATAGTTTGACTATAATTTTTGGACGTCGTGTTCACCATGTTTATTTTCTGCCGGCATTGAAAACGCTTTGAAGTAAATATGCTCGCTTCAGATGTGTATGGCTTGATCGATTTCATCAAAAAACTTTTAATTTTGATAATCATTTCGAGATAATTTCTTCTTTAATGCTGTGACTGGGGTTTCGTGGCTGGAGTTTTTATACTTTAATATTAATGTGATAAAAATATATGAATTTTAAATATTATTAAGTTGACTGCTAGAAGTAAACTACAAATATTATATTTTTATTCGATAAGAATTTTTTTGAGCAATATAGATTTTTTTCCCATTTAAGGTGTCTTTTACCTTTTAAACGCGACGAAAATTAACGAAAAAATTAAAAGATTTTATTTAGTCTATCTTCAAAACCTTTTTATGTATAAACATGAAATGTTGGATATTGGTTAAACAGATTGTGCTTTGTAATATGCTACCATTAGAAATTTATTATACTTTTACAGCTTTTGTGTATTGTTGAGAAAAAAAAAAGCTCTTTATATAACTCCATAAGTCATTGCGCGCATGATATCTTGATAAAGTATGTATGAATTGTCATGAAATTTGGTAAAGGTACTAACTATATATGTGTGTTTAAAATGAACTACTCTTAAGCCAAAATTACTTCATTAACTATATAAAAAATATTTCTGTAAAAAAAAAAAAAATCAAAATTTTACATTTTCAATGAATAAAAATACTCATAACTAAAAATATTACCATTGTAAATTCTTAAAAGTAGTTCATTTTAAACACACATATTTGTTTACTACCTTTACCAAATTTCACTGTAATCCATCCATACTTTCTCAAAATATCATGCGAGAAATACTTATGGAGTCAAAAAAGAGCTATTTTTATTTCAACAATACACAAATTCTGTAAAAGTATAAAAAATTTCTAATGGTAGCATATTACAAAACACAATCTGCTTAACGAATATCCAAAATTTCATGTTTATACATATTGAAGACAGACTAATTCGAACTTTAAAGTTTTTCGTTAATTTTCAAAGGTACAAGGCTGCTTAATTTTCTTAATTAAAATATCCTTTAAATGTGTTCATTTAAATTATATTTTAAAGGCAAATACCTATTTATAAAGAACTTTATACATTCAACTTTTTTCAACTTATTCAACTTTAAAAAATAACTTGTGAGTACTTTTGAAGGAATGAAAAAAGTAATTGATATATATTTTTAAATTCGAAAACTTTTTTTGTATTTTTTAATTAAATTAGAAATCTTAATTTATAGAATTTTTGGTTTTTCATTTTTAAAAATAAATTCGGCTTTACTATTAATAGACCCAATACGCATGCGTGCTAGGAATGAACGGAATTTCTCCTTCTTTTTAAGACGTTCGGAAAGAATTCACGGATAAAATATGTTTTCTAGGTGTACGGAAATTATTTGTTCAAAAATGAGGAATAAATTAGTGTATAGTCACGAGTTTTTCTGACAGTGTAAAAACTGTCAGCTAGACACATTCTAGAGATTTTGGAACATAATTATCGTATTGTCTCCTCTTCCTCTCCCCTCCTCATATCCTCCTTCGAGAAAGACTTGTCTCTGGCTTTTTAAGCACGGATCATTCATGAACTTTCACAGATCTTAAATTTCTCCTCATGATAGCTGTTTTGCAACAGTTTAAAGCCCTTAAATTTTAACACCGTTTTTTATTTTGTAAATCCTTGTAGATGTCCTTAGGTAAAGGTAAACCAGCTCGAAATTGTGTTTCAGTTAATTGTATTTCAATGAATTTAAATATAAAATTAGTTTGTTTGCAAAGATGAACTGAATTAATTCTTCAAAGAAATTGATTTCGCTAAATAATGCATATAAAGACATTTCCCAATGCAGGTGAAAATGTGAAATACATTACTTAATAGTTCTTCCTAATAGATTGCAGAAAAATAAACAATATTCGTTTGATAATTTTAGAATTAAAAAAATGGATTTTGAAAATTAAAATACGTAAATTTCTTTTTGAAGTGAAAACTTCTTTAGGCGCGTTGAGCTTTTTTTGAGATGGTGAAAAACCACTGATTTCGAGACACTGTAACGTAACCGACATGCTAGCATTTTGACACATAGACACTAGCGCGCCAAGCGGTGAATGACAGGAACTTTTCCCTCTTCAGCTCAATCCGCAAAAGAAGAAGGAAGCTAAAACTCTCTTTTTCTCCCTGCGTATTGCTAAAACAAATTATTATTTTGTTTTTCGTCAGTTAAAATGAATTATACCGTATTCGTGACCTACCTATTTCATGTAACTAAAAACCGATAACGCTGTATTTTATCGTGTTGATAGTCTGGTCAATGACCAACAATATTGGCGAGAATTTCGATTATTGAAGATAAAGTACGGGGCACAGATGTCAGATACGCACTTGGGTACCTAATTGACAGCAAAATGGCGTTACTTTATTTTACAAGGTAACCCGGCTACTGTTGCTTATTTGTTAATAAATTGTTCATTTACTTTTATTTTTTTTTTAATTGTACAATTGTTTTGATCTATAGTTATTAATGAAATTACCGTTTATTTATTGTTGTTTACTTTTTAAAACAATAGAAAATAATTTAAAAATATATATTGTAACTGGTATTGGAAAACGGGCTTTCGCCAAATTGACGTTAAAAAAGCGCGCCAAACCTGGTTCGTATATCACATCTCTGCCAAATTCTCGGTTTTTTGATTTTTCGACTTTTTATCCAAATTTTCCGGATTTTTTAAATTTTCCCTTTCATTGTATCCCAAACACTACCTTCATACCAAATTTCAAGATTCTAGGGTTACAGGACGTACCTCTGAGTTTTGATGATCGGTGAATCAGTGTCGAAAAGGCGAAAGTTTAAGTTCATATATCTTCTGAAATAAAAACGTGAAATTTCAGCATTTAATTCCATTTCCACATTACTTTAGATTTACGAAATTTCAGTTTCTGGGAATCACCAACACAAAGATATTGGGGGGTCAAAAGTACCCTGAGTTGCTTCCAGAAAAAAGATGCTTACGGCTGTACTTTCAAGACTTGGCAGGGGCACTGCCGTGTACCCAGATGCTTTCATTAGTGCTGCTACACAATTCAACGCATAAAACATTTCCTGACGATTAAAAAAACACACACGTAATTGTTGAAGTTTTCACTTCTATTGGCACTCCCGGAAACCCCTCTGTTTTTTTTTTTTTTTTTTTTTTTTTTTTTTTTTAAATGATGTGTGCAACTTTTTCTTTATTAAAAATAACATTTGCTTATTGAAAAAAAAAAAAAAAAAATCAGCAAGCCCCTTTCTTTTCAACACTTAACAGCTTTTCGATTCTTTAAAAACTAAAATCAAATAATAATAATAATAAAAAAAATCAAATTTATGAGCAGTTTAGACAGTGTTGGTTTGGGGAAAGTTACAAAATAGTGGGATAATTACACAGAAACGCATTTAAAATGACTTACAAATACTTTTCTGAAGATTTCTATAACAATTTTAACGACATAATCATTGTTTTCAATGATAAAACATTTTTGGCTCCATTTACTTAGTTTTCACGTAAAATCATATTTATCTTCTAATTTCAAGGAAATATTTAAACATACTGCAACTTTTTTAATAAAAAATGTGTATTTCTGACGTGTTTTGAAAAATTTCAGTTAAGTTTGAAGATGTACATGTACTTCTTCATATAAAGTTTCATAAAATGGTGAAAGGTGTATTTAAATAAATTTTCACGTATGCTTCGGAATATAGAAAAACAATAATAATTAAAAATGTAAAATGTCCTTTTTTTATTCGATAGCTGTTTATTTTTCTTTTCTTAATATTTATTTCAAGCAATTTAGTTTCCTTGAAATGTCCATAAAAAGTACGCAATTTATTTCTTTGTGAGAAATTGATTTAAAAAAAACATGAATAACAATAAAATTTAGCGCTGTTATTGAATAAAAAAACACCCGTTGTAATTAAAATGTTACAGAGTTGAAAGAAAAGACATCTTTCTTCTAAAAATTGCTTTATACATAGTAAAAATTACTTTTATTTTACTCTTTTAAAAAAATAAAATACACTAAAGTGTAAACTGATAAAATTGTATCAAATGGGATTTAAAAACATCCATAGATAAATGTTAGAAGTTAAATTGAATTTCTTTCAAGTAAAAATAACACGGTAAATAAATACCCTTCAGCAAAATTTAAAGATATTTAAAAAAATCATAAAAATTGTTTTCCATTTTCTACTTTAATAACATTAAAATTATTTTTTTTAAATAACATATATCAAGAAATATCTCTAGGTGTTTTTTCTACATTTCACAAGGTCGCTGAAGCTTGAAGTAATACATTTGTGACTAATGGAATTGTTTTGAAGACTTTATAGGATGTTTCAAACGCTACTTAAATAAATGAAATGGAAAATATTCTGTCTGGCATTTTTAATGGTATATATCGTTTGTTGTAAATTATATGTTTATTGCAACATTTTTACGTTTTATTTTTAAAAGGCGTAATGTATTTTATATAATAACAAAATAATAACGCATCGAGCATTGTTATTTTCTTTGCTTTTGGATATTGTTTGACTGGAGTTCGAGGGGGTCAAAATTTGATTAGCTTTATTTATAGGCGTACTTTAATATTTTTTTTTCTTAAAGATTACTTTTCAGATAAAAAGTTTTGAAAAACTGTTAAATTTTATTTTAAAAATAGCATTTAAAGTTATTTAATTTTTGATATAACTCATAAACCTCTCACCTGCAATAAGCATTTCGCCTAGTGTCTAAAACTTAGTATCAGTACACGTGCAGAAGGAAAAACAATATAGAAAATTTATGAGGGAAAATGCGTGTTTTCAAAAGCAGTGTGTCATTTTCTGTTATTATGCCCATAATATAATATTCTGCTCCTAATGGGATTTTGCGTTACTAACAATTTTTATTAACAATTTTGAATTTTTATCAGAAAATAGCATGAATAAAGTTAAAAATAACTCATTATTTCTCTCTTGTCTGCAACAATGAAAGCTATCTAATTTTCATCATTTCGAAGAAATTTCATGAAATGCTTTTAAAATTAAAATATAAAAGTGGGGATATTAAAAAAAAAAACAGATAGTGCGATCACATCTACAAAGAAAGAGCTTTCAGATTTAAAAAAAAAAAAAAAAAAAAAAAAAAAAAAAAAAATAGTAAAATTGGTTCAGCAGAAAGATCACGGCAGAAGACTAAAAAATACAGTTGTGTTTTAAATATATAGATTATATAAAATTAGGAAAAATTAAATTAAGCAAATTATGTTATTTTGATAAAATTGTAGTAGAATGTCCTAAAGAATAGCATTAAAATTTTATTATTCGAGAGAATTTTCGACGAGCACGATATTATTTTAAATCACGAATTATTTCTTTGCTAGTCTAACTCGGCGAAGCAAATCCATCCAGGCGAAAATCATCAATTTCCGTAATATAAATCGCAATTATTTCCATGCCACCTCTCTTTTATAATGACACTCTAAATTTTTGTAAAACAATGCGTTTTATCAGTATATGATTTCGATAACATTATTTTTAAAAGTGAAGCATTTTCATCTGTGAAGAATTTCAAATCAGCTGGGCTGTGAAAATGACGCACTTCTAGAAAACACAATTCACGTTTAAGAATTAAAATACACGCTTTTTTTATAAAATGACGTCATTTGCATCCGCTAAACCAATCCACTTTTATAATCCAATCTTGAACTTCGTCTATAGAAAAGTGTGCATATGACGTCATTATCATGGAATAACAGACAATATTCTTGACGTAGCCCATATTTTAATTTCAACTTTTTTCAGGTTTTATGAGAAAATGGCAACAAAAAGATACAGTATCCCCTATTTTTGACTATTTTCAGTTTACTTTCAATGACTTTCAATAGAAATGATGTACTTTTGTTGCCACGATAAGAAAAATGGTAGTAAAAACTACAAAAAATTAATATCTCAAAAATGAATTAAGATACAGATTTCAAACAAATTGCATTTAAAAGAGCATTTTTTTCCTCATACGACGGTGTAAAAATTTAAAATGTGCAATGTTTAGAAGTTTAAAAATTTGCAGTAGAGAAAATTGCAAAACCAAAATTTTATTTCAAATTTCAAAGTGTTGCCATTCGCAAAATGACGTATGCGTTACGCACAGATATGTTTGTCCTTTATAATATAGACAGTCCCAAATTTCGCCAAGAATTTTGCTTATAATTTGCAGAGTTCTTAATATAAAAAAATGTTCTTTTCAGTGAATTTTGACAAACAACGTTGTACACAATACCCTGCAATCAGAATTAAAAAATAATAAAATTTGGATGAAAAATGAGCAGGTTTACTAAAAAATGTTTCACTGCGCATGCGCGAATGCAATCAAAATATAATGTGCATAAAGTATTAGCTAAGTGTATAGAACAATGTTTGTGAATGTTTTAAAAACTTGAAATTCTGAAATTTTTCGTCGATAGAATAAGCTCGAAATCCGTTCTTCCCAGAAGGAAGCAAAAGGATGAAAACCTGTATCCAAATATCTGTTGATTAGTGCGAAAATAGCGTACACAATATTGCAAATGTTTGGATACAACCCTTCACCTTTTTTATTCCTTTTAGGAACAACGGATTTCGACCTTATTCAGTTGAAGCTAATTTTCAGAATTTTCAAGCTATGATTTTGAGACTTTCACAAAAGTTGCTCTATTAGCTAGTAGTTACTAGTATCTAGAAGTTACTTAGCTAATAGATTATGCACCCTATATTGATTGCGTTCGCGCTAGCGCAGTGAAATATTCTTTAGTAAACCAGCACATTTTTTATCCAATTTTTATTATTTTTTAATTCTAATTGCAGGGAATTGTGTACAATGCTACTTGTCAAATTTCTGAAAAGATCATTTTCAACACTTTCCAACAAAGTGGAAAAGTGTGACTTCGGTTTGTCTGTCCGTCTGACTGTCTAGCCGTGTGGTCGCGCTCTAACTCTCGTAAATGTACTCGGATTGCCCTGAAATTTTTGGATATTACTAACGTTTACTATACCGAGTTCCCAATTCCAAATGAAGTTTATAGCATGTTTAGTTCTTGTAAAAGAACAAGTCTTGTTCAGTCAAAATTATCCCGTTACATTGCGGCAAAATGGGAAAAAATCGTCTCAAATGATTTTTATGGTATTACACGCTTTTAAATACCATAAAACTTATATGCATTTATGAAGTGCATTAAAATATGCATTCTATTGAATATGCAGTGCGAAGAATAGTTATTATTCATTTACAGTGCCACACAAAGGAATTCCATTACAAAATGATGTAGGAGTGGAGGGGATTGTTTGCGGTGTATTTTAATTATGTTAAATTATTTCATATGTAATGAAATCGCTGAGGTCTACTATAACTTATTTCATGTATAATACGAAGTGCATAGCATTTACAGGGACACACAAAAGATTTCAGATACTATGGTGTATCAAAAGTACTGTATATTAGATGAGATTAGTACTGATAATTGTTGGAAATGCATTTTTTATTATGATATGCGCTTTTATATTTCACTATATTTATTCATACTATATGGTGTGTATAAATGCTATAATTCATATACAGGGCCACACAAAGAATTCGTAAGGGTTACTGGGTATGAGCGCATATTGTTTAAAGGTGGGTTTTAAATGAATTATGTATTTTTACGCTGAACTGCGTTTAGTCTACTAAGAAATGGTTTTAGAATATAGATAAAATTATATACAGGGCCACGCAAAGAATTGGATACATGACCGTCTATGGATGATAATTTCTGGAAATGTGATTTTACTAGTTTTAAGAGTGTTTTAATTTCAATTAAATTTTAGCTAATTAGCAACGTGTAATAAAGGTACTACGTAAATTACAGGTTAAACGAAAGTATTAAAGTTTGTTTCCATCTATTAGTATAAATTTCTGAAAGATAAATTTCAACCCGTTATGCGGTTTCTTGCTAAACTAAATTTTCCCATTATATAGTATATATATGCATATATCCACTTAAAGATCAAATATAGGGCTGTTCAAAAGAATTGGAATACTTATTTTTCTATGGACGGTAACCGCTGAAATCAGTTTTTAAATTTTTTATCTGTTTTCTAAAATGTTTACTTACTTATCTTATTTAACTTATTTCTCTAAATAACGAAGTTTTGTTAAAGATTTCAAGAATTGTTGTAAAGTGCTTCATAATATTTGCTTGACGCATGATTTTTCTATCTTGTTTTATATTAAGAACTCTGCAAATTATAAGCAAAAAACTTGTCAAAATTCGGGACTGTTTTTATAAAAACATCAATTTGTCTACTAGTATACATGCTATCCTCATAAAAATGAACGGTTTATCACAATAGTCACAATAGAATATCACAATAAGCCTCTTAATCACGTTCTACAGTTTGAATGCTTTTGCTACATAAGTTTTTACAGGGTTATCCAAAAGATATTTGTTCTTTTTCAATTTGTTGACGGTCACCTATCGGGTTTCAAGGAAATATCTTTACAGAAATATATGACCTATACTAATCTGTTTAAACACATGGAATTTCAGTATAATTTCGCATGTATTTTTCTAGCTATTTAACATAACCTCTAAAATCAAAAGTGACCAATCATCAGTGGTCATGTAGTGTATGTGTATATATCATCGTTTACATTTTTGTTCTTTTTATATTCACAGGTGCAGATATTTTAAACATAAAAATATACATAAAATGTATTCACTGACTCTTTTTCATTCATATTTCTAATAAATTCATAATATGAGTTTTAAAAGAAATCATATCAAAATTCGTGAGGCGCATTGGTGTGACTTTAATAGACTTCTTTTAAAATTCAATGCCTTCTAAAATATATTTATACTTCTAAACTATACTTTTAATGTTTGAATATACTGTTTTATATATCACTTTCAATAAGCCTATCATCGTTTACATTTTTGTTCTTTTTATATTCACAGGTGCAGATATTTTAAACATAAAAATATACATAAAATGTAATCACTGACTCTTTTTCATTCACATTTCTAATAAATTCATAATATGGGTTTTAAAGAAATCATATCAAAATTCGTGAGGCGCATTGGTGTGACTTTAATAGACTTCTTTTAAAATTCAATGTCTTCTAAAATATATTTATACTTCAAACTATACTTTTAATGTTTGAATATACTGTTTTATAAATCACTGTCAATGGGCCTATATCATACAATGAAATGTATTTATTTCAATAAATCGATTAAATTTTGCTCCACGCTGTAAAAAATCGTAAGTAAAAGTAATGTAAATCTTTACTTTGCATCATTGTATCTAATCTATGTTAAATGTATGCAAATGGTTAATTAGACGCAAAGGAATCCTTTACATTTATTTTACATTAATTACCCAAAATTACTTAAAATCAAACTTCTCTGTGAATTGATTTTATATTTTAACATACTAAAGTTGTTTCTGGAAAAAATTAAAATAAGAATAATTTCTATAAAAGTTCTTTGCCTAACATTTAAATTGTTTTGTGTACAAGCAACATCTCCAGTTTTAAATGTTCGGCGTCTTTTGAGATTTTACTTTTTTAATCCCATTTTACAAAAATAAAGTTAATCCTTAATCCTTATAAATGTATTTAAATTTTGTTCAAAACCATGTTTTAGACTCTTATCTCTAAACTACAGTATAATAAAGTCACTAATTTTCATATTTTTAAGAAGTTACAGAAGTATTCGGTTTTAAGAAATATTTTGAAATTATCGATAAAATAATAATTGTCTCTTTACCTTAATGTCAATGACCGGGTACCCGAGTACATTTTTTCTCTTTTCATCCCATTTTCAGGCAGTTAATATCGAAATAAACTAAAATGAATTTAGATCATCATTATTTGTAGTTTTCACTGTCCATTAGTATAATCAATTAAAAATTTGGAATTTTTTTTATTACTATTTTGGTGCATTAAACACTTTTATACCTTTTATCAATGACCAGAGATACCCGGGTACCCATGCTGATTTTCTGTGGAAAAATACAGATATTTATTAGATTATTCAGATTTAGACCAATAAAACTTTAAATTAATTCGAAAATAAGAGTTAGACATATTTTTTAAAGTAAAATGTAATTCCTTTACCGTATTTACTCATGTATAAATCGAAGAATTTTAGACAAAACTTGGGTGTTGAGATTGGGGTGTTGACTTATACACGAGTTAGAAAAAACAAAATCGCAGATAATCGGCGAATGGGTAAGTCTTTTAAGTTATCACATATGCGTCTAATGTTAAAAAGAGAGATAAAAGCGGACATTGATCATTTTCCTGTGATTGACAGAAGAATCTCAACAATAAGTCCCTGTAATTGTTTTGTATCCATTTTCTCCTTCAATAAAAGGGTATTTTTTTTTCAACATTTTAGCCCACTTTTTAAAAAGAGTTCAACTTGAGAATGCTTCTAGACATCTTTCCTAAAAGTCCCATAATATAAAGAAGTACTATATTTTAGCTGTCTAAGAAGTTGTTTACCCTTGTAAATAAGGCTAGGAAGATTTTTCAAAGGATTTGTTCTTTTTAAGTATCATTAAATTGATACGAATAGATTTCAGAATAATTTAAACTTCTTCAGTTTTACATAATTATACAGTTTTAAAATGTTGAATTTAAAAAAAAAAGTCTGATTAGAAACGAAAAAAAAATGTTTGCTAATTTAATGAAAATTTATAATTTTTTTTAAATCCTCAATTACAAATCATTTTTCTACATACTACCAGAAATGTCATTGTTTTTTAAACATTTCTCAGGAATTGGGGGGGGGGTGGGGAGGTCAACTTACACACGTTTATAATACGGTAAGTGAAATTTTGTGGACAAGCTGTACATTAGCAAAAGTTATATGAATGTACATCACATATTAAATTTCCACATTGTTTACATGATTTTCTGGTTTTTCTGCACTGTTTTTGAAGCTTTAACAAGCACATCTGACGCCAACTGCTTTTATCCTTCTTATTTCCTCTCGCTTTAATCTCTTTGGGCTGGGTTCTGAACGTGTGACAGCTTCAAATACGAGCAAAGATTTTTTTTCAGCATACTTCCAATTCCTGATTTGGTAGAAAAATGCCTCATAGCCTGAACATTTTGTGATTGATCTTGAATTGCTGGAAGGCTCAAGATCTCACCTGATTCCCGCAAAAACAGGTGACCATTGTCTGTTTTATTTATAACCAAATCATTATTTGCAGTATGTATATTGTGAGTAGCAAGTACAGCTATATCCACAATATTGAAAATTAATGAGGGTTGCCATGTGGTTGTACTCTTTTGTGCTGTATATTTCCCAAATAATTTATCCATTATATCCAATCCATATTTCGTTTCATTATAAAACTGAATCATTTCGAGTTTCTCTTTTGGTCCTGTGATGGTTATATCATGATGCATAAGCATAGCAGCATTAGAATGACAGCTTTGTTCCTTTTTGTAACATACGAATAAATACATAAGTCATCATGAAATCCAAATTATGTGGATAAATCTTCCGTGATTAATCTGGCCTCATTTCTTGGGGAATATAAAGTTCGCTTTTTTTCAAAGCGTCAACCATTTTGAGCTTCCAGTATAATAAAAGTTTGACCAAAGAAAGGGAAGAAAAAGAGTTATCCATGGTGATGTTTCGTCCAGATGTAGCATCCAAGTCTTTCACAACTCTTTGATTTTAGTTCATTTCATGGTCTGTATCTGTTTTCCGGTGAATGTTGGTCGTTGAGACGATAATAATTATTTACATCACATACCCACCATATTTTGATCCAATATTTAGCCAGTTTAGACGAAATATATTGTGTGAATCTTGTTCTTCCCGATGTGGAAATAGCTGCTCATCAACAGTTAAATCTTCCGTCAGTTTGTATTAGGTAGCTTTCTTTACAAAAAAGCTACCTATTGCAGCCGTTCGGAGGAAAGCGATTTCAAAAAATTTTGGTATATTTTCATCGATCATGACCCCCAGACCCCGAAACCACCCTCCGTTCAAAATTGATATATATATATATATATATATCTGACCTATGTCACACTGTAACTCCCGTAATTATGAACCGATTTCGATGTAATTCGGTGTGTACATAGTACATACCAATGTCTCGACCGAGTTCGTTGACCAGCTTCATCCGCCGTTTTGTTTCAAAATGGCGGCCATTTAAAAATTTAAAAAAAATTTAAAACTTGAAATTTGGTACCAAAAAATTAAAAATGGAAAAATATTTTTTTCTTATGTATTTGACCTTTATACAAAGATTCCGGAGCAGTTTTTGTTTCGTCTATATCTTAAAAAATGGCTGAGTTATAGCATTTTGAATTTCTAGCGTGGCTGACATTTTGAAACGTCCTGAATTTTGTCACGCGATAAAAGGCGTATTTATGAACCGATTTGGATGTAACTTCGTTTATACATAGTACATGCCAATGTCTCGACCGGGTTAGTTGGCCAGCTTCACCCGCCATCTTGTTTAAAAATGGCGGCCATTTAAATTTTTAAGAAAAATTTTAATTTGAAATGTGGTACCAAAAATTGAAAATTGAAAAAATATTTTTTTCTTATGTGTTTGACCTTGATAAAAAGATTCGGGAGCAGTTTTTGTTTCGTCTATATCTTAAGAAATGGCTGAGTTATAGCATTTTGAATTTCTAGCGTGGCTGACATTTTGAAACGTCCTGATTTTTCTCACGTAATATCGGGCGTATTTATAAACCGACTTGGATGTACCTTGGTGTGTACATAGTACATACAAATATCTCGACCGAGTTCGTTGGCCAACTTCATCCGCCATCTTGTTTCAAAATGGTGGCTATTTAAAAAAATTAAAAAATAAAAATATTTAAATGAGATACCAAAAAATTGGAAAATGAAAAAGATTTTTTTTGTATGTGTTTGACCTTAATACAAAGATTCCGGAACAGTTTTTCTTTCGTCTATATCTAAAAAAAATGGCTGAGTAATAGCATTTTGAATTTCTCTTGTGGCTGACATTTTAAAACGACCTGATTTTTTGTCACGCGATAACAGGCGTCTTTATGAACCTATTTGGATGTAACTTGGTCTGTACATAGTACATACCAATGTCTCGACCGAGTTCGTTGTCCAGCTTCATTCGCGATCTTGTTTCAAAAGGGTTGCCATTAAAAAAAAATTAATTTAAAATTTAAAATTTAAAATGAGGTATTAAAATATTGGAAAATGAAAAAGGTTTTTTTTATGTGTTTGGCCTTGATACAAAGATTCCGGAGCAGTTTTTGTTTCTGAAAATTTGTTCTTTTGTTGATATCTTAAAAAATGGTTGATTTATAGCACTTTGAATTTCTAGCATGGCTAACATTTTGAAACGATCTTGTATTTGTCACGCGATAACACACGTATTCGCCTATTTCGATGTAAGAAGGCATGTGGATAGTATACATCAACACCTCGACGAAGTTCGCTGGCCAGATTCATCAGCCATCTTGTTTCAAAATGGCGGCCATTAAATTAAAAAATATATATATATATTTAAAGTGACGTGCAAAAAAATTATAAATTGAAAAAGGTTTCTTTCTTAAGTATTTGATCTTGATATAAGGATTCAGGAGCATTTTTTGTTTGTCTTTACCTTAAAAAATGGCTCAGATATAGCAGTTTCAATTTCTATTGTGGGTGACATTTTGAAAAATCTGATTTTTTGCATGCGACAGCACTCCTATATATTAACCGATTCCGATGTGAGTGAGCATGTGCACAGCAATTACCAAGGTCTCGACCAAGTTCACTGCTTAGCCTCATCCACCACGTTGTCTTAAAATGACAGGCACTTTAAGAAATTGCCGAATTTGGCAAACAAATATAAGTTACTTTAAAGAAAAGCAGCTTGGATAAAGCTGACTAATTTCGCGAAATTCTCATTCATTATATTGATAAAAATTAGTATTGAATCTCCTATATTCGGTTTCCACTAAATTGAGCTTCGTGTGTTTGCATGATATAAGTTGGCTTTTTTAAAATAAGGATTATGAAAGCTACCTCTTCCTCCCGGCACTGGCCGGAAGGACTTTTTTTTCAATGGGTTAAGATTTAGCATCGTACATAAATCACGAATTGCTGCAGCTTTATCATTCTGAAGACGTTTCACTTGTGTTTTCTGGTTGTAAAAAAGATGAGTTTGTTTTCCACATTTCTTATGTATGATATTTATTTGAATTGCTGACACCAGAAGTAATTAATATTCATAATCATGCGTGAAATACTTGTTCTCATAATGCCGGGCAGTTACCTTCTATGAAATATGGGTGTTTTATGGCTCGCGTATGTTAAAATCGCAGTAGGTACCCGTGTTCCCCGGTCATTGGAGACAAGGGCAAACATTGGTCATCGACATAAGGGTTACAACATTCTTCTTTTTTTCCTAAATACATGTGAAATTTAACTTTTTACATTAAACACCATATAGAGTTTTAAGGAACACCCTTTTTCCATCAATCTAAGAATATTTTATAACATAACATACTACAGATAAATCATACTAAAGAACAAGTACCTAATTTGCAATTTTAATTTTCAGTAGAAGTACATTTAAGAATGAAGTAATAAAATATCAAATAATGTTCAAGAATATCAGAAATGTATGGAATTATGTGAAATTAGGAGTCTCCAAACGATGTCAGAAGATTAATTTGTTATCAGTATTTTTGTTTTTACACTATTGGTTGGACGTCGAGGCATTAGTAACTCCAATTCGCTCAATAGGAAAAAAATGTGAAATATGCTTCACTTGAAAACTAATTATAAATAACATTTAAATTGAATACGTATAATTGCAAAATAATTCTTTCTTTTATGTTTCCTTCTTAACAAAAAGAAAAATACATAAACAACAATTTATTTTAATATGAATGATATCCATGACAAACTACTTTTGTATTAAAAAATTAATTTTAATTAATTTATGGCCTGTATTCAGATGTTTTAACTGCAACTGCAAAGAGTTACATTAACTGTAGTTTCCCAATAGGCTACTTACATCATCTTGGTCAAAATTTTCCACAGTAACGTGGTAATGAGCGTAAAAAATAGTCCCATTTTGAAACCGATTTATATAAAAAAAAAAACAAGAAAGAAAAATAATGCGTTAAGCATAGACTATAAACCACTTTCCAACACTTCCTGAATGCTTTAATAAAACTTCGTTATTTAGGGAAATAAGATAAATAAGATAACTAAGTAAACATTTAAGAAAATGCATAAAACATTTAAAAAACTGATTTCAGAAGTAACCGTCCATATACAAAAATATATTTCAATTTTTTTGAACAGCCCTATATTTGATCTTTAAGTGGATATATATATATATATACTATATAATGGGAAAATTTAGTTTAGCAAGAAAACGCATATCGGGTTAAAATTTCTCTTTCAGAAATTTATACTAATTGATGGAAACATGCTTGAATACTTTTGTACATCCCTTTAGTCTACCTAATACTTTTATTACATCCCACTATTCAGATAAAATTTAATTCAAACAAAAACACTCTTGAAACTACTGAAATCACATTTCCAGAAACTATCATCCATAGACTGTCATATATCCAAATCTTTGCGTGGCCCTGTACATCATTTAATCTATATTCTACAAACATTTCTTAGTAAACTAAATGCAGTTCAGCGTCAAAATGCATAACTCATTTAAAATCCACTTTTAAGCAATTTATGCTCATACTCATTAACTCTTACGAATTATTTTATGTAGCCCTGTATATGAACTATAGCATCTGTATACACTATACAGCTATACAGTATGCATAAATATAATGAGACTTAAAAGCGCACATCATAGTTAAAATTTCGTATGCAATATAGCATCTGAAATCTTTTTTGTGCCTCTGTAAATTCTATGAACTTCATATTATACAAATATAGGTATAGTAAACTTCAGAGACGTATATAAATTTCATTATATATGAAATAGTTTAACGTAATTAAAATACGCCGCAAACTATTTCCGCCATATATCATTATGTAACGGAATTCTTTTGTGTGGCCCTGTAAATGAATAATGACTATTCTTTGCATCGCATATTCCACAGAATGCATATCTTATATCTTAGTACACTTCTTAAATGCATATAATTTTTACTATGTTCGAAAGGGTGTAACAGTATTAAAAATCATTTGAAACGATTTTTTCCCATTAGCCGTAATGTAACGGAATACTTTTGACTGTCCCTGTAAATGAACTAAACATGCTACAAACTTAATTTGAAATAGCGATCGTGCTATGGTAAAGGTCTCTAACATCCAAAAATTTCGGAACAATCTGAATATATTTAGGAGAGTTAGAGCGCGGACAGACGGACAGACAAACCAAAGTCATAAACACTTTTCAACTTTGTTGAAAAGTGTTAACAAGACTTTTCATAAACGTTTTTCTTATTCATTTAAACAGTTTTATACAACATATTAATTTTAAAAAAATCGCTCGAGCCATTTTGGAGAAAACAATGACACCATGATTCGTCCAAATACATTTTAAAATGGGGCTCCAGACCTCAAAATATACTGCCTGTAGAAATGTAGAAACTTCAGGATAGTATTATACAGCAGATATAAGGGTCAATATCTGAAAACTGGACAATTCACATGAGACTTTTTATTTTTTTTTTTAATTAAAGTACCAACTTCCGAATGCAATTATATACTATGATACATGTCTTGTCATTTGAATGCTGTAGTCTTTTGAGATCAAGGATGTATATTTACTGCGTAGGATAAACTTTTATGGAAGAAAGTGTCTGTTAACACCATAATGAGTGTCTAATAATAACTGACTGAGACGATGGGGATTGAGGTGATATTTTTGTCTTAAAAGCTACACAGTTATTTTGTTAAATCATGCTGCCCACATGTAAATTATTATATATGCCATGTGACATTTGTATGTTACGTAAATAAAGTTGCAATAAACTAATTAACTGGCTAAATAAGTGCAGCATGTAACAGAGAATATAAAAATACCGCATAACATTTCTTTACTTTTGCTTAAATACCACGGAAAACATTGATTTTAGCTAAGATTGTTGGCCATTGGGATCAGACAGAACGGTTATAACATAAGCAAAGAAAATATTTAGCTCTATATTATATTGTGTGAAACTTGATTTGTCTTATAATTCTTTATAACGGAGTTATTGTCACTTATAATTAAGAAATCACTGTGACTCGCCCTGAATTACAAAAATCGTACACAAATTATCCTACTAACTGATATTTGAATATTGAGTAGTCTAAAGCAAAAACGTCAAATGTAAGGGGAAATTGGCACATTAATATAAACCATGCTCAGTAAATACCAAACACTTCAAAGAAATGTATTGTCACGAGAAGTCAGCAGGGGTTCGAGTTCCGCGATTTATATGATTCATAGTAACCTACTAATATCTCCAAAACCTGTAAATTAGACATACATTTTTAAAGACACTTTTTTAAGTGGACTTCATTTTTCACAAATGTCACTAGGCGCACCAATAAGAGTTTTACCTTTGTGGCTTTCTCGGTTCACATTTGATTTAAAAATTTGTCTTGGACAGTATTTGAGCGGGAAATTGTTTCATAGTATGCACGATTTTACAGGAATACTACCACTGTGCGCAGGAAACACGTATATGCTGGCAAGCATTTTACTCCGTGGGAAAAGATCTATACTTTATAGCGCTCTTTCTTTTACTAAACGACTAAAATGCGGATATCAAGACAATTGAATTAAAGTTGTCGAAGGTCTGCGTCTTATTTTAATTCTATTTTTCTGATTTTGAATGATACTGTTGCTCAAAGATCGCTTTCTGTTTTCATCCCATTTCCTTCATACGCATCTGAATAAACCACAAGCTAAACGTTATCAAAGGAAATGTCAGATATTTTCTCAATTAGACCTACCCTGATTATTTTTCTTCACCACCTCTGACTAACTATTTTGAGCTTATCACGTGCAGTTTTAAGTCAGCCGATCGCATACTTTTGGATACACACCGTTTGTCATAACACTTTTTCTGATCATTATAACACAGGAAATAGAATGAACAATAAATTTAGAAACGCATCACTTTCTAGCAAGCTTTTCCATACATCTATTGTTGCGACAACAAAATGTAAAAATGTACCTATATGTCAATGCTTGAAGGAAATGCGGTATTCCTTACGCGACCTTATTGATTGCAGCACTGTACTGCATGCGGCATGTGATCCATAACATTTTATAATTTTACATTAATGGTAATTAAACAATATAATACCACTAGATTAAAAAGAAAAACATGGAAAATGTAATATTAAAAGATATTAATTAAAAGTTTTTGCACTGTGTAAGTTATCCAGATAAAATTATATTCTCTTGTTTACTTTCGATTAAGCCAGTTAAAACAAAATAAGTAGGGTTTTGTTTTAACTTCCTTAATAATTTTATTTAAAACAAGCATAGACAGCTTCGTTTTAATTTTTACATCAATGGTAATGAAACAATATAACACAACTAGATAAAAAAAAGGTAATATTAAAAAATGTTCATTAAAAGTTTTTGTTCTGTACAATTTAAGAAGATAAAATAATATAATATCATGCGCATTAAAATAAAGAAATTATTATAGTTCTCTCTGTGACACACAAAAAAAATTAAAATCTTACAATGCAGTTATGTCATCTAAAAATGCTGGACAATATAGATAGACACGATACTAGACAGCGTGAACTAGAATACAGGTATATGATTACAAAGCTACATTACATACATTTAATTATTACTGCTGAAAAGAAAATTAAATCTTGCAAGTTAAAGGTAAATATTAAATTATTTAGTATAATAAATCCTTAAGAGAAAAGCATAATCTGACTATGCCTCTTATTATTTAATTTATATTTCTCTGCTTATTTCGTAATTAATTTCAATTGTTTATGTCTGTTTTAATGAAATATGCACCGTGTAATTTGTTCAGAAAACATTTTTTTATGAAAAAGTCTTTAATACATTTAAATCTTTAAGATTCATTTTCTGTTTAAATGCAGTGTAAATATTTGATAGTCAACGAAAAGAGTTTGTGTACTTTTATAGACATCCATAATTGGCTAGAATTTCTTTGAAATTGTATTTATATTTGAAAAGTCGCATTAATTTGTTTACTGTGTAAAAGTAATATATTTGTTCTTTGAACCGTGAATATTAAAAGTTATACCAGCATTTAAAGCTTATTCTTTTTTTAAAATATTTTTACTCGAATATTGTTTTATAATGCAATGCTGAAAGACCATAGATTAAGTAATTTGTTTGCTTATGAATAGCGTTTAAAAAGGGAAACATGTTTTATAACTAAATTGATGTAATGATTGATAATGAATTTATTAATCAGTTAGTCAAAGAACGTTTTTGACACCATAATTAGATTATTATAATAACATAATTATTAAAGAAAATGTGTAGCTTTAATACATAAATTTAGGGAAATAAAATAAAAATAGAATAAAATCATAATACATAAATAAAAATTTCATACAATGGTCAAGATATGCTTTTCTGAGGATCTTTTGAGGTCAGTGGGTTAGCCCGTAACGAGCACTTTTTTTCTATATTTTGAAAGTGGAGGATACGAATAAGTTATAACAGACATATTTCGGATGTCACATTCTTTCGATGTAAGAACAAATATAGGCGATATTTCATAACCTTAAAATAAGAATTTATCAAACATTTTTGCAATTAAAAATATGTTTATGAATTTAAAAAAAAATAAATGGAATAAGTTTGGTCTTTTTATTCAATAACATTAAAACGGAAACATTTCAAATAGGTGATTCTTGAGAAAATATAAATTAAGCACCTCACTCCAGCATTTAACATTATCATCATCGAAAATTTGACATCCATTGTCTCTATGAATCTTTAAGTGAAAGTAAACAAACTTTTACGGAATGCTTTGAACCAAAGAAATAAAAAAAAGTATCACAAGTGCATGTTACAGTTCGGAAAATCAAACATAATGTCAATTCTGATATGCGAAAATCCTCCTTTTCAAAATTAGGGGACGCAGTACCTTTTAAACTACTTTTTTGATTTTGAATAATACTGTAATATACTTAAATATAATGTCACTACAGATATTAAGTACCATAAAGCAAATATAATTTCATATAATTTCAAAAACAAATCTTGTAGAACAGCCTATTTAACTAAATTTTAAATTTAAAAAAATGTATTTTTTTTAAAAATCCCTACGACTTTTTTAAATATGAATATTTTTGCTTCAAAATTTTTTTCCATGTTCCTTAGATTATACTACATAAAACTGTGCATGGATTTTTAGATGTATGGGATATTACATTTAATATCAATCTTTTTCTCTTTAGTATAGTAAAAAATCAAGGGAAAATAATTGAAAGGTTTAAAAAATAACTATAACCTTATGTTAAATCCATGCACAATTTTATGTAGTATGTTTTTAGGATTATGTAAAAAAAAATTGAAGCAAAATATTCATATTTAAAAAAGTAGTAGTGATTTTAAAAAAATATATTTTTTTAAATTTAAATTTTAGTTAAATAGGCTGTTCTACAAGATTTTTTTTTTGAAATTATATGAAATTATATTTGCTTTATAGTATTAAATATAATGTCACTACAGATATTATAGTATATTACAGTATTATTCAAAATTGGAAAAGTAGTTTAAAAGGTACTGTGTCCCCTTAAAGAACTCGGAAAGTAGACATAATTTCCTGTCGATGTTTCCTCTTTTAGTTAATTTCATCTCACATCTCTTTGTTACAGTTTGACGATAAACGACTTTGGAGATTTTATTATTTTTGAAACACTGTATATTATTTTATGAAGTCCTGGAACGTTTTTTGAATTAATTATCTTAATGCTTATTTCGCTCAAAATTATAAACTTCATGCTGGAGTGTTTTGGAAATAAATTTTAATACTCATATTTAGTGGTATTGCTTTTATTTTTCGAGTGTTGAATATCATATTTTAACATAGTGCATAATATATAGTGTATGCACTTAATTTCGATCAACAAGCTGTTTCCACTGTTAGGTTAACAGGCATGACAGTAGGCATGAAATATTTAAACTGTGGTATTTCATTATTTCTAGCAATAAGTTCAATTATCGTATTCCAGATGTTAATGTTTATACACTATCTCAGACTTACGAAAATGGTACTTTTAAAAAACAAAATTAGCAATGGAAACCCTAAAAGCACATATGATATTTTTTTTCAATTGTGAAAAAAGCTTAAGCATTTTTTTGTAAAACGAAAAAATATTTTTCAAACTCACTATATGAAATTTAAATTCACATGCTGTTGTTTAGAAAAGCATTGAAACTATTAAACAGGATTAGCGAATCACTGAATTAAGTCGATTTTATTCAGAAATATACAGTAAAATTAAATTAAAAGTGTGAAAAAAACTTCAAACGAAAGGAATCGAAATAAAGCTACACTCAAATTAGCCAATGTGGAACCCGAGTTAAAATAACCTTTTGACCTATTCAATCCAATCCAGATATTTAAATCACTTAAAATGTTGAAAGCATTCCATCTGTTTTATTCTTTTTCATTTTTCGATATTACCAAAAAAAAAAAAAAAAATACTAAGTTATAGGGCAAAGTTAAGTTTACTTCAAATCACAATTTCCACTTTTCTTGTTTTGTTAACCAGGCAGTAGTCGCGTGTCGGTCTTTTTGCCGCCCATATATATTATCTTCACCTAACTCATATTCTCTTACAAATACAATGGGGAACTTCACTGTAGCTTATTTTAAATGTTTCTTCACCACCATAGTGGGAGCAACAAGACATCTCTGTTTTTATTTCAGGTGCATCTTTATACGCAAAGTTGAAATTAATGGAAAAGTCTTCGGAACGATCCCTAATGTCAGTTCATTTTTCCAATTATTCCAAATATCATAAACAAAATGTGTAAATTAAGTAAACTTCAAATGTATAGCTTCATTGAAATGTAATATTGGAATATTAATTGGAAAATGTTTGTTGCGTAAAAAGACCGACCGCAACTAATAACGTTCTAAAAAAATCGCAATACTCTCGGTTAAAAAAAAATGTTGATTTTGTTTATTGTAAATCGTCAGTGCTCGTTCACATAGGGATATCGATAATCCAATTTTTCTCCAAAATCCATCTACATTTTACAACACTGCTATACTCTTTAAATTTATAATGAAAATCTTAACATTCTTCAATCAGCATCTAAAAAGGCTACATAGAAAAACTTACAAGTATTTCTACTTGAAGTCTTACCTTAGTTAGAATTCTGAGCTGTTTTATTTATAAAAAAAAAAAATTCTTTACAGCGATTTCTTTTTTTTTTTGGAAAAAGTGTATTCTCCAATTTTTTTATTAAATATTTATTTAAACGTGGACATTTCAGTTTTTATTAATGTGCTTCATTACGGATATTATCTACTAAGATTCAAACAAATTTTGTCTTCGACAGAATTATTTCACGAAAATTCTTTTTCAATTTATGTTTATGCATTAAAATATTTTGAAAGTGTAATGCAAGATGTTTAAAGTTATTTTTATCTGCATTGATGACAATTTTAATAAGCTGAAAGACAACACGGTAACGTCATATAAAGCTATAACATTTAAAATATTAAAAAATAAAAGTTCTCTAAAGTACTTTTTTTTTTTTTTTTTTTTTTTTTTACTTTTATGAAAAAACATGTCATTTGGAAAGAAATATGTACAAAGTTTATATAAATTTGTTGACCAGTTTTTAATATTGTTCTTTCGTGAGATTTCCGTTATCATATTTTAACTAATTTCAGTTTTGCTGAACAAGCATTTATCTTAAAAAAAGAAATAAAATGTTAATGCAAAGAAATGTATAGCCTTTTAACAGTAATGATTATGAAATATTTTTAAATATTTATAAATATGTTATTGTATTAATATTACGCATTTATTTGGCGTTGTTGTGATGGTGCTGCTTTAACCAACGAATGCTTTCGCTTTTTTAGATATGTTATTAGCAAGTTTTGTTTATCGAGTGCGTATCGTGTTTCCACCTGGAACTTTCTTTACAGCGTTTGCTGCTTTTAGCTCGTTGTTTCTCTATAGTATCTTTATGGGGTTTTTCAGTTGTGGATAATTCAGGACTACAGCCTGGTCGCTATTGGTCCAATTCATGTCCCCCTTAAAACATCAAACTGCGCATTTGTTTAAATTAATTCTTCGAAAATAAAAATATATCAACAAATTTCTTTTAAAGGAAGGTGTCGGGCAGTAATCTGTACTTGAAATAATATTAATCTTAATTCACAAATAGCAGCTTTTAAAACTAAAAATTGTAAATGGGAATTGAAAGATAAATATAGTTTTAAAATATCCAGCTATCTCTTAATGATTTGAATTGAATTCCAAATATATTCCATATCATAAATTAACAATTTATTCAATTATAATTTTAAGAAAGGTTTTTAAAAGAGACTTGTTTGTAGAATCTCTAAACAAGGTTCATTAAAATATGTATATATATATATATATATATATATTATAGTTCTTTTGTTATTCTATTCAACAGATCAATTTTATTTAAAAAAAAAACTTTGAAATCAGAAATATAAAATAAAATTTCTTTTTTGTTTTTTCTGTTATCACTAGAAGTATGATACTTCCAGAGGCGTTGAAAGAAGATCTAATGAAACAGAAAAAAAATAGTTAATGAATATTTTTTTCTGTTATGTAATTTTCTATATGAGTTATTCTCAGTTTAGCATCAGGTCTATCATTCACATTTCATATCTTGTCGAAAGATTTTTTTTTACTTTAGAAATAAGTTGAAAAATTTAAGATAATTGATTAAACCACTAATATTTTGCTACTTATTCGGTGAAACGCTACAGTACTTAAAATATGTGAGACTGGCGTTTCATTTTGATTTTATGCAAGGGATCAAAATTTAAACATTGCGCCATTATTAACTATTTGTTTTACTATGTTAACTATTTGTTGTTGAATTAATACATTTTACAAAGATTCCGATAACGTGATTGCTTACACAAAACTAAAAAATAATAATATTAAAAAAAAGTTATTCGTTTTTCTATAATGAAAGAATAAATTTATGAAATATCTGAACAAAAAATCACTAACATGTTTTAAGTCTTTTTTTTTTTACTGCTGTTATTCCTATAAATATCTAAACATAATGTAATATTTCTAATAAAAAATTACAGATTATCTTATATAATCAAACATATTCTTGTTTAATTTTTGTCACATATTTAAAATAATACAATTGCACTATACGTATATGTCTTATTAGTTAATAATTATTTAAAATAATTGCTTTTATCTTCACGTTATAAATCAAAGCAACAGTTTATCTGCTGGATATTATATTTTATCGATGTATAGTACGCGCTCCTTAATTGTTCTATATTTCTCTAAGCTAATCAGTTATTTTTTTAATTTAGCAACTGATCCTAACACAGAGTTTAAGGCAGAAAATCATAAGACTATTGCCAATTGTTCCCCCCCAGCCCCCCCCCCCAAAAAAAACCCTTGAAATTTAACACAAGAAATTACAAATGTGCTATTTTATTGCTTTACTCCCATGAACTTATCTGTAAAAAAATGTGTAAGGTAATTTTAACATTTAGAAATTATTGCGTGATTTGTTACATGGTATATTCTGTTGCCATCTTTCATACACACTGCTATGGATATCAAATTATTAATTTTATTCTCATTATTGTTTTTACAATGGTTTTACAGTATCATCTGAAATATTGTATCGTCAATTATGTCAAATACATTGCATTGACAGTTATTGTCTATCGTATTGTCATCGTATATGCATAACAAGTGGGTAAGTGTGATCACAGATCGCACAGAGGGTTTCGCTTAATATCCCTTTCAAAACACTTTATCCTTTTGAAAAATCTGTTAGCTCCACATTTCGCACCCAGGGGGCGCACTCTATTCTAAACAAACCTCTATCCGAAAGAAACTCCGTTTTACATACTATCCCTAGATATATTAGTCGAGGGGATTGGGCCCATAACACCCGAGATAAGTGGGCGCCCCTGGCGGTAAAAAGTGGAACCAAAATATGTAAGGCTATGGAGCATAATATGAAAAAATGGTCAAAGGGGTGTCGGCAAAAGTTGGAAAAGTGCTCCCCAGGTGAAAAGGGCGGAGGTTAGAAAAATTGCTTAAAATACAAAAGTTAGAGACCGGAGGAGTAAATAATATGACTTTTTGAAAATTTTATGATTTGTCGTGTGGTCTGAGGTATTCAGCTATACATATGCAAAAATTCATGTCTCCAACTTAATTAGGGGCTCCAACTTAATTAGGGGCTTAATTAGAAAGAATTGCTTAAAATACGTATGTAGTAGCTGAAAGAGTTAAACGTAAGACTTTTTCAAGATTTTATGATTTGTCGCCTGTCATCAGGTCTTCTGCTATAAGTATGCAAAATTTCAAATCTCCAATTTAATAAGGGGCTCAGTTAGAAAGAACTGCTTAAAATACGCATGTGGGAGCCCAAAGGATTAAATGTATGATTTTTCGAAATTTTATGATTTGTCGCATGATGGTTTTCAGCTATAAGTATGCAAAATTTCACGCCTCCAACCTAAATAGGGTCTAATTTAGAAAGAATTGTTTAAAATACACATGTGGGAGCCCAAAAGTTTAAATGTACGACTTTTTCAAAATTTTATGATTTGTCGTGTAATGTGAAATGCTCAGCTATATGTATACAAAATTTCACGCCTCCAACCTAATTACGGGCTCACTTAGAATGATTTGTTTAAAATACACATGTAAGAGCACAAAGGGTTAAATGTACGACATTATCAAAATTTTATGGTTTGTCACTTGATGTGAGGTGTTCAGTTATAAGTATGCAAAATTTCACGCCTCCAACCTAAATAGGGGCTCACTTAGAAAGAATTGTTTAAAATACACATGGGGGAGCCCAAAGGGTTAAATGTGCGACTTTTGCAAAATTTTATGATTTGTTATTTGATGTGAAGTGTTCGGCTATAAGTATGGAAAATTTCACGCCTGACGCCTCCAACGTAATTAGGGGCACACTTTGAAAGAATTGTTTAAAATACACATGTGGGAGCGCAATGGGTTAAATGTACAACTTTTTCAAAATTTTATAGTTTGTCGTTTGATGCGAGGTGTTCAGCTATAAGTGTGCAAAATTTCACTCCTCCAACTTAATTAGGGGCTCACTTTTAAAGAATTGTTTAAAATACACATGTGGGAGCCCAAAGGGTTAAATGTTCAACTTTTTTCAAAATTTTATAGTTTTTCGCTTGATGCGAGGTGTTCAGCTATAAGTATGTAAAATTCCACGCCTCCAACCTATTTAGGGGCTCACTTAGAAAGGATTGTTTAAAATACACATGTGAGACCCCAAAGGGTTAAATGTACAACTTTTTCAAAATTTTATGATTTGTCTTTTGATTTGAGGGGTTCAGCTAAAAGTATGCAAAATTTCACGCCTCCAACCTAATTAGAGGCTCACATAGAAAGAATTGTTTAAAATACACATGTGGGAGACCAAATGGTTAAATGTGCGACTTTTGCAAAATTTTATTATTTGTCGTTTGATGTGTGGTGTTCAGATATAAGTATGCAAAATTTCAAGTATCCAACATACAATAGTTTCTGAGAACGGGCTCTGTGACGGACAGACAGACAGACAGAGGAGCGAGACGAATAGGGTTTCGTCACATGAACGAAACCCTAATAAATGAGTAATAATGTTTTAAAACGAAAAAGTTACATGTCTGGTTCAGAATGAAAACAAAATTTGAAATAATCATTGTTTTAATTTTACCTTTTTTCACCATATTACTTCTTTAGATATTGCCTGTGAATTTAACTTACTTGCTGGACGACAAATAAATAGACTTCTTAAAAAATACTACCTACTGCAATCTCCCCTATTAGTCAAGGGGAAATGTACATTTTACCTTGCAAAATGTCGGGTAGAAGATTTTATTTTTCTGAATTGTTCATAATGATGCCAACATGTAAAAACTAATTTTTCTAACAAAATTTCTTAAGGCTAATTTTTTTGTGGCCAAAAACCAACAATATTTTGGGACTTTTTTCGATTTTTTCTAAATATCTCAAACACCCATTGCAGTAGCATATTATTTGTCAGTTAAAGAGGATAAAATTCTCTACAACTTTCATATGTACAACTTTTTTATACACTGCAAATAGAGGCGTCTTAAATTTAGACACATATGTGACTGAAAAAGAATTTTAGACACTTAAGTGTCTTAATCTGAAAATTTATTAGACATTATAGATGTCTTAATTTAAGATACATAAGTGTCTTAGTATGATCATGGTGTAAATGAACTGGGAATAGTGTCTAAAATATCCGCAAACGTCTTATTTTAAGACACTTCGTTGCTTCAAACGTGTCTTAATTTAAGACGTTTTGATTCTTCCGACGCAATAACCACCAGGGGGCACTGGGGCACTGCCAGTCGCGCATGCGTTTTAGATGTCTTCGTTCAAAGTTGGTATACGTTGTAATTCAAACGAAGTTTGTTTTTATGTACGCGTGTATTTTAATTCGTTTTTCGCGGAATGTGAAGTTCTGTGATTTAAATTCGTATTCACTTGGATTATTTATTTATTGAATACATGCATCTTACGTGTGTGCTTGACATCAAATGTCTCTTAGAAGCTGTCGTCCATATAAGGGCGGGATAGACACAGAACAGAAGTAGACGACGCTTGAAGATTACACCCGGAAATTCTACAAAGCGTGTGCAATGGACTTAGTGTTAATTCGTATTAATTTATATCAATAATATTGTGTTATTCATCTTCGTCCTGTCGAAGCTAGCAAAAAAAAAGAAACTTTTGTCTGGCGGGTCCTATTTTGAGGATGAAACATTTCATTCTTTAAATATGGCTAGTCGGATATATTATTGAATTTCGTACTAAAAGGATGCAAGCCCTTCTCCTTCACTGGGGTAGTTTTTGAAATTTCAAATCGAGGGATTTTTCTGACCTCTTGCAACATCGATTGAAGTAAGTGTCATAATTTCTTTATAGTACTGAAATTAGTGTCTTTTATGATTTTATTTATAGTATAAACAAAATCTTGCATGAAATTCAATTAGTTTTGAATCTGTTTGCGAAAAAACCCATTAATTCTAGAAGTATATATTTTTAAACTTATGACGTTGTCTTTTATTACAAATTATATATTCTGAATTTTCATCTTTTTTTCCCAAATTTAAAGTAATAATATTACTAAAAGAGAGACATTTTAAGTTGAATATTCATTCTCTTGCTTTCAATCGCAGTTTCGTTTCAATGGTTAATTCTTATCTCACATAACGACCACAATGAAAGAAAAAAAAAAAAAGCTTTGGAAATATCTTTCTTCCTAACGTAAAACCGCAGATTAAAAAATAAGATAAATAAAGTGCCTGAAAACATATGACGTTGTCATGATTCATCTATTATGTGCTCCTTAGTTTTAAAACTGCCAGTAAAAATATACATATGTATTTGATTTGAAATCAAGTATAATATTGATTTTTTGATTATTTTTAGTAGAAAAGTAATTTGAAATTTATAATGGGAAAAAGTAAAAAGCTATAACTAGATTTTGTACTTAATATTGTGATTTTTGTAACTGTATTTATATACACTTATACGAAAATTACAAGAATGACAATTAGATGTTAAGATATATATTTAAGACAAATGAAGCTTGGAAACTATAAATTATTTTTTCTTCTTGCTATTAATGTAGGATATTTATTTATTTATTTTTATTGATAGTTGAATAGCTTTTGTGATTAACCTGTGATCTACATAAAAACTTGCTGAAGTGGCATGTGGCAATATAATTTTTTTTTATTTAATTTTTAAATGATAAGAATTTAAAATTTTTTTCGGGAAGGGAGGTGGGGGGAGGGGGATTTTGTATTCAATTTTCGTAAAGCTGATATCATAAATCCTTTTCGATATTGCACTGATTATAATGAAAGTTTTGAACTTTTAGAGTAGGGCAAGATTAAAAACACAAAATATATTTAACAAAATACCGAAGTAATTTTTTTCTTAATGTTATTAAAGTGGAATATTTATTTTTAATTTTTTTTACTCATAGTTAAATAGCTGTTGTGATTATCATCTGATAGATATGTAAAATTGCCTATGTGTCAACATAATTTTTTTTTAATCTAATTTTTAAATTATATGAATTTTCCTTTTTTGGGGAGATGGGGGGATTTTATTTGCAATTTTCGTACATCTGGCATTTTAAATCTCTTTCGACATTCAACCGAGTACAATAAATATTTTAAACTTTTAGAATAGGACAAGATTATAAAAAAATATATATTTATCCATGTATCTTAAAAGCCCTTAATAGCGGAAACTTCGGGATCGCGGAATTTGTCTGATGATCGGAGATGTCTGCTTTTGTGAGGTAAAAATATACAAATATATATGCGTGTGCTTTGCGGATTAAAAAGTATTCGCTAAATAGAGGTGTCCGCTATTCGTGAATGTCCATTAACCTCCACAATGGATACTCCCGAGTACCGGACATCTCTATTTAGATAACCATAGTGTAGGGTTGCATTTTTTCAAAAGAACTTCTTGATTAAAGCGTGGGTATTAAAGCAGTGTCCCGTCCCCCTACGATTTAAGTGCCACCAAATTTAATGTGCAATATTTGTAAAGCTTATATTTTAAATCCGTTTCGAAATTGTACTGAATATAATCGATGTTTTGAACTTTTAAAGTAAAATAAGATTTAAAAAAAAATCATTTTCAAAATCATATTTATCATCAAAACAAATATTTAGATAAATATTTTTTGCTTTAATCTTGTTCTATTCCTGAAGTTCAAAATATTGATTATAATCAGTAAAATGTCGTAAAAGATTTAAATAAACAGGTTAACAAAAATTGCATACCAAAATTAGGAGCACCAAAAAAATCAGGCTGCGGGGGGGAGGGGGGAGGGCGTGTGGAGGGGGCAAGACCCCAGCCAAATATTTTTACAGGGTTCAACGTGGTGAAACATGGCTACGTGTGATGCTTACAAAAAAAATGGATGCTATTAAGACGTTTGAAGTGTCTGAAATTCAGACGCAAAAAGTGTCTGAAAAAATTCAGACATTTTAAAATGTCTGAAAATTGAACACTCCGTTTCAGACACTTAAGTGTTTGATTTTCAGACATTTTAATTTACAGTGTACACTGAATAGCAAGGGCAGTACACCATTTCAAAAATAAGGCTTTTTTTTTTTTTTTTTTTTTCAATTTCTTAAAAACTGCGAAAAATGTAGTTTTGCCCCGATTATTCAAATGTTCCCCGCGGATTTAATCGTGTATGTCCACTTCTAAAAATAGGTAGCAGTAAATTATCTATTATTTGCACACTCACTTCTTTATTTTCATCTCAACAGACATTTTATATTCAATAAATTTATATAATCTTAAAAGTAGGGCAGAGTGTGAATGAATGAGACAATTTTCATATTTAGGCAGTAACTTTAAGTATATATAATGTTAACTTTAAAGCATTGTTTAAAAGAAAACTTCAATATTTAGTAAATTATTGGCACGATAGTTTCAAATAAGAGAGAATTTTTGTTTAATTTTAATAATTTTAATAATTTTATAATTTTAATAACTTTTATAATACTTACATCATTTTCCAGGTACAAATTGGATAGTTATGAAAATTTGTGAAAAACATATTTTATTTCACACTACAATGGTATATTTTATTTACTAATCATTGATAATATATATATTTTTTAATTTTTTACTGTCTTAAGGCTAATAAACATTGGATTGTAGTAAAATATAAAAGGGGGGAGGCAAAAAAGAAATATCTTTTATGTGAGAAATATGTTTACCTTATAGCTACAATAAAAATGACAACAGATTATTTCATTAACTAATGTTATGTAAAATTGTAAAATTTAAAAATTCTTTCAATAAAATATTTGAGATCACTAGTTTCATAAAAATATTTAAAAGATTAGTTTTAAAAAATATTGTCAAATTTTTTCCCACTTATAACAATAAATATAACAATAGATTATATTATTTTAGCATGCAAAAATATACAAAAGTTTAAGATTATCTGTTAATTGCTTTTAAATCTCAAACAGAAAATCTGACTTTGGTTGTTAAAAAATATGCTTTGTGGAATAATCTAATCTTCTGTATTATGTAGTGTTTTGAAACTATATCTGTTTAATGATATTAGTGATACCATTTATCAAATGAAATACCAATTTATTTATAATTGTAGGCCATATAAACATTTTTGTTTTCACATTGATCCCCCGACTCATTCAACTCACGCAATACGACTGCATAAGCTAAATGAAAAAAAAAAATGTATTTTAATAATAATAATTTTTACAGGCTATTTAACAATATTTTTTTCTCTTTGATGACACTGTTGTAAGATTATTAGAATCCCGTTTCAAAGGAATACACTTATCATGAATAACACAGATATTTGGATGATCTAGAGTTATAAAGCCTAATATTTCCCATTTATCAGCATTTTCCTGCTCTTTCTTCCACTTTCTTCCCGTGATTAGTGTAGTCTCACGCGAAAAATTTTGCACTCCAATGTTAAACCTATGGGAACTTTCTTCTCAGAATTTTTGCTTGAATTTCAATATTTAATATTTTTTTTTTCATATGATACATGAGGTCGATATCTAGCGTTGTGCGTTTTTAATTTTTCGAATTTGTTTGCATTTTTTTAATGAAGATACTTTAAATTTAAGAACGAGTTCCAAACAGTTTTCTAAAAATGAAAGTGTCCAAACATTAAAAAGGATGCAACCAAACCCGAAAAAGTACAAAAGGGTTACATTAGATATTGATCTCTCGAAGCTGGTAGACGGGAGGTGCTGGGTTCGATCCTAATCGCGCCTGTCGGCCTAATCGTTCGGAGTTTTCGTGGTTTTCTTCGAACCTTGGACCTCCAAGCGTTAATACGGGTTAGGTTCCCGTAGAAAGACCCCTACGAAGGGCACTCCCCCCCATAGGGCCTATATCCCTCGTGTTGATAATTGGCCGACATAAAACACAACATAGATATTGATCTCAGGTATCCCCGAAAAAAAATATTTAAAAGTAATGAAATTGAAGCGAGATGTTTGTCAAGAACGCTTCCGTAGGTTTAATATTACCTTGTGAATGTCGTCGTGTGACTAATTTAGTCTCATAACTCATATAACTGTGACTTTAAACGCCTCAATATACAACAACTAACATAAAATTTCTGAGAATGAAATCTCTATATACGGATTGTGGTCTTTAAAGAAAAAAAATATTTTTTCAAAGAAAGAATATGAACAATTATACCTGCTAAGATGGAAACGTGTTTAAAGTGAAATAAATTTCGTTTTTTTTCGGTTCGATTTTCAAGGTTTTAATGAATCAGTATTTCACAAAGCCGATTACATAGTTCAGCATTACGTATTTAATGATTACACAATTAAAGTTTTCAAAACCCGGCTATTAGAGATTTATTAAAATTCTCGTGGTAAATTTTCTTTTTAAGGGGAGGGAGGGGGGGAGGTTACGGCAAAATCCATATTTGCCACGTGTACAAAAAAGGCTGGTTTTGGCCCTGAAACACGTAATTTACTGCTACCAATACATAGAAGTTGACACAAGATTAATACTGTGGGAAACATTTGAATAATCGGGCAGAACTACGTTTTTCACCGTTTTTAAGAAAATTGAAAAAATTGTCCTATTTTTGAAATGGCGTACTGCGCTTGCTATTGGGTGTATAAAAAAGTTGTAAATATGAAAGTTGTAGAAAATTTATCTTCTTTGATATTGTAACTGACAAATAATATGCTACGGTAACGGGTCTCAAGATATTTAAAAAAAAATAAGAAATCGTCCCAAAATTTTGTTGATTTTTGGCCATAGAAAATGTAGCCTTAAGAAATTTTGTTACAAAACTTGGTTTTTCTATGTTTGCATCATTATAAACAATTCAGAAAAAAAATCATTTACCTTTTGCAAGGTAACCCCATTTTTTTGGTACATTTCCCTGGACTATATGTTGGAATTTCGGGAAAAATTTTGCAGATCTACACAAACTGATACATAATCTCAAGGGTCATAAAATCACGGTCAAGTTCGTTAATGGGCAAAATCGGATCAAGGGCATCGAAATAGGGAATGTTTTTGTGAAAAACTAAAAAACACATAAATTCTTAATTATAATGCATATTAAATCAGTTTAAAGTTATTATTAATTCTAAAAAAAGGTCAAAGACAGATTTTTGACAAAATTTAAAATGGGCTCGAGGGGCGCAAAAAATAGGGTTTTAGGAAGAACAAAATTCATAACTTCGTCAAATTAATTAAATTTATTATAAATCTTTTAACTTTTATATTGACAAGTTTTTGATAGGACCAATTCTTAGCGAAAAAAATTAAAAACGAAAACAAAAAAAAGGTGGGGGGGAGCGGGTTGAAGAAAAAAAGAATCCATAAATTCGTCAGTTCACAATCTATAAAATCCGCATGAATTTATTACATATATCTTCTTAAAATCATCTAAATTTTTATACTGACAAGTTTTTTATAAGACCAATTCTTACAGCAAAAACAAATTAAAAATACATAGAAGTTGAAAAAAAATATCGTATTAACGATGTATTCAAATCAAAACTGCTTATTTTCTCATTCATTTTTAAATTCATTTTTGCTTTTAAACGCATCCAGTTGGCAGGTTCCTCTTATTCAGAGACAATATTATGTGCCGTAATGGTCGATTTTTTGATAGAGGCAGAATATATTTAAAAAAATAATGTCAAAGTGGGCATTTTGAGCCGAATTTCTATTATAATTGTGTTGGAATGGCAAAATATGGTCCTACTTAGAAAATAATTGTTTATAAATCAAGCTCTAATTAATTGAACGAAAAATAAAAATATAGGTCGCTTATAAATCTCTTAAAAATCACGTCAGCAAGTTTCATGTTTTTCCTTTTAAGAATGAATCTAAAAATGTATCATAAAATTTCGAGTTGTTGAGCATGGTGAAATATATTTTGAATACTGGCTTTACATGATTCTGATAAAATCAGCTCTTATATAAAAATGAAATTAAAAACTCGCCAGAAGCGGCCATATAAAATTGTTAAAGTGGGTGTACCTCTAATCATGATTTAGTTTTTGTTGGTGAAATTAATATTTATCTTCGAAATCTACCTATGCCTGTAGGACGAGCCGACAGGGATTTTTTTTTTTTTTTTTTTAAATGGAACAACAATGGATTGAAAGATGAGCACTGGATTTTTCAGAAAAAAAAAACTTTATTTTTGTGCTACAAAAAAATTTTTAACACTCGAACGTCCAGAAAATTTTCTCAAGTTTTATAAAAATATTTTATACCACAATTTTTATTTAAAATTATTCGACTGATTCATTTAATGTTAATCTGAGTTTTTAAAATTTAATTTATTTTGTTTTGTTTTGTGTTTTTTTTTTGACGGCCAATTATCTACACGAGAGATATAGGCCCGGGGGGAGTGCCCTCCGTGGGGGTCTTTCTAAGGGAACCTAATCCGTATTAACGCATGGAAGATCCACGGCTCGAAGAAAACCACGAAAACTCCGAACGATTAGGCCGACGGGCGCGATTGGGATCGAACCCAGCACTTCCCGTCTACCAGCTTCGAGAGCATTAATTTATTTTGTGAAAGCATTTCTGATTCGAATTGACATTTAATCATATGGTCGGAGTCGAATCGACTACTTCCGGGCGTTCTAGTGTTAATCATATCATGTGATTCCTTAAGGCTTTTTAATATTATAAATTATTTTTAATCACAAAATAACAGGAAGTCACAGAATATTAAATTAACAGAATAATAAGTTATCTTCAAAAGCCGCGTGTTAAAGTAAAAAATTCTTTCTCAGGAAAAAGATTTGCATTCTGCAACCCTTGTCAAAATACGTATTGCATTTTTTATTATTTAACAGGGTTTAATGTCTGCGTAACAAATGAAAACTGTCAAAAGTCTTATATTATTACGTTTTAAATTTAACTAAAAATAATTAAAATAATTAAAATAATTAAAGTAACTAAATTAACGTTACTGTAGAATTATAACACCTTACATTCGAAATTCCCTAATAAAACAATGAATTCGTTTTTATTATACAGTATATTTACTCACAATTCCACTGAAACTTTGAAAAAACTTTTATTTATACGCATCTGTGCCATAGAAACTGGAGTCTCGATCTGCTTAGTCGAGCAGAAATAAAGGTTATCATATTTCAAATCGAACTGGAATTTTTTTCAAGGAATTACCAACAATGAAAATATTGAAAGAACAATTTTCAACTATTTTACTTGAAATTTGCGCAATCTTATAACCAGAGTCCGACAAAGCCCGGGCGACTAAAAATTCCTCTTGGCGACTAACTTGTTAACCTACATATTGATTTTATTTATTTTTTCCTTTAACTAAAAAAATTCCATGTGCGAAAATATTTATTTTCAATAGCGCGATTATTTGCAGTGGAAGAAAATACACCATACCGGCGCAACAATTCTCCCTAATTCTTCAGAAATCAGAGTTTTTGCTAAGCCAAACTAAAGTGCATGTTGAAAGAGCACTGCTTAGATTAGAAAACCTTAAAAATACTCCAACAGAAAATGAAAAAAAAAAAAAAAAGATGTTTCATTAAGTGGAATGTACCAAAATGTGCAGTTGTCACACATATCTGACAAAAAATGACAAATGGTATTTCAAATCAAAATCTGAAGTGCATTGTTAATTTATGTATATAATTTCCTGTTGGGAATTAAAGGTAAGGATATTAATTTGTCTACTGTTTTAATGTTTAATTTCACAGTTTGTTTCGATTTAATTTTTACAATGTAAAAGTGGTATTATCTTAAAATTTTTGCTCAGTTTGATTTTTTTTATTCAATAGTTAACTTGTTCACTGCAAAATGACACATAAATCACTCAAAAATAGCCGAGTACGAAAATTAGTAGTCAATGTTCCATTCTGCAGTGAATGCGTTAATGCCAGATAAATGATTCTTCAAGCTGGCTCCTAAGAATTTTTCCTGGCGCCTAAGAATTTTCAACTTGCGTCAGTCACTGCTTGTAACATTACAAAATGAGTTTGAAGTGGAGAGGGATTCGGTCAGTGGCACAGTATATGCTATATGCATTCCGTAATACAGGGTAGAGATGATTTCAAGCTCCTTTTTCTTGGAGAGCGATTCTGACAATTTAAAATACGAGACTGGAACATTTTGTGTCATCATAGCGCGCTCGATGCTTATAACAAAAGTAAGATCTAGAAATTTGTTAGTAGCATTTTAAAATTTTTTCAAAAATATTTTACTCATTTACAAATATTATTTTACATACAAATAAGTATTAATCTTAAATACCCTCTGATGACAACATTTCAGAATTTTTAGCCCCAGGAATATATGTTTAAAATAGCAAATATGTTATTCATACTCATGAATTGGCAAAAATAAACAAAACAAACCATTATTATTTTTAATGAATATCTATGGCAGAAATGGGTTTTACAGCAATTCTAAAAAATGATTTTAATAAAAAACTAGTATGTTGTGGCCATCACAAAACTTTCTTCTATATAAATCGTATCAATTAAATCATTTAAATAATACAAGAAATTACGTCAATTTAACACCAGTTCATAACAAATTATATCAGAATTTGAAGTTGGATGAAAATCCGTGCATATTAGTTCTTGAGATAGAATTAGTTCTTGTGAAAAATGTAGTATAGCAACACCACCTATTGAGCAATTTGCACTAAAGCATAAACAGCACTAATTGATATCAAGGTATACCTGAATCTGAAGTTTGATGAAAATTCGTACATTAGTTATTGAGATAGAGCTATAGTGGAAATTCTGAAAAATACAGCATAGCAGCGCGACCTGTGGAGCGATTTGCACCAAAAAATAAACAGCAGTAATTCATACCAAGGTATACATGAAGTTTGTTGAAAATCCAAGCATTAGTTCTTGAGATTGAGCTATGGCAGAAATCACAAAAATGCAGCATAGAAGAGTGATGTCACCTGTTGAGTGATTTACACCAAAATGTATAAAACTTCAATTCCTGTGAAGGACCAACTTAATCTGAAGTTTCATGAAAATCCGTGCATTAGTTCTGGAGATTGAGCTATTGTGTAAAGTTCTGTATAGCAGCGCAACCTGTCGAGCGATTTACACCAAAAACTAATCAGCACCAATTTATATCAGGGTCTAACTGAATATTAATTTTTATTAAATTCCGTTCATTACTTCTTGAGATAGAGCACCCACAAAATTTGTGTCACACACAGATAGACAGACTCACAGACAGACATTTTGTAAAAACATGTTTTTCGGGTTCTCTGACACCTAAAACGTGTAAATACGTCAAAAACCGGAATTCAAAAAATTTCAAGAATCCAATACTTTCTTCTTGTAAAGATAGAAGAAAGTAAAAAGGATAGACGGAGGATATGCCACGGCTTCTCAATGTTAATAACATTCACTGTGCAAAGTCATCATAATTGAGAATATTCCAACATATACACCTTCAATAAGACTTCAATTCCTTTTCAAATTGACTTGTAAAGTATTCTAAAACAGTCTGAGTAAATTCTTGTTTCTCAAACAAAAAGCTTTTTCTTTAAAATATGAATAAATATTATTATTATTATTTTTTTTTTTTTTACTTTCAGCCGTTGATGGTTCTCAACCCGAGTTGGGGCTGGGGATGAGCCCATCTAATCACTAATAGAGCGATAACTTGATAATATAAGTACTTAAATGGTGGCTTCTACCAACAATTGTTAAAATGTTATCACTTTTCGTAAGAAACAAAATAAGACTGTTACTGGTGTAGTATACACTGTACATTTTTTATGACCGCATGGATTGAGAATTAATCTCCAAATGCAAATAGATTACTTGTTTAATCGATGATTTCTATATTATCGAAAACATTACACTGCATTGGTTTGTGTACCGAAGATCTGTCGTCTGTATCTAATACTTTGTATATACTACTAGCAAACACCGCGGCTTTGCTCGCGTAATGATTGAAATATGCCAAGTGATATTTGCATGACTATTTTTTATTAGAAGAGCACTTTTTGAAGTAATTCAAAAATTACAAATTAAGCCACGGTTTGACTAAACTTCATTATAAAAGTGCAATAGACAGAAATGATATTTTAATTAATAAGAAGAACAAAAACTAATTCCAATTAAATGATAATTTATAAAGTATTCTGAGACTTTTATGCTCGTTTCATACGCTCATTTCAGTATTCATTTGAAGTTTTGAATTTTTTTGAAACCATCTTAACACATTTGCATCTTAAAATTAACCATCATGTCAAATTCCAATCTTCTTGTCTAACGGTCTACTACCTCTCTGGTGTTAGTGGCACCCACATAAAATGCCAAAATAGAGTTGAAATAGAATGTCTCGAAAAATGTTGAAACAGAGACTGTCACAATTAATTTGCCCATATTAACCTTGAAATCTGTTGATATTTCCTAATATTCTATCGAGAACGTAATTTAGATGTTTTTAAAGGCTTTCTTGTTGTTCCTGCCAAGCCGGTGGTAGTGAGACCGGGATAAAATATAGCCCGTATAGGATCAGGGGCTATCACTCTTGATTCGCAACCAGTAACTTCTGTATTCGGTTTATTATTTCCTGAGATTACATAGAAATCGTAATTTAGGACTCTTTTAGAATACTTCTCTCTTCTTCCCTTCGCTTCACCCCTTTTTAATTTCGCATTTATTTTCGACTGTTCTTAGAGAACATTTATATTTTATAAGTTACTACCGTGCTATACTATTTAAAGTTTCTAGCCTCTTCAGTACCGCAGAAATCGCAATTTAGAATGTTTTTTCCTGCTGCAACCCTGGACATAAAATATAGCTTATGTTTGAGCAGTTTCTATCACCATCAATTTGCAAACATTATGTTTGAAATGAGTTTCTTACTTCATACGATTGCATAAAAATCGTAATTTAGACCGCTTATAAAACGCTTTTCGGTCACTTCATCCTTTTACTTTTGGTATTTTCTTTCGACAATACTTAGAAAGCATTTGCATCTTTGAAATAATTACCATTAAAAATTTAAAATGTTAGGCCCCTCAGTAACACAAAAAACGGAATTTAGAACATTTTTTGCTCCTGTAACCCCCAGGTGGTAGTGACAACAACGTAAAATATAAGCTATATTGGAGCGGGGACTGTCACCATCAATTTGAAAGCATTAATTGTGAAATCGGTTTACATTTCTTCGACTGCGTAGGAATCACTATTTAGAACGCTTTTAGAACGCTTTTCGTTCATTTTCACCCCTTTTAAATTTCAAAATTTTAAGGAACTCTTCTCCGAGAGTATTTACATCTCATAAGTAATTCCATGCCAAATTTCAAGCTGCTAGGCCCTTCATTATCACTAAAATCACAATTTAGAACGTGTTTTTTTAAATGAAACCGGAAGGTGGTAGTGACGTCGACGTGAAATAGATCCTATATGGGAGAAAGGGCTGTCATCATCAATTTTCAACCATTACTTTTGAAGTCGGTTGGGTACTTTCTGAGATTGCGTAGAAATCGCAATTTAGAACGTTTTTCGTCGATTTTCATCCCTTTTAAATTTCGAATTATTTAAGAAATGTTCTTACAGATTATTTATATCTTATAAGTAACTACCATTCCTAGTTTCAAGTTGATAGTCCCTTCAGTATTACAAAAAAAAAAAAAAAAAAAAAAAAAAAAAAAAAAAAAAAACACCACAATTTATATAGTTTTTTGCTCCTTCACCCCCTTTGGGGTAGTGACGCCGACATAAACACAGCCTATGTTGGAAGAGGGCTGTAACCATCGCTTTCACACCATTATTTTTTAAATCGGTTCGGTACTTCCTGAGATTGCGTAGAAATTGCAATTTAGAAAGTTTTTTAGAACGCCTTTCGCTCATCACACCTTTTAAATATCGATTTTTTAGAAAATGTTCTTGGAGATCATTTGTATCTTATAAGTAACTGCCCTGCCTAAAATCAGGATTCTAGGCCCTTCAATTAAACAAAAATCGCAATTTAGAACGTTTTTTGCTTCTGCAACCCCTAGATGGTAATGACACCGACAAGAAATAGAGCCTATGTTGGAACAAGGGCTATCATCATCAATTTCCAACCATTACTTTTAAAATAGGCTGGGTATTTTATGAGATTGCGTAGAAATCGCCATTTAGAACGTTTTTAAGAACTCTTTTCGCGCATTTTCATTCCTTTTAAATTTCGAATTTTTTAAGAAATGTACTTAGAGATCATTTATATCTTATAATTAACTAACATTCCAAATTCCATGTATCTGGTCCCTTCAGTAACACAAAAATCGGAATTTCGAACGTTTTTTTGCTCCTGCACGCCCTTTAGGGGTAGTGGCACCGACATAAAATGTAGCCTATATTAGAGCAAGGATTATCTCCATCATTTTGACACCAATATTTTTGAAATCGGTTTGGTACTTTTTGAGATTGCATAAAAATCGCCATTTAGAACGTTTTTTAGAACGCTTTTTGAGCATTTTCACCCCTTTTAAATTTCAAATTTTTTAAGAAATGTTATTAGAGATCATTTATTTCTAATAAGTAAATACCACGCCAAATTCCTTGTATCTGGTCCCTTCAGTAACACAAAAATCACAATTTCGAACGTTTTTTGCTCCTGCACCCCTTTCAGGGGTAGTGACACCGACATAAAATATAGCCTATGTTAGAGCAAGGGTTGTCACCATCATTTTGACACCATTATTTTTTAAATCGGTTTGGTACTTCCTCAAATTGCATAAAAATTGCCATTTAGAACGTTTTTACTTTCTTCTATCTTTACAAGAAGAAAGTATTGGATTTGTAAAAATTTTCGACTTCCGGTTTTCGATGGATTTACACGTTTTAGAGGTCAGAGATTCCAAAAAACATGTTTTTAGAAAATGTCTGTCTGTGACTCTGTGAGTCTGTCTGTCTGTCTGTCTGTCTGTCTGTGTGTATGTGACACAAATTTTGTGGGCGCTCTATCTCAAGAACTAATGCACGGAATTTAATAAAAATTTATATTCAAGTAGTCCCTAATATAAGTTAGTGCTGATTAGTTTTCGGTGTAAATCGCCCAACAGGTGGCGCTGCTATGCTGCATTTTTCGCGATTTCTGCACTAGCTCTATCTCAAGAACAAATGCACGGATTTTCATCAAACATCAGATTCGGTTAATCCTTGATATGAATTGGTGCTGGTAACGTTTTGGTGCAAATCGCCCAACAGATGGCGCTGCTATGCTGCATTTTGCAGCATTTACACGATTTTCGTAATAGCTCTATCTCAAGAAATAATGCACGGATTTTCATCAAACTTCAGTTTCTGTTATTGCTTGACATGAGTTGACGTTTTGCACCTTGTGGTGTAAATCGCTCCACAGGTGGCGCTGCTATGCGGCATTTTTTGTGATTTCCGCAATAGCTCTATCTCAAGAACTAATGCTTGGGTTTTCAACAAACTTCAGATTCAGGTATACCTGGATATGAATTACTGCTATTTATGTTTTGCTGTAAATCGCTCAACAGGTGGCGCTGCTATGCAGCATTTTTCTCGATTTCCACAATAGCTCAATGTCCAGAACTAATGCACGGATTTTTATCAAACTTCAGATTCAGTTAGTCCTTGACATGAATTGATGTTTTGTACCTTTTGGTGTAAATCGCTCAACAGGTGGCGCTGCTGTGCTGCATTTTTTGTGATTTCCACAGTAGCTCTAGTTCCAGAACTAATACACGGATTTCCATCAAACTTCAGATTCCGGTAAACCTTAATATGAATTAGTGCTGTTTGTGTTTTGGTGCAAATCGCTCAACAGGTGGCGCTACTATGCTGCATTTTTCAGAATTTCCCCTATCGCTCTATCTCAATAACTAATGCACGAATTTTCATCAAACTTCAAATTCAGGTATACTTTTATATGAATAAATTGATGTAATTTCTTTTACTATTTAAATGATTTAATTGACGTGATTTATATAGAAGAAAGTTTTGTGATGGCCACAACATACTAGTTTAGAATGCTTTTCGCGCATTTTCACCCATTTTAATTTCAATATTTTAAAGAAATGTCCTTAGAGATCATTAGTATCTTATAAGTAACTACCATTCCAAATTTCATCTTTCAAGGCCCTTCAGTAACACAAAAATTGCATTTTTAGAACGTTTCCTGCTCCTGCACCCCCTTTTGGCCAGTGGCACAGACATAAGACATAGCCTATGTTCTAAATTGGACTAACACCATCATTTTGATGTCATTACATTTGGAATCGGTTCGGTAGTTCCAGAGCTTACCTCCTACAAATAAACAATTTTTACCTCTTTATAATATTAGCATAGATAACGCATAGATGATGAATTCGAGTTATTTGAAGAGTTAAAATATTTTATATTTAAAACATTAAGCAAAATAAATCTATATAGTTATAATTATATTATGTTGCACATTATTTATAATACTTTTATTACTATATAAGCGTTGTTTACTGAAACATAAAAAATATATAATGTAACAAGTAAAAATTAAATTTTAAAGATAAAAAAACCCGAATCATTTATCATCAATGTGAAATTATTTTTCACATTACTTACCTATTTTTTTATTTACTTGCACTAATGACTTTTAAGTTGTGTTTAATTGTTAGTTTCTATCTATAAATACTGTTTTGATGAGGCCTATGTCTATGAAGGTTAGAGTTGCAGCAAAGCTAGAGATCATACCTTCACAACTTCCAGGTTGTGTAATATTTAAATGGAGCTTCTGACTGTAAAGTAGTCAATGAAACGTCGTCTTCATTTTGAAAGACCTATCAAATCATATGCCACTCAATAGGGTGCGTAATTTTTTTTTCGTCTCAACCGCCATTTTGAATTTATAAAATCAAAACCTAGCTTATAACCAACGGATGGTTAATACGAATCGATAGAGACCTCATTCATTAAAATCCATCCAGCCGCTGGGATGTTTCTAGGGTATAAAGAAAACAACATACCCATACATCCGAGCTTGCATACAGTTAATTTGAGTCAAGAAGCAAAGTAATAGGAGACAGATATGTGTTTCTAAATTCGCCTAGCCTCTTCGGTCCTGGAGTATCCTATAGGATACACATCTTTACAATTTTTTTTCCTGTATATAAATAATGGTTAAGTAATGAAAGTGGTGTGAATGGAATCTTCAAAGATAGCCAAACTAAAGCAAAGTATCAATTTGTTTCTTATAGTGCTTTTTTTGGACATAAAATGGGATTTGAAAATGGCTTGCCGCAAAAGTGAGGGAAATATACAAAAAACGAAAAGTAAATAATTTTTTTATACGTTAAAATACCATATGGAGAGTCCATTAAAAATAAAAATTTATTAAATGCATAATTATTCAATATTTTTCATTATTTTTTCCATGCAAAATAACAGAAAATATCCTAACAAATAGTCAAAAAATGTACTTACAGAGTCCCATGTGTCATATATGATATATCAAATTTTATGTAAAAAAAATAAATTTAAATTTTTTTTGCATTTGAATCTTTTGTTAGTTATCACTTTGCAAACATAAATTCATAACTCAAGTAAAAAAAATATATGAAAATAAACCCTGGGGTCTGAAGAGGCTAGAGTAGCCTGTATCACATGAAATTATAAATCTAAAATACATTTTACATAAATTTTATAGTTTTTTAAGGAGTCTTGTACCTTTTAAATGCGTCGAAAATTAAAGAAAAACTACAAAGTTTGAATTAGTCTATCTTCACAGCCTTTTTATGTATAAACATGAAATTTTGGATATCAATTAAACAGATTGTGCTTTGTAATATGCTACCATTAGAAATTTATTAACCCTTTACAGAATTTGTGTATTGTTGAAATCAAAATAGCTCTTTTTTTTTACCCGATAAGTCATTGCGCGCATGATATCTTGAGAAAGTATGTATGGATTTGCATGAAATTCGGTAAAGATACTAATCATATATGTGTGTTTAAAATGATCTACTCTTAGGCTAAAATTATTTCATTAACTATATAAAAAAATATTTTCGTAAAAAAAAAAATAAAAATTTTGTATTTTTAATGAATAAAAATAGCTATAACTAAAAATATTACCATTGTAAATACTTAAAAGTAGATCATTTTAAACACACATATTTGTTTAGTATATTTACCAAATTTCATGACAATCCATACAAACTTTCTCAATATATCATTCGCGCAATGACTTATGGGGTAAAAAAAGAGCTATTTTGATTTCAACAATACACAAATACTGTAAGGGGTTAATAAATTTCTGTTGGTAGTATATTACAAAGCACAATCTGTTTAATCAATATACAAAATTTCATGTTTATACATAAAAAGGTTTTGAAGATAGACTAATTCAAACTTTGAAGTTTTTCGTTAATTTTCGACGCGTTTAAAAGGTACAAGACCCCTTAAATGCTATCTTGTTATGAATATCGACGAAAAGTATTTTCGAATACAAAAAATGTATTCCAGAATTTGTTCATGAAAATCTACGATTATCAGACAGAGAAGTTTCATTGGCAGTCTTCTTGTGAAACTATCTCGTTCACTTTTAGTTACGTTCGAAAATATATAAATACGTATCACCTAGAGTCCCCGTCTGATCCTAGAGTCGTACGTCCGTCTGTCCGTATATAACAGTGCAAAAATTACCGAATGGTTTAAAAATTTATATGTATAATCGTTGCAGGAATTAGTCGAGTTATTTCAAAATTTATGAAAATCAAATCAAAATTTAAAAAAGATATTAATAAAAGTTTTCTTCACTCTATTAAACCCTATCATACGTAATTAATTCAGTCATATCCCATGATAGGTAATTATTCTAGGTTGCCATGGTGATTACGTCCTATTTACGATGGAGTCATATTATTTCCGTATTACTGAATTTAATATATATAATCGTAATAAATTGCGTATTCAAGAATTTTTACATAAGAGTGCAACAGCTATTGCACCAAGATCTGAAGTTTTATAAAACTAGTTATAGTACGAGCGTACCTCATTTTCCATGTTTGATGTACAATTTCCTACTTGTTATACGTGCATTCTTATAGATATGAAAACTTTCTGTATGAATCAAAATTAAACTCACGTACCCTTAATAATAGTACAACAGTTTCAATAATAATAATAATAATAATAATAATAATAATAATAATAATATAATTTTAATAATAATGATAATACAAACATTTTCAGTTTATAATGAAATCCTTAGACATGTCTCATTCTCTTCAGCATTCTTATCTCACATATTTCTTAAATATTTGTGTTCAAATATTTTATAAATACTAGGGGGCTCGGCCCCCTACGAGCTACGCTCGCCAACCCCCCGATCAGACACTGCAGTCTCTAAAAGCACGCTAATTTGATCGGCTTTAATTGAATTTTTTTGGAAGATTGAATTATAATTAAAAAAACAAAGGCGATCTCCCTATAAACGGGTTTCTATTCATTTCTCTTTGATTGGGGAATTTTACGGAAAAATCAGCTGCTGTTAAAAGATACAATGGCATTTCAAAATCATCTAATATAAAAGGAATTAAGTAAACAGAGTCTTTGTCTCCCGGTATTTTTTAACAAAGCGAAAAGAAAGTCCTTTTAAATAAAACATTTTAAATATATCGTTTTAATCTGACGTAATTTTCACCAAACTTTTCTTTCCCTTTTTAATATTCACGTGAAAATGCTTTTATTAGAAATGAAATATTATTTGCGCTGTCCAAAAAAAAAATAGTTGAAAAGTTCATCTCAAAATATCAAGTAAATGTCTCGCGCTATTTTTAAATTTAAACTACTATTTTGCAATATTATTTTTTGTTCATTTTACGTAATAAGTGTAATGTGACGTAAATGTGATGTAATTTCTCCTATTTAAGACTTCTAACGCATGTTAATGAATTTATTACTTTACAATATCCTTTCTCTGTTAAAATTCACGTGTAATTATAGACGAAGTAATTTTCAATAAGTTCCTGCTTTTTATACATAATTATTTAATTCTAATTTGAAAGTTTTTCTTTTCTGTTTATAATAGTCACGTGTAAATAAATTTTTAATTTGAAGCAAACATTATTGTTTCCGTTGTTTATACAGTTTGGCAACAGGTTAAATTAGTACAATTTTCTGAAATAAGTAAAAAAATATCTCTCGAAATGCTGAAAAATTGAATTTAAAATAGAAATGAAACCTTGAAAAATGAGTCAAATTAAAAAAAAATAAATTAATTTTGCACACCGGGAAATTATAACGTATAAAATGATCTAGAAAGTATTAAATTCCGATGTATAGTTTTTGCTCCTATAAAACTTTTTTAATGGAACGATTTTGTCCAACTTTAGCATTAAATATCTCTTAAAATAATCCATCGATTTGAAAACTGTCTACATCAGCGTGTTTATCAAACATTTCTGTATAATACTACCAATTTTCATATTTTTGTATGCATTACTTTTCTTAATATTAACGAAGAAAGACCTCCGGTCACAAAAAATTCAAAACCGGCGGCGGCGGTGACAGCGGGAGTTACTTTTTTTTAGAATAGAGAGAAACATATTTTTGTGTTTTATTATTATGACGTATACTTAATCAGTGGAAATCCCAACAAACTCTCATCTACAACATTATACCTTAATGAAAAGTTTTAAATGTTATAAAAGTTAGAAGATTTAAAGAGGGGTTTATTTCATTTTTTTTTTTTTTTACTTAAGTTTTCCAATTTTGTGTGTATAATATTTTTTATTGCAGAAAAATCATACTACTACTAATAGCTTTTTAACTTATCAGAATAGAAAAAAACCCTTCTTATTAACGTTGCTCTAGAAAGAATGTAAATTATAAATCTGATTATATCTATTGCAGTAATTAAATTTCCCCATGATAACCCTTTTTCCTTCAGATAACTTATCGTCCTTTTCGTAGAAGAGACGAGATACTTAAGAGCGTAGCAATTAAGTCGTCAGTAAATGTGATTTAAACGTTAAAGGAGTTATATTTCGCTTAATGTTGTGGAAAAAACAGATAACATGCATTACTTTGAGTAATTTAACATGCATTATATTTATCACTTTATACGTAGTTTATTCAACAACTTCGGGAAAAGAATATTTTAATATCTCATACCCGTTATTTATGAGTTTATATATCTATTTAATACGGCTAAGATTATTAATTATACCTGTACTATTTTGGTAAAATTTATATAAACTGAATAGTAACATGTAGATTTTTTTATATAATAGTTGTATTTACTGAACACTATAGTTTCACATTTTTAGTGGTTGCAGTAGTACATACAGGGCTCTCCAAACATTCAGCAAGTACGGGCGCGCCTTATCCAGTGGCAAACATCGAAAGTCGCCATTATTCGTATGTCTGGTAACGTAGAATAATATTACTTCACTAAACTAGGGAGCAGGGTTGGCAGTATGGCCTCCTGTTTTACTTAGAAATTTCAAATTCATAGTGGTAAGAAAAGGTTTATTTTAAGTAGTCCAAAAACGACTGTCATAAAATTAAGTAAAATTTACTATTCCGAATATCTGGTATGAATAGGATGTTCTGAACTCCTTACTATGCAGAGCTCAATGTGGAAAATTCAGTAGGGCACCGATTATCCGAAAAACTCGGGAACGACCCTAGTTCGGAGCAAAAGTTCGGATAAATGGACAGACAATTTAAAGGATGTTTCTGATTATACTAAAACCTTCACACATTATCTAAGCTTAGGACTGGCAGCACCAGTTAGTGTTGGCGTGTTTAAAAATTGTTTTTTTATTTTTATTTATTTATTTATACATCTTACATTTTTATCATTATTTTTTTCTCTTTTTTATCATTTTCTGAATTTTAGAGATTATAATTTAAGCAAAAAAGCTCTTAATTGCTGCTTGCTTCAAAAAAGACATTCTTTTTAATGTTGCCATATCGCAAATTCTTCTGAAATACATTAGTTGATAGGATCAACGTTCTTCTGCCGTTCGAGCCATTTCATAGCTGTTTTTAAACATTCAAAGGCTTCGTTATGTGATGGATCTGGTTATTTTCAGCGCATTTGTTTTCATTTTCTACTATTTCTTTTTCATCATGGATCTCATCCATAATCTCATCATCATTTAAAAATCTGATATCCAGGGTGATGTACATTGCTATTTAACCACTTGTTCATTTCATTTTCTACATGGCTTAGGATTCTTCCCATCTCCTTTATTGTTTTAAATTCCTCATTTTTTGATCCACTATCAGTTTTTTCTCTATTTGAAATTTTTGTTCCAAGCCACTGGATAATTGAAAGTCCCGTTAAAAAAAAAAAAAAAAAAAAAAAAAAAAAGGGGAGAAATAAGCTGCTCGGATCACTATAAGGTCGGTTAAAAAAAAATTTTTGGGAAGAAATGGGCTGTTGGGATAGTTGGAAGTTCGGTTAATTGGAGTTCCGATAATCGGCGCTCTACTGTAATTGCAATAAAAAGCCGAAATTATATTATATTTAGAATTATATTTTCCTGAGAGAAAGCCCTATCAAATTATTTTGTGGAGAAAGGAGCTGATAATTTAACGCTACTTCTAATAAAAAATTATGTGGAACGCATATGATTTTAAAGAAATAGCTTTTAAAATAGACTTTTTATATAAAAAACTCATAAGTAACAGGAATCATTCGAAAAGGCGCCGTGAAAACCTTCAAAGAGCACCATGGCGACCGCGGGCGCCGCGTTGGACAGCACTGCACTAGAATGCCTAAACTTTACTAAATTTTAAATTTTGTAAACATTTAAAAGTTGTGGTGCATTACTTTACTATAAGTTTATCGTTCTTCCAATGCAGTTTTGATCTGAATTTAGCAATATCCATGTTATCCTGCGCATTTTGATGAATAATACTTTAATAGGTATTTCCACATACTCATGTGCATATTTTTATATTCTACGTGTCATACATTGTTAATAATATGCTTGTTATTTTAGTAGGATTTGCATAAAATGAACAATAACTTGCGATTATTTTTATTAAAATTCTGTCCCTTTAGAATTGTATCAACAAAATAACATTTAACAATCTACAAAATGAAAATATTTTTTAAAACTACTTTGTTTGAAACATGTTAATACAGAATGGGTGAGAACGAAAGTGCGATGTGAGAACGAAATAATTCCATTTGCAATATTTTTTACGTTAAAATTTAATTTAGTTCTCGAACAAATTAAGTTCGATTACCGAGATACCACTGTATAAACTTCAACTTTTACATAACAAGTTTCATATTTTAACTACTATTTTCAATCCACGTTGTCTTTATCTGTCCCGAACTTCATCCAAAGAAGTGGGTGGTCCGTAAATATTAAAGATTTGCTTGTTAGCAATTTTCAAAATTTAATTTCTTAAAAGGCGTTGAGTCAACAGAGTTAAAAAGTGTCCAAGCCTGGAATCGGGCCAGGGACATTTGCTATACGCATCAATGCTTTGCCACTAAGTTTCCTGGACGATGCCAAGCCTAGAACTTCTCACTCTTATCTGTCGGCAAGGCTGTAAACCTCAGCACGCGATGGAATAATGCTCGTGAGCCACCAAACCTGGGACAAACGCGAAACGAAAGGTAAATCCCGCATCGATGACGTGAATAAATCTACAGGGTGTCCATTATTAAACGACCCACCTTTAAAGTTGTCTACAGGCGAAACTATTAGTCATAAAGTTGTGAAATTTTGTGACAGACATAATGAAGGAATGGAAATGTGTTTGAGCGAAAAAAATTTAGTTCAAAATTTCGCCACCAGAGGGCGTTTATTAATGCATTACATACTTTTTAAAGTTTGTACTCTCTATTTTTTTTTTCAGATTAAATAAGACGAATATACAGACCGCCAAAGTAAAATATAAAGCGTAAAAACTTTTAAAAATTATTGTTGTTTGAATTGAACAAACCGTATGTACGGAGGTGTTCTAAATTAAAAGAGAAATTAGCGGACTGTAAAAATAAATGTTTTAATGAAGACTAATGGCGACTTGTTGCCGCAGAGGTTGTTCCTCTTACACTCATGCGTACTCAACCCGTGATCCGGGTTCAACGAAAGGGTTACATTAAAAGGATTGATTGCCAATTGGCATAGATGCGGGGGTGGTGTTCCGTCGCCAAAGGCGAATTACAATGTTTGTTACAGGTACGGAACATCCCGCCCGGCGTTGAAATATTATATTTCAATATGTATAAATGCAATACAGAGAAAAAAAAAAAAAAAAAAAACACAACATAGTACAGATTATAAGCAAAGAAATAAAATAAACACAATTAGTACACAATGAAACACAATTACAGTCCAGACTTTTGTTAATCATTGTCATTTATGGGTAATATGCTTATTTGGTTAACAGAACGTTTAAAATTGCCCTTAGCGGTGCGTAGTTCTACTACTCTGACCATTCCGTCAGCACCTGGGATTACCTTAGTAATGCGACCTAGAGACCAGGTGCAAAGTGGGAGTTGAGTGTCCTTTAATAGGACCAACATGCCTGGCAAAATATTTTGTTTTTTAAACATCCATTTGTTTCTCTCCTGTAAATTACTGAGATAATTGTTTTGCCAGCGTTTCCAAATCGTTTGGGTTAATTTTTGAGTCCTTTGCCACTTGTTAAGCAAGTTATCCTTTACCTCCATCAAATTAGGTTCAGGAATTAAATTAAGGGGCCTGCCTATGAGAAAGTGGCCTGGAGGTAACACCTGAAGATCGTCAGCATCTGTGGACAAGGGACAAAGCGGTCGCGAATTTAAAATCGCTTCGATCTGTGTTATTACGGTTAGAAATTCTTCGATCGTGAGATGAGCGGAACCTACTGCTCTTTTTAAATGGTATTTGAAGGCCTTAACTCCTGCCTCCCAAAGTCCACCAAAGTTGGGTGCTCTAGGAGGGGAGAATTTCCAGTTAATGCCTTCTGAAGCTAAAAAGTTACAAACTTCATCACTGGCTACAAGTTTACGTAAACGCTTCAGTTCTGATGAAGCCCCAACAAAATTAGTAGCGTTATCGCTAAAAATTACCGAACTCTTCCCACGACGAGCGAAGAATCTCTTTAGCGTTGCTATTATCGCCTCGGATGTCAAGTCGGAGACAAAATCCAAGTGTACAGCTTTAGAGGCCATACACACGAAAATGGCAACGTATATTTTTTGGAAGGTACCCTTTCTCTGACCCTTATATTTTATTTCAAAGGGGCCACACAGATCTAATCCTACTCTGGAAAATGGTGAACTGGGCGTTATTCTTTCAGGAGGGAGATCTCTCATTACTTGATTAGCCAGCATAGGCTTAATTTTAAAACATTGCACACATTCATGTACTACCTTGCGAGCTGTGTTTCTACCGCTAAGAGGCCAATATTTTTGGCGCACAGTGTTCAAAAGAGCCTGGGGCCCGACATGAAAATCTCGTACATGATAATACTGGAATATGATTCTCGTTAAGCGACAGCTCGCTGGTAGCACTATAGGAAATTTGTGATCAAATGGTAAGTTAGATTTAGCCAATCTACCTCCCACCCTTATCAAGCCATTCGAATCAATAAAGGGGTTCAAAAATTTTAACTTACTTGAACCATGCACCGAAGATCCCCCTTTCAGGGCGGAGATTTCCTTGGAAAAATACATTACCTGCACATGCTTAATCAAGCACACTTCTGCCCCCATTAATTCCTCCAGTAACAGAGGGCCTGTTGCAGTTGCTACCCTCTTACACTTTAAAAAAAACCTAAAAATATATGCTACAATTCTAATTAATTTAAGAAAATTATTTGTTAAAGTCAACAAATTATCAAAAAAATTAATGTCCATATTGTTGATTAAAGTCACTTGTCTACTGGCTTTGAGTTCATTGGAATAATAACTGTTCGAGCAGTCAGTAAGACTAGAAATAGGTTTCTCTATTGCTTCTTTAAGAATTTGAAGTGGCGGCCCATTCCACCATAGTTCACTGGAGGCAAGGTTTTTCACATCCATTCCTCTGGATATCAGGTCTGCGGGGTTATGCTCCGATGGTATATGGTGCCATGGAATGTTCCTTGAAATGTCCTTTATTTGCACTACACGGTTGCCGACAAATGTTTTAAGTAAATGTGGAGCAGTGTCCATCCAAGCTAAGGCAATGGTCGAGTCTGAAAATAGTCGCACAGCATTCACCTGTTGGTTTAAAGCAACTAAGACCTTACAGGATAATTTTGCAAGAAGAAGACACGCTGATAGTTCCAAGCGGCGTACGGTTATTACCTTTGTAGGGGCCACTCGTGACTTGCTGCAAAGAAGGTGACTAACCGTTTCGTTGGAGTTAGATATAGTTTGCACATAAATAACTGCACCGTATGCCTTTGAAGAAGCATCGGCGAAGCCATTAAGTACCACTGATTGGACGTGCACCTTTAAGAAGCATCTCGGTATGTTGATGGACTCGAGCTCTGGCAATGTTGCGATAAAGGTTTTCCATTGTTTGGAAATTTGCGAAGGTAAAGTATCATTCCATTGTAATTTAAGCAACCACAATTGTTGCATGAATATCTTTGCCTTTGCGATCACTGGCCCTAAGAGACCAAGAGGGTCATAAAGCCGGGCAATTTGCGATAGCACCTCTCGTTTGGTGAAAGTACTTGTTATTTTAACGTTGACTTTGTATGTAAATGTATCGCTAGAACTGTTCCAAAGCATGCCTAAAGTTTTAACCATTATTTCTTCTGAATTTCTATCCAAGGGAAATATCTGATTGTCAGTAGATTGGACCTTATTAGTACACCATTTATGCAAAATCATTCCCCCCCTCTGAAGGAGTTGTGTTAATTCTGCTTGCATTAAATTAAGTTCCTCTAAATTGGATGACCCCGACAAGCAATCATCCATATAGAAATCTTTCAGTACAATATTGGAAGCTAATGGAAAAGCCTTTTGCTCATCTAAGGCGAGTTGTTGTAAGACCTTGGTGGCCAAAAATGGGGCGCAAGCAGTTCCATACGTGACCGTTGATAATTGAAAGACCTTAACCGGGGATGATGCACTGTCTTTCCACAGAATTTTTAGGAATTTGTATTCGGACGGATTTATCTCTATCATTCGAAACATTTGTTTGATGTCGGCGGTAAATGCATAAATATGCTTTCTAAATCGAACCAATATCGAAAAGAGATCGTCCTGTAGCACACCACCCTTGCACAATAAATCATTCAATGAGTATCCATTACTACTTTTTGCGCTTGCGTCATATACGACGCGCAATTTAGTTGTCGCGCTAGATGGTCGTAAAATTCCGTGATGGGGTAAATAATAGCCGTCCTCAAATTCATTAGTTTCCTCTATTTCATGCATGTGATTAAGAAACTGATATTCATTAAGAAATTGTGTATATAAATTCCGCATTATAGGGTCACGATCTAGACGTTGCCATAGATAATTTAATCTTTTCAATGCAACGATTTTTGAATTTCCTAAATTGGGCTCAGAAATTTCCGGTTTGAAAGGCATTTCTACGACATATCTGCCATCCGGATTTCTAAAATGCGTTTTATCGAAGTGCCTATTGCAATATTCTAACTCTTTGCTATCACAAGGTTTTAAATTTCCCACCTCTTCTATCTCCCAAAAAGATTTCAATGTGTTATCTAAAGCTTCTAAATTTTTCGTTAAGAAACAATATTTTTTCGTATTGTTTACTACATTGTTATACACACAACCAGAAATTAGATAACCAAACACACTTTCCTGTAAATATAAGTGCTTTCCTAACTTTATTTTGTCTACCTTTAATAATTCAAAGAACAGTTCCGCACCTAATAAAATTTCAACCTTATTTGGAATAAAAAACTGTGGGTCAGCTAAACAGATGTTCGAAGGAATGATTAATTTATTTATGTTTATTTCCTTTCCAGGAGTGAAATCTGTGATTCTCGGGATGATCAACAAGTCCAGATTCCATCGCAGATCGCCTCTCTTATTATTAGAGACACACGCCTTCACTTTAGATTTCAAGGACATCGGTGAATTATTAAGACCTGCAACGGGAATGTTAATTGATTGTTTTTTCAAACCTAAAGTTTCAGCTGCTCTTAAACTTATAAAATTATTCTGTGAGGCACTATCCAATATTGTACGAAAAGGCTTATTTATACCATTAATGTCTGCTATATAAACAATCGCAGTATTTATTAAGACAGATTTATGGCTCTTTTCATGTGAAAAAAATGAATGAACTACATTTTCATTTTGCGCTGAATCTTCGGGAGTTAAATTTTTATTAATTGCCTCTTCAGCAGCCAGATTGTTTATAGATTTTGACGGCTCATAAATTCGAACATCTGGTGATGAGTAATTATGCAACGAAGTATGATGTTTGGAGCTGCAAACAAGACATCTGCTCTTTGAAGTACATTCATGAATTATATGAAAAAAACTAAGGCAATTAAAACAAAGCTTATTTTTCTTTACAATGTTTAGACGATCGCTTAGTTTCATACTTTTATACTTCTCGCAATGATATATTGGGTGACTTTCTGTTTTACATAAAATGCACATTTTATTTTGTAATTTGGTGGTACGGATAAATAAAGATTTATTGGTGGTTTTTGAAGCATTCGCAGAAGTAATACTACTTAAAATTTGGCATCTGCGCTCTAAAAATTCTAAAAATTCATCGAAATTAGACACTTCCTTATCCTTTAGTGTTAATTCAAATTGCTTACGAGTTTCTCGATCAATTTTTCCTAATATTATGTTTAACAAAATAGCGTTTGAAAAGGTGTCTCTATCGAATTCCAAGACCTTTAACGCTCTCAAATTCTTTTTTACCTGATCTACAAGGTTTCTCAGTTCTTTTGCTGACTCTTGTTTGATTACATAAAGATTTAATATATTTTTAATATGGCAATCCACAATAATTCTTTTGTTTTCATAGCGCTCTTCCAGCTCTCTGAAGAGTGAGCTAAAGGTGTCATCTGAGGTTTGTAAACCTTTCGGTTCACCCGTTAATGCCCCTCTGAGATAAAACAGTTTTTCGTTGTCTGTTAAATGAGGATTGCTATTGATCAATTCGTTGAAGGTGGTCTTAAATGTAGACCATTCTTCAAATTTGCCACTAAAAATCGGAAGTGGAATTTTAGGGGGCTTTATGCTGACCCCTCTGGCAATAACTTGATCATGGGATTTTGATTCAGACGTGCTGTCTATTTTACTATTTTTTTCTTCATTTTGTTTGTGAAAAGATGATTTAAGGCTTACCTCTAATTTCTGTATCTCCTCATCCAATTGCGAGAGTTGTTCTTCCGCTTCCTCAATCTTTTCTTCGTCCATAATTTTGTAGTATTCATGTTTGATCACTTCGAATTTTTCTTCGATTTTGTGAAGGAGCTCTAGTTGAGCCTTGGTTTCCGCAATTGAGAAACTTTTACCCTCGGTGGCGTTTACGATCTTCGTTAGCTGGGCCTTGATGTTGCCACGCCGCCGATTCAGTGCTGTAATGTCCGAGTCTGCCATCCTTTCGTCTTGTTGACGAAACTGACATAAATTAAATTAAATTAGTTTGCGCTGGTCTTACCTCCGGGTCGCTAGGACCAAAATGTACGGAGGTGTTCTAAATGAAAAGAGAAATTAGCGGACTGTAAACATAAATGTTTTAATGAAGACTAATGGCGACTTGTTGCCGCAGAGGTTGTTCCTCTTACACTCATGCGTACTCAACCCGTGATCCGGGTTCAACGAAAGGGTTACATTAAAAGGATTGATTGCCAATTGGCATAGATGCGGGCGTGGTGTTCCGTCGCCAAAGGCGAATTACAATGTTTGTTACAGGTACGGAACACCGTACAAACTCTGAAAAAAAAGTTATCTACAACAGCCGCCAGTTTTTCTCAGAGCTGAGGTCTAGTATTCAGTGGGAGGTGGGTAAATGTGTAATTTATTAATAAAATGCCCTCTGGTGGCGGAATTTTGAACAAATTTTTTTTCGTTCAAACAAATTCCATTCTTTTATTATGTCCGTCATAAAATTTAACAACTTTCTAACCAATAATTTCGTATGTAGACAACTTTAAAGTAGGGTCGTTTAATTATGAACACCCTGTACATATATAATTTTTGGAAAATTTTCAAAGAAAATTTCACACGTCTTGAATTTTAGTAATTTTCGAATTTTAATAGCTTAAAAGGCTTACACTGTAAAAAAATATATAATTCTATAGATTTAAAGTTATAGAAATCTGTATACTTACTAAAGTTTTATCTGTACACTGTAAAAACAAAATGATGCAAATATGCAAAACTAGTTTTTGTAAAACTACATAGAATTATAAAATAATTTACTAAAATTATGTACAGTAATCTTACTAAAATTTTATCTGTAACCCAGGTTGCAGTGTCATAAAAAGTTCTAGGCATCCCAGTTTCCAAAAAATTCTTAGAATCCTTACAGATTTTTTTTATTTACAGCGCAAAAGTGTATCTGTTACATGGATTTTTGTTCTTACCGTTACATAAAAAATTCTAGGCATCCCGGTTTCCAAAAAAATTCTTAGTAATCTTGTAGATTTTTTGATTTATAGTGCAAAAGTGTATCTGTTACATGATTTTTTGTTGTTGCCGTTACATAAAACGTTCTATGCGTCCCAGTTTCCTAGAAAATTCTTACTAACTTTCTTTTTTCTACAGTGTAGAGTCAACACATTGAAAAAGTAGCTCACGAACATTATTCCATCGTGTGTTCAGATTTACAGATTTGCCAACAGATAAGAGTGAGAAGTGCTAGGCTTAGCATCGTCCATGTAGCTTAGTGGTAAAGAATTGATGCGTATAGTCAATGACACGGGATGATTGCAGGCTTGGACACATTTTCACTCTGTTGGCTCTATGCCTTTTATGCAATTAAAATTTGAAAATCACTAACATTCAAGGCATGTGAAATTTTCTACGAAAAATTTACAAAAAACATACATGTAGAGTTGTTTGTTTTGTGAAATTGATTTGGGAATATTGTATATTTAATTTAATTTATTATTATTATTATATATATTTTTTTTATTATACTGTTATTATATGTTTATTGTATGTTTTATCTAAAACCTCCAGTCAAAAATCGAGAAATTTCATAAAGATAGAGGCGATATAGTTAGTTATTTTCTAAAAATAGATTTATTATAAGGGTTTTTACCACAACTTTTCAATCAACTACCTATATCTTTCTGAGTTTTCACAATATTTGACTGGATGTTTTACAGAAGTTACCCAAAATATCTGCCTACCAATTTATGAAATAAAAATTTTCAAAACTTACACGTATGCGCTGCTAAAAATTATATCATACAAGTGCCCATATCTCATCAAATATTCAATATATTCATGTTTTAATTACAGTATACTGTTGCTACTGTTCTTTGTCAGGTTTTTGGAAAGTTGTGTTAAATTTGTTTGAAAACTCTGTATTCTATAAAAAAAAAACTTTTGAATTTTTCACAAAAACGTTAACATCTTCACGAATATGAGTGCTATGCTTACACAAATGCATACAAACGTTGAACAGGACCCATTTTCCACAGTAACAAACCAATTCCAGCCTTTTATGTTACATAGGTGACTGCAAATATTATTTTATTATTCAATTTATTATTAGCCCCCTAATTGTACCCCCGATAAATCTTCACCGAGAAATATGAAATTAAACATGTTCTTTACATCCCAGAAGTTCAAGAACAATTCGCCAATAATGTTGGTAGATATTCGACAAACCGGGTAGAATCGAAAGCATCCAATCCCTGTACCTTAACTTTTGGAGGCCAGTGTACATTCTTATCCAGATGATAATAGTAATTTTTCGAAACTACCTTTTCTTAAGAACTAAATAAAAAAATAATTTTCTGAAAGTTAAACCTAGGTTTGAAAGAACGAATGAGGAGAAGCTCGAAACATAATTGCAAAACTACTAAATCTATTTCATATCATTATAATTGATTTCGTCTTTTTTTAAGCAAGCATACATAACAGCATACTTTTACTAATGCTTAATATGCATTTAGTTCTTACTCCAACTCTCCCTGTCACTAAATTACGACTCAATAGCTACTTCTAATAAGTAAAATAAAGTTTATCTTTAATTGCCCCTTCCGGTATTTAATACCCTAATATTTGGTAATATTTGGTGTAAAAGGCGGTACTATTACGTAGTAATAGACTAATAATGGGCTCGAAGCAGCTAGGAGTCGTTCGGTAGGTCCGGTTTCAATTTTTGATTTTTTTTTTTTTTTTTTTTTTTTATGTGGCTTCCGCTAGAGAGTCTTTCATTCGTGACGTGGCTGGGGACCTAAGAATCTTGTTTCCGCAAAAGAGTCGGACTAGAGTAGAAGAATAAAGGTCTGTGGACGAGGATGGGCCATTTTGATTACATAATTACTGTTAAGGGGTCTCAGGACTCTTAAAATTGGAAAAAATGAAAAAGAAAGTCCATTTTCAACATTTAATATCGTAAAATGTATTTAATTTTAACACACAATTTTAATTGGAATAAAATATATAAGTATGTTGTTTCACTTCATGTATTTAAAAAATTATAAGATGCAGAATTAGCATTTACAGAGAACTCCAAACTGTCAGACATTTGACGAGCAAAAAATCGGCATAACAGCTTACGCGCACGATTGCAAAATAAGTATTGCAACTAGAATGAGAATTTTGGTGCCTACTTATACTTCAGATTGTAATAATTACCCTGAACCTAAATAAATTTGTATTTAAAGCTTTTTATATTTTTAATACAAAGTTGTATTTAGCGAATGCAAAATTAAGAAAATTTCCACAGTATAATCACCTAAAAAATATTTCTTTGAACAATAAAAAGGAAATTTTAGGTTCAGTTTATACAAACTAACATGAAACATATGTTTCAAAAATTTCATGAAAAAATATTCATAAGTTTTTGAGAATTCGTACGCATTATACCCAAAAGCGTCATTTGGAGTAAAATGGCTTCAAAGTTTCCGAAACGACGCTTCAGCTATTGAACGTGTATAAATGTAAAAGCCATAACTTCAGTTCTAATAGGAATTTCAAAGATACAATTATATCAAAATGTTCAGAAAAGATAGGAGTTTCACACCTAAAAAAATAAAATTTAGAAAATTTTAAAGCTTTAAGAGTCCTGAGACCCCTTAACATTCGAAAATTATTAAGAAGTTTATTAATATATATATACAGGGTGTGCCTGAAAAGGTGGGCAAAACTTTACGGGGTGATAGAACGCAGATATACGAGCATATTTCGTCATACAATGTATAGCTGGAACGCAAGCGGTAAGAAATTAAAAGGCAGTTTTCCACTGTCCCAGGTCGAGGTGGCCCCATAGCTTGACCACCAAGGTCGCCGGATCTCTCGTGTTCGGACTTTTCCCTGTGAGGCCATATGAAAGCCTAATCCCTATTGAAACCGTTATGGATCTAGTCGCCAAGATTGCCGTTGTTGCCGGTGATATTCGGGAAATGCATGGTGTCGTCGTAAATGTGCGTCAGACCCCATCTCGCAGTTGTGAAGCGTGCATTAGAGCTTGCGGAAGATCTTTTGAGCAATTTCTTTGAGCATATACAGTAATTACATTCATGTTAATAAAATGTTTTTTGAAGTAACTTCTCTCATTCTAGTGTGAATTCTTTAACTGCGACAGCGGATACCTACCATTTAACTTCTTACCGCTTGCGTTTCGACCATACATTCTATGACGAAATTTGCTCGTAAAGCTGCGCTCTATGACCGAGTAAACCTCTTTCCCTTTTTCAGATACACCCTGTATATATATATATGTATATATACTGATATTAATTATCGTCTGTAATACTTTCATGCGTGAATCAAAAAGCAGCTGTTAGACAGTTATAGCTGGTGAAAAGAATATAAATTATTTTAGAAAATTTCTTTTCGTAAAAATTGCATTTCTGCTCACAGACTCACATATCTCTCTATTCTAAAAAAAAGTAACTACCGCTGTCACCGCCGCCGCCGCCGGTTTTGAATTTTTTGTGACTGGAGGTCTTTCTTCGTTAATATTAAGAAAAATAATGCATACAAAAATATGAAAACTGGTGGTTTTATACAGAAATGTTTGATAAACACGCTGAAGCAGACAGTTTTCAAATCGAAGAATTATTTTAAGAGATATTTAATGCTAAAGTTGGACAAAATCGTTCCACTAAAAAAGTTTTATAGCAACAAAAACTATACATGGCAGTGTAATCAGTTTTAGATCATTTTATGCGTTAGAATTTGCCGGAGTGCAGATTGCATTAATTTTTTTTATTTTGACTCATTTTTTGAGGTTTTATTTCTATTTTAAATTCAAATTTTCAGCATTTCTAGAGATATTTTTTACAGATTTTAGAAAGTAATATTAATTTAAACTGTTGCCAACTGTATAAACAGCGGAAGCAATAATGTTTGCTTCAAAAAAAATATATATATATATATATTTATACGTGTAAATAAATTAAAAATTTATTTGCACGTGACTATTATAAACAGAAAAAAACATTTGGAATTAGAATTAAATAATTATGTACAAAAAGCAGGAACTTATTAAAAATTACGTCATAAAAACTATAATTACACGTGAATTTTAAGAGAGAAGGGAATTTGTAAAATAATAAATTTATTAGCATGCGTTAGAAGTCTTAAATAGGAGAAATTATGTCATATTTACGTCACATTACAGTTATTGCATAAAATGAACACAAAATAATATTGCAAAACGGTTTAAATTTAAAAATTGCGCTAGACATTTATTTGATGTTTTGAGAGGATACTTTTCAATTGGTATTTTCACGTGAATATTTAACAGAGAAAGAATAGCATGGTAAAAATTACGTCAGATTAAAAACGATTAATTTAAAATGTCTCATTTAAAAGAACTTTCTTTTCGCTTTGTTAAAAAATACCAGGATAAAAAGACTCTGTTTACTTAATTCCTTTTATATTAGCTTATTTTGAAATGTTGTGTGTGTCTACGTCACACACAACATGTCTACACGTGTCTACGTCATCAAGTTATTTTTATTTTGACGTTTTATTTGTATTTTTATTAATGTTGTACTAATTTATTTGTTCTTTCGTTATTTAAAATAAAAATTATGTCAATTTGTATAATTTGGCAAGTGGTTTGGCGATTTATATAATTTGGCGAAATTGGTCGACGGGATAATCAAGTAGTAACGCAGCGGATTTGGCGTTAAAATTCCCCAATCAAAGAGAAGTGAATAGAAATTCGTTTATAGGGAGATCGCCACTGTTTTTTAAATTATAATTCAATCTTTGGAAATCTTTTTAAAGCCGATCAAATTAGCATGCATTTAGAGTCTGCGGTGTCTGGACGGGGGTTGGCGAGCGTAGCTCGTAGGGGGCCGAGCCCCCTAGTGTTAGAAACTATCTTAGAGAATCTAAAGACTTTTCTCACACTCAAAATGAAATAAAGTTTTCACTTAAAAGTTGATAAATTCACCATAGAAAAAACAGTTGGAAAATAATTTAAATCTCTAAATTAAAATTTAGTTCTGTTTTTTTTTTTTTTTTTTACTGGAGAATTCATCGATAACACTCTGTGCTAAATACTAAATTTGTTTCTCTGTGTTTCACGATATTTATGCTATAATAATAAATATTCATTTTTTGAATAATTTTGTACATTTTTTTTGTAAATTGTTCAAATGTACAAAGTCAGAAAGGTATTCTTATAAAATATTTCATTTTTTCCCGTTTTTAGTTTCCATTAAAAAAATGTTTCTCTTATAAAATAGTGTAAAAAGAAAATATATCATTGTTTTGCATTTATATCTCATACAGATCGAAATATTTTTTTTATTTAATTTTCACACAAATGTTTATAACATAACAAGAAAGAGACAAACGAAATTAATAAATAACAGTAACAAACAAAATGAAAAAAAAATGTTTAGTAGGCATTCGATCATGAAATTTCAATTGAGACTAAACACCTGTTACTATTTAAGAATCATAACTAAACGAATTAATTACTATTATTTAAAAAAATGCATTCCAAAATTGCCAGGATCAATATGTTTAAACTTTCAACTTACACCATAAAAAATAAAAAATATCGAACTAACAAAGTACACAATATCAACTTTTAAAAGCTCACTGTTTTACTTAAAAGGCGACAAAATAATAATAATATAGATGTTAAAAGTTACAAAATATACATTTTCTTTAAAATTTCTTAGTACACTTGGCCTGAAATTTCCGCGGCCAGCGGCAGAGGACATTTTTATTATTAATTGCTTTTCCGGATACAAATACGTCACTTCCTGAATCTTTCCTTCTTGCATGAAAGGAACAGCGATTAATAATACAATTATACTCTGACGATGGCCGCGGGATCTGAAGGCCGAAAGTACAAAGACATTTTAAATTAAATGCATATTTTGCAACCTGTAACAACTATATTATTAATATTTTGTCTCATTTTAAGTAAAACAATGAGCTTTTTAAAGTTCATTTTGTGTATTTTGTGTTTGAATCTATGTGGAATATTGCACACTCATGATTTTATTTAGTATAGAAATATTTTGTGGAGTGTACCCATAAAAACCGACATTTGTATTAAATATTGTTTTTTTTTTTTTTTTTTTTTTTTTTTTTTTACATTTTTATAGTATAGATTTCATAAATAGGTGCAAATTTATTTTTCTATGTTCTGTGTTTGTTCCTTTCTCTTTTTAACACTTTTCAACAAAGTTGAAATGAGTTTATGCATTCGGTTTGTTTGTCCGTCTGTCCACACTCTACCTCCCCTAAATATACTCATATTCTCATGCAATTGATAAAATTTATTTAGGGTCAACAAAGCATGTTTGGTATTGTATATGGAGTATGTAGGATTCATAGTTCATTTACAGGTGCACTCAAAAGAATTTCATTACATTATGGTTTACGGGAAAAAATTGTTTGCAGGGTATTTTAATGAGATTATGCTATTCCAAATGTATTGAAACTGATAAAAATCACTCAATTTCACTACAAGATGTATATCGTAGAATAGGGCATTCATAGCATTTGTCATTCATTTACAGGGACACACAGAAGAAGTCGGTTACAGTACTCTCTTTGAATAATAATTGTTGGAAGTGCGTTTTAATTTTCGGTATGCGCTTTAAAATTTTAGTATTTTTGTGTCATGTTACTCGTTGTATATAAATTCTGTACTTCATATACATGGCTGCACAAAAGTATTCACGTACCATTTTCCTTATTAGTGTAACTTTCTGAAGAGGAATTTTCAACTGATGTATATGTATTTCTTAACTGAACTAAATTTTGGCATGCATCTAGTTAATAGATACAAATCTACATATCATATACGGAGCTGCTCAAATAATTCGGATAATTTTCCGATTGTAGACGGGGAAAAGCTGAAATTGGGTTTTGAAATATGTTATGCGTTTCAATGTACTAGGATGAGCAAAAAGTTCTGAGAAATTTGTGAAAGTTGCATTGTTATTGACAACAAAAGCAACAAGCACTATTCTTCAAAATAGAGGCTATCATAGTCCACGACTTTCTGCCATCGTTCTGCCAGATTCCGGATTTGCTGGAAGCACCATTGCGGCTCCTTGAAATCGAAAAACTCTTGACATGCTTCTTCAACTTCATCAAAGGATTCAAATCGACGGCCCTTGAAAAAGTGTTGCATTGAGCGAAAGATGCCATAATCGGATGGAGCCACGGTATACTGGTGGCATACTGGAGCCACATCTGGACTGTTAGCGGGGTGATGAAGAATTTCGACGCCTGGGTAATACAAATTCTGGTAACTATTAGGTTAAAAATTTCCCAGAACTTTTTGCTCAACCTAATAGTTGAATTAGACGTAATATTTAACTTATTAAACGGCAAAGTGTTGTTACATTATTCTGAATGTGTTTCATAATCTATGCTTGACGCATGATTTTTTTCTTTCTTGTTTAATCTGATATTAACATGGATTAAAATTATTGTAGAAATTTTATAAGTTAAATATAATATTACTATATAAATGAACTTTTATGACATAGTTTATAATAAGCATCGATGGAGAACATTTGACAATCTAAAACACTACTATTGTGTTTTGTTTGAACTGTTGCTAACTGCAGTCAATTATCATTGTAGGGTTTTTTTTTATTTAAAATTGCGCTTGGTGATTGAACTGATTTTACAAACTAAAGGCGAAATTTTATTTTTCAACATAATATTTATATATATATATATATTCTTACTCTGGGTATGTTTATTAGAACAAATAATACACTAATTGAAACAAATAGAATAACTGTCATACAGATTTGCTGTTTCATAATAGGAATATTCTTCTGGAATAATTTATAGCCAAATGCAATTATTTATTATGGAAACTATGTAACTATTTCGTCTTATTAATCATTCGATATCTTATTATTAATCACATAGACATGTAATGCATAAGCAATTAATGTTTGTTATATTCCAATTCTAGGTACATTCTGATTACTGTTATCACTCAAAAATTATGAAGCTGTCTCGCTAAAAAAAATGTGTTGATATGATTTAGTTTCTGTATTTTTATTACGCTTTTCCTGAAAGAGACGGTTGGAATACTTATAAATAATAATAATAAAAAAATAGATTAGTTTTGATAATCTCTGTTCATAAAACTACATTTTTGCATCTAGAGATGTATTTTAGTGAATTTAAATATTTGTCCTACATTTACAAAAAAAAAAAAAATCATTCAAAAGGAAAATTTATTATAGAATATATATGGATAAAGTATTTAAAATCTATAAAAGGAAGTTTAGTTGTCTTCTTTTACAAGACTAGGGGGACTCTGACCCCTGCTCGCTACGCTCACCAAACCTAGAGACTAACACTAGACAACAACACTAGAACATTCTCAAAGAATAATTAAAACACTTCTGCGGTTTCAGACTAAAAAAATACTATTACTGTTAAGTCTGCAAAATTTCATGAGCACGTGAGAAGCGTTTTCAAAATTTAGTCATATATGAATTGCTTGGTTTTTAATTTGAGTTAATCATCACTGATAATTATAAACAGTGAAGTTCATAGCAATAACTAAAAAGTGTCTGACTTGAATCGATGCAGAACAATTCAATGAGTAATGTTAAAGTTTTCCAAAGGAGGAAACGAGATTTTTGGAATACAGGTAATTTCGGTAGAATTTCGGTCCGACTGAATTTCCAGCAGCATTTTCGCCAAAAACGAATTCTCGGCGAAACTCAGATTTTGGGCATAAAACGAAAACGAAAACTGATTTTAGTTCGATCTCTAATTTAAACTTATATATAAAAAAAAGACTATATACATTTCTGTGCTTGTTTGGATGCAACTCATTCCTGATCCAATTTATTTTCATATTAATTTTGTGTTCAAAATAATATAAAAAACTGTCTTTCCGTTGACTGATTTCAATTTAGCGGTACCTCATGGTTAGTCCGAACTTATATTGATCTTTGTTTTCTCTTTTTAATTTGCTGTGGGGAATCTATTTCCATTTTGTTAACTATCCCATAAATTTCATTGTCCACAAAAAATTATTTATTTTATTTTTTTAAGTGGATATTTTACTTTAAAAAATATATTTCATGCTTTAAAAATACAGGGTGATTCAAAAAAAGTTTACACAATGACATGGCGAATCAGGAAAAGGAAAAATCACTTAGGAATATAGGGTCACAAACCGCTTATTTAGGCGTAAGTACAGAGTGTTTCACCCAAACTGATCCCGGTATGACAGTAATAAATTCGCGAAAAATAAAACCATTGTAATGAAAATGCACCGATGTGTACCTTGTTTTGTGTGAAATGTGATAACCTCCTGAAAAGATCTTGAAAAACACGTTTCTTAAGCTACCGATGATACCGTATGGGTTGATAATCACAGTCCAAAATGTGGGACGTCAAGTGCATACTGCTGGCGCGTATAATGCAAACTTCTACTACTTTTGTTTGGTGTTATCACATTTACAACAAAAGTAAGAATGTCTGTTAAATGTTTTATTATAACATAGCTCAGTTTTCTGGAAATTATAGCCGTTAACACAAATTGAGTTAGGATGAAACAACCTGTATTTGTGACTAAATAAGTGGTTTAAGACCCTATACTCCTATGTGATTTTTCATCCTTTTTGTATGCCTGATTTGCCATGTCATTTTGTAAACATTTTTTTTTTTTTTATCACCATGTAGAGTTCAAATGGTGAACTCACTGCATTACAATTTTCAACTAAAAGCACATTATGAAGGAAAAAAACTGAGTGTTTAATTAAAAGTTTAAAAAATATTGAATTTTTTAAAATCTCTACTACTTTTTAAAAAAAAATGATATTTTTGCCCAATTTTTTTTTAAGATTTTTAAATGTGTATTACACAAGACTACGCACGGATTTTTAGATTCATCTAATATTACATTTAATATAATTTTACTGATATATATATATAGTGTAAAATGATGAATTCTAACACATCTTCATATATTTTTAATTTAAAAAAAAGCCTGAAAGAAAATTCCATGCGCAGATTTATCAGATATATAATAAAGAACATGTAAAAGAAAAGTTTGAATCTCTATCTCAAATACAAAAAAATACTTACGATTTTTAAAACATGAAACTGGAGAAAGTAAGAACACGGAGAAAACGCCAGTTAAAGTTTTAATTTGTGTGGGTAATTGCTCTCGGTGTATTAACAATATTTACACTATATCGAGATATAATTTCCGTATTGGTAAAATTAGGTGTGGAAATTTTCACAATTAAGCAGCCTTTCATTTCATATATTTAAAAAAGAAACAGCAATGTTTTGATCAATTTTGAGGTAAACTGTTCCCTTAAGACTTAAAAAAGTGAAATCTGCAATATTAAGCTACACTTTTTTTTATCATTCAAAGTATTTTTTTTTCATTATTCGATTATGTAAAAGTTGAAATTATGTGATATTCAAAGATGATGTATGCGTAAAAAAGGAAAAGCGATTGCGCAAATGTTGCCACCATCATTATACATTTCTATAGACAGCAACCATCTGTAGAAACCTTTTAAATGCTTTACGTATTTATGCAAACGACGAATAATCCCGCAGCGAAAGAAATAGAACTTTGTCAATAATAAGAAATTTAAAGTATTTTAATGCGTTGCCATGCTAATTAACATGTTACATTGCTTTTATTTTGATTGCGTTGAAACATAAAAGTGCGTTTTTAGAACCCAGTGCTACGAAAAGTCTTAAAGTTAAAAATAGCGTACTAGTCACAAATACAAATGTTATTTTATTTCTGTGCTCTTTTGAGTGGCAGAACAAAATTATTTAAATACAAGTTATTTTAAAAAAAAGCCGTGTAAAAAATTACGCACTTTAACACACATATAGCTCCTCTCCAAAAAATGCTTTATCTAAAATGTATACAGTGATTTCTTAATTTTTGTAATAGGAAGTATGTGCACTTTTTTTTCACCGTTAAATCCGAATAAAATTTTTGACTAATTAGGGAAGACCGGGGCTAATAGGCGCACTTTTTAGTTATTGATTTTTATTAATTTTATCGTTTTAGTGTTTTATGAAACATTAACTGTACTTTTAAAGAACAGGCATTGGGCTATAAATACCCGGAAATTTGAGTTTGTAGCTACTGCAGTTTATGTTTAGCGGAAACCTAAAGAGAAAGGAAAATTGTGCACCAACCTACCCCGTCGCTGGGCAAGTTGACTATACCTATGAGGTAAGTTGGCACACTCTTTATAAAAATTTAAATGAAACTCAAATAAGACACGCAGTTGAGAGAAATCATTATTACCAGTAAGTTTAAACAAAAGCGTTATCGCCGTACAATGTAAATTCCAAATTATACAGACATAAAAATAATGAATAAAACATTAACATTGAGTTACTTCTATACTACTTGATATCATCATAAGAATTACAGTTGTCGCAAATAAAAAATCGAGTGTCTCCGTTTGGGTAAGCTTCGTGTGCCCAAAATCTTACATTGCAACCACTTTTCTCGGTGTTTTATTGTTTTTCAAGCTACCAGCACACACCAGACACCGAGCCAACTTGCCCCGTGTTCAATGCGCCTACTAACCCCATAATAAATTTCTTCACAAAAGTGACACGTAACCATCTAAGCATAAATAATCCAAGTAAATCACATATGGGTAGGTACAGTTAATCATACACTAAGAAAAACTGCACAAGTTCAATTCCAATTATTAAGATAAGTATTAGAAATTAGAAAAAGAATGAAGCAGCAAAAAATTACTTATGAGTGCAAAAAACAGAAAAATCGTAATAAATGTCCACTGCACGTAGGTAACGCTTCAAAACTACAATAAGGATTGTAAATAGCAAGAAGAAAGGTACTCTGTGACTGGTTGCTCAATCTATCCACAAACAGGCGATTTATGAGGACTGCGCCTACTTACCCCTGTAGCCAACTAGCTCCGGTCTCCCCTAAGTCGTCAAAATTCTGTCTATTCATGAGGCTAAATTTTCCATTAAAAATGAGAAGTATAAAAAATCAAGGTTTTGGAGTACATTGTACATCAGGCATACTTTACAGAATAAATTGCAGATACCTGCGATTTATTATGTTAAGCTGATTTATTGAACAGACCCGATACTATATTCGTATCACCTGCGATTTATTCTCTTGAGCTGATTTACATACCTAACCTGATTGTATGATCATTAAGGTTAACTCGGTGCATTTGGTCCTCCAGATTCGTATTACCTACGAATTATTCTCTTGAGCTAATTTATATATCAGACCCAATGCTATGATCATTAAGATAGTTTCGTGAATTGGGTCCTCCAGATTCGTATTACCTGCGATTTACTCTGTTGAGCTAATTCATATTTCACACAAAATGGTATGAAAATTAAGGTTAGCTAGGTGAATTAGGCCCTCCATATTGGTATTAACTGCGATTTATTCTGTTGAGCTGGTTCATATATCAGACCAGATGCTATGATCATTAAGATTAGATCTGTGAGAAAGGTCTTCCAGATTCGGATAACTCAAATAACAGAGCATTGACAGTTTCAGCCAAGAAATCATAGCTTCGAATCCTATACCGGACATTTTTCGCCCAGTTGGTTAATTACAACTTTTGTGATTTATTTACCAATTAGAATAATTGTGTTAAAATTAATCTAAAATAACTTAATTTTTCTCTATAAATTTAATTTATCTAATTAGCATTAATATAAACTATAAGCAGAGCAATTAAAATGTACGAATTCCTTTAATTTGTAAGATCACCTCAGTGTCCAATTTTAAAATCTGCCCATATAAAAGATATCAATCAGTTTTCAGATAAACGTACACTGCAAATAAGGGCGTCTTAATTTCAGACACATATGTGACTGAAAAAGTAATTCAGACACTTAAGTGTCTGAATATGGAATTTCAGAAATCATAGGTGTCTGAAATTAAGACACTTAAGTGTCTTACTATATGATCATGGCATAAACACTGTAAACTGAAATGTCTGAAATTCAGGCACATAAGTGTCTGAAACTGGAGTGTTCAATTTTCAGACATTTTAAAGTGTCTTAATTTTTAAGACACGTCTATACGTCTGAATTTAAGACATTTCAAACGTCTGAATCGCATACATTTTTAATCACCCTGCAAGTTTGGCAATAGGCAATCAATTTTTCACTGTTTTTTGTAAGCTTTATACACTGTAAAAAATATCCGTTACAATATGGTAATTATATTGCCAATTGAGACGCCAATTTACGTATTTTAATGTAAATTTTCTTCCGTAAATTGCAGAAAATTTTCCATTTTTTGCATATTTCTCCATTTAAAAGGTAAAATGTAATCTTTTAAGGACAAATCCACATATTTCGCAATCAGAATTTTCTAAACTCACGTATATTTGACATGATTTATTTATTTATATTCAAATCAGTGCATTGGCGCACCTACTGGGGGAGTTAAGGGGGCTGAAGCCTCTCCCAGACTAGATTATATATTATTTTTTTTTAATTATGAAAGAATATTATTATTTTTTAATAGATCCTTAAAAAATCGGAATTTTTAAAAAGATATTAATTTTGTCACGCATTTTTTTTCTCTTTTTTAAATTTTATTATGAAATTCGAAATTATAGCATGTTTAAAATTTACTTAATTATAAACATTAATTACTTAATTATACTTAAGTAAACTAATTAATTAATGTTTTTTAAAATTTACTTAAAAAAACTATTTACATAATTATAAATTTAAGATCCAGTGCAACTTTTTTGCTCACTTTAACCTTCATAATATTTTGAAAATTTATTAATAAAACTTTAAATTGTTTGATTGCAAACACTCTTTAAAATTATCCAAATACGGAAACGCACCAAAAAATTAAAAAAAAATAAAAGTATATATAAGTACAGTATTTCATTATAAAACATCTTAAAAGCATTCAGAATTACATCAACCAAAACTTTCCAGCTGGTTACGACGCTTGCATTTTTTTACGACTACAACACTGCCTCTAAAATATGCTAGTCCCCTCCAAATCGCAATTCTGGACGCGCCACTGAATCTGTGGGGCATCCAAATGGTAGGTTGTTGCTACAGTTCCCTCTGAAATTTAAAGAAAATGTCAAGTTTAATTACGAAATTTTCGCAAAAGAAAAATAATTTGAAAATAACCAAAAATTGTGGCTCCATTTACATTGAATAAGAGAAGTCGAACTTACTATTATTTTGCGCATTTAAGTTTTTGATGGTGTTTTGAGAAGTTATTTTAGTTCGTTATTATTATTATTTTGGAATTATATGGAATATTTCTGAAATTTTTTTCTACATAACTTTTTAGCTAATGATTGAGTATTGATTTAATTCAGGAATGATCTCATTTCACCGTAAGTAAATCAGTTTAATCAAAAAATTTTAACCTGTATTTTGATCGAAAAAAGGAAGAAAAAAAATTATTTGCGCAAATATAAAACACTGATTTTTATTATTTTTGAAGAAAAATTATATACAATATTTATAACTGAGAAATTTTGTTCAGAATATATGACATATGGAATATGGAATATATAGGAATTTAAAAAAAATTGCCATATATTCAACCGATCTGAAGAAAAAAAACGAAAAATATAATCAAAGAAAACAAAACACTATATTCCTTTACACACTTTTATATACACATACATTCGCATTAAAATTAAACACAGGCTTTGGGCAAAAATATATGCATTTTTAAAAAAAAATGAAAATTTGATTTTATTTTTAATGGGCGTTGAATTACGCCCCCCCCCACACCCACACAACTGAAACGGGACAAGGCCGAATTAAATATATATATATATATATATATATATATATATATATTAATTAAATATATATGTAATATACATACATATGCACTGTTAAAAGATTTTAAATATTTTAATATTTCAAAAATAACGTGTCATCTGTATTAACAATAATATTTCTGTTCTGAAAATTTCTTCGGTTGAAGTAAAAAAAAACCTTCTGCTAATCTTACATTGCAGGAAATTAAAAAGCAAAATATTGAAAATTCCAGAGAAGAGATGTGTAAAATCGTTCAGAATTATAAATACATTAACAAAATATTTACAATTATCGTAAAATAAATTATGAGTCATAAATAAGTAACAATATTTGAGATTCTCAGCTGTGCAGGTGTGGCCGAGAGGATAGGATGGCTAGTCTAGTAACCACGAGGTCCCGAGTTCGTATCCTGCGAGGGTAAGTGCAATGTTGTTAATTTTGTTAAATGAGTTAATCATGTAAAATGTGCGAGGTCTTGTATTGAAATACGTGTGTACTTTTTTTTTCTTTTTAAATGCAGAAATTTCCAAAAAAATAATAAATAAATAAATAAATTTTTCCAGAAATCGAAGAAAATTTTCATTAAAATACGTAAATTGTACTGCCGTCTTGATTGGCAGTACACTTTTTATATTTTAAATGATTTTTTTTTCTGTGTATAAAGCTTTCCGAAAAAATAGTTCATTTTGCAGAGAAATTAAAGGTGGTCAAACATGGATGCATTTCAGACATTTGAAATGTCTTAAATGTAGACACATACAAGCGTCTTAAAAATTTAGACACTTTAAAATGTCTGAAAATTGAACATTCCGTTTCAGACACTTATGTGTCTGAATTTCAGACATTTCAATTTACTGTGTAAAAATCCGCAAACGAATTTGCCTGAGAGTATTTTCAGTGATCAAAAGAAGTTAAATTTCAACGGTCCGTATCGTATTTATTCATATTAGAATTATATTAGAAACAGAAAGGGCATATTTGCACACCCCACAAAAGTGGAAGCTGCCTAATAGTTCGGGCCTTTCATCCCTCAGGAGATATATCGTGAATTGCTCTACTAGAAGTACGAGCACACCTACTTATATTCACTTGCTATAATGCCATTTGTTAAACCAGGAGGAAAAGAATGACGGTCTTCATTATATTTAAAAAATAATAATAATACATAACTTTACACATCAAATGGTACAAAAAAGGAATTTGAATATTCTAAGATTCCCAAAATCGATACGTCTGACAATAACATGCCTAAGGCTCATGACACCTGTCATTTCTGAAGTATAGCATGTTTTACCACTTTAACAATTATAGAAGTTTGTACATTGTATCCTGTTGGCTTCACAGAGTTTTTTAAATACAAAAGAAGAACATTTGATATGAATTATTTCTATGATTTAGGAAAATATGTACAGTTTTTATTATTTTGCAACTATTGCGAATGCTGTGAATAAACAATTAATTATATTGCAACAAAATAAATTGTTTTATAATGCTTTTTAATGTTTATATCGCCTACTTAGTTTTTTAAAATGAAGGTTGAAGGTTTATGGTTTTATGTGCATTGAGATAATTATATATATTATTTAGTCAATGAAATGGTCTTTCCTTTTAACTTGCACATTACTGAACATTAAAATAATTACATATCACACATTAACACGATAATAATAATATAAAATAATAGATCGATTATAAGCAAAATTATACAATCGAATATCACGAAAATAATCCTATCATAATAAATATTTTTATCGAATATCATAAAAAAAGAAGATGAACTTGTGAATCCCATACATTTATAAATAATTCTGAAAAAAAGACTAAAATCGAAAAAATATCAAATACCCATAAATTGTTTTTTGTTCTTTTTAATTCAAAAATACACATTTTTTATTCTTCAGAAAATTTATTACTAATGTTTAAAACGCCATTGAGAATTCATTCCTTTATCGATGATTGTATTTTTCGCGGCAGATTAGGCAAATTGATGACGGAGAAAATCGCTATCAGAAATAAAGAAAATGAATTAAATGGAAACTAATCAGTTTTTCTTTCTCTTCGAAAATAACTTTCCGCCAGAAATATAGCATCAATTTTTTTTTTCTGAAAATACTATGAAGTGCGTATATCAAATTAGCTTAATTTAGGAGAAAAATATGTACATGAATGTCAAATTTTTCAGCTCATTCAAAAGACATCTTTATTTTTTTCCCAAACAGAGTTTTACCTGAGTTATTAAAAACATATATAGACATTTCCACTGGTATTTTAAAACTGGTATTTTTTTATGAGATATTTCAGTTTATTATACAGGATATTTAATTAATTTTAAAACCAAAAACATTAAAGCAAAAACATAAAAAATATATAAAATATATAAGCAGTGCTTGTTTCGTAACAAATCGTGCCGTCGGCCTAACCGTTCGGAGTTTTCCCTGGTTTCCATTGAACTTTGCGTAAATACAGTTTAAACGAATACCATGGAAGGCACTCCCCCTTCGCGCTTATATCCCTAGTGTGGATAATCGGCTGTTATAAACAACACAATTTTGTACCTCACGATACTTTTTGGCTAGTGTGCATCTATAAGGGAGTTGACGATATACCCAAACTGTGCATGCTCAGACTGTGTACAAAATTATTTTTTTACCATACCATGAAAAACCGGTTTCTGAAACTTAATTATACTCGTATAGAAGATTTTGATTAGACGAGTGATACAAGTTAGCTTGCGACAAGCTAGTTTCCATTAAACATATGCATTGTGTAAATAGTAGTATCCCAAAAAATATTAACAATTTTTTTTTAACCGAATTGAACAAGAGCTGAAACATCTTAAATTCTTATATCGCTCTTCTCATACAGAGAGACTATTAATTTCGAGTTTCAAAATATTGCATGAGACATTTCACAGAATTGTAAGTGTTCGAATATGTTTAAGAAACGATACGCCTAATTTTGATTTATTAGGCACAGACAAATATGAAAATAACTTTTTTTAAATGATCTCGAACTTTCTGATATCACACCGAACCATAACAATGTCCAGTATTTATTAAATATAGTAAATAGTAAACTAATGTATTTATAACATATTTTAAAGCTTTTCTTGTTGGTTTGGTATAATTTCAAGCAAAATACCATCAGATTTTTCCATTGAAGAATGTTCTCGGCAGAGGTTAGATTTCATTAGCGGTTGCATGTTTCAGAACAACTACGAACAAAGTATTCGTGTTCTCGACTAACTAGTGTAGTAGTGTTGAGCCTTAAATCCGATATTCGAAAATGGGTACAAATGTTGGGTTCGATAATGTGTACTATTAATTCGGCCTATCGCAACTTATTAGACTATTAGAATTTCCTAATAATTTGTATTGATAGTAAAATTAACTTTATATAAATGTATAATAATTATGAAATTAACGCAGTCTAAATTTTTGGTTTGAAATTATAACAAATGTTCATTTTACGATCACCCACGCAAGTGTAGAGACACGTAAACTGAACGATGTTAAAACTCTCAGTTTAGGTGTTTCAAACCATGTTTGTTTCTATATGAAAACAGCAGTACCCCGCAAATCCGAACCCCACAGATTCGAAATACCTGTTAATTCAAACCGATTTTATTTTCGAAAATTATACAGAACAGATAAACTAAAAAGATTAATTTACGAAATTTTCCGGATTACAGGTGGAATGTCGGGGAAAACGTGCAGAAGTTATAATTAAACAAAAAAAAATGCAGTAAAACATGTTTTGTAATCTTTAAACAGCTTGAATAGTATAAAAAATACCCAATAATGAATGTGACGCAATAATGAACACGAATATAAAATGAAACGTGCACTGCACTGTAGGCCTATCCGTAGAAATCATCTTAAAAAAATCTCGACTATTAGTTTATTTGCCAGTCGTTATAAACGTCTTTTCTAAAAATCCAAAAAGTATTTAATTGAAATGATAAAAATTTATTTTTACATTCCACAGTTTGATTTCGCAAATTATCTACAGAAATGTTTTTATTCCCTCTTCGTCGACGTGAGCTGTAAAAAAAAAAAACAAAAAAAACTGTAAAATTAGTAAAGTTTTTCTATGAAACTGGGATTCCTAGAACTATTTATGTAACAGCAACGAGAAAAATTCCTGTAACAGACGCTGTTACAGGAATTTTTCTCGTTGCCGTTACATAAAAAGTTCTAGGAATCCCAGTTTCATAGAAAAACTTTAGTAACTTTACAGATTTTTTTTTTACAGTGTAGTGAATGAGTTATTTATAGATTCGCGATTTTGAACCGCTTGTAATGGGTTGTTACGTAATTTATTATTCTGAAGTTTCATTGGATTATTATAAACATTAGGAGTGATTAATCAAGGAATACTATATTTTCCGAAAGACGTGCCGAATTATACAACATATCGCAGCTTGAAATGGCGGATTAGAGGATGTTTACTGTACTGCTGAGTATGTATTGCTTACAGTTTTTAGCATGCATCTTTTTTAATTCTATTTTTATCGGAATTCGGAGTAATCCGAATTTTTTTGTAATCCGAACAGGCACCTGTCCCAATTGGTTCGGATTAACATGGTTTTACTGTACTTATTTGACTGCGAACGTTGGAGCAGTTGCACCACATCAAAACGCTCATAAAAATTAAATATTAATCGATATTTTCCTTTAAAAGTTGTATTAGTAGCAATAACACTATTTATTGAAAAATTGCATGGCAAGTTTTAAATTTTCATCATCTTAACGGGAAATGAGATATTGAAAAAAAATCAAGCAATTCGTAATGATTGTTATATGTACACTGTAAAGAAAATTTTGTAAAGTTACTAAAGTTTTTCTAGGAAACTCGGATTCCTAGAACATTTTATGTAACGGCAACAACAAAAATTCCTGTAACAGCGTCTGTTACAGGAATTTTTCTTGTTGCCGTTACATAAAAATTTCTTGGAATCCTAGTTTCCTAGAAAAACTTTAGTAACTTTACAGATTTTTTGTACAGTGTATGCGGTTATGGGGATTATCAGGGGAAGATTATGATGGACATTTCATTGCCGATAGTAAAGAATAAAACTATATTTGACAATGTATCATTTGCTTCCGGATAACCTAAAACTAAAAGTATATATTTCTGCTTTTCAAAAAAAAAAAAAAAAAAAGAACAATATCCCTTAATTTTATTATTTTTTATCTTATAAGACTAAAACATTTGTTATGGGAGAAAACATACAAAAATAGTTGTCTAAGAAAGCTCTAAATTAAAACATTAGAACATTATTTTCCCTTCTGATTAAACTAGTCAAATTCTTCATTCGTGCAATGAAAATATTTCATTTACAAATATTTCATTTCAATTTGCAAAATTCGATCATTCTATGAGATTAAGAAAATAAAGAAATTTTTATATAGATATGTTATACAACGCGTATAAAAATACGTTATATTACTATCTGATTTAGTTTACTTGTAAAATATTTATTGTAAAGAAATACAAATATGAAATAATCAGAAAAATGAATTAATTATATATATTTTTTAAATAGTACACTGTAAAACAAAAATCTGTAAAGTTACAAAAGCTTTTCTAGGAAACTGGGATTCCTAGAACTTTTTATGTAACGGCAAGAACATAAATTCCTGTAACAGCGTCTGTTACAGGAATTTTTGTTGTTGCCGTAACATAAAAAGTTCTTGGAATCCCAGTTCCCTAGAAAAACTTTAGTAACTTTAGAAATTTCTTTTTACAGTGTAGCAACATTTAATGAAGTTTCCAAATACTTTACAGTTTGAATAAATTGTTTTTTGTGAGAGTTCCTTTAGTCTTTATTTTAATACTTAAAGCTTAAAAATGTACATTTAATTGCAAATAAGTCGAGTAGATTGAGATCTTTTCATTGGCAATTGCAAACTTTAAGAACGGATGTTATCAATAAAACAAATCTTTTTATATCTAGCTAATTATCATCAATTATTTTAAATTTCTTTAGTATTTTTTGGGTTGTATCTCTAAATAATGATGTTAATTAACTTCATTTTATTTCTGTTACAGAATGTAATTTATTTAAACTTAATCTCCAAATACAGACGCAAAAAATAAAATACTAATTGTTCTTGACATTAAACATTGGGTGTATTTTATATTTTTTGTTACTATAATGAAAATATGAACAAAGCGGTTATTTCTTTCATCATCAACAACTTATAGAAATAAATCTACTCTTATAATGAGTAAATATAGAATTTGTTTTTCTTTTTTCAAAGATTTACTTAATTTAAATATGTTAAAACTTCATTTGTTTAATCGCGTCATAATGATAGTTTTATTATTTTTATGTTAGGACCTCTCTTTCTCCTACGTGCGAAATTACCTATAGGGGAGACTAGGGAGGCGTGACCATACGGGAGGCTTGAACCACCCATCAATTTTCATATTTAAAAGAATTTCAGAGTTTTATCAATAGGTGTCAAACAAAGCTACTGGAATGGTCAAACAACAGTTTTAGTTTCATAGAGATAATCGGGATAGGTGTGGGAAAATCAATTGTGAGGCGTTTTCTACCTAAAAGTTGTGCTTTTAAAAAATATTTTGTAAGCTTTTTTCAAATAAATTATATTATTGAAATTTAAGTAAGTAGGTTTAAACTAATGCAGAAATATCGAGTTTCATTCCAGGCATAAAGACAGTAGAGTAAGTTTTGCTTAACAAAACAATGTGGTATTCTTTAGAAAAGGTCTATGTAGGGAGGCTTGACCCAGTCAATGTGAGGGAGGGTTGACCAGATGCTCAAGGTTCCCTTAATTAAGTGGTTTTGGAAATCTTATTATTAAAAACCGTGCATACCGAAAAGTTAATGTTATATACATAAAGGAATGTAAATTTATTCTGTAAAGCTTCAGAAAAATGGTGTGATGGAAAAGAAAATGTTTAAAACTAACTATAGAAAAATGTGAAAAAATTTGCTAGAAAATGGGGAAGTTGATAGGAACTTTTATTCATTGAAATATTGCTTACAATAGGTAAATAGGAACAGTGGGAAAGACTAGAAAGGACTAGAAAAGATGAAAGCAGCAGTCTTAACCATTTCAGGGGCAGTTTTATGTTTATACAACTACTTTATTTTAATCCGAAACATCACAATGGCACCAGAATTTTGCTAAAATCTTTTCCATTTCATATGTACGTGAAATATAACCTTTTTCTTATTTTGAGATAAATTTGTTCGTAAATTCCGGTGCTAGATATTTATTTCAACATCGTAGTACTGAAAGTACTTTGCTCCTTAAAGGTTTAAATCATGTTAATAATAAGGTAAGTGCTCGTGCGGTTGCAAAAGAACATAGCATCGATCAATAAACTTTAGGAAGGTATGTAGAAAAATTTCACCAGGGTAAATACAGTGAGATGAAGTCAAACTATGTGACAAATAGAGTTGTCAGATCGAGTGTCACAAAAAATGAAACAAGGAGATAAAAAAAGCGGGACAGTGGCTCTTAAATCCGGACATAACAACGTGAAACACTATGAAAACGCAATCTGTCTCTAACAGAATACTGCCGTAAATGTTTAAATTTCATTTTTACTGATGTACAATTATACCTGCTCAGACAAAATCCTCTTTAAAACAAAAATTTTCTATTCTGACTTGCGATTGCGTCTTAACAGGTTTATTTAAGCGTCATATTAAAAACATATATTTTTTTATAATAACTAAAGCATGTAGAATAAAGATATTTTGTTTTTTTTTTAAACTGATTTTATTTCTAATATAAAATATAGTTCAAACTATAATTGTTGAACGTCACATTCACCTTGAAAAACATATAAAAAATATATAAAATACGATGTTACAATTCTGATAAAATTTTACTTAAAAAGGTGCTAAAAAATACATAAAAGGTTTCTACAACATGAAAACCGTCAAAGATGTTAAAATTCCAAGCGCTTTCAACTGCATTATAACAGTCGTCTTCAGGGGAAAACCAGAGGAGTGAAAGTTCATGGAAAATCCTTTGCTTAAGTTTTAGTGGACGAGTCTATTTCAAGGGAAGAGGGGGGGGGAGGTGGTAAAATGAAAATGATTATCTTTCAAAATCGCTAGAAATATCTAGTATACTATACCAGATCTTAGATATGTTGTAGGATAAAGTATCGTTATAAGTATTCTTTCTTTGAGTTGAAATTTCCAATGATTCTCTGATTATTGACGTGTAGTAATTTGAAGTACGGGCTATGACTCTTGCTTTACTGAAATCAATGTGAATATCTCGTTTTTGGTTTAATCTGGATAGAGCAGTAGAGGGTTTGTTATACTTTATGTCTGTAATATGTCCTTTTCGTCTGTCTTTAAATTTTCTAGTGGTCATTCCTATGTATTTGAGTTCTTTCTGATTTACCGTGTCTGTGAAAGGTATTACATATATGCCAGAAGTTTCATCGTTAGGGATTGGGTCTATTTTCCGGTGTACAAGATCTTTTAACTTGGCAGATGGTTTTGCGATTACCTATATATTATATTTCTTTAATGCATAACTAATCCTTTCAAATAACTGAGGTATATAATTAAAACTATAAAACTTGAGATTATTTTTAATGCTATTTTTGGTTAACTCTCTATGCTGAATATCAAAGATTAATTTATTGATACATTGGGGGGGGGGGGGGGAACCATTTTCTATTGCAATCTTCTTAATGGTGAGTAACTCTGCTTGTAGGTATTCTCTTGTACAGAATTCAATGGCTCTATTTATATAATGGAAATTTTAACACAAAGAAAGATTACTTGCAACGATACTTTATCCTACAACATATCTAAGATCTGGTATAGTATACTAGATATTTCTAGCGATTTTGAAACATAATCATTTTCATTTTACCACCTCCTCCCCTCCTCCCTTCCTTTGAAATAGACTCGTCCACTGATACTTAAGCAAATAATTTTCCATGAACTTTCACTCCTCTGGTTTTCCCCTGAAGATGACTGTTATAATGCAGTTGAAAGCGCTTGGGATTTTAACATCTTTGACGATTTTCATGTTGTAGAAACCTTTTATGTATTTTTTAGCACCTTTTTAAGTAAAATTTTATCAGAATTGTAACATAGTATTTTTAATATTTTTTATATGATTTTATTTCTCTTCACAAATAGTGCAATATGAAACAAAGTGGGTCAAGTCTCCCATATAGAGGGTCAATCCTACCATATGTGGGGAGTAGGGTGGTCACAAGAAATCAATTTCCGAATTTTTTTCGGGGGGGACCCCCCCCAAAAATTTTTCAATTGACTAGAAAAGGAGACTGGCAAAGTTTCAGCTCATTTGGATAATGTTAATCCGCGCCGCACTGCGGTTAAAGCTTGAAAAAACGTGATTTTTCGCAAAAAAATGCTGTTTTTCCTTTATGAAATTAATATAATTGAACCTGGAAACATAATTCAGGTCTTATTTTATAAAAACAGTTTTGTTTTGAAGAACCACACACAATTTTTTATCAAAAAATGTATAGATTTAAACATATGCGCATTTTTCAGGACTAGACTTCACCTCAATCCTAAAAATTGACTTTTTATAAAAATGCGAAAAAATATTGTAACATTTCATTTCGTCTGCTTTCCAACTTTTTTTTTCTTTTGTTTTTTCTTTTGTACATGATAAAAGGTTTAATTTCAAAGAAATTGAAAAAAATCGAATTTTAAACTGAAAGAATTAAGAAAAAGAGGGGGGAGCAAAGAAAGTATAAAATTAGAACAAATAATGCTCAAATGCATTTTATTATTAAAGTTGTGTTACAAGAAACGAAGCATAATGAAGAAAATAAATTATTATCCCTTACAATTTTCACATTAACCCTTTTCGGCACAGAACAATTCTGTTCGTAACATGATGAAATTACTAACACCGGAATTTACAAACGAATTTTTTAGAAATTAGGAAGAGCATTACGTTAAACTTTCATTGTAAAAGCAAAATTTTATTAAAATATTCTTGGTACTGTTTGGAAGTTTGGAATTAAAATTAGGTTGTCTTGACGTGGGGCCACTGTTCTGGGACGGATTAAGGGGTAATGGCTTAGATAAGGTGGCTTTTAAAGTTTTGCTTTTGCTTGAAAAGTTTTTCTTCATTCAGATACAACTTTTAGCATATACTGTTTTTGTTTTTCGTCTATGTTAAACAGGAATTAAAATCTCGGATTAATTTTATTTGCCTTTCGGATATATCATTGACAACTTTAAAACCATTCACTATTTTTTTTTTTGCTTTGAAATAATGTTTATTTTCACACCATACATTGGGATGAGTATTTAAAATTCGTTTATTAACATACAATATTTTAAAAAGAATTATAGTTTGAGATGAAACAAAAACATCTACTTTTTTGTTCAATAAATAATCCACTTCGTTGAAACCTTTTGTTGCTCTTACATTCCTGCCATTATCATCATTTTCTTCTTCAAATGACATTAATTTTACAGCCGTGCTTATATTGACTTTTTTTTAAACTAAAGTATCATCTAAAAAAGAAAATGCAAATTGATTCGAGTTAAGATACAAAACGCAGTTTATCATTTTAGAGAGTCCTTTGTCTCTAACCTATTTATAAATTTTTCTGTAGTCAACAAGTGATTTTATTAGTTGAAAGTCTTGTATTGGAGGCCAAAGTGGTAGTGAGAGTATTGAAGCACGCTTTTACATAAATATTGATTAGAAATAAGCATAAGGTATCGAATAATAAGGTCTCTAATACTTTCTTTTTCTAAATCTGTTATTGAGAGATGAACCCTGAAACGATGTATTTTGAAAGAATAAATATCCATCCATCCCTTGTGCTATCCATTTGATATGATTAAAACCACCAGGTGCTCTAAAAAATGTCTTTTGAAGGAGGGCGTCCTATAAGAATTAAAAAAAGTTGAATAAATTCTTTATAATCATCCCTGGGCTATTAATTTTTTTAAGATTATGTAAGAAGACTTGAAATTTATTCTGAATTAACTATTCATGTCTTGTATTTAATCTTGAATAGCACTTTTATACTTAGTCTGGTTTAATTTAGGCCACCCAGTCAGAATTTGTTTTTTAAATATCTGGCTGAGGGTCAGTGATTGTGCCCATTTTACAATCAAAAACAGCTTTTAGGATAAATTCTAAATTATGGTGGCGACATGGTAAATACAGAAGTTTTTCTCTTTAGCAATTGCTATGGAAAAATGTAGGCTCCTATGAAGTGTTTACTGCAGTGGTATCAAAACACGTTTCCTGGATTTTACCAACTTCTCCCACTCTTCAACTGCTAAAAATACAGCTTTCACCCCAATTATTCTAATACTATTTTTAAATTGGGGAACTCGTAGTAACTGTTCTTCATCTCCACAACTAATTAAAACTGCTATACACTCTAAATGTTCTTTATTCAAAAAATGAGGAAGAAGTTCCATCCCATTTAACAACAGCTCTCTCTAAATCGGAATTTTAAAATCTGGTTTTTATGAACTCAGTTCTTTGCTTACGAAATAGTTATTTACGGAGTCGTATTGCACTTCTACTTAAAGTCTGTGGTTAATTGATGGATGTACTCTTAGTCTAGCAGCTTTTCTGGCGTTTAGTTTCACTTAGCGAATATTATAAAATAAAATACGTGAAGCTTGACAATTACTTGGTAACTTACTGTCGAAGATTTGATGAGACGTGTGGCCAATAAAAAAAAAATCTTACATTTCTGTCATCATAGCGAAAAGGGGAGGGGGATTTCCGGAATATTTCCTCAATTCTGAAAATAGATGACGATAGCTGGTAATAAAAACAGCCTTGTAAAAAAAAGAGAAATCCAGAGGTTAGTTTGAAATGCGCTTCAACTGCAATCAACAAATCGAGAAGACCTTTCTTTCTAGACACAGAACTAGATAACTAATAATTAATTACAATTCGTGAAATATTTTTAAAGATACAAAAATTGTTCAATTATTTTTGCCTATTAATGCAAATAATACAATAAATTATCAAAAGTAATAAAATTATTAATTTATCATTTTTCACTTATTTTTTTAAAAATGCGAAGTTTGAGGGTATAAAAATACTAAATATTTATTAAATATAAGTTTTAATGAGAGTATGCGTTCAAGGTGATAACAGTTTCTATGAAATAAAACAGGAATCAGGTTTCGAAGACAAATAGTTTGCACAAAAAAAAAAAAAAAGAAAATCTATAATTGTTCGCCAAAATTTGCAAATTTTCAAGAATTCAACCTCGATGAGGCACGATTTAATGTTATTCAATTGATCTGAAACTTTGCCAATCTCATTTTCTATCTAATTGGCAACTTTTAGGGGGGAGGCCTCCCTCAAGAAAATGTAAAACAAATATTTTCCCATGTTGCTTGTGACCATCCTAGTGGGGAGCCTTGACCCATTATTGATTAAAACTAGTAAATCTGCAGATCAGGAGCCTCAACGTCATCTTTGCAAGTCATTGTTTTTTAACACTCATTGCGTATTATTCATCTTCCTACAAATCGCTTTTTAAAGTTTTCAAATTGCATACCGGGTGTCCCAAAAAGGACTGACTGATTTTAAAATTCAATAACTTCCAAACGGTGACAGATATTAAAAGAATTCTTGCAGGAGGGTTATGCATAAAGTCAAAAGTTTTTTTACAGTGATTTTCGATTTTAGTTCGAATTACAAAAAATAGATGGCGCTGCGATCAATAGAGGCTAAATTCAGGCTCGATTTTTGGTATTTCGTGGCCCGGATAATACATTTCCATCTCCTTTTTCTGCATGGAACAACAGAAAGGACCAAAAATCGAGCCTGTATTTAGCGACTATTGCTTACAGCGCCATCTATTGTTTGTAATTCGAACTAAAATCGAAAATCACTGTCATAAAACTTTTGACTTTATGCATAATCCTCCTGCAAGAATTTTTTTAATATCTGCCACCGTTTGGAAGTTATTGAATTTTAAAATCAGTCAGTCCTTTTTGTAAATATTTATAAGAATACAAAATACTTCGTAAAGTTTCAGAAATTAAATGTGTTAAACAAGTGGTTATACACTGATGTTCTGAAGTTCTGATGAGCTGATAATTCTGGTAACTTTTTAAATCAAAAATTGCATTTCTTCAGGGGAGCTGTGCCCCCTTAACCCTCCGTAGTTTATTTAAGTTTACATTCGTAATTTTTATTGATTGTGCGGATGGTTATAGTATATCATAGATTTTTTTTTTTACACTGTGATTTATAAGGATAAGCATAAGTTTTTTTTTTTTTTTTTTGTAAATTAATAAATTTAAAATTTAAAATAAAATCCTCATGTTAACCGTACGCAAACAATAAATCTTGAAGTGACGCCAAAAATGTAACCTTAAAATCCGCTACATTCGACCGAAACACAACGGCGTGCTTAAAAAAAGAAAGAAAGAAAAGAAAAATATTTTTAGTAATACAGTTTTTAATTCATAATACGATGAAATGCTACTTTAGAATGCTTAAATATAAGCAGATCATTTTCACTTTACAGAAAAAATGCACGGATGAAGTCAAAGAATTCGGTCCCTGTTCCACGTGCTTGTTTTGTTTGGGCCAAATGATGGCATTTAAATCTTTGCGATAACGCACATCATATTGCAAACTGTTTTTACGGCATACTGCATCTCCATCTATCTCTTTCCTCCGTAAATAATAGTTCATTTTATTTTAGCCAAGGTCTTTTTATTCCAACACCTTTTTTTTTTTTTTTTTTTTTTTTTTTTTTTTGATAAATGACGTCTAATTCATCTGCTATTCGTACTTACGCAAAACCTTTCATCTTGTTATATTAAGAAATACTTGAGAGTTTTCTTTTTATTCCAAATATGTCGCCATATTAATTTTTTTATTCTTAATTTTTTTTTTTTTCATTTTCCTGTTTCACGTCAAAATCTTTCAATTGAAAATTGTTTAAGAGAAAATATTATTCAGGGTTTATTTTTCTTGGCAACGATTAAAGAAACATTAATAAATTTTATGAAAAAATGTCACATTATTCTCTATGAAAATAATGAACTTTTGTATTTTTAAGCAAAATATTTGAATAAAATAAATAAAATATTGCCTATTTTTATTTCTGGGGCTAAAATTCATCTATATGCAAAAAAACAAATGCATTAATTCATCCGTTTTGACGTTGGCTTTACTGAAACATTATAGACGCATTTATACTAATATTATTAAGACCAAATTCGTTGCTAGGCAACTCAGGAAAGAAAAGGTAAAAAATGAAATATGTATTATGTCAAATTGATAAAACAAAATGCTTTATATTATTGGAAAAGATGCATAAAATTTCCCCAAAAATTATAAACCTAATTTAAAAAATCTCGCAAATATATTGACATAATTTCAAACTAATTGGAATAATTTAATAATCTTATTTAAAAATTTCAGCATCCAAAATTTACCATTTAAATCCATTTTTTATATGAGCCATTTCTTTCAACAAATGAAAATTTGAAAATCGTCTGACTTGCCATAGACAAGCATTACAGAGCAAAATAAAATGTTCTATATTTCCCGAACGAATGAACCAAATTTAACCAAAAACTATACAGCTAAGTCCGAGTACCTCATCAACATGCCCAATTAATTTCAAGCCGATCGGATGCTTTTTGCGGCAGTTATCGCGGAACAGACAGACAGACAGACAGACAGACAAACGGAAATCAAAACTTTTCGTGTCTCCACAGTACGCCTTCACTGACGTTTCGGCAATTAACCTATTTCATGATTAAAATGAATCATTTTTCAAATTCCTTCTATGTTACACTTATGTAGCAATTTTAATTTGATGACTGATTGTATATCGAATAAAATGATATATAAAATTTTATTCTACGTACAATATTTAAAAAATAAAAAATCATTTTGTAAAAAGTGGGTCAACCCTCCCTAGTCTCCTCTATCATAAGATGAATATGTTTTACATCTTTGTAACATATATGTTTTCGAGAACTTTTATTACCGATTAAAATAACATTTCAATAATAGTACGTAGATAGCAAGTGTATTAAGTTCTGTTTCCTAGAAATCCGCACAAATTTCGCAGTTATGCAAAATAGAAAAGGTATACGAATCAAGCAAAATCTGCGCGTGAAATATATATCGTATATAGGAGCACGCTTCTTCGCCTAGATCTCATTAAGTACTCCTTGTTTCCCGAGAATGAAGTTGAAAGAGGAGTATCTGCGTACTCATGTGTACAAGTTTTATAAGATCAATATTCATCATCAGAATATTATTCAACGTGAATCATTTTGTTTCCGAAAATACCCCCAAACGAACTATATACGATGTTCTAGAACGTTACTAGAAGAGACTCCCGGCAAAAAGTCAACCGGGATCGGGAAGGAAGTCCCCAAAAACTCACCAAGCTAAAGTCACACCAGTTGAAAGGACTATTTGGCAAAAGCGAGCGAGGTGCTAATCCATCCATCACGGCTTCCAAATTCAGTGTTTCACCCGGCCACTTACATATGACAATCACTAAGAAGCTTAACATCAAATATCACAAGAAGAGTGTCATACGAAAACGAACAGAAAAGTAAATGGCTGCCAAGAAAACGAAGTGTGGCCGCTTGTTCCGAAAATTCTCTGATGGAGCATTCATCTTGGATGACGAGTCATATTATATTTTGCACAACATCTAGCAAGTACCGCCAAAAGTAAATTCGATGATGTCAAAAGAAAAGGTTTAGTTGAAACCTGATAACAGTTTTAAAGAGTAATGTAGTTATTAAAGTTACTTTACACTGCCCATTTGTGTTCTTTGTCTGGTTTTTTTAAAGCTTTCCAGTCAAGAAATATTTGTGCGGATTTCTAGGAAATATTCCTTACACCAGTGTGTTGTAGTACACTATATTCCCAAAAATCAGCGGGTACGTTCGATTTTTGGCGTTTACTCGAATATCTATGAAAACATATGACGAATACTTTCAGAAATTTTCGAATATAAAGATCATGTTTGACATCATATATTTATCGAAGCTTTGATCACAGCATAGAGGAAAAATAGGATATTCAAGAAAATATTAATATTTTGGAATACCCCGCAATCATTTAATGCACAAAATAGTCTGCCGCTGCAGCACATGCATATGTGAATATTGTACACCATATTTCTTCGTTTATGTAAGAACGTATATCCATGAATATATAATTATTTCTTTAAAATATTCACGAAAGTTGTGTATGTTATTTTTAGCATACTAAATTTCAGCCAAATTGGAAGAGAGTTTCAGAAGTCATGTTACGTTATTTCAAACATAGTGAAATTGCTATTGATTGGTAAGTTGTACTGCAACGTATATTCTGTATATTATGGAACGTAAAGTATTTACCTTTCATTTAAAGACGAACATAAAAACTCAGCTATGGGATTGAACGTGATCCATCCTTGGTAGAAGTGAATTTACTGCTGTAATATACTTAACAAATTTTTGTTCTTCTACATGATGTGTATATATTCTACAGGTTGTATGCATGATTGCAATAAATAAACCTTTAAAATTCCCGGATATTCACAGTAATTGCTGCAAATTAAATTATTATGCGTTATCTGTGTTTTAATTTGTGCATTTTGATATGATGAGAAAGGAAATGTCTTATGCTCGTATTCACCATCTACCTCAACCTAGACAATCCTGGGCTGGAGGCTTAAATTGTACTCCTGATTGGACCTGATACTGGAATAAGCCCAGTCAGATTAGTGATGAATACAATTTTAGCGTTCGACCCAGGTTTTCTAAATAGAGGTAAATAATGAATAAGAGTATTAAGAATAGTCTCTTAAATTTGGAGAACGTTTCGAAAGGTATTCTTGATGCAATATTTCTCGTTCTTACTTTTATTGACGTTTCTTTTCTACTACTTCAGAGGTTTTGATTCATTCTTAAGTATGGGTGATTTCTAATTTTGTAAAATGTCATGTATATGTTTAGAGGAATCAGATTTTACTTTCGGCAAAAAATCCATGTCTTTATACTTAATACAATATCGCACCAGTATTAGGTATTTTTGTTATTTACAGGTAGCTATTTATCGCTTTCAGAGGCTATTTTTTGTCTTTTCTTAATTTGATAATGGCCTACAATTTTATATGTTGTCCTAATTTCTATGGTTTCCGATATATGCTATCTAAATGAGGAATTTAAAACTATAACATTGTATAGAATGACTGATTTACTATAAAGATTTTCTTTCGGTTCATGCAATAATTAATTGGTGCAGCACTATATTTTTTAGGTGCTCCTGCAGGCAATGACGCAGAAATTTTGATTAGTGGTACCACAAAATGGGTAATACTTTTTATTCCTTTATTAAAATTATTATTTTGTAGCCAAATGGCGTAAAATTCTCGAAAACGAAAATTGCTGGTAATTCTATAAACGTACATTGAGAACATTTTTAAATATTTCAATTCGTTGAATAGCAGTTGATAGAAAATTGCTGTTAATTCTATAAACGAACAAATGACACTTAAATTTTGATTAGTGGTATCTCAAAATGGATAACACTTTTTATGTTTTCGTTAAAATTTTTAATTTGTTGAAGCCAAATGACGTGAAGTTCTCGAAAATGAAAATTGTTGGTAAATCTATAAATTAACACTTTGAATATTTTTAAATATTTCAATTCGTTCAATATCATTTGAAAGATACACATAGTAGTTAGTAGAAGTATGCAAGTGTTGCGAGATTTTAAAAATCAGATTAAGCATTACTATAAGATCTTATCCAATGATAAGAAAAACTAAACAACTGACAATTGATATGTTTTCGCTTAAACAAATGAAAGCGTATTAAGTAATTGAATTATTTTACAATAAGTTTAAAATCTTATTATGACAATTTTCCATAATTAACCTAATACTAAGTAAGTTTACATATTTAAATTTAAAAAATAATTATACAGTCTTTTAAGTAACTTAACGTTGACTTCTTGATATTTTATTATTCTCACTGAAAACGGAAATGACCATTAATGGAAAAAAGTATTAGCAGAATAAAACTAAAGGTAGATTTATTAGTGTTTCTTGATTATCACCAAAATATAATAAAAAAAGTTTTTTTCCCGTCTGCGTGCCAGAAAAGTTTTTAAATTGATTTCAAGGTATCATAATTTCGTACGTTATGGTCAGTTCATAGAAGAATAGAATTTTTACTCTTTAGTTGTTTGACTACAAAACAATTTTTCTAGTTATGAATTATATGAGGCAGATACCATATATACATTTTCATTTTGTAACTCTTTAGAAATTATTTATTTTGACGTAAAATGATGCTCACATAATGAATAACCACCATTTGAAAACAAATTTTTAAATAAAACTACATTTGTAAAAATAACTGTTTATGAATTAATTATTGGTCAACGTTAAAAAGCGACACATCGAATAGTTCATAACACAATTGAATATGCGTTGGATTACGTGCTTTCTACAATCATGAATATGATGCGAATTCACTACTTTCCGTATAAATCGGACAAAGGAGGAAATCAAATATTGGTTTAAGTTTCATGGAGGACTTAACGACGCTTGATTGAATAATAATATGCTGCATGAAATCGATATTATCTGAAAATCTTAAGTTACTTCAAATACGATTTTGGAGATCTATTCACGTATAGATTCAAATTACATCTTCTAAGAGTCATTATAAGAGTACTTCAATATTTTTAAATTTTATTTTTTGCGTATGATACCTGAGATTTATCTCTAACGTGCATTTTGTTTCTACTTTGATTTTTCTTTCAGTTTTCTTATGAATAAACCACATTTGAAAAGAAATTTTAAAATAAAACTACATTTGTAAAAACAACTGATTAGGAATTAACTATTGCTCGACATTAAAAAGCAACAGATGTTGTAAAAGCAATAGTTCATAACACAATTAAATATGCGTGGAATAAGTGCTTTCTACAATCAGCAATATGATGGGAATATTCTACTTTTTATGTAAATGGGGCAAAGGAGGAAATCAAATATTAGTTTAAGTTTCATAGATGACTTAACGACGCTTATGTGAATAATATGCTGCATGAAATCGATATCATCTGTGAAATCTTATGTATCTTCAAATACGATTTTGGAGATCTATTCATGTAGCTATTTAAATTACAACTTCTAAGACTCATTAGTTATCCGAATAAATGCGAATTAAAGCACTCATTTCTAAGCAAAAATTAGAAATTGATTTGTCCTTCTAGAAATAAATTTTTGGAATGTTTTCTGGTTTTCTTTAAGATTTTCTATGTGTTAAACATTTTAGATTTATAAAAAATAATCATTTTAAAACATATTTATAATAAACTTAATAATTTTTTCATGGTGATAATTTAACAATGTTAAAAATATTATTGTTAAAAGAACAGTTTTACTTTTAAATAATTAATTCATTTGTCTACTTGTAGGTGTAAAAAAAGATCATTATGATATAAGAATAATGCTTTAAATCTTCACTACCATCGTTTACAGGTAGACAGAGTTCAAAAGTTCAGCAAAAAAATAACAAAAAAGGATAACTTTTGAATATAAAATCATAAGAAGAATGAGAATAAAATGATGTATTAAAATAAATGGACCAGCAGTTAAACATTTTTCTCTATAAAAGTTCAATCCAAGGCTCTGCTACTTCTACTTCCATCTACCCTATTAATTATAGACTCTCCCATTTTAAACGAAGTGACGTATTTGAATGAATGGAACAGGAATTAATAAAAATTTTTCCTGATGATGGCCGTGGAATTGCAGGCCGAAAATACTAGAAAATTTATAAAAACTTGTAACATCTATGACTCATAATGATGTCGCAGGTTATCACAATCGAGTGTTACTTTACTTCTGTTGTAACGTCGAAATTTTTTGCTACTACTAATTTGAAGTTTTTTTTTAATGTAAAAAAATAAGTTAGGAAATTAACTGTTGATAAGAATACTGTAAAATAATGAAAGTCTTCTGGGATAGATTAATTTCAAGTTGTTCTATCTCAACAAAAAATGTTATATATAACGAATATTTCTTGAGTAATACAATATATATATATTTTGTTAGCTTTATCGTGCTACTTGCAATAATGATTTGTAATTATTTTTAAATTTTAGATGCGATATCACAATATTTTGAATCATCTTCCGCCTGTCAAACAGTATACCAATTTTTGTATACACACCTGAACCCTCTTGAATGCTAACAATGATAATGGATAATTACAAGGAAGTAAGAAATATTATACAGGGTGTCAACTCTGAACGATGTCCGATGTCTAACTCTTAAACCGTTAGTCATAGACATACCAAAAATGTTTTAAAAGAGGTAAAGAAATAATTTTATACGATTTGTGTCAGCAAAAATATTTCTTAACAAATTACGAAATTAAAATTTGTATACGGTCCCATGGTCCTATAAGTTATATTTAGTAAAAAAAGTCTTACTATTCTAAGAATTAAAAAAAAAAAAAAAAAAAAAAAAAAAAAAAAAAAAAAAAAAATCCGATTCTTCTACGATTAGAACTGACCGCGTAATACATTTAAAGTTGAGCAGCTATGAGTAGCAGCAGTTTAGTAGCTATTTAAAGTTGAAGCATTTTTTTTTTTTTTTTTTTTTTTGCTTTGCAGTTGAGAGTAAAATAATCATAACAATATAAATTTGAAAACTTTTTTTTCGGACATCTATATATATAAAAGAAAGTCTGGATTTTGTATTAATCAACGCGCAGCCAAAACTATTGAACCTAAAATCTTGAAAATCGGGGTAAAAATACTTCTTATGATATAGAGTGCCGCTAAGAAAGGATTTTCCAAAATTCCACCCCTAAGGGAGGTAAAATAGAAAACGAACTTTAAAAAAATTCCTTAAAAATCTGATTTTATAGTTATTTTTCAACTGGTAACATATTTTGGTGTATTTTTGTATGCTGAATCGAATGGTACTAACTAAATTCTTTTAAGCCCAATAGTTCGAGAGATATTTCATATTTTTCTAATTTGGCACTATCTTTGGCGCCAAAACCTGAATTTTTCAAGTGATAATTTCTAAAAACTCATTCTTTTCATTCTGTTAAAAGAAGCAAGCAAAAAAATTCAAATTGAATAATTTTTTAACCATTCCTTTTGGTTAAATAAAAACAACTTCGTCAATCAGAAAAAAAATTCAAACGCCTCAAAAACTAAAACTAAATTAAAAAAAAAAAAAAAAATCTGTGGTACTCTTTCGTTCTAATTTTCGTCGCGATACCATGCCAAAATGTATGGTATCGCGCCATTTATTTCAACCCTAATCGTGCAAACGATTTTTATTGCAAACCGTGCCACATATTAACATTTGCTAATTATTGAACGTGAATATTTTTAATGATGGAATTTATTTTATTCCATCATGATCTCGCAAAACTTTTTTATTTCTTATTTTTTGAATAGAAAATATTTATTACTGATACTGATATAGATTTTACCATTTCGCAGTTATCTGATGATGAGGAACCTACAATAAAATTATTTCAGAAATTAGGAATTATACATATAAAAATGTTTTGTTCAAAAAACCATGAATGTCTTCATTGAAAGAATGAAATGTTTACTGCAATGTGAGACATATTTTACGTATTACGTACGCCATGCTTCAGTAGTAAAAGACATTTACAATTTCAAGACTGCAGTTTAAATTGACTATATTTTATTACTTGCAAAATATTTATTTATTCTTATATTTTAAGTATTTATTTTGGTACCCGTCGACCAATTTCGCCAAATTATATAAATCGCCAAATTATACAAATTGACATAATTTTTATTTTGAATAACGAAAGAACAAATAAATTAGTATAACATTAATAAAAATACATTTAAAACTTCGAAATAAAAATCATCTGATGACGTAAATACGTGTAACTTGCTTAAAGTCAAGTGAATGTGACATTTACGATCAACCATTATTGGCATTTAATCTTATAGTTTGGCAATATATTTTTGGTCGACGGGATAACCAAGTACCATTATTTTTATTGATTTAAAAAAAATGGTAGGTAAAAGTCTGTAATTTTCAAAAGTTATATTTTTTAAATGCTCATTTTTTTTATCAACAATTTTTTTTTTTTTTCAAATGTATTATTCCATTTTTGTACCAATTATTACGCTTGGTGACAATGGTGTTGGCATAACAGGGAAATACCAAAACAGTTACTGATTTTATTTCAAATGTAAAGAAAAAAGGTTTAATGACCAATAAATATTTTAAATATGACTATAACTCAGATTCTACTGAACAGAATTTTGTAGAACTTACACTGTTAAATAGTAAATTTGGTTTATAAATGGTTTAATGTAAAAACCATCATTCTAAGTTACTACGGGAGTTCTAAAATTAGGTGAACTCGATTATGAAAGATTTCAAGTCAACTAATTAAATGCATAGTAAGTTAGATAATATTTCAGAGATTTTTTCAATATTTATCATATCATTCTGTGTTGTTTAGTTACGGAGCTATGCGGAAAAAGTTCTCAGTACAGTAAAGAAAATTGGAAGATATACGCTACAGAGATATGGTATACTAGAGAGTATATATGCTATAGTTATGGAAGTTGAGCTGAGTTCTTTAAAAAATTCAGAAGTGATGCAGTATATACCTACCCCTACCTCCTAGAGAGTTCTGTAATCAGGTGAACGCGATTATGAAAGTTATATTTAACTATCTTAAAATATATGTATAATGCGAAGAGAAATTTCATTCCGGCCACTTATATCTTGAGTTCTGCTGAATAGATTTTGACGGGACATACATTGTTAGTTAGATAATATTTCAGAAAAGATATTAGTATAAAACATAACGTTCTACGTTGCTTAGTTAAATAATTATGGGGAAAGTTCTAAATCAGATGAACCCAATTTTGAAAGATTTTCTTTTTTTAAAGGTTCCACTGAATGAATTTTTATGGGATTTAAACTGTTAATTAGATCATTTTTAGGGAAGGTTTCGGTATATTTTCCAGTTTAAAAGATTCTGCTAAGTGGATTTAGATGCAACTTGATAGGTTAGTTAATTTTTCAGTGAATATTTTAGTATAAAGCACATATCATTTGATGTTGTTTGGTTGTTAGGTTGTTTGATTGTAGAATTATAGATGAAAGTTCTAGAATCAGGCGAACCTAATTATTATGAACGATCAGCCTTTTCAATAAGTCCAATTAACAGATTCTGTTGAGACTTGCATTGATAATTTTTATTGAACGCTTTTAGTATATTACATATTGTTCTATTGTTCTTTACCGAATCCTACACTATCAGATCAACTAAAGAATTTGGTCCTTAACAGTCTAAAGTTTGTATGGCTCAATAAAAGATATAATAGCGTAATGACATTCATATTGCTTTCAGCAATTCGGTTGGATACACCAGGTAAATGTCCATATTGCTTTAAAACGCATGATCAAATTCACAGATATATTTTGTTTAATTCAAGACTTCTTTAGAAAAACCGACCAGCGTAGCGGGCGAAGGCGGCTAGTAATAAAATAAAATATGGAACTTGCACTGAAAATGTAAGTGCAAAAAGAACAAAATTTTTATTAAATAAAATGGTGAAAAGCAAATGTCTCAGTTCTTTACAAAATAAAACATATGTTTAAACACAATTATTTTAAGCAATCTGAAACATTATTAATAAAAATTAGCATCATTATATGGGACTTATTTTGTCTTACTTTTTAGTGTATTAGAAAAATTTTACTAAATATTAATTATAGGACTGTGGAACCGTACAAAAAATTAAATTTTGTATATTTTTAAGAATTTTTTTTTTTTATTGAACTAAAAGACTTTCAAAATAACATTTACCTCATTTAAAGCATTTTTTAATTGGAATTATTTGTGTATGAATGACAGTTTAAGAATTAGCCGTTGGACAATGCTGAGAGTGGAGGTCTTCTATATTACGATGAATATAATAACAAATTCTCTGGTTTTATATCTGAATATTTTGAATGTCCAATAATATTGTATATAATAATATATACTTATACTAGCAGACCGCCCGGGGACGTAAATAATTTACTTAAACAAAACTTAAGTTTGTATGATTTTATATCTTTTGAAATTATTTTAAATGAACCAAATTTCGGAGGCCCCCATTGCCTTCCGCAGCGTCTAGTGTGTTCCTAACAAACATCTTTCCGAACGAACATATAATCTGGATCCCCGATACCTTCTGCAGCATGTACCGGAAGTGCTCCGCACGTGCCGGAGACAAGCAGTTGAGTAAGCCAAATCTTGTAGTAATGAAACCCATAGGATAAAAAATAGAATGCATCATTAATGTTAGAAAATTCTAGTAACCAAAATCTAAAGTAAAATTTCATAATACAGAAAGTAGCTAAATTGTAATCAAAGTCGAATTAACCAAATCGCGTTGAAATTGGGTCCTTACAATCCGGAGAAAGAATGCGCCCCCAAGCGATGGGAGATGCCCCTTCCCTTTGTAAATTTCGTGAATCAATTTTAACGTTATCGTAAATCCCTCATCTAAAGTTAGCTTTAAAGTAACGCGATTTTTAATTTACGGCTGTAGTGAGTAAACGTAATTTGATGCTGAAAAAGGAGAGTAATATTCGAAAAAAGGTTGTAGCTGAGCATAAAGAAAGACCGGGCCCTGGGGGTCAGGTTCTTAACTGGAATGTATTTGCAAATGAGAAAAATTTTTAGTAGTTTTAAATTAGCCCGAGGACGCTGAAACTATGTTAAAGAAAATTGTAATAGAATCGGATAGTTTTTAAAGAAACTGCAACAAAGGCCCAAGACGGAGATTAATATTCGAAATTGATGGTAGCTGAAGTCTGAGAAATTTTTTTTGTCATTCATGTAGTAGCAGGAAGGCTTAAGAATTTGTTTTAAAAAAGCTAGTAAATCGAACAGTTTTTAAGGGACCTATAACGAAGGGCCCAAAGAGGGACAACTGAACTAAAGAACACGGTCCTACCATGAAAATCTATTAAAAGATAGATAAAGTTTTTAGCACTTTAGATCTTCAATTAATCAAAATTAAGCATAAGGTATAAATAAATCATTAGAATAAAATTTTAAAGAAATGCGCAAAAAAAATGGGGGAATGCTTAAAACAGGGCTCTAGGGTGCCACTAAAAATAACAGGGTGCTGGTCCAGGGAGAAGAGTGCAAGACTCAATTTTAAAATTTTGCATTAAGAATGCGAGAAAATTAGGTGATGAAAAGAGCATGCTGCAAAAAAAGTTCAAGGGGCCCCGGATTGTGCCCTATGGAACTATACGTTGCCCCAGGATTTTAACTGGAATAAAGAAATGGGAGAATTACTAAATGGAAAAATGATTAAAGAAATGAAGTTCGGATTAAGAGAACAATTTATGGTGCAAAAACTTCAAGGGGACCTGTACTGGGTCTCAAGAGGTCAGGGACTTAAGTGGCATGTAGTTGGGTATAAAAGCACTTTTTAGTAGATTTTAAAGTAACTAGAACTATGTTAAAGAAAATTGCAAGCAATTCGGATCATTTTTAAAGAAGCTGCAACAGTAGTCCCAAGAAGGCGATTAATATTCAAAATTGGCGGTAGCTGAAGGTCTGAAAATTTTTTGTCATTCAAGTAGTAGCTGGATAACCCAAGAATTTGTTATAAAAAACTAGGTAATCGGACTATTTTTAAAGGAGCAATAATATGGGGTCCAAAAAGGGCCAACTAATAGTTGGAGCAAGGCCCTCACATTAAAACATGTTAAAACGTTTTAGTACTTGGAGCGTTAGATCTTCAGTTAGTCAAGATAAAGCATATAGTATGAATTATTGGTTAGAATAACATTTTACAGAAATGAACGAAACATTGAATAAGTGCTTTAATAAAGGCCCTAGTGCCCCATTAAAAATACGCGTGTGTCCTTCCTGGAAGAAGAGTCCAAGACTCAACTTTAAAATTAAGCACTGAGAAGGTAAGAAAATTAGAGGATGAAATATACATGGCGCACGAAAAAGTTCAAGGGCCCTCGACACGGCCCTACGGGACCATAGGCTGCCACAGGGTCTTAAATGAAATGTAGGACTGCGAGAAAAACTTAAAGGACAAAAGGTTCCACAAATGAAGATTAGATTAAGTGGGGACAATTTAACAACAATTTATGGTGCAAAAACTTCAAGGGACTCTGTACCGGCCCCCAAGGGGCAGAGACTTATCTAGTGTGTAGTTGCATACAAATATATTTTTAAGTAGTTTTTAAAATAATCGGCGGACGCTAGAACTATGTTAGAAAAAATTGCAAGGAATTCGGATCATTTTTAAAGAAGCTACACCAAAGGCCCCAAGAAGGCGATTAATATTAAAAATTGGTGGTAGTTCACGTCTGATAATTTTTTTTTGGTCGTTCATGTTGTATTTGAACCTAAGAAGTTTTTAGACAAAAAAGCTAGTGAATCGGACTATTTTTAAGGGAGCTATAATAAGGGACCCAAAAGGGGACAACAGACAGTTGAAAACAGGGCCCTAACGTGAAACCATGTTAAAATGTCTTAGTACTTAGCGCTTTAGATCGTCAATTAGTCAAAACTAAGCTTAGGGTATGAATTACTCGAAATTATATTTTAAATATATGCACAAAAGATTGAGTAAATTTTTAAAAAAAGAGCCCGAGGGCCCCAATAAAAATGTGAGGGTGTTGGTCCAGGAAGAAGAGTCAATGACTGAACTTTAAAATCATCCATTGAGAAGGTGAGAAAATTAGAGGGTGAAAAATGCTTGGCGCACAAAATTCCAAGGGATCCTTGCCGGACCCTCCCTAGTGGGCCCCAGTGCCTTATATGGAATGTAGGAACGTGAGAAATACTAAATGGAAAAAGGATCCCAAAAAAGAATATCGGATTAAAAGAAAGCAATTTATTTACACAAAAACTTCAAGAGACCCTTCAAGGGACCCTTTAGAATCCAGGGACATAACTGGAAAATAGAAAGGCGAGAATAACTAAATGGATATAGGTCCCTAAAACGAAAAAGATTGGATAAAAAGGGAGCATTTTATTAACAATTATGTGCATAAAAATTCAAAGGGCCCAGGGGCACCGGCCCTTAAAAAATTAAAAATCTGAGTCTCAGTTTCATCAGTACCTGACTTGGACTAACATCACTTGAAATTTCCGACTTCTACGTGCGATAGATTTCGCTAGCTATCGCAGACACACACCACACACACATACACACACAGCGATTTGCTCTTTTATTAATACTAGGGGATCGTACCCGGGCTTCCCGGGTTCAAGAATACAGGCGAAAACATTTTTTTTTAATTGAAAACTAATATTTCTTTTTAATATGCAATAAATTTTTTAGAATGCCCACTTATATAAAGAAAAACTTTTTTCATATGGAAAATACGAATTATACAGTCAAATAAATTTTTGAAGTTTATCAAAGCGATATTTTCTTATTAGCCGCATGCTAAGAGTTACTTACCAAGATTTTGCTACTTATGGCATCCTTTTATATTCTGGTAATTTCAGAGCTTATACATGTCTGGTAAATTTGTGTTTTATTTATATTATTTTATTTATTTATTCATAGGGAATTTTTTTAAAGGATATTAGCCGCAAGAAAATGATGAACTCTTTATTTTCTTTTAAGGGCAATCGGATTAATCTTTCGTAATCGAGCTCCGCGCGATATAGATAAATTAAAAAATATTCCATGCTTTAAAATTGTTTTTAAAACCATACACAATCAGTAAACTGAGATGAACTTTGCAAACAAATTCCATTTGAAAAAAAAATCCTATTTGATGATCTAAAAATTTAAATTGTACGATTACAAATATGTTATATTTGAGGGTTTTTTTTTTAATATTATTCTTTTATTTGTTTATAAAAGAAGTATTAATTTCGTTAACTTGTCTTTCACAAATATGTTAGATTGGTGGTTTTTTTTAATATTATTATTTTATTTTTGTTTATAAAGGAAGTATTAATTTCGTTATGCAAAAATAGTCAGAAACAAATGCTGAAAAATGTGTGTTGCTTTATGTGCAAAATGTTTACTATTATTATGTATTGAAACCGGCACGTGATAAGATAAACTTAGAAAAAATCATGCTTAAAAATTATTTTAGAAAATATAATACATCAGTCAATGAATGCAGTTTTTAAACAAATTACATTTGAAAGTAATTTTTTTTCCCTGTGCGACGAAAATTGAAAATGTACTATGGTCAGAAGATTAAAAAATTGCAGTAGCGAAAATTTCAAGACCAAAATTTGATTGTAAAGTGTTGCCATTCGCAAAATGACTTCAGCGTTACGCACAGATACGTTTGTATTTTATAATATAGATACTTAAACAGTAAAATGTAATAAGATCAGTTATTTGGATGTGGTTATCAATTGAGGCTCTTATGATTGGATTTCCGGAATGAAAACACCAATTTTCACCTACTCAAGATTTGCATACGCACTTCTCATATCCATATTCATCATTTTTTTTTAAATTTTTATTTTCTTTAATCATTTAAAAATCATTTTAACTCAAAACTTGAAGTCACGATTGTCAGCAACATCTTTTATGTGAACAGACGCACTGTTTACTTGAGATTCTAATCTCAATTCCGGAGAGTAAAAATTTCCATGATTTATGTTTTTAGACGCATTTGTGTTAAAATGTTTAATTTTATCTAAGAAATTGATCGTTTTCTTTTAAATATGACTTCATATTCATTTAAATAAGCATTTCGCCTAGTGTCTGAAATTTAGTATCAGTACACATGCAGAAGGAAAAGCAATATAGAAAATTTATGTGGAAAAATGCGTGTTTTCAAAAGCAGTATGCCATTTTCCGTTATATGCCCTAATATGTTTTGCTCCTAATGGGATTTTGCGCCACTAAACCCTATACAGCAATTTTTATCAACAATTTTGAATTTTTATCAGAAAATAGCATGAATAAAATTAAAAATACCTCATTATTTCTCTCTTGTCTGCAATAATGAAAGCTATCTAATTTTCATCATTTTGAAGAAATTTCATAAAATGCTTTTAAAATTAAAATATAAAAGTGCGGATATAAAAAAAAAAAAAAAAAAAAAAAAAAAAAAAAAAACAGATAGTGCGGTCACATCTGCAAAGGAAGAGCTTTCAGTTAAATATATATATATATATTAGTAAAATTGGTTCAGCAGAAAGATCAGGGCAGATGACTAAAAAACACACTTGTGTATATATAGATTATATAAAATTGAGAAAAATTAAATTAAGCAAATTATGTTATTTTGTTAAAATTATAGTAGAATGCCCTAAAGAATAGCATTGAAATTAATTATTCTAGAGAATTTTCGACAATAAACTTCAGGAACACAATATTATTTTAAACCACGAATTATTTGTTTGCTTTTCTAACTCGGCGAAGCAAATCCATACATCAGTCCATACCAGTCATCAATTTCTTTAATATAAATCGCTATATTTTGCCTGTCACCTCTCTTTTATAAAGACACTCTAAATTTTAGTAAAACATTGCGTTTTATGAGTGTGTGATTTAGATTACATTATTTTTTAAAGTGAAACAATTTCACCTGTGAAGAATTTCAAAGTAGCTGCACTGTGAAAATGACGCACTTCTACAAAACATAATTCAGGTTTAAGAATTAAAATACACGCACGCGTTTTTTATAAAATGACGTCATTTGCCTCCGCTAAAGCAATCCACTTTTACAATCCAGTCTCAAACTTATGACATCATTATCGAGGAATAACAGACAATATTCTTGACATATCCCATATTTTAATTTCAACTTTTTTTTCAAGTTTTATGAGAAAATGGCAACAAAAAAATACAGTATCTCCTATTTTTGACTATTTTCCGTTTACTTTCAATGACTTTCAATAGAAATGAGGTACTTTTGTTGCCACAATAACAAAAATGGTATTAAAAACTACAAAAAAATTAATATCTCAAAAATAAATTGAGATACAGCTTTCAGATAAAGTGCATTTAAAAGAGCATTTTTTTCCTTATACGACGGTGTAAAAATTTAAAATGTGCGATGTTTAGAAGTTTAAAAATTTGCAGTAGAGAGAATTGCAAAACCAAATTTTTTTTTTCAAATTTCAAAGTGTTGCCATTCGCAAAATGACGTATGCGTTACGCACAGACATGTTTGTCCTTTATAATATAGATAGATTCAAGTACTATTAGATAAATCATATTTATACATAATGTCATTTAACTGAAAAATTTCAAAGTGCATGAACACCAAATTTAATTTGAAATACAAATTCCTCTTACATATGCGTATAATTTTAGTCACTTAAAACTTTATATATGTTGCCGAATGTCTAATTTAAAGATTTTTATAATCAAATGTTATTTCCTATAAGTTATTGTGGATAGGATAAATCTTTTAAAACTTAAACTTTTACGTTCGAAAATATTACGTTAGAAATGCTTACCTTATTTAAATTAACATTATGTTAAATATTGTTTCAAAAGATATTTGCACAGGAAAAGTATATTTGTTAAATACAAATTTTGTAAATGTGGAGGAAAATATTATATGAATATATTATTACATATGAAATTTGTAATTTAAATGTATTATTTTGTATAATTCTACATTTTAATTGTCATAACTAATCAATAATGTGGTAAATTTGCATTACAGTTTTGACGAAAGGTATTTATACAAGCAATGGAAGTATTAAATATAGTGTTCGCCTATTTTTTATCTACCGTTGTATTTTCGGGGGTTGTTGCTACAGCAAGCATTCGATATTTCAATTAACTATTCTCACAGAAGCTGATGCAAAATATAAGTCTGTTCTTTTTTTCCGAGAAGAATTTATTTTTTAGGAGAACTTAAAATGCTCCTGTGGAGGACTCGCAGAATCCAGTATTATATTTTATTCTGTTTGAGTAATATAAAGCAGGATATTCCTCTGTTCTCGAAATAGTGCACACGTTCAATAAAAGACTCCTCATTGGAACAAAAGAGCTCTGGAGCCTCATCGAGAAAAAAGGAGTTTTGGAAACTCATTATATTGATTGCAGTTTTAAAAGTTATGCAGTAGTGCCCGCAAAGTTAGGACCCACCTTTAAGTCTCCCGTTATAATGATCGCCCTAATACGAACTCATGAAAGTGAATATGGAGCTATGTCTGGGAGTCGCTTAAAAATCTGCGAATGCTCCCCACACCCAAATCCAACTCCAAAAACTAATAAATTGATTGGCTGAAGTTGTCTATAGGCGCACATATATAAAACACATAAAATAATTTTAAAGTAATATATAATACATAATATCCTTTAGAGATTAAATATAATTGCATTCGAACAAAGTTACACATTGTTTAACTGTGTACCTGTAGGAAGTTGTTATGTCTGTTTAATCCTGTAATAACAACATTTTTCAAGCGTACCATCATTCGGGGCTACTTTGGTCCATCCCATTAAAAAATATTTCATCATTTTTATTGAACAAACAATGCAAGATAATTTAGAGTTTTTTTTTCCCTTTAAAAATATTTTATATCCTACTATAGGGTATTTGAATCATTCGGGGTATTTTTTTTAATGGCAACGCTGGATGTGCTTGAAAAGAACTGTTTTCATGTGAAAATTTTATCTCTCTAAACTTTCTGCAGTGCTCCGAAAATAGCCCCACTTACTTAGAAAGGACTTTTATACAACGAAATATCTCTTAAAAGATGTTTTAAGTAAAATTTTTTTTTCAAATATTACTGTAGCGAAATGTTACATTAATTGTTTTTGTTCGAGTTACTGAGGGTAACATGACGAAAGCTGTTTCTCGTTTCTTTAATATTAACAACTGGAAAACTGGTTTATTGTGTTTAACTGTAAAAAAAAATAAAATAAATAAACATTTGTTTATCGAGTTTGCAGTGTTAATTTATTAGCAAATGCTGTTGCAAGGCAATTTCAATAAAAACGCATTTATTTACAAATGAAATGTGTTCATTTTATGTGAAACTAAGTGAATGGACCAAAGAACCCAGCAGGGGCTACTTTCTTTCAAATCTTTAAAAATAGTTAAAAGATTTTTAAAAAAATCCTTTTTAAAACCATATAGTTTGCTTCATTGTTTCACGTTAATTCTTTACAACTCCTTTTCGACGTTGAAAAATCACATATAATACTTTTTAATAATGGAAATGTGAGTGGAACCAGGAAAAAGTGGCCAAAGGTATTAAATTGACGGTATTAAAAATTAGTCCTTAACTTATTATAATATGAATACTTCGCAAAATAATGCACAGCAGAGTTCAAATTTGTTTCCATGCATTCAAAGTCACCCATTCACCTTTCAAGACAGAAATTGAATTATTCAAAGAATTCAAATACAAAAAACAACCACAAGGAAATATTTTCTACACTGGTGAAAACAATTAAAGGGACAAACGTTTCTTTTTTTTTAAAGAAAAGCAAAACAAAATAAGTGATCCCTATAATCAAATAAGATATTAGATGACAGGTAAGCTCATTGCGGACACACCTGCTACGCAGTGGTCTGTGTGGTCATAAGGTAGTGACGTTGTGATCGCGTTTGTGCAGAGGTACTTCATATTTGACCGCCGAAGCTTGTAGCGTAAAGACGATTTGAAACATCGTAGCATAACCCAATCCTCTTTTTTTATTTCTTTGTTTACCTGTCGTTAGTATGGCTAGTCGTCATCGTCTAGATGGTGTCACACGATGGCGAATTGTTGGAAGACTCGAAGCCGGCCAATCACAGACTACCTGTTGTAAGGACCTTGGGGTTCTTAGAAATGTGGTGTCCACTGTGTGGAAACAGTTCACAGAGACAGGAACAGTGGCCCGCCAACCTAGTGAAGGCCGCAAAAGGCAACAATGCTGGCTGAAAACCGTTATTTGAGATTTCTAGTCAAAAGGGATAGGTCCGCGTCAGTGACACAACTGTCTCGTCACCTGTATAATGCAACAGGAACACCCATTTCACGGATAAAACTCACCCAAAGACTTAATGCAGGAGGTCTGTATGCTAGGCTCCCTTTGACTGTGAACCACAAAAAGGCCCGTCTATCTTGGTGCCGAGAACACCTGTCTTGGACAGAGGATAGTTGGGGGCGGGTTCTCTTCATTGATGAGTCGCGATTCAGTCTGGACAGCGACTCGAAGCGTGTTCTCATATATAGAGAGCCTGGGAGTCGATATCGGCCCTCTAACATTGTCGAAAAGGACCACTTTGGTGGAGGTGGTCTGATGGTCTGGGCAGACATTATGGCAGACGGGCGTACCGACCTTCGTGTGTTTTATAGAGGCATTCTGACATGTCAGCGGTAAAGGGACGAGATTCTTGCACCTTATGCGAATTTTTTTCGTGGATCTTATGGACCAAATTTCGTCTTTATGTACGATAACGCCCGTCCACATAGGGCTCAATTGGTGGACGTATACCTCGAATCGGGGGATATTCAAAGAATGGAGTGGCCTGAGACGTTCCCTGGCCTTAATCCCATCGAACACGTATGGGAGCCCTTGGACGATTAATTGCACAGCTCGAAGACCAGCTCCAACGACCATGAGCTCAAGGGTGCCTTGGAGCGTGAGTGGGTGCAGTTGCCGCAGGGATTGATAAGGACCTTTGTATGAAACGCCGATGCGAGTGTTGTGTAGCTGTTACAGGCGATCATACACCCTATTAGACATGTTTTTCGCTGATTGACAGGGTGTCGGTCAGCTGCTGTGCTGGACACGTGGCCAGTTTCCTTATTTACGGCGCAGGTTGTACCAATTTTTGTTTTCACATATATTGGTCTTATATCAGATGATATTTTGGCCAACTTTGGTTCTATTTGATTTGTTAGTTTTTCTTTAATTGCAAATAAACCATTTGTTTCTTAAATTGTTTTCACAGTTTAGCTTATCTCGTCATCCAGCTGATCCAAATCTGCTTTCCACTTAGAAAAAAATTCAACTCTGTTCTATATTTACTTCTCTTATAAAACTAAACGGCATTATCTTTACAACACTCAATTGATAATCTTGCATCTAAGCCTGATCTCAGTACTGTATGACGTCACTGATCGATAACCCCTGCAACTCAATGTTTCGATTCGATTTAAACCATTCATAAACACATTTCTGACATAAGATAGCTTAAGCACATTGAGCAACAAAAACCCTGAAAATTAAAAAAGACTTCAATACTATTTAATGTCTAACACCATTAAATGTTATAAACATCTTCAACTCTTTGTTTTTCCACTTTTGTTCATCACTTCTTATAATTTGTTTTACATTTAAACTGCATTCTCTAAAACCAGCGTAACACATTATTTTGTAGCAAGAATAAATTGTATGTTTGTTTGTTTTTTTCAAATGCAGTTAAAGTATATTATGTAATACACGTGATGCAATATATTACGTGAACAGAATCTTGAATTTTAATCCAGCTTTTCTCTGGATTTTAAAAGTTTACTAACATTAAGATTTCATTAACTATCTATATTTATAAATTCGCAGCCAGATACTTTGTTTCTGTAAATGTTAAAAACTGATTTGCTTAGGAATTGTTTGTAGGAATAATTAAAGATAACAGGAATCAGTTATTAATATAAATATGATAAATTTATCATAATTTCATATTAAAAGTTTACAGCTGAAAATTCTTTCTATTAGTGCTTTCAATATAATATCATTCAAGTATTGCATGAGAAATTCACATAATAGAATGATAGTTGAAATCCATTCTAGCGCTGAATAGCCTGAAACGTATTGTAGCTATGTTTCTACATAAGCCATTACAACTAATGATATGACTGGAAGCTGTCATTTGAATACCATACGATGCATATTATTACAATTGTGTTGATTATAAAACATGCTTAATGTAAGATATCAGCATTAACTATATTTTAACTTGAAATTGTCTCATAGTCATAAGCATAGTTTAAATTGCTTAAACGTTCTTTTATCTTGTGTTTTATTTTGGACAAGAAACACATTTCAAAGACAATTTGTTATACGCTTTCATCTACAGGGATGAATCAATGGTGTGACAATTTCCAGTAAATTTAATCGCATGCAAGTAATATGAATTTTAAAATTACATAATATTTACTATTTAAATGTTTTATTGGTACCGACATTATTATGCATCATAAGGTGATATTATAGGCAAATGAAGTAAATCAATATATGATATTAAAATCGCTTTCGAATTTATTTATCGTTGCTAAATTTTATACATGCATAAATTACTAAATATAAATATGTAAGAAACTAATAAATAATACAATAAATTATATTGTAATTAACAATTAACTATCAATATTGTAAAAATTAAGGATCTCATTGGTAAATTTTATTTATGTGTAGCTAAACTTATAAATATATAAATAAATAATAAAACTTTGTAAACACAAGAACTCACAGGACGCGTTTAGGCCTGGAAATTTTAACAGCCCTTCATCAGTCAATGTAAAAGTACTAATAAATGTTTTAATTTAAAAATATTTACTTGAGAAATACTGTACCTCGTTACTCGCATACACACTGCCCTTACTAAAATGTTTACATATATAAATCTCATATACTTTCAGTTATTTTATATTATATATGTATCCAGGATGATTAGGAAGGTTTATTTACCATGAGAGAACTTATGAAGGGAGAGAGCTACAGCTAGCAAGTGCAATAATTTTATAATAATGTAAATACGTTTGAACTAGGACAATCAAAATTATCACCCCTAGATACGAAATTTGGGGGGTTTCGATCTTATTTCGAAAACTATAAAAAAGAACGAAAACAAAGACTGATATTAAAGTGCAGAATGCAATTGATTTAATATGATGGGATGTAGTATATATTAAAATTATGCTAGAAGCTGCGAAATGTAATTATATTTCTATAACAAATCTGTGGCTTAAAAAACTCCAAATGGGAGGAGCAGAGTGAACAGTTAAAAATACAAATTACACATATAAGCAAAATATAATGTATATATATATATATATGTATGTATATATATAAAGTATAATTTACACACACACATATTTATATAAATATGTGTGTATATATAAATAATATATATATAAATGTGTGTGTAGTAATCGATACTCACACTATACAAAATAAATAGACACAACTGAAAGTTAATTTACGACTATAGATGCTGTTTAACGCAGAAAATATTTATATTGCAGTAATATTATGTACAGTTGAGAAAAGAAAAGTAAGCATCTCCTACTAATTCTGCAACAAATTATAGTACCAAAAAGTTACTGATATCAAACGATTGTAAATAAAAAGCAGAAAAACCAACGTTTAAAATGCACAACTAATATATGAAAAGCAGCAAACAGCTGTTTCGAATCTACTAGCGAGTTTCTTCTTCAGTGCAAAAGGAACAGCGTGCTAGAAAAAGCAAGGCTGAGCAAAATCATAGACAGAGACGTGCTAGCTTTTATACCCTATGCGGGTGGCGAAGGCGCCGAAACAACCAATGAGAGAAAAGCAGTGGAAACGACTGGGTGGACAAGTAGCGACATCTACCGGAGAAGTAGAGAAAAGAAACCAAAAAAGGGGAATTAAATTAACCAGGGTTCATACAGAGTTGGGAAGAAAAAATCCAAGGAGTACCGAAAAAAATCCAAGGAGTCCAAAAAATTTTAAGGATTTGCCATTTTTTTTTTGTAGTTGTTGCTTTTATGTGCTGCATCATTATGTGGTATGCACACTCCAATTTTGATCAATCAAATCCCAAACACTTATTATGTATATCACATACATGATACATCTTAAAGAAAAATTTAAAAGGTAAAAAAAAAAAAAAAAAAAAAAAAAGAAGAATGCTAAACGCAACATACAAGAAAAAATATGACAAGTTATAGTTTTTTCTTTTATTCTTTTAGAACAGCGGTAATCGATTCCTTTGAAGGTAAAACTTTGACAAAATTCGCATTTTTTTCCCAGATCATATGATGAAATTCGCGTGTTTTTCGCGATCCTTTGACGAAATTCGCGTGTTTTTAGCGATCTTTTGAGGAAATTCGTGTGCTTTTTGCGATCTTCTGCGGGAAATTCGCGTTTTTTCGCGATCTATTAATGGAATTCGCGTTTCATTTCGATTGTTTGATGAAACTGACGTTTTTTTCGCGATTCTTTGACGAAATTTGTGTGTTTTTCGCGATCTTCTGAGGGAAATTCGCGTGTTTTTCGCGATCTTCTGGGGGAAATTCGCGCGTTTTTCGCGATCTTCTGGGGGAAATTCGTGTGTTTTTTGCAATCTTCTGGAGGAAATTTGTGTGTTTTTTGCTATCTTCTGGGGGAAACTTGTGTGTTTTTTCGTGAACTTCTGGAACAAATTTGCTTTTCGCGATCTTTTAATGGAATTCGTGTTTTATTTCGATCATTTGACGAAACTGACGTTTTTCTCGCGATCACTTGATGGAAACCGCGTGTTTTTCGCGATCCTTTGACGAAATTCGCGTCTTTTTCGCGATCCTTTGACGAAATTCGCGTGTGTTTCGCGATCTTCTGGGGGAAATTCGTGTGTTTTTCGCGATCTTTTAATGGAATTCGCGTTTTATTTCGATCATTTGACGAAACTGACGTTTTTCTCGCGATTATTTGATGGAAACCGCGTGTTTTTCGCGATCCTTTGACGAAATTCGCTTGTTTTTAGCGATCTTTTGAGGAAATTCGTGTGCTTTTTGCGATCTTCTGCGGGAAATTCGCGTTTTTTCGCGATCTATTAATGGAATTCGCGTTTCATTTCGATCGTTTGATGAAACTGACGTTTTTTTCGCGATTCTTTGACGAAATTTGTGTGTTTTTCGCAATCTTCTGGCAGAAATTCGCGTCTTTTTGCGATCTTCTGGCAGAAATTCGCGTCTTTTTGCGATCTTCTGGCAGAAATTCGCGTCTTTTTGCGATCTTCTGGCAGAAATTCGCGTTTTTTCATGATGATCTGGGAGAAATTCGCGTTTTTTTCGCGATCTTTTCGTGGAATTCGCGTTTTATTTCGATCGTTTGACGAAACTGACTTTTTTTCGGGATCTTTTGACGGAAACCGCGTGTTTTTCGCAATCCTTTGACGAAATTTGCGTATTTTTAGCGATCTTTCGAGGAAATTCGCGTGTTTTTAGCGATCTTTTGAGGAAATTCGCATGTGTTTCGCGATCTTTTGAGGAAATTCGCGTGTGTTTTGCGATCTTCTGGGGGAAATTCGCGTGGGTTTCGCGATATTTTAATAGAATTCGCGTTTTATCTCTATCGTTTGACGAAATTGACGTTTTTTGCGATCTTTTGATGGAAACCGCGTGTTTTTCGCGATCGTTTGACGAAATTGACATTTTTTGCGATCTTTTGATGGAAACCGCGTGTTTTTCGCGATCGTTTGACGAAATCACGATTTTTTTCCGCGATCGATTGACGAAATTTGACAGTATTTTTTGAGACATACTTGCGAAAAAACGCGATTTTTCCGTAATTCTTGGCTAATTGCCAAACATCGATGAAATTTAAAATAAAGATCGGTTAATAGTGTTGAAAAACGGACTTTACGAACCTAATAATTGAAAAAAGGACCTAGTGGGAGCCCTGCTATAAGATTATCCTAACCAATCAATGCTTCATAAACGACGGGCATAAAGGATTTAGCGTGCGTTTTACAATCACGATTTTTTTTTTCCTCGGCAGCAATATCGCTTGCGCCCGAAGCCGCAATACAATTTAAGGAGTTTCTAAGGAGTGGTTTGCTTATCTAAGTAGTTCTAAGTACTACTTGGGAGTGTTTTCATTTCTAAGGAGTTTCCAAGGAGTCTAAGGAGTCTGTGCGAACCCTGATTAACGCTTTCCAAATACTTGGAAAATGTGGAGTACAAGATAAGTCATTGACTAAAGAGTGAGAATTTTTAATGATATGGTAAGCTTCCCAAAAATCAAGATCAAGGTTAGAAGAACCTTTTTGGATAATGATGGCTGAGGAAAAAGCGAACCTATGTTGAGAAGACCAAGAATGTTGAGCAATAGAAGAACGTTTGAGCTCCTGATTTTTAACATAACCTTCATGCTCTTTTAAACGAAATCTAAGAGCACGTTTAGTCTGACCAATATAAGAAAGACCACACTGACAAGAGATCTGGTAAATGCCGCAATTATCTAGGCGATCAACGGGGTGTTTGAGATTTGAAAAAGGGATTTTATTAACAGGAGAAAAAATAACTTTAAAATCAAACCTTCTTAGGATTTTAGCAACTTGCTGACTGATTTTAGGAAAAAATGGTAATACAACTGAAGTATTAGAGTTGGAATTAGAATGCTTTTCAGAATGGTCGGATTTCGTCAATTTCTTATAAATAGAATCGATAATATTAGAGGAATAACCACGATCGACAGCAATAGCTTTGAGGTAATTAAGTTCAGCACTAAGTAACTGAGGAGTGGAACAAATATTAGTAGCCCGAAAAACAAAAGTATTGAAAGCAGCGAATTTCTGGTTAGGGGGATGAGAAGAATACCTGTGAGGTGGGAGACTGACAGCAAAAGGTTTACGAAAGACGGTAGTCTGAAAGCCATTTTCACAACGAATAACAAGGACATCCAGGAAAGAAAGACAGTTATTGGTCTCAATTTCAGAGGTAAATTGAATGCAGGGATCAATGGAATTCATAATAGAGAGAATATGATTAATATCCGAATTCATTTCAATCAGGACATAAACATCATCAACATAACGAACATAGAATGGAAATTTTAAGATTTCAAAAAGCTTGACCTCAAAATAGTGCATATAAATATCGCATAAAATTGGACTAAGAGGATTACCCATAGCCAAACCGTCAATCATACGGAAGAAATTACCATTGAAAACAAAAGTATTTTGCGACAAGCAAGCGCGAGTGAGAAGTATAAGTTCCTCGATTTCATAATAAGAGAAATGGAATTCACAAAGCCTTTTCTTGAGGCAATCTAAAGCCCCCTCAACCGGAACGTTTGTAAATAATGATTTAACATCAAAAGAAACCATCATGTGACCCTGCGGCTTAAAATTATGAAGTTTTTTCACAAAATCAAAAGAATTCTTAACAGTGAAACAGTTACTGCTCAAAAGTGGGGAAAAAACAGAAACTAAATATTTGGCAAGCTTATAAGAAGCTGTACCGATACTAGAGACAATAGGTCTAAAAGGAATGTCAGGTTTATGGACCTTAAGTAAAGCATAAAACCTGGCACAATGCGCAATAGACGGAATAAGGAACTTCTTAAAGTTAGCAGGAATAATGGAAGAAGACTTAATAGAGTTAATTTCACTAGTGGAAGGGTCTTTGCGGATATCCACATACGGACCATCATTAATTAATTTATGGGTTTTTTCCAAATACGTAGATTTGTCGAGAAGAACAATCTGACCACCTTTGTCGGCCTTAGTAATAATTAAGTTTGGATCAGAACGCAAATTTTTCAGACATTGTTTAACAGGATGTTTAAGATTGGGTTTATAAACATTAGAATTGAAATCAACAGTATTGGCATTGAGATGCCTAATAGACTCTTTTTGAGAAGAAGATAGAGCGCTATGCTTAAAGGCTCTTTCAATAGGAGCAATAAAATTAGGTAAAGAAGGAATAGCAGAGACAGAAAAATTGTTATTCAATTTGAGAGCATCGAGCTGATTGTTACTTAATGGAACACTAGAAAGATTGACAACAGCATTTTGGTTAACAAGAGGCAAATTACTGCAGTTATTAGCGACAGAACGTCCACAAAGCACATTAAATTTCTTCTTTAAAACCGAACAATGAACAGAAGAAGCTGTGAGAACTCTGCTCCATGACCTTCTGTCAATGGACTGAAAATCAGGAGTAGAATTGGCGAGGCTGATATGTAAAGAATATAACTCGCGCTCTATATGAGCAATTTTGTGGCGAGTCTCTTGAATCAAAGCTCTTAAAAGAACTAATTTAGAACGAAATAAGACCTTCGCAATCCTATTTGAAGAAAATAAATTACAACGAATGGAAATAAATTTAGGAATAACCTTCTTACGCCTACAATCAAGTAGGAAATGTAAGTGTTCCAAAAACCTGTACTATTTTAATCGTAAATTACAAAACCTATTGATTTGAGACATTGCGGGAAAAAAAAATTACAGAAGAATAAAGGCCCGTTAACGCCAAATACATAAAAATGGCAAATAAAGCATTTGTGCAACAATATTAAAAAGCAGAAAAACCAACGTTTAAAATGCACAAATAATATATGAAAAGCAGCAAACAGCTGTTTCGAATCTACTAGCGAGATTCTTCTTCAGTGCAAAAGGAACAGCGTGCTAGAAAAAGCAAGGCTGAGCAAAATAGGCTGAGCACCCTATGCGGGTGGCGAAGGCGCCGAAACAACCAATGAGAGAAAAGCAGTGGAAACGACTGGGTGGACAAGTAGTGACATCTACCGGAGAAGTAGAGAAAAGAAACCAAAAAAGGGGAATTAAATTAACGCTTTCCAAATATTTGGAAAATCTGGAGTATTATTTATTAGCTTATTTTGAAATGTTGTTACACGTGTCTACGTCATCAAGTTATTTTTATTTCGTCGTTTTATTTGTATTTTTATTAATGTTGTACTAATTTATTTGTTCTTTCGTTATTTAAAATAAAAATTATGTCAATTTGTATAATTTGGCGATTTATATAATTTGGCGAAATTGGTCGACGAGTAGTACCGCAACGAATTTGGCATTAAAATTCCCCAATCACAGAGAAATGAATAGAAATTCGTTTATAGGGAGATCGCCACTGTTTTTTAAATTATAATTCAATCTTGCGAAATTTTTTTAAAGCCTATCAAATTAGTGTGCATTTAGAGTCTGCGGTGTCTGGACGGGGGTTGACGAGCGTAGCTCGCAGCGGGCCGAGCCCCCTAGTATGTAAAAAATATCTTTCAAAATGCTGAAAATTTGAATTTAAAATAGAAATAAAACCTCAAAAAATGAGTCAAAATAAAAAAAATTAATGCAATCTGCACTCCGGCTAATTCTAACGCATAAAATGATCTAAAAATGATTACACTGCCATGTATAGTTTTTGCTGCTATAAAACTTATTTAATGGAACGATTTTGTCCAACTTTAGCATTAAATATCTCTTAAAATAATTCTTCGATTTGAAAACTGTCTGCATCAGTGTGTTTATCACACATTTCTCTATAATACCACCGATTTTCATATTTTTGTATGCAGTATTTTTCTTAATATTAACGAAGAAAGAGCTCCGATCACAAAAAATTCAAAACCGGCGACGGCGGTGACAGCGGTAGTTACTTTTTTTTAGAATAGAGAGATAATATTAACATTGAAATTAATATTCGATAAAAATATGAACTGCAATTTTATTTTTTTTTAATATATTTATATTTATAATGTCCTGCTTTATGCAAATACCAAATTTAAAATTTTTCTTCCAAGTAGTTTTCAAATTACTCTTTAAAAATCGCTTAAATGATGGTTTAAGGGCCGCCTATGTTGTGCAGAGAAGCATTTAAAAAATGTATTTTATTCCTTTTATAGTAACTTTAAGCTGGCAATAGTCGAAATATATTAAGTGAGTGAAATGGTCACATCGACAATAAGTAGTACATTAATAGAAGTGACTTACGCATTTTGTAGCATTTCAACTATGGAGTACCGAACTTCAATTTGGATACAGCCCTAAAATATGAAAATTTTAAAATAATTTTTTTTCTCTGAAACTAATCGTACAAATTTTATGAACATTTGTATTGAGGCTGATTGAGGGGTGTCGAATTTATTTATTGTGCCAAATTTGAGTATTTCTATTGAAAAAAAAAAACAAAGTTTAGTTTGTTTGATATGTAGATAGGCTCCTAAGCAAATTTTATATTCATCATTTAAAAGTATGTTTTATATGCAATAGTTTTCTACCATTAACTTTCTTCTACAACAACTTGTTGCAGAGTTATTAGGAGATGTTTACTTTTTTTGTCCACGACTGTACATGATGGAATATTTTCCTAGAGTGATATTACGTATTTAACCCATTAAACATCAGGCCATCAGGTGTTTTTAATTCAACGTCACCCGATTACCTTCTAACCGATTATGATGGGAAACAGTTGTCAAGTTACAGACCGACTGACGTGATAGGGCTGAAGCAGACATTGTATAGTGCACGCTATTGATAAAGGTTAAAATTGGAGTATGTGCGGCGCTAAGGAAACATAATAAGGTTTCGGATATTTTGGGCCGACATACTGACAAGACAGCTGATCTCGGGTGACCCACATAGAGTGATCGCCAGAAGGAGTAACTGGATTACCTGAAAAGACAAAAAAGAAAGAGCAGTATCTAAAGTCTTTTTGCTTTCAAAGACAAAATTTAACTTATTAGGGTTGTTTTCTTCTTCAGGGAATCAACATTTTAATCTTCCAAATTCACTTTTTAAGCTATTTATTAACAGTCAAACGTTTAAATTAAAAAAAAAAGCAAAGTTCATCTTTATAAAAGACTAATTTCATTTGACAGACAACTGTTAAATATTAACAGTTCTTCTTTCAAAACAGTGGTTTTTAATTTCGTTAAACATCATTGTAAGAGGTTTCGTCTTCATTTTTTTGTCTACGTCTTTTCTTTTTATATCTCTTTCTTTTGCCCTTTGCTTATTTTTTCATATTCAATAATCGCAACCAGTTAGTCTTCTTATTTATCGAAATTCAACATAATTTTCAAAATTAGTGTATTCGTCAAGATCGATATGATACTTGTCAAAATCGGTGAAATTGCCTTCTTTGGAATTGTATCTTTAGAGTCATCTTTAGAATACAAGTCAAATTTCCTTTTACTTTCTTTTCAAAAATAGTTTCTATCAAAAGGCTTCTTTAGCAAACGTCTATTTTCATTCCTTAAAATCATAATCTTTACAACTTTTTTTTTTTTTTCAGATTCACCTTCAAATTCATATGATAGTTTTATAGACATCGTTAATATTCTTAGGAATATTACTCATCAACTTGTTATTACTTGATGTTTACTTAAGATCAACTTTTCAAAGATTTTCTTCATTTCTTATTTCTAAATTCGGCTTGTTTTCATTTTTGAGAGAATAAGTCATTTTTAGTGCATGTTCAAAATTAGCAGAATCGGAATCATTCTTGATGATGTTAAAAGTGTTATTTTGCCATCACTGGTGTCATTTTATTACACGGGTCCCAAAAAGCCCGGCGATTGGAAGTTATTTAAATTTCTGTGGATTAATCATTGTAAAGTTTGCTTCTATTATCCTGTGCTATAACCGTAAAACTTTATAACATTATGAAAACAATATTTTAGACATATACATCTCGCAAAACGAAGAGAGACGGTATATTAAATTTATTATTTTGCATTAAATGCATTAGATATTTTGATTTCCATTAATAAGAATGTAGTTGAAAAATTAAAAATCTTACTCATGTAAAATCTGTGAGAGAAATAAAAGCTGGAAAGCGGCCTCTTTTTCTCCGCAGCCCTTTATTCTTCTACTCTTCTCCCATGCAGGAAAAAAGGGTTAAAATGTATTGAGTGACTCCAGAAGTACCAAAAATTAAGCCTGAATTTAGCGTCTATTGATCGCAGCGCCATCTATTGTTTGTAATTCGAACTAAAATCGAAAATCAGTCTAAAAAAACTTTTGACCTTATCCATAACCCTCCAGTAAGAACTTTTTAAATATCTGTTCTCGTTTACAAGTTATTGAATTTTAAAATCAGTCAGTCATTTTTAGGACACCCGGTACCAGCATCTTATTCGGAATATATCTAGGGTTGAGCGGAGGGGAGTGGAGAAGTCCTTCTTGAACAACGGTGGTCCCCGTTAGCATATTACCAGAGATTTTCATTAAATGCCGATGTTAGTTATAGTTAAGGTTACATTCATTTATTCATATGCATTATTTCATCATTTTTTTCATAAGAAAGTTAATTTCTTATTGACAAAAACCCTTTTTTACAATTATTTATTAAAAAAATTTGAGTTATCATTGAAATCTTTTATGTAATACATACATCTAAAGTGCATTCATGAAGTCAATACCCAGAAACGCAGAGGAAACAATACCTTCATAGTTCAAAATGAATTTTATAACAATGAAATTAATTCGCATAATTTCATTGTTAAATTTAAATGAAGCAGCATGGGTTCATAAACCCAGTAAGTTCGCATTCAAATACTTATTTATTTCTCAAAATATATTTTATATTGCGTAGCTGCAAATCGTCCCGAGAGATCGAATTCAAAATTTAAAGAAATTAAATACAACTATCTGAATAATTGACTAAATACGGTGGTTTCAAAGATTATTTTAATTTCCATAACATGGTCTGTTTCAGGTTATTCGAATGTAAAATTGAGAATAAATAGAATACTGATTTTAAGAAATGTTAAAATGATTTTAATAATTATTTTATTTTAATTTAACATATTTAGTATCCATCGCTTTTAGAAATTAAAATATATCTTATGATATTTTATATTACATTTACGTTATTGTATACATTTATTGATGCCTCATACTATTTAAATTCTAGTTTTGTTGCTTTTCTGAAAATTTTAATTCATAACGATTAAAAACATTTTAATATTTTGTAAAATAATCGTGTAAAATAATTTATGGAAATAAACGGATAAGTCTATATTTGGAATTTCAGTATTTATAACACACACACACACACACACACACATATATATATATATATGTGTGTGTGTGTGTGTGTGTGTGTAGCATTTTTCTACCGACTTTCAGATATTTAGGCGACACCAGTACATATCGACATAAAATGTAGTAGAGCAATCAAAACCATCCATCCGTTATATTGAAAGTATCGGATTGCAGTCAGGGTGGCAAGTAAAGACAGGATCGAGACACATTGAGATAATTTCCCTTACGTAATGAATATAGAGAGTCATCGTCACTTGAAACTGGTTTTATTGACAAAAAACATAGTAAAACATAGTACTGGAAGTGTTTCCAGTAGTTATTCCATCAACTCTCAAAAATTGATCATCACTTCACAAAACTTTAGATGTTACAAGCATAGGATCTACACATTAGAACGTTTACTCCAAGCGACGCAGGTTAAGTAGACAACCAGAAAAACGCAAAATCTTCCTCTCCTTCGCCGAAGTAACGATATCTGTACTCCGAAAAACAGCGCGCGGACGGTTACAGAAAGGTAAAAGACCAATGCTAGAAGAGAGGTGGAGAAGGATGGGACATAAAACAGATTACGACTCGATGGGAAAGGATGACATCGATAATGAACTCTTTTATACGGCGTAAGAATTAAAGTGCAAATAGTGCTAACGGACGCATGGAATTCTGGGTATAGAACACCAAAGAATAAATGATATTAAAACATTTGAAAGAAAGAGAATTTAGTTTTAGAATAAAATGAAAAATTAATTTAATGGGTTTTATAAGATTAGGCGAATGGATTAAGGTTTTTAGAATAATAAAAGAATACGCAACTTTAAATGCATGAAATAAAAGACAAAATATATTAAGATATTATTAAAGATAGGTAAAAAAGGAAAAATATTAAGAATTTGGAATAGTTTTACTAAGAAAAAGAGGCGAAAATTTTTATTATTGCATATCCCCCCACTCAAAAAGACTGGATGAACTGGTAGGTCCTAAGACCCACAAGTTCATAGAAAGGAAATGTTACATAGGCTTGGTTACAATTTCGCCACTTGGAGCAAACCTTGAAGATTTAACTTTTTTTAAAAAATCTTAATGCTATATTAATTTAAAATTTAGAACGCGAACTACTGGAATTGTTAATTAAATACAATAACAATATATTAACCTTGTTTACAAATTACAAAGATGTAAAATAAAAAGTTACTATAAATATTGAGAATAAATATTTAACATAGTTTTGTTATTTACATAATAAATGTACGGCCATTCATGGCTCATATTCATGTGCAAGGCATTCATGAATTCAGTTGTAAAGACTTGAACGTAGCATTTTATAATATAAATGTGCTAATGGAATTCTGAAAAATGTTTTCAAAATATAAGTTCCAAAATTAGATTCGTAAATATAATGTTCATTTGAATCTACTTATCCTTACATTAGCAACTCAGTTTTTCCAATATAAGTTGATTTTTAGTTCAGCAAATGAAATTAATATATTACAATAAATAAATAATAATAAAATTCATAATAGCAATAATAATAACAAAATTTTTAAATAAACCTATATACAGTATCTTTGAAGTGTATTGACACACATACATCGATGGTATTGATGGTCCATCTCTTTGCCGGTACCTTTTTACTATTTGTTATTAGTTACTATTTACCACATGGTATATAACTATTACAGTCATCATAGGTTTTTCAGAAACTTCTTTGGAATTCGTCTAAGTTGAAAAAAAATTAATAATCTAAAATATCTAACTCATAAATTAATTACTCATAATTAATAAACTCTCTAACTCATAACAATTGAAACCATTTAAATCAGATATTCTCATAAACTAACAAAAACTCTTAAAATTTAAAACTTCATAAGATTTTTTTTTTAAATCTCATGTTCTGTCCATTAATTAGTTACACGGTAATTATCTTCCAATTATATAATAATAAGCATATTATATCTTATAATAATAATATCAGATTCTAGGACTAACTTACAATGAGTAATTGAAATTCATACTAATCGGGTTATCACAACTCATAGCATAAATACTCTCTCAAGTAAGTCTCCCATGCTAAGTATTATCATCTCACTTTTTATAGTAATCAATATTCATTATGATCTCTTTCTCTCAATATCAATAATGCATAGTATAATAAATAATAATAACAACTACATTCAACAACACAGTCAATAGTATTCAAAAGTATTAAATAAATTTCTTTAACTAATCGAATGAGATATGACAATATACTCAAATATTAGACATAACATAAAGTAACAAAAATAAATAAGAAATATTGTGAAATAGCTATAAATTCAGCATGATTATGCAATGATCTTGTTTTCAATCAAACAAGAAACTATAGTTGCTGAATGAAAATGAAACTTTGTAGCATACTTAAGAAAGATTGATAAAAGATCCAGATTATTGAATTATAGTAATTAACTTTAATCTTAGATTCAAATTCAATTTAAATTTAATTATAATCCAGTTAATTTTATTTATTTAGTTAATTTTGTTTAAGTTATTAATCGAATTAATTTCGATACAAGAAATTCTCAACCTAAATCGACCAATTTACGCCAGCATAAATAGTTAACTCAAGTTAAAAATCTCAACAGTAATATTCCTGTCGCGATTCAAGAACACACTTTTATATAGAAAATAATTGCTTACTAACCTATAAATGTATTTATTTAGTTTAGTTAAATTACTTATTATTATAAATTTAAGACGCGGCTATGGATTTAACATTAGTTTGCTGGGGTTTTTCATGGGATAACTTTAATTGATCTGGAGAATAATATTTTCGTAATTTAGCTACATGGACAATCTCAGTATTTCGGTTTTGAATTTTCCTATCTATCTCAAAGTTAACATCAGATAATTTATTAAGGATTCGATATGGGCCCCTAAAAACTTGGGATAGCTTCCTAGTATTTGGGTATTGGAATTCCTCATAAATTACTAGATCTCCTATCTCAAATTTAGGTTCTACATAATTTCTATCATAATATTTTTTACTTCGCCAATAAAATTCATCTGTGCGTTTTTTAGCAATTTTGCGGTCTTCTTGAACTGAAGGGTAATAATCTTGTTGAAGGGGGGGAATTGTAGGGTAATTGGCCAAAAAGTAAATAAGCAGGGGGGAATTTGGTTATGGAATGGGGTGTATTGTTATACTCATTAACTACTTCGGTCAGAAGTTTTGTCCAGGGAACTTTAGAACTGGTAGCATTAACCTTACGCTTTAATCTAGTAACTATTGTTTGATTCAATCTTTCACATCTCCCATTCGTTTGAGGATGGTGTGCGGAGGTTAAACGCTGCTTTGTATTATGATTCCGAAGAAATTTTTTAAATCTAGATAAAGTAAATGCTGCATTTCTATCACTGAGCACCTTTTGGGGAACCTGTACATTAAGAATTTTATTGAAACAGTACAGTTGTTGGGGAGTTTGAATATTAAATACTTGATTTAGACAGTTGGTATAAGTTTCTGTGGTAACACTTTTTGAGGGGAAATCCCAAACATATCTTGTAGAATGGTCTATTATTATATGCAAATATTTTTGGTGGAGTTATAGTAATTAAATCCTCCCACAGTATCAATAGAAAGACATTCAAAAGGTTGATCTGTGGTTGGCATAGCTTGTAATAAGCCAAATTTCTTCTATCTGGGTTTTTTATTTTTCTGACAAATACCGCAATGCTTTACAAATTTAGTTATATCTTGAGTCATATCAGGCCAATAATAACTAGGGGATATTAAATTTAACATTTTTTGGATACCGGGGTGACCAAATTTCTCATGAGCAACATTTAGTAATTTTCTTCTTAAGGACATGGGTACTACTATTTTTCTAAAACCTTTCTTTTTCACTATCATAAGTCCATTTTCATTTACATAGTTTTTTCCACAAACATTATCCTTTTCCTGCATCTCTATAACTTCTCTAACATCTAAAAGGAAAGTAACTGGTTGAATAAAATACGTAGTAGGATTTCTAGACAACATGTCAGCTTCGACATTTGTTGAACCCTTTTCATGGACAATATCATATTCAAACATAGATAGTTTTAATGACCATCTGAATAATCTTCCCCTTGGATGTTTAACATTTTTTAACCATACAAGAGATACATGGTCGGTGTGTATAGTAAACTTAACACGATGAAAGTAGTGATAATATTTATCTAATGTGTCAGTGATGGTAAGACACTCTAATTCAGTAAAAAAATAGTTCTTTTCATAACTTCTCAATCCCCTTGAATAGTATGCAATTGGATGTAAAAAATTATTACTATCTGGCTGTTTAAGGACTGTACCTACCGTCACCTGTGAGGCATCAACAAATATATGGAGGGGTAATTTAGGGTCATAAATTTTCAAAACAGGTTTAGCAATCAGGGCATCTTTTAGTTTTTAGAAGGAATTTTGACAATCTAAATTCCATTCCCATATGGTATTTTTCTTAAGTAACTTATTGAGGGGATGTCTGATTTCTGCATATTCATCAATAAATTTATGATAGACATTAATGGATCCTAGGAATCTTTGGAGTTCTTTAACATTTGAGGGGGGTTTTAAATTTTTGATAGCTTCTATATTATTATTAGCTGGAGTTAAGGTACCATTTTTTATTTCATAACCTAAGAAATTAATTTTATTTTGGACAACGTTACCTTTAGATAATTTAAGTTTGATATTTTCCAATCTACATAATTCAAAAATTTTGGTAAGATGTTGTAGATGTTCTTCCAAAGTTGAAGAGAAAATAATTATGTTATCAAAATAATAGCAGGCAAAGTCGATTTTATATTTAGTTAGGATTCTTCTAATGGTTCTGTTGAAAATTGGGGGGCCAACTTTGATACCGAATAGAAGAACATTCCATTCAAAAAGTCCAGAGTTGGTAGTAAAAGCCAATTTTTCAGTGTCTGCTGGGTGTATGGGTATGTGCCAATAGCCAGAGGCTAAGTCCAAGGTGGAAAAATACTGAGTACCTCTCAATTTATCTAAAATTCCGTCAATACGGGGTAATGGTTCATTATCATTTTTCATTGTTCAATTTAATTTTCTATAGTCTACACATAACCTAGTTTTCTTACCTTCATCGCGTTTTTCTACAAAAGTAATAGGGGAGGAGTAAGGGCTATAACTTTCTTTAATTAATCCCGCAGCTAATAATGATTGAATCTGTTCTGAAATTGCCTTTTCTTAGACTATTGAAGTGCGGCAAGGAGTCACAGATATAGATAGGTCAGAATTGAGAAAAATGCGCTGTGGCTCAATATTAATTTTTCCTACATCATATTTATTTTTTGAAAAAAAATATCAAAATAATCCCTCAAAATATCCCTTAAAGTTTTGTTTTTTTACAGAATTTATTTCCCCAATTAAATTATAATCATTAATATTAAGCTGCGCGAAGGATTGAGGAGTCACTAACTTTCCATAATCATGTTGCATTTCATCATATTGGTTATTCATATTAAAATGAAGAGATCTTAGTACATTTCTGGATATGCATTGGTTTACTATTTCTACTAGTATTGGTAACTATTATACTAACTGGTATACTAACTATTATTGGTTTACTAGTCCTTCCTTGCATACTTTTACAATTTACACAATCTATATTCAATTGAAAGAGTGCACAGGTTGGCAACCATAGTATTGCGTAATCAAGATCAGTGTCACATACTAAAAATTTTACATTCTGCTTAATTTTACCAACTTTAATAAATAAATTACATGATTCATTAATTTGTATAGACCCTTTAGCCTTGGCCAATAATAATTCGAAAAATATTTCTTACTTTAGCATGTAATAAATTTACAAATTTAATAGGTAAAATCGAAATAGTGGATCCCGTATCAATAATACAAGGAATTTCTTTTTATTTTGCATACCCAGAGACTATCAATTGTCATATATTATTAGTAGAAGATTGTTGTTGATTAGTAGGAGCATATGATGGTACATGGGTAACATTATATACACATTCTCTTTCCCAATGATAGGCATTAAGTACTCCTTTGTTAAGACAAATCCTGCAAGGTCTAGTGGGGTATCTTTGTTGGAAATGAATATTTTGCATTCTAGGAGTTGTGAATCGAGGATTATTTGTATTTAAATTAGGATTCTCCTGACAAATGGAATGTCTGGGTGCATTGTAATGAGGCTGAAAAGGCCTAATATTTTGTGAATTATTCCTAACAGCATTTACAGGAGAAGTTGGAATTATTACTAGTTGTTTTGCCATCCGATACCAGTCAGTGGTATTACTTGGAGGATTTATTATAAAAAAATTCTGGTATTCGAGCTTTAGCCCATCTGTGAGTCCCTGCACAATTATTGTTTCAAATAATTGTAACTTCCTACCCACTTCAACCTTTTTATGAAAATATTGCTCTAATTCATTTAAGTCATTTAACTTTAAAGCTGCAAATTCAGAAAATCTAGGAACATAAACACTAATAAATTTTTCAGTGAGAAACTCAGAAATTTTTTCAAAACTAGTGCACTCCACACAATCATTTATATAAACCTTCAATGCTTCTAGTTTCAAATATTTAGAAATATTATTTAATTTCCAATTTTCATCTTTTTTCTCGGTAATGCAAGATTTCTCAAAATGCATTAACCAAGGTTGTAGTTTCATACCGGACTCTGGGTCAAAGGGAACAATATTTATTTCACTCATGGCGGTACTCGATTATTTAACAATTCTAGATCTTAATTGTATATAGGAGGGATAACTCATTTATATAAAAATGCAATAGTATAAACATAATTAAAAAATATATAACTTTAAATTACATAAACAATGTAAATATATTTTTTTTCAATAAATAATAACAACAACTAAAGTATAATTCATTTTCTAACAACAACAATAATAATAACAATATTGTAAATAAATAGAAATCTACTAAAATACTATAATAAATAATATATTAATTCTCACCCACAGAAAGGTATTTTTTTCCAACATGACTTCTGGACGGAGAGCTAGAATTTTATTTAAAAAGAAAAATCGCGCATTCAAATTAATGTTAGACCTATGTCCGCCACTTGGAGCTATCAGGGATTTTTAATTATTGTATTGAGTCGTTGAAAACTTAGTGACGTTCCATTGTCAGAGTTTTACTGACATTTGTTCATGTAAACTATCACTCTTCATAATCATACTTGTTGCTAGTCGATGACATTAATTTACACTGCATAGTCAGTTCATTTCTGACATTCTGAAGTTTCGATGAGTTTCTCTACTAATCATTACTTTAGTAAAGCAAGTGATGACATCCTGTGCGGCTTATGTAGCGTTTTGCTACCGACTTTCAGATATTTAGACGACACCATAAAATGTAGTAGAGCAATCAAAACCATCCATCCGTTATATTGAAAGTATCGGATTGCAGTCAGGGTGGTGAGTAAAGACAGGATCGAGACACATTGAGATAATTTCCCTTACGTAATGAATATAGAGAGTCATCGTCACTTGAAACTGGTTTTATTGACAAAAAACATAGTAACACATTTCCAGTAGTTATTCCACCAACTCTCAAAAATTGATCATCACTTCACAAAACTTTAGATGTTACAAGCATAGGATCTGCACATTAGAACGTTTACTCCAAGCGACGCAGGTTAATTAGACAACCAGAAAAACGTAAAATCTTCCTCTCCTTCGCCGATGTAACGATATTTGTACTCCGAAAGACAGCGCGCGGACGGTTACAGAAAAGTAAATGACCAATGCTAGAAGAGAGGTGGGGAAGGATGGGACATAAAACAGATTACGATTCGATGGGAAATGATGACGTCGATAATGAACTCTTTTATACGGCGTCAGAATTAATGTGCAAATAGTGCTGGCGGACGCATGGAATTGTGTGTATAGAACACCAAAGAATAAATGATATTAAAACATTAGAAAGAAAGAGAATTTAGTTTTAGAATAAAATGAAAAAGAAATTTAATGGGTTTTATAAGATTAGACGAATGGATTAAGGTTTTTAGAATAATAAAAGAATACCCAACTTTAAATGCATGAAATAAAAGACAAAAGATATTAAGATATTATTAAAGATAGGTAAAAAAGTAAAAATATTAAGAATTTGGAATAGTTTTACTAAGAAAAAGAGGCGAAAATTTTTATTATTACACACACATATACATATATATACTTGTTATTTCATTTTCAGATAGCAAACCTACAAAAAACGTTATCTAATCCAGTTATGATAAAAAGAAATATCAATAACAGAATTATTAATTTGCTTCATACTCCTACCTATTTTATTCTCTGAATTGATGCTAGGTTGATATTTTCAGATGTTAAAAGAAAAAAATACAGATTACTCTATCTATGTAACAGACGTATATTTATATATTTTTCAAAACTCTGAACGCCTTTGGGTCAATCCATTTCAAGTGGTCCAGAAAATCAGATATTCGTTGCTTGACCATTTTTAAAAAATCTGAAATTTTTTGTACAGCAACCTTAACATAATGGAAGATCCAAATGACTACTATTTTAATTTTATTAATTTTTGTTTTTGGATGGCGGCCATCTTTGTTTCATCGTCTTCAGCAATTTTCTCACAAGAAGGGTTTACGGAATTGTAAATAATTCATCGTTTATTTTTGCTATTCAAGTGCGGATTAAAGCAATTTGTACTGAATACATTGGGTTAAAAATATTGTAATAGAGTAGTTTCCGAAACTAACTGCTTATTGGTGAAATTTAAGCATAAAGTTTCAGTTTTTTTCCAAAATTTGTCCGTTTACAAAAGGAAATATTTCTAGCAAGGAAAACTGTGACATAATTTTTTATACAAATAGGCCGGCAGTACTTGTACTTACACGCCAAGTTCTAGATCTGGGACTTGCTTTCTCTTCGCTAAAAAAAAAAATCCCAAATTCTTCAAAAATGTCAAAAATCGCTCTTTTGAGGCTTTGATATCTCTGGTGGGGCACGAGATAAAAATTTTAATTTCTGGTTTCTGACAGTATTGTATGGTAGTGTCATGCACAAGAAATTTCAGCATGGAGATTTGACTACAAGCTGAGATATGGCAAGTGAAACATGTCAAAACAATACTGACAAACTATTGTTTTGTCGTAGTCACAGCTAAGTATTTATCTCAGAGTGTCACTTAAATTTATGTTTTTGGTTATCTTTAAATAATAGTAACGGAAAATAAAGCCGTTTGCAAAGCTTAGCAATTAATTAAAAAAATAATTATGCCAAAAGCCATACCTTTTTGTATGGTTTCAGTATTTTTTGTAAGTAATTTTAGTAACTAAAAGAAACTTCAGCACTTTTACGTAAAGATTTTTTTTTATATACAAGACCTAGACAAAAACAGAATAGGGAAAGAGAAAAGCTGTTAATGTTGTCATACTTGTTGAGACATGATCAAACGTGTCGAAACACATTCTTACTTGTTGGTTTAAAAATTTTGATCTATCTCAAAATTTAATTTGTAGGAACCAAGTCTTGCCATCTCTTGATAAATTAATTGAAGATCTATGCCCTGCTGGCATGTGCAAGTCTCACTTCATTAATAATTCCTAGCTTACTTCTTATACAAAAATATCATTTTTCTGCTGTATAAATTTTGAAAGAGATTTAAATATCTTTACTTTATGAAAATTACTTGAGGCTGATACATAGTAACATCGTATAATGTTTCATTTACATACTTATGGTAGGAACAAGTTTCAGGGGCAGGCAAGCACCATTAAAATTGTGGTTTTGAAACCAACAATCAGGAATGTGTTTTGAGACGTTTGATCATGTCTCAACAAGTATGCTAACATTAACAGCTTTTCTCTTTCCCTATTCTGTTTTTGTCTCAGGTCTTTCATAAAAAGGTTTTTTTTCCTTTATGTAAAAGTGCTGAGGTTACTTTTAGTTACTAAAATTACAACAAAAATTACTGAAACCATACAAAATGTAGGCCTTAGGCATAATTATTTTTTTAATTAATTTCTAAGCTTTGCTAAGGGCATTATTTTCTGTTGCTATTATTTAAAGATAATAAAAAAAATTAAATGACACTCTGAGATAAATACTTACCTGTGATTACAACAAAACAATAGTTTTCTATATGGTTTTGACATGTTGCCCCTGCCATATTTCAGCTTGTAGTCAAATATCCATTTTGAAATTTCTTGTGCATAACACTACCATTCGATAATCTCAGAAACCAGAACTTCAGATTTTTATCACGTACCCACCAGAAATATCAAAGCCTCAAAAGTGCGATTTTCGACATTTTTGAAAAATTTGGAATTTTTTTTAGCGAAGAGAAAGCAAGTCCCAGATCTCGACCTTGTCGTCTGAGTACAAGTACTTTCGGCCTATTTGTAAAAAAAAAATTATGCCATGTTGACAGTCTTCCTTGCTAGAAAAATTTCCTCTTGTAAACGGACAAGTTTTGGGAAAAAACTGAAATTTTATGCTTAAATTTCACCAATAAGCAGTTAGTTTCGGAAACTACTCTATTACCATATTTTTAGCCCAATGTATTTTGTCCAAATTGCTTTAATCCGCACTTGAATAGGAGAAATAAAGGATGAATTATTTACAATTCCGTAAACCCTTCTTGTGAGAAAATTGCTGGAGACGATGGAACAAAAATGGCCGGCATGCACAAACAAAAATTAATAAAATTAAAATAATAATCATTTTGAACTTCCACCATGTTAGGGTTGTTGTACAAAAAATTTCAGATTTTTTAAAAATGGTCGAGCAACCAGTGCTGGACCACTTGAAATGGATTGACCCCTTTAATAAAATATTAAAATCGGATACAAACCAAATAGATTTGCCCTTCCAATGAATAGAAATTTCTAAAAACCCACATGACATTTTCCATTTGAATTAAATTTTTTTTGAAAATGTACGCTGCCAAATTTAAAAATAGTAGGCCATTTTATATGATTTTAGAAGAGAAACGGCAATTTCTAGAATCTAATAATGATTAGAAGTTTATGTGTTTTTAAATTTAAACAGAGCAGATAGGCTCAATTATTAATAATAAGTATTTAATATACCGATTATTAGGCATCAATTAAAATATCAAATACCATATAAAATAATTAATCTTATCCTTAAATAACATAATATTAAAGAACAATCAGAAAATTTATTAGTTTAACCCTTTCTGGCGCGGTGTCCTTAAAAAGGATACCTAATTTTAATTCCAAAACTGACAAACGGCACCAAGAATATTTATCTAAAATTTTCCTATTATAATGTACATGAAAATAAGCAAGTTCGTATTTTCTAATAAATTTGTCTATAAATTGCGGTGTCAGTCCATTATTTCATCAGTTTATAAACAGAATTACTCCGCGCCGATAAGGGTTAATATAATTTTTAGGTTGATTAACTTCTCATGCATATTTTTATGTCTTGTCATTTTTTATTTTGTGCATCACTAGAGATCGTCGTATATAAATATGGATATAAAAAACTAAGAAAGCCAGTACATTGGCAAAAATGATACTGTTTCATGAATAAGTCATAGTTAACATAATGCCTTGTAAACTGTTATGCTCCAGACTATTATTAATGTTACTAATCTGTGAAACGATACATTTATTAAAAAAAAAAAAACAGTCATTCTTTTTTTCAAATTGTTAACATTTCAGTGCAAATGTTTATATTATCTTTGATCACTTGATTAAAAAACTGATGAAGAAATGCTATATGAAGTAAATCTTGTCGCGGATATTCATAACAGATATTTTAGTACCTTTCACTCACAAAAACACATTTTGATGTAAACAGTATAACTTTATTAATTGCTAGTACGTCATTTATAATTATTACTGAGCAGAAATTGCATAAACATTTTATAGAAGTATTTAATCTATACATTACGTTACGTTTCAGTTTTATTCAAATGTAGTAAATAAAATTAAAGTCTTCCAACTTACTTTACTATTATTTTTAACTGAATCATACTGATTGAGAATGTTATCATACGGATTCCATTTTTCTAACTGTGCGAAAAATGTTCACAAGTCGGAACTACAACAAAGGGTCTTTGACTTACATTGTCAAGGTTGTACCGTTTGAGCTACCTATGCTGACATACGTGGACATATTTTGCTCAGATAACTTTATTGGTAATAATATCTCGTCGACCGTGTAGACAACTCAACAGAATGAACTGCAAATTATGGAACTCCATTTAAATGATGGGAACGTACACTATTATTTATAACTCAGTTATAATGATAGATAATGTTATCATGCGAATTATATTTTTCCAACTGAGCGAAAAATCGCCCAAGCCGGGACTCGGTCGCGGAAACATTCAGCTACATTTTCAATGCTCTACCATTTTCACTCTCTGGGCTGACAATCGGCGACCATATTTCGGTCAGATAACCCTACTAATAATAACATCTGGTCTGCTCTATTATGTAGACGTATATACACTATGTAAGTGAAAGGTTGGTTCGAGTGCCGACTTGAGCAATTTTTCACTCAGTTGGAAAAAATTAATTCGTATGAAAACTTATTTTACGTAGGTTAAGAAATCTACTTCATTTAATAAGCATGATGAAGGCACGATTTATCATAAAAAGAAGAAAGTGGGAATTTACTGAAATAAAATCTGTCTTGTGTAGGTTGTTTGAAATCGGAATTTTGTTAAACAGAATTAATCACAGCTTATCCCTAAGGAATTAGAGATAATTTTAGTGTCCATATCTAATTTCATTTGTTTCAGCAAAGTCAATTCCAGGTGGTATGTAACACTAAGCTGAAGAAATGCATAACATGCAATGACGATTTACACGTTGAAGTTAAGAAGAAATACCGAGGACAATTTTTGAGATTAATATTGAATACTTATAAAACTGTGCTTGACCGCACAACGATTGACCGCATACACAAGCGCACAGTCATCCTAAGAGGTGCGCACAAAAAGCTCAGCAGTAAAGAGATTCAGAACATCCTATCAAACGATAACATAAGCACAACTAGTGAGGTAGAGAAACTTGCCCACAGACATAATCACATAGGCATAGTATGCAACAATCAAGAAAGTGCTGACAGACTTAAACGTGAAATGCAACATAACAGGCCCTAAATAGGGACCTGGTGTTCCTTTCAAATACACCACCTTTCCAAATGATATTACTGGCAGTCCCTCCACAGTACGGTGAGCAACATATAAAAGATGCGATACGAAGATCTTACAAAGGATACGAGGACGAGATAAATATCATCGCTGCGCAGGAATCCAGAAATAATCCATCAACCAAAGACTGGATCATAGTGCTCCCTAGAGACCTAGGAAAGTGATTAGTGCGAGGAAACGTAATAACTCTCGGCTTCAATTTCTACAAGATTAGACTACACACCTCAGTGCAAATATGCATCAATTGCCAGGCCTTTGACCACCCCTCAAAGTTTTGTCGGAATATTCGGTACTGCTACATGTGCGGGGAAAGACATGAGACTAGGAATTAAGACAAGTCCCCGGGTTGTGTCTGTGGTCGCTATAACAACAAAGTAGAAGGTACCAAATTCTCTACAGACCACAAAGCTTCAGAATCTTCCTGCCCAATCTTTCAAGAAGCGTATCCTGCAGAAAGAAAACGACTCAATAGGATTTTCCTACCTCAACAGAGGACAGAGAGCAATCACCCTCACAATGACCAAGACCCTCCTGTTGGACCAGACCCTTAATATGCGTATCCACCCACACAGTGCTGAATGCCTTGAAATGGCCCAACCCATCCAATGTTCGGACATCGGCTGCTACCGCCTCAGGAAGTGGCTATCAACGAGTTTCGTAACGCAGATAGCAGAAGTGGGAATTTCAATCCCTCCAATAGAAACAGTAGTAGGTGATATTTTTACTAACAAATTTTAAGTATTTGATAAAACTTTTTTCCAAATTCATATTACCTGGAAATGTCAACTTCACAGGATCCCTCATCTTCCCAGTCTCCATATCGTGCTCCTAAAAGACCAAAAACCTCGTTTGGCAACTTAAAATTTATATACATTAATCTCAATCACCGCAAAACAGCTAATGTATCCCTAAAATATTATCTGATCAATGCCAATGCGGACGTGGCACTGATGCAGAATGTCTATTATTCAGGCGGCAAAATACCGGGCATTCAGCCGTCTTGGACCGTCTTCTCCTCGAAAGCAGGGACAGCACACGTGATCGTTCGGAAGGCCAACAGGACATACTCACACATCTTCACGGGAGATCACTGCGTGTTAATTACAACCACGGCAAAAGAAGGCCACCTGATTGTAGGAACAATATATGCAGCTCCCAGACTCAATTTTTATGATACTCTGAAGTAGTGGGGACACTTAATCACACACAGGAGATACTTCATCTGCAGCGGGGACTTCAATGCTGAGTCGCCCGTTTCGGGCTATGATCAGGAGAACTCGCGGGGTGAATCCACGCATTGAACATCTGATCAAACACAGCCTATTCGTAGCAAACATAGATAATACAGACCACACATTCGTAAAAACAAATAGCGCGGGCGAAGAGGTGGCCAAGAGATTTAAGGATCATTACTTGGTTAATCTACTGGCCCATAGCAATATTAGGCTCTGGTATGTATCAGATATTGACTGCGATTCTGATCACAAATACATCTCTTTCGGCTTCGAAATTCCACCAGAATACACAACAAGGCACAGATTCAATACCACGAGGTGGAATTTGCGCTAATTCACACACGTTATTAAAACACATGAGCCTCTCCTCAACCAACACCTGAAAAATGAAACAGACAAAAATGTACTTAATACTATGACAAAAGTCCTCATCGAAACAATATAAAACGCAGCAAAGGAATCTTTCTGATATAAAAACACACTGAGATGTGTCAATTGCTCCTACTGGCCGGCAGATCTCAGGATAAAACTCAATCAGCTAACAGCATTACGCAAAAAACTCAAAGCCCTTAGACAGCATGATGAGTACACGAAGTACAGCCGTGCTCTGGCAGCAAAATACGAAATATTGGCATCAAAACACAAACGCAGTGTTCTGGACACCAGGAATGTGGCTTGGCGGAAGTTCTGCAGAAACCAAAAGAACCCTCATGGCACGTCACGAAAATTCTTCATTGGCAAATTCTTTAAACACGACAAGATCAGACTTGAGCTGCCCTCGCTCGAATCTACATGTCAAGAAAATCTTGAGCACCTCACCAAAGAACTTTTTGTACCTTCGGCTTATCCCAACGTAGACAACCCAGACCTCCAGTTTAGACGACTCAAAAGCTTAGGGTCCAGACTGCATAGATTTCAGAATCCAGAAAGTAACATTCAAAATCGTATCTAAAATTTTCACCTGCTGGTCAAATCTTTGTCTATCGCTCAACTGCTTCCCGCTCACTCTGAGGCAAGGGGAAGTTGTATATTTCAAGAGGCAAGGGAATGATCCCTCTGAACCAACCTCATAATACCGATCTGTCTGCTTCCCATTCTAGGCAAATTATTAGAAAAACTCATTGTTATTAGACTTGTACACTTTTTGGAATCATTGGCATACTACATCCTAGGTAATATGGGTTCAGAGAAGGCAGATCCGTCAAAAAAGCTTTGTATGATATTTTATCCTCCTGCACCTCCTGCACCTCCAGCATAGCCGCTGCAAACTACACTTCCCTTGTCTCACTCGAGATCAAAGGTGCATTTGACAACGTCGAGTTGCGGAATATACTTCTACAAGTAATAGAAACGGGCTGCCCGAGAAACATGGCTGGGACCATCAACTCCTATCTCTCTGAACGCAACATATTAATTAACTGGGCTCCGGCTCCTCAGTCCATAACCTCAACAAGGACTGCCCAGAGGGCTCCTGTTTAGGCCAAATCCTATGGCTCCTAATCGCAAATGTGATCCTGAACGAACTTGAAAAACTTGGGTCCTTTTGTACACGTTCACTGATGATTTCAGCTTCGTCCTCTCGGGTCGCTGGCGTGTTGACATCGAAGATCAGGGAGTTCGAGCCTTACCCCTTTTCCTACAGCTGTAACTGGCCTACATCTTCAGCTCTCCACAGGCAAATCCAAAGAGGTAATATTTTCCAAACCTCACGACCTAAAACGCCTCCCCGACGATGAGAATCGATTGGCAAGTGGTGAAACACGAAGGGAAATTAGCTCTCCTAGGTCTTACAATTGACAAAAACATGAGCTGGATGGCTCACATCAACAAAACTAGAAAAACGTTTACTAAATTACGTAATAACTCTCGAAAACGTACAGAAAAAACTTGGGGCATAAAGCCCCAAACGCCTAAAGTCTGGTACCACACCATAGTGGAACGGGTCGTTTTTTACTGAGCGGGTATCTTGGGAGGCGACCTCACCAAACAGGTGCAGAACAAGCTAATCTCTACTCAAAGGATGTTTTTATTCCAAATGAGTAGAGGATGCAAAACGATTTCCACAGAGACTCTCGAAGTGATAACGGGGATCCCTCCTATTACTATCACGCTAGAATATGAACACCTCAGAAATAAAATACCCCACTTACAGCACCATACAATAACACACACATTCTTCCGAAACACAGACATACAGACGAAAGTTAGCAGCTGGATCCTGCATCCTGCGAAGGAGTCATCTCATCTTCAAGTAAATCCAATAAAGCACTCCTGCAAACCAACCAAACATCCAGCTGTCTACACTGATGTATCCTGAACCGAATCAGGCGTGATGTAAGAAGTTTTAAAGCGTTTTTCAGATAAATGAATATGCAATTAAGAGCTGAGAATAATAACTTTATTCATCAAAATAATCTCCATCATTATCTACCACCTTCCGCCATCGATCGGGCAGTTGACGGATGCCAGCAGTGTAGAACGATTCGTCTTTTGACGTGATGAAGTCGTCAACCCAATTTTGCACTTCGTCCACTGTCCTGAAGTCTACAGAGGACAAGGCATTCTGCATCGACCGAAACAAATGATAGTCTGAAACTGCTATGTCAGGACTATATGCAGGGTGTTCCAAAACTTCTTAGCCAAGAGTTACTAACGTATCCTTGACTGGTTTTGAAACATAAGGCCTGTTGCTGTCGTGAAGCAATTTTACGGGGCGCAAATCTTTTGCAATAAATGGACGTTTTTGACCGATATCCTGGTTTAATTGAAGCAATTGTTGCTTGTAGCGTTCAGCAGTTACACTTACACCAGGTTCCAACAGTTCGTAATGGAGCATATCCTTCATATCCCACCAAATGCAGAGAAGAACTGTTTTGCAGTGAATCCCTCATTTCGGCGATGATCTTGTTGCTCCGCCGGGATTCAACCAATATTTTTTGCCTTTCGGATTGTCATAACATATTCCTTTTTCATCTCCCGTCACGATTTTTCCAAGAAAGATTTTTCTGTTACCTGTTTAGCAGATTCCTGCACTTCAAAACACGCTCATCCTTGTTCCTCTGGCTCAATGCATGTGACTTCCTGCCTTTTGAATCTTTCCCATTGCGTGTAAACGATTACAAATAGGTTTTTGTGATACTCTTAATTATTCGGCAAGTTCTTTTTGCGTCTGAGACGCATCTTCATTAAGCAGTGCTTGTAAATCCTCATGACTAGCCTGTAGTGGAGCGCCGCTTCGTTCTCGATCGCTAACATCAAAATCGACATCTTTAAAACGTCGAAACCAAAATTCGCAATGTGATTTTCGATACAATTTCCTCTCCAAGAACAGAACAGATTGATTGATATACTTTTTCAGCAATTTTTCCTTTTTGAAATTCGTAACGAATGCAGTGACAAATAAAGGTCTTATGGTATGACATTTTCACCTTAGAAATTTCAACTTTAATTTCGCTTTTCTTCCAGCTTCTGCTTCGATTTGAAAACGCTGAACAGTTTTTTTATCACATGAAACAAACGCGGTCGACTGATTGGTGTCCTATTTCGTCGTAAACGTCAGACAAAATTTGCTTTACAACTTCTTACTACACCCAATACATGCGCCGTTAAAATTATATTTGTAAAGACGATGCCTTTCCGCAAATATTTTGGTGGATGTGTCCATTCCAAATGTCTTAGTAGGCAATAAATCAAGTAAGCTTAATGGTATTGGTTGCCTCTACTTGAGAGTGGCGACATAGGCACATTACATGTGTTCATATTGTGCTCAGACGTATGCACATTCAAGTATGCACAAACAATGAAGAACGACATGGAAGAACTTGGAGAAATTCCCCTCGACCAGTTGATTTAGATGCGTGAGGAATGTTAACAAGCATTAATTAGGCGATAACGGTGGGCTCGCCAATATACTTTATGATTACGTTTGTCAAAAATTGTCTCAACAAACTGAATTTTACTTCTCGTGCGTCTCCATTCTTTGCTGGTCTAATGAAAAATAAAATGCTGAATAAAAATTGTCGCTGGTAGAATGTTTTACATTTGTTGAATAATATTTATTGCGCATCACAAAACAGAGAGTTTTGAAAAAGATAGTTGGTTGAAAAAATACTGTCCTGAAAAAAAAAGTAACCACCCAATACTAGTTATCACCAAATTATCACAGAGAGATTGAGGAGAAACCATCCGACTGGAAATGGAGTCTACAATTTGAATAGGAATGCATTTTTAAAATAATACTATCAAATTTTCGAATAAAAAAATACAGTTTTGGTATTATATTGGAGTCTCTTATCTAAGAGCAGCCGGGAAAAAAATTATAATTTATGGACATTTTTCTTATATTCTTGAAATTAGAAGAAATCGGAGTATCATGATATTAATATTAAAGAAACCTGACAAACTTTTATATACGAGTATACCTCCCCGAAAAAATATTCGATTATGTTTTTGATGAGATATAATGAACAGTCTTAAAAGACGTACCAATCTTTTTTTTTAATTAAAAAAACATTTCCTATTATGATAATGAATCTTAAATTCATATAAAAGTTGCATTAATTTTCCAGTAAAAACAAATCTCAATCGTAAAAAATATGGGTAGGTATTTTTACAGATCACTTCAATCATTAATTTTCGAGATATAGATAATTTGGAAATTTCCACATTCTAAGAATACTCATAATATCAAAGCATATACATAAAACTAAATTTTAAACAAAACCCTGAATTTTTTTAAAACTTTATTTCATATTAGTGATGGACATAATTAATTATTTTGATACTGGAATGAATATCCCGGTTAGTATCCTTATTAATCAATTATCAGAAATTTTGCAAAAAATAAAAAGAATTAACTTGAGAGCTACGTAAAGAACTCTTGATTTATATTATTTTTACAAAATATCTGTTTTATATTCATTAAAAAGTCCTTCCGGCCAGTGCCGGGAGGAAGAGGTAGCTTTCATATTCCTTATTTTAAAAAAGCCAACTTATATTATTCAAACACACGAACCTCAATTAGTGGAAATTGAATATGGGAGATTCAATACTAATTTTTATCAATACTAAATCATTATGAATGAGAATTTCGCGAAATTAGTCAGCTTTATCCAAGCTGCTTTTATTTAAAGTAACTTATATTTGGCTGCCAAATTTGGCGATTTCTTAAAGTGCCTGTCATTTTAAGACAACATGGTGGATGAGGGTAACCAGTGAACTTGGTCAAAACCTTACTAATTGCTGTGCACATCCTCACTCACATCGGTATCGATTGATATATATGAGTGCTGTCGCAGTCAAAAAATCAGATTATTCAAAATGTCACCCATATTAGAAATTGAAACTGCTATATCTGAGCCATTTTTTAAGATAAAGACAAACAAAAAATGCCCCTGAATCCTTATATCTAGCTCAAATACTTAAGAAAGAAACCTTTTTCAATTTCTAATTTTTTTTGCACCTCAATTTAAATATAATTATTTTTGATTTAACGGTCGCCATTTTGAAACAAGATGGCTGATCAAGCTGGCAAGCGAACTCTGTCGAGATATTGATATATACTATCCACATGCCTTCTTACATCGAAATAGGCGAATACGTGTGTTATCGCGTGACAAATACAAGATCGTTTCAAAATGTTAACCATGCTAGAAATTCAAAGTGCTATAATTCAACTATTTTTTTAAGATATAAATAAAAGAACAAATTTTCAGAAACAAAAACTGCTATGAAATCTTTGTATCAAGGCCAAACACATAAAAAAAAATCTTTTTCATTTTCCAATTTTTTAATACCTCATTTTAAATTTTAAAATTAATTTTTTTTAAATGGCAACCCTTTTGAAACAAGATGGCGAATGAAGCTGGCCAACGAACTCGGTCGAGACATTTGTATGTACTATGTACAGACCAAATTACATCCAAATCGGTTCATAAATACGCCTGTTATCGTGTGACAAAAATCAGGTCGTTTCAAAATGTCAGCCACAATAGAAATTCAAAATGCTATAACTCAGCCATTTTTTTAGATATAGATGAAACAAAAAATGTTCCGGAGTCTTTGTATTAAGGTCAATTACATACGAAAAAAATCTTTTTCATTTTCCAATTTTTTGGTATCTCATTTTAAATTTTAATTTTTTAAATGGCCGCCATTTTGAAACAAAATGGCGGATGAAGCTGGCCAACGAACTCGGTCGAGATATTTGTATGTACTATGTACAAACCAAGGTACATGCAAATCGGTTCATAAATACGCCTGTTATCACATGACAAATATCAGGAAGTTTCAAAATGTCAGCCACGCTAGAAATTCAAAATGCTATAACTCCGCCATTTTTTAAGATATAGACAAAACAAAAACTGCTACCGAATCTCTGTATCAAGGTCAAACACATAAGAAAAAAATATTTTTTCAATTTTTAATTTTTTGGTACCACATTTCAAATTTAAATTTTTCTTAAAAAATTAAATGGCCGTCATTTTTAAACAAGAAAGAGGATGAAGCTGGCCAACGAACTCGGTCGAGACATTGGTATGTACTATGTATAAGCGAAGTTACATCGAAATCGGTTCATAAATACGCCTTTTATCGCGTGACAAAATTCAGGAATTTTCAAAATATCAGCCACGCTAGAAATTCAAAATGCTATAACTCAGTCATTTTTTAAGATATGGACAAAACAAAAACTGCTCTGGAATCTTTGTATAAAGGTCAAATACACAAGAAAAAAATATTTTTACATTTTCAATGTTTTGGTACCACATTTCAAATTTTAATTTTTTTAAAAAAATTTAAATGGCCGCCATTTTGAAACAAAATAGCGGATGAAGCTGGCCAACGAACTCGGTCGAGACATTGGTATGTACTATGTACACACCGAATTACATCCAAATCGGTTCATAAATACGAGAGTTACAGTGTGACAAAGGTCATATATATATATATATATATATATATCAATTTTGAATGGAGGGTGGTTTCGGGGTCTGGGGGTCATGATCGATGAAAATATACGAAAATTTTCTGAAATCGCTTTCCTCCGAACGGCTGCAATAGGTCGCTTTTTGTAATGAAAGCTACCTAAAAGAATAGAAAGATTGGCAGTTATGTTTTTGTGTATGACCATATAACACAAATATCAAAATAACTCATCATGCCTGTCAATATTTCTTTGTTGAACAATTGAAGATTTTAGGCATTTTTGGGGCTTCTTAGTTGACGCCAACATGTGTATTTTGCACATATTTTGTATTTTGCTTATCAAATTTCTTTAACATCTGTCTGCCTGCATAACACCTCATTTTTAATGCTGTGTGTTTCCCGTCATTACATTATTTAGTTTACAACATGCTTTTTTATGATTATTTCTTTTTCCAAACATTAAATTTTACAAACCCAGACAAACGTTGCTACAAATTTCTTTTGCTAATTTTTGTTGATATTTGATGTTTTAAAACATTAGTGAACAAAATAAGTTTTCTTATCACCATCAGGGAATTTCGTGATTTTAACTGTCAATAAGATGTAATCTCATGGATTTGCTCTCCAGAAAACTGTCCAGTATCACTAAGGAAGTGTTCTTTCGTGAACACTTTTTCCGAACTACAAAATACAAAAATAATAAAATGTATATACGAAGTTTGCTAGCTCTCTGTGTTGTATAATGTCTGTGCATATATAGTCACGATGCGTGAAAATTCGAAGGGTTTCCTTCAGAAACCTTTAGAAGAATGTTTATCCTTCATTTCAGTATGTACGTTGTAAAGATGCATGCAAGAGCACATAAAAAAATACTTAATTCTAAGATATTCTTAATGTAATTTTTTCCTAAGTCTAAAATAGTTAAGATTATTCCACAATTTGAGGATATAGTTTTATAGAAAAATGTATACTTAACTTGTTCTTCTAAAATTTCAGCAATAGGTGAATATTTCTAAAATAACTGGTACAATTGATAATATTAAGTTTTATTTTTAAATGTGTGATCTACTTTTAGATTACATTGCAAATGCTTTTATAAAAACAAATAGCGGGGTTAATAATTAGTATTGACCATCTGGTACAATGATTATTTAGTAATTTAAAATAATAACAGAATTGTTATTACGAGTGACTCATTTCGGGATTTTATCCAGTTATTTTTCCTGAAATATTCTTATGTGCGTCATTCAGAAGTGGATGTCGATGCTTTTCTGATGTCAACATCGTCATGTTGAAATCGTGACAAAGGGACACACACAGAAAGTAAATGGAGGAATAACATTTCTGTTTAGAAAGGCATATCTATAGTGGCGTAATATCTATTATCTCTTAATATCTGAGTAATTAAAGCAGCTCAAAATTAACTGACCGCTTGACACACCTGTTGTGCGCAATTGTTTTTTACTTTTAAGACATGTACACTTCGTTACATACCGTATTGGGAGACAACCTTCCAGTTTGCATCCGCTGCACACTTGCAACTTGTTGGTAGTTGAAACCGGAATAATACCGTTGGGATCCTGAATTGACTGCCAACGTCTGTTATCGGTACTCTTTCCTCCAATTCGCGGGTGAACTCCTTTTAATGATATTTACAAGAATAATTAAAATTTCAGTTTTCTCAGTTATCAGTTCTCGAAATTTCAGTTTTCTAGTACTTCGTAGAATTTCATTTTCATAAATAACTGCCTGCGAGTGTCGAATACTTTAATTTTTTTATCATTGCTAACATTTGACCGTATACCCGGAAATGAAAATTTTGCAAACGCGATATGCTCACACATCATAATCAGTTATCCCGATTTTCACAAGCTAATGGTTTAGATCTTGTGGTTATTGCCATTGAAATCGCCTTACATTTCATTTCACAAATGTGTTGTCGAAAGAAATTAGCCTTTCCTTTATACGGAAACTGATATCTTAAATTACGCAAGTTTTAAAAAGAAAGTGATGTCTCTGTCTTATTTAACAATTAAGTTTGGAAATGTAACTGTCATGTTTCACTCTCGCTCAATTCTGAAAGTTGCCAAATGCTTGCAGGTGATGCGAAATCATTGCTAAAACTCAAGACAGAAACGCACTATAACAAGTGACTAGATTAACTGAAGTTATAAGTAGAAAGATATCATATATCTTGCATCTATACTTTCAAACCTGCACATTACGATATAATTGAGTAAGGTAATTGCAAGTTTTAGCAATGATTTCGCATCTCCTGCAAGCATTTGGCAACTTTCAGAATTGAGCGAGAGTGAAACATGACAGTTACATTTCCAAACTTAATTGTTAAATAAGACAAGGGTAAGGGTTGAGTAGTTTGGTAATTGAAAAAATACAATAAGAATGATAATTTACAAACGATAATTTGTTTAAAACGTTAATTATTGATATATTGTGTGGTTTCGACAATCACTAAAATAAGCTACAGGCTTTCGTAATCGAGCTATTCAAATGAAACTATTGTCACCTCCGTTCAGCCATTTCAAATAATCTTGAAACATAATCATGTGGCGTCAATATCTTTTACCTAAAAATGTTATTTTTTAAATTTCATCATCATTGCTGTTAGTATATATAACAACATTTAATTTTACAAACTGGTATGCACATCTCTTTCAAAATTTTGAAAAATATTTCATAATTTACGCTGAATTCTCTTCAATTCAAATTTTATTCATAGTTCAGAGCTCTTCATAAGCGTTAGAAACTGTAAAAGAAGACAAATAAAGAAATTCGTGAAAATATAGAAAAATTCCTTCGAAAATGATCCTTTTAGTTCAAAGATGTCAAGTGATAAAAGGAAAGTTTAGAAACTTATTAAGTTAAGATAAACAGTCTTAAATGATTCTGAGTTTTAAATGAACAGCGCCATATGCAATAAAAACATTTTCTAAAACGGTATATTTTCATCATAAATTATTTCTCTTTTATTATTCCTTTTAAAATAAAATTCATTTCGTAATTAAAATCATCTTTTTATTTAAATAACGTTTTCAAGTATTTTGAAATTATTTTATTCTTCCTTGTTCCATAAAATTATTGCGAAAAATCATCCCTCTGCTTTACTTTTATTTAAAATTATCTCTCTTTTTCTTCTTCTGAAAGAATTTCAATTTATTCAGTTAATAAAATCATTTAGTGGCCGTCAAATATATTAACGAAATGTTTAAATCTTTATTATTTTGAAAGTGTTTGAAAATGAAAGGCCTTTCATTTTGAATTTCTCAATGTGTATTTACTGGACTTCAAATTTTTGTTGTTGAAATGTCATTACTTTTTTTTTTTTTTTTTTTTTTACTTTCACGCTGAATGGTACACGGTTTTTTTTATATAAAAGAGTAATTCTCAACTGTATTTTTTAATGTTTAGGAAAAAATTACTCGACTTTGCTTAGTTTATTAAAGACTTAATAAAGTTGTTTAATTAATATTTATAGTTGCATTTAATCGAAACTAAATACTTAACTTCTTAAAAAGATTTAGCCTACAATTGCAATATCTTGGCTTATTTAATATACGATTAATGGGCTTTCAGGAGCAAAAACATTGTGTTCAAAATTGACGTCAAATTATAACCATAAAGTGATGACCTTCATTTGTGGAATCCGCAGATCAAACAATCATGTTTTTGCCCAGAATTTTTTTAATAAGTGAAATCAAATATTTGGCCCGATCTAATAAGTTACACTAGTTTCTGGATCCGAACAAGATTGTTTGATACGCAGATTATACGCAGAAAAATATGGTAATTACAAATGTAAATAAATATACAGGTGAAGAAGAGACAAGTGAAATAAGATAAATTATAGATATGAAAATTTATTTCTTGATAGTTCAAATATCAATTAAATTTACCCATTAATTTTCAGTCACTTTCTAACCGTTCAGTAAAATATATTTGTTAATTCAAAACAACAAGCGATAATATTCCCAAACAAACAATAATGTGAACAATCTAGTCATTAGAACAAGCACATACTACAGGGCGTAAATAAAGAACAAGCACATACTACATGGTGTAAATAAAACAATTACTCTGTTATAAATTTTAATACTGTCAACTATAAGCGTTGTAGAGTTCAGGGTGACAAATAAAGAGTAACTCCAACAGTTTCAGATAAGCGTATGCGTGAGTACTGCTTTGTTATTTATTCGCTTGTAGAGCCACATACGCAAAATGGCGACTCCTTATATGCAGTCTGAATATTTAAAAGCCTACCGGCTTATGCCATGGGATTATTTCCTTTGGGGGCTTTATAAAAGATCGTGTCTACATTCCGTCGATACCTAATGATTTAGAAGATATGAGACAAAGAATTGAAGAGGCTATTGTGTCCATTAGTACGAACTTGTTACGGAAAGTGTGGGAAGAATTGGACTTTAGATCGGATGTGTGCCGTATAAATAAAGTTGCGCATATTGAACATTTCTAAGAAAAACTAGGTTAGTTTCAATTTGATGTATGATTTGTTGTAAATAGTCTAAACTGTCATAGTATACCATTAAAACTAGGACATTATTTTATGGAGACGCCGTATATAAAATATGATCTTTACTCATGGTAAATACAGAAAAAAAAAGCAATTTAACAAATTACAACGACCATTTGGAAAATGATTTTTTCAAAGACTAAAATTTAAGACATAAAAAATCGCACGGAGTTGATCATACATTACGTACGCCATGAATTAAACATTAATAGTGTTATTGCACGTAAAAATTGCAAGCTTCAAAAATCGCCTGCGACTTGTCAGATTTCCTGAAACTTATGGTGTTATTACACGAAGAGTCAACGTCGCTTGAAATTCCAGGCGACTCCATGTTATTCCTATGGCTCCAGGAGAGTCGCTTCAAAAGCAAGCAATTTTTTTCTGTCGGCGCGACTTTGATGCCTGAAACGAAGCGAGTCGCCAGTAACAGCCAATTAAATGCTTGGAAATCTGACGATGGAAAAGTCTTTTCTGGAACAGCCAATGAAATGCTTGGCTAATACGTAAGTTTCAGGTGGATAATACATAAGTTTCAGGAAATATGACGAGTCGCAGGCGATTTTTGTAGCTTGCAATTTTTACGTGTAATATCACTATTACGTATTATCCACCTGAAACTTACGTATTATCCAAGCATTTCATTGGCTGTTCGGGAAAAGGCTTTTCCATCGTCAGATTTCCAAGAAATCTGACGACCAATTTTAAATGTAATTTCATACATTACGTACGCCATGGATTACATTTTTCGGTACTGTAAATTTTTAAACTTCTACGGAGCTGGTCATACATTACGTACGCCATGGATTAAACAATAATATTCCTGGACCAATTTTAAATGAAATTTCATTCTTAAACTTCTAAACATTCCACAATATTACTTTTTACACCTCCGTACAGAGAAAGTAATGTACTTTTAAATACAATTTGTTTGAAAGCTGTATCTTAATTTCTTTAGAAGTTATTAATTTTTTTGTAGTCTTTATTACTTTTTTGTCATAGTGGCAACAGAAGTATCCATCTCTGTTAAAAATAAAGGGAAATACAGATTTCTGCATAGACCAACCAGAAAACGAATAAAATGCGGATTTAACCAATAAAACGCCTCATATATGTTTTTGATATCCTACCCCGACATAGAACAATAACAATTTTTCCAAATGGTTAAAAACAGTAACTCAAATATCCTTGAAATAAAGAATAATTTAAAAAAGATCTACGTTCGCTTTACATACTAATTGTTATAATGTATTTTTCTAATATTTGTTAAGTTTTTTTTTATCTTCTTTGGCACATAAAGGTGTGATTGTGAATATTTAACCTTTTCAGATATGCACGAGAGTTTTGAGAAGTTTTCTTCATACGTTCTAGGAAATACATTTCATTTCATTTGTAAACGAAAACCTAAGAACTTTTATAATTGTTAAAACAATATATTTGCGAAAAAAAAGCTGCTTTAATTAAAAAAAGTGAGAGCAGAACAAAGGTTAACAAAGTAATAATTAACTTAAAATAAAGAATAAAACCGAATTCAAGTTACTTTTTTACGTAATTTAAAGCGGTAGATGAGATATGACTTTAAAAATCCAATACCTACTCCATTTGTAAGGGCCTACAATGGAAATGTCACATTCCAAAATTAGTCTAAACTTTCTTTGACGATGTACCGGACAATTGTAATCCGTAAAGTTATAATATATATAATTAATTGCTAAATACACTATATTGCCAAAGGTGACCGCTCATCTGCGATTTTAGACGTTTTGTTAAATATCTAGAAAAATACATGAGGAATTAACCTGAAAATGCAGGTGTGTAAACAATATAGTACAGGTCATATATTTCCGTGAAGATTTTTTTCCCCGAAACTCCGTAGAGGACCGACAACAAATTGAAAAAACGAATATCTTTTGGATGACCCTGTAATAACTAATGTAGCAAAAGCGTTCAAACTCGAGACTATTAATAAGTGGCTTATTGTAATATACTGTGTACATTTATATGAACATAGCGTATATACTCGTAGAGAAATTAAGCCTTTTATAAAAACAGTCTCAAATTTCGTCAAGTTTTTTGCTTATAATGTGCAGAGTTCTTGATATAAATAAAAGTTATTTTCCAAAAGTATGACAAACAACATTGTACACAATACTCGGCAATCACAATTAAAAAATAATACAAATTGGATGGAAAATGAGCAGGTTTTCTAAAAAATGTTTCGCTGTGCATACGCGATTGTAATCAAAATAATGTAGGGGAGAGTACCCACATTTGGACCGTTGCCATTCTGCCATTAATTACAGGAAGAGACTCCATCTTCCGCTGAAATCCTACTCATCAGAATGACGTCACTCATGATTAGAAGAAGCAGCCGCCTACCACGTGCTGTTTTTAGACAATTTAAAAAAACCCAAAGTTAGCTGTTTTGATCTAATTTTTTCCTGCTAAACGTAAATGAATATTTTAAAAATAAGGTAAGTTGTTATGTTTTCATATACATATATGAATTCATCTGTTTATTGCGCATATTTTTCAAGCGGATTTGCTTAATTTCGTTTTTGTTCTTAGCCTTGAAATTAACCGTTTTAAAAAATGGTGCAGTTGCCGTAATTGGGCCAATTTAAGTTGCTTAAATTGGACCAGATATGCGATCATAAATTTGAAAAGTAAGTAATGAATTTCGAGGACGGTACGCTTTGTACACTATTTTTTTATATTTTATAATGGATTATTATCTCCATGCAAGTTTTATTTTGTATATCTGGATTTATTTTTTATACGGTTTAGGCCTATATAAACATAAAAATATTTTTACATGTCTATGCAATAAATTTTGTTTGCAATGTCTTTTATCTTGTATGTAATTGCATTTATTTTCTTCGAATTCTTTATTCCTACGGAATATTTGATTTACAGAGTTGAATTCAAACATTTTTCTCCTGCAGGATATTTGTGATGAAAGACGTTTTACAGTTCTCGAGGGTGGAATTATACTTTTTTGCCATTAAAACGCATAAAATCACAAACTTTGATGAAAATGTTGAAAAAGACATAGACAAACTATTCTAGAAGAAAAACACCCATGACAGCAAAAGCTGTTGAAGATATAGGAAACAAAAAGCACACAGTAAGTTGTGAAGAAATTGACCTGCAACAAGGCTGCAGCTACAAATCCTCCCCAAAAGCAAAAAAGTCATTAGAAATGTTATTTCCCTTGCTAAATTCAGTTAAATCGAAGTACAGAGGGAGTCAAAAACAGCTGTGTTAACATTTTCGCCATATAAAGTAAACCTTGAAATAAAAAAAAACGACAAAAAGGAAGCTATCACAGCACAAAAGCAATTGGAACATCAAGTTTTAAAAAAAATAGGCGTAATGCAATTAGCAAGAAAATGATGGAAGAGAAGAACTACAAACATAATGTAAAGAAAACTTCTGTTGCAAGAAAAAGTCTGATAATTCAGAATCTAAAAAGAAAAATCCAGACAGTGATGATTGGTTTTGTCTAATTTGTAAGAAAAATAAAATAGCAGATATGATCCAGTGTTCAGATTGCCATATACGGTTCCATGTTGTGTGCGCTGGAAAATAAAAACAATAAACAAAATTTATGTATAAGCTTTGCCTCACTCCTTACTTGATATTCAAGTAACTTACAATTAGTTCCATAATTTCTGGTCTTAATTACTGATAACTTTGAATTACTGATAACTTTGATTTATATTTTGAATACTTTTTGATTTAAAACAACTACTCTTATTTTCAGATATTTGATTTCATTATATTTCATTGTTGTTATTTTGTTTGATTGTCTCATTAATCGCAAACTTTGCTTTTAATAAAATTAGTTATATTTTCTAGTCATTATAACAACCTGATATTATTTGGTCCAATTTAGGAGACTGGGGGTCCAACTTAGGTAACCAGTTGCTGAATTTGGACCACTTTTGACAAATTTTTCAAATAAAAATAAATTTTAAGATTTTGAAAATGAAATTGATCTAAATATTTATTTAGTTAGTAGATGAATAGATTGACCCTGTGTAATGATCTTTTGCAGATATTCCAAAAATTAAGTGGGTTACACCTGAAAATAAGTGAAGTGGTCCAAATTAGACTACTCTCCCCTATTAGCTAAGTATATAGAGCAACTTTTGTGAAATTATCAAAATCATAGCTTGAAATTCTGAAAATTATCGTCGATAGAATAAGCTTGAAATTCGTTGTTCACAAAAGGAAGCAACAAGATGAGGGGTTGTATCCAAATATAGTAGTAAGTGCAATATTGTGTACGCTATCTTGGCACTAATCTACAAATCTATTATATACATAAAATCCAAACGGAAATTTCGTTCCGAACGCCTAGATTTCGAGTTCTACTGCATGGATTTTGACGGAACTTATACCGTTAGATAGGTATCGTTTCAGGGAAGGTTTTAAGCTATAACACACCATTCTACCTAGATTAGTTATATAATAATGACGGAAAGTTTTATTATTTTGAACGATAAGGTTTACCATTTTATTTCTTGGCGAAATTTATCGTTGATAAAAGAAAATTGAAACAGCTATTACACATCGAAACATAAAAGAAAAAACTGTTACTAATTTTAATTTAAAAAAAAGAAGGAAGAAAAAAAGAAGAAAAAAATCCGTTTTAATGAGTGATGATATTAAAAAACAAAAGTATTTAATTTAAACATGAAAGGGAATGTTCGTAATGCTTAAAAAAATTACTCAGTTAAAATATTGCAATTGAAATAAGATTTGGCTCTTTATCTTTTGTGTCAGGTTAAGAAAAATGCATCTGAAAAATTAATAGGATGATATCAAGGAAGTTTCGATAAGTGCATGCTCAGAAATTTTTCAAAAAATATCTTCTCATGAGGAATATACAGAATATTCTTCTCATGACATATAATATGTTTATAAAAAAATCGGCAGAACCTCGATTTAGCGTTTGTAAAAAAATAATGAAAAATTAATTTTTTTGGCGATTTACTGCTGGTTGGCGGCACAATAAAATTTTGAATGATACTTTTTTTATCATAAATAATTTTTAAGTAAAACCTTTTTCTGCTCTTCATAAGAAGATAGTTAGATTAAGTTTATCTTAAATAAATACATTTTTATTACTACAGTTTTATCATATACCTTTATATGTGTATATATTAAAATTTTATTATCGTAATTATACGGTTTAAAACAAAATTTCAGTTTATTAAATTTTTTCCAAATTCAAAATTAATGTCCAATTCGGAACATTGACAATTTGACTTCGATATTATTAGTATCAGAAACAAGAAATGAAGGTTATTGTTGCCATGGAATCAAGTATTTAATATAAATGTTTAATGGTAGCATTTTTAATTAGCCAGCTACTTTTAAAACAAACTTAAAACGGTACTACTTAATTATCCCGTTGACAAAATAACTATCGCCAAACTATAAGATTAAATGCAAATAATAGGTGATCCTAAATTTTACATTCACTTGACATTAAACACGGTACACGTGTTTGTTGCGTCATTAAGTGATTTTTATTTTCACTTCTATTTGTTATTTGATTAATGTTTAAAAATTTATTAATTCTTTCGTTGTTTAAAATAAAAATTTTGTCAGTTTGTATAATTTGGCGAAAAGTTCGGCAATTTATATAATTTGGCGAAATTGGTTGAATGAATAATTAAATAGTACCCTTAAAGGATTTCCAGCCGGTGAAGCCATGTGAAATTAAATAACTACTGCAACACTCTATTTTTTATATTATATATATGCTTAAAGATAAAAAATAATACGCTAATTTTTCGTTTAAGTTTAAATTCATTGAGTTTTAGGCATTTAAACACTTATTTAACAAGAAATTTTCAAATGCATTTAAATATCTTGCATTTGGGATGGAAATGTGTTGGCTAGCCAAATAGCGTGAAACGTTCGTCTTTTTTGCGCCAAATACTCGAATATATATAGATTTTTTTCAGATTTTTACTGAGATTCCGCCGCCAAATTTGACTGATGTTTTACTACATACATGAGTAGTTTTAAAAGCATTTTTCTTTTCAAAATAATTTGAGTATGCTCTTTAAGGAGACCGTCGTTGTGGTAACAATTTTGTTTTTGATTTGCTCTTTTTTATTTCTAACTCTTCCATCATGTGACTCACAGACGAAACTAGCAGATGTAATTGTAAAAATGATGGTACATATGATTTACATGTTATATGTTTATTTGTGATTTTTGAGTTCCCTTTTGTCGCCAAACAATTTGATTTTATGCCAAAAAGACGTAAGCATTAATTTGGTTCAAGCGATGTTTACAATAAAGGTGATTTTGCAAGTTACGAAAGCATTTTTTGAGTATTTTTTAAAATTCAAATGTACAATATATAAATAGCAATTAATATTAAAAAATGGAGTCAAATATTTTAATTTTAGTATAAATGTCTCCCACACACGCACATACATATTGTAAAATAATTTAATTTTAGACATTTAAAAAATTTCTCATCATACTTTACTGCGAAAGCATGTCGGTTTGTTTTTCCCAAATTTGAGACTTTTATAACCTCGAAGCCAGATTAGCTAAAATTGTCCATTCTTTTTTTAATAAAAAAACATATCGCCAATTTCCCTTATACAAACGTTCAATGTTTCCAATGTTACGTAGTAAAGATTATTCTTAAGAAAATGTAAGCAATTATGCGTTATTTCTATCACGAAAAAAGACATTTTGCAATAAAAATTTCTTTCTGAAATCACTTTTCGATATTCCATTCCATTCGTCATTTCTTTTTCTTTTTTTATATCTTCCCTTCTTTTAGAAAGGTTATAAAAAGATATTGGACGAATCTTCCATAATCAGCTACCTTACAATTGGTGAATTTACTATATAGTGTTGGAAGATTCGTTTATATTTGAAAGAAACCGTGGGCGGTAAATCCTATTTCAGAAGATTACGCGAAATTTGTACTTTTAGTAATTAGCGATTAGTAAATTTATGTTTTTTTATTTTGCAGCAAACGGACAAAAGAAGATTTACTAATAGATATTTTTCATGTGCAGTTATTTTACTATCACTAAAAAAGCATTAATTTGAATGTACAAAAAAAAAACATTTCAAATGCCAAAGGTAGCCAATGGAACAATATTTGTTCATTTACCCTAGGTTTTTTAAAAAAGTACCTCAGATTCAAATAAAATTTCAATCATTATAAAGAAATTTTGGCTGATGGCCCGATCAGCTCATCATAGTCACAAATTAATGTTTTTAGTTTCATTTAGGCAACAAACTGATGAATAATGACGTCTTGAAAACAAAAGCATGTTTATTTCTCCGTCTTATTACGCTCATTAGAGGAAAGCGAAAAAAATCTTCGGTTTGCCAAAAAAGATCACAACTAAAAATTTTGCATAACTAACTTTATTTATCATTTGCAATGAGTTTTGATAGTGAAAGAACTAAAATTAAATCAACAGCAATTTGACATTATTTAATGGAATGTAGTTTTGAACGTAATTAACTCAATTGGAACGTGTTTTGTAGCTAACGCTGGTACATTTTTAGCCATACCGTTACGAACATTTCTAACGTTGCACATCAAACTTGGTTGTGGATCCGATTACGGATGATTGGGAAGATTTTATTGAATGAAAACTAGAGGTTTAGTTTTCTATTTGAATTAGTTATCGAGGTTATTTTCCTAGGTTAATAGTTTCATGATTAAAACTGGTATGTAAAATGAAACGTCAGTTAAAATGACATTATTTTAATTTTATTCACACAATTCCGCTTTAAATATCCACTTTTGCATGATTCACATATTTTAAAATATAAAAGTTAAATACTGTTTTGATTGTATTTACTCTACTGGAAATCGAAGAGAAGAAACTGTAGAGAAAACCTGCCAAAATAAGACGTATATTACCAAATATAATGTAACGTAGAGAGAGATTGTATTTATGTTATGAGATCCGCATAAAGTACCAAGCTGAGAAGCCTGTAGTAAAAGAACTAACAAACGAAAGTGAATAACACGAATATTCTTTAAGTTAAATGGTCAATCTCTGCAGTCATTGTAATTCTCTCTTTTTTAGTTGTGTTGTGATATGATCGTAATGGCCGCATTTCCCTCCCAAACTCTACGTGTGTAATAAAGAGTTGTTTCTGAATTGCCCGTATTTCGTCTAACGCATCAGATAATACAATAGCGCAATTCCGTCCGATGCGTATTCAGAAAAATGCGGAAGGACCTTCCAGGTGAACGTCCATATTAATTTAAAATACAGGGTCGGATTTTCCATTTCGTTTGATTGAAGGTTTATTTGAAAAGTGGTCCAGCTCAGCGGGCTCAGCCTGCTGGTATTTGATACAAACCCTCATATTTTTGCTTCTTTTTGGGAACAACGGATTTAGGGCTTATTCTATAGACGAAATTTTTCAGAATTTTCAAGCTATGATTTTGAGACTTTCACGAAAGTTGCTCTATATACTTAGCTAATACATTATGCATATTATATTTTTATTGTTTCGCGCATGCGTAGTGGAACATTTTTTAGTAAACCTGCTCATTTTTTATTCAATTTTAATTATTTTTTAATTCTGATTGCAGAGTATTGTGTACAATGTTATTTGTCATATTTTCTGAAACGAACTTTTTTTTAATATTAAGAACTCTGCAAATTATAAGCAAAAAACTTGGCAAAATTTGGGACTGTTTTTATAAAAAAATTAATTTCTCTATGAGTATACATGCTATCCTCATAAAAGAGAAACGCAGTATATTACAATAAGCCACTTATTAATAATCTCGAATTTGAACGCTTTTGCTACATTAGTTTTTACAGGGTTATCCAAAAGATATTCGTTTTTTTCAATTTGTTGACGCTCCCCTACGCAGTTTACAGAAAAAATTTTCACGGAAATTTATGACCTATACTATGCTGTTTACAATCCGGCAGTTTCAAGTTAATTCCTCATGTGTTTTTCTAGATATTTAACAAAACGTCTAAAATTGCAAGTGTTAAAATAAATAAAAAGGCAGACATAAAGACGTGGATCGAAGTGAGTATATTTGATATTAACAAGAACAATTACACAAACATACTGAAAAAAAAACAGAAAATTTACAGGTATTTATAGATTTTGCAAGGCCCATGGCAGAGAATTGGCGGCCGTGAAAGAAAGCTACATTAAACAACCAATCACAATAAACATAGTTGTACAAAAAGAAATTAATAAGAATTTAATGTAATGCTGTGATTATTTTCAACACCCGCCCATAATCTAGCATTACATCAGAAAACAAAGAAATTTCTTGAAATCAATCATTAATAATAATATGACACAATTTAAACATTACTTGTACAAACAACAAAGAAATAATAGTTCATAAAATTTAACTTTAGGTAATGCCTTTGTAAATAAATCAGCAATTTGCATATTCGTAGGAACATATTCAATTTTGATGTTATTTTCTTTTATAATATTGCGAACAACTTTCAATTTAATATCAATGTGTTTCATTCTACCATAATTACTCTCATTACTGATACATTTTATACATGATTGATTATCCTCAAAAATTACTAAATCCTTAATATTTACAATTTCACTAGCAATATTTTTAAACCATAACAAGTCTTGCAAACTTTTAGTTAAAGCAATGACTTCAGCTTCAGTTGACGATAAAGCAACTGATTTTTGTTTATTACAACACCACAGAACAGGCATGTTACAAAACATTAAAATATAACCTGTTACTGATTTGCGGTCATTTGTGTTAGCCCCCCAATCAGCATCAACATACATGGATAATTTAGGATCAGAATTTTGCTTTTTATACACAAGTTTTAAAGACAATGTTTCTTTTAAATATCTTAAGATTTTCTTAAGTGCTTTCCAAGCAATTTCAGTAGGATTTTCTTGCAATTGACTTAAACAGTTAATAGCATACAGAATATCAGGTCGAGAAATATAAGCTAAATATAATAAACAACCTACAAGTTCACGATATGGGCCATTAAAAGGTTTACCATTTTTGAAATCAGATGGGGTGGACTTAGGGGAAATAGGAATGTCACTGGGTTTACAATCTAGCATATTAAACTTACTTAACAATTTAATTATGTAAGACTCTTGATCCATTATTAAACTATCAGAATTGAATTTCATTTGAATACCTAGAAATTCTGAAACACTTTGCGATTTTGACATGTGAAACTCGTTATGTAATAGGGAAATAACTACATTAGTTTCATTTACATTTGAACCTGCAATTAACATATCATCTACATACAAAGCAATAATTATTTTATGATCATTATTATACCGAATAAAAATACAAGGTTCATTATCACAAGATTTAAAATTTAACTTTGAAATAAATTCATGAAACCTTTCAAACCATTGTCGTGGGGCTTGTTTTAAACCATATAAACTTCTTTTAAGTTTACACTTTCGCCCACTTTTATCATCATAGCCTTGCGGCTGATCCATAAAAACAAGTTCATTTAACTTACCATTCAGGAACGCTGTTTTAACATCTAACACAAATGCATATAAGTCTTCATTTAAAATCAAAATAAGAACCAAACGTAAAGCTGGCATACTTATTACAGGGGAAAAGGTTTCACTATAATCTAGCCCTTCTTTTTGCATAAATCCACGAGCTACGAGTCTCGCCTTATGTCGACCATCTCTTTTGATGGTAAATACCCATTTGCAGGAAATAGGTCGTTTGTCAGGTGGTAATTTTTCCAGATTCCAGACATCGTTGATTTTCATACTTTCAATCTCCGCGTCCATAGCTTCTTTCCATAGCGTTGTTCATCACTAGGGAGGGATTTGATATCATCAAACGTTAATGTTTCTTGTTGGCAAAGTAATGCTTCGTAAACTTCAGGATCTGGATACCGTACAGGTTGCTTTTTAAATCTTTCAGATTTTCTTGTTTTGTCTTCTTTCTCTTCAGGATCATCTAATTCATCACTCGCATTTTCTAGAACATCTGGATCAATTTCATTATCGACTGGTTCTGAATTTTCTAGAATGTATTGTTTCGACTGAACATTTTCCTTTTTCTCTTCGTCGAATTTCACATTTCTTGATACAGTTATGCGTTTCGTTTCAGGATCTAGTAATCTATATCCCATTGAAGAATAACCAATGAAGATCATTTGTTTAGACCTATCGTCAAGCTTCTTTCGATGAACGGAAGGAATTAACATGTAAGCACTGCATCCAAAAACACGTATGTGCTTGAAATCGGCTTCTTCTCCATATTTCAGGAAGTACGGAGTTTTGTTATCAATAGTGCTGCTTGGCATTCGGTTTTTCAAGTAAGCTGCTGAAAGGATAGCTTGACCCCAAAAAGTCTTTGGTAAATTTGATTCAGCAATCAAAGCACGTCCTATATTCAGAAGCGACCTATTGCAGCGTTCAGCTACTCCATTCAAAGATTGCGTGTATGGAGAAGCGGGATCTATCACTATACCAAGATCTCTAGTAAAATTCACTAAATCATTAGAAAAATATTCCTTCCCGTTATCACATCTAATTTTCTTCACTGTAGGGTTGGATTTTAAGAACATTTTTAATTCTTCTGAGACTTCACTTTTATGTTTCAGTAAACGTACTTCAGTAAAACGAGAAAAATCATCGATAAGAGTCATAAAATAGCACTCGCCAGAAAAGGTTGTCGGAAAAATAGGTCCACAAATGTCACTATGAATCCAAGTCATTGGCTTGGTTTCTCTTTTTCTTGGTCCTCTTCCCATTGGTGTTGCACTCTGTTTCGCGCGAGCACAAATATCACAAAAAGAGTCAGGTACTGGAAGCTTCATATCTTTCAATACTTTGTCACTCGGATGACCAAGTCTGCGATGCCAGATATCACAATGATTTTTCTTTGAAGTAAGAACGGTTTCGTAAACAGGGACAAAGTCACTTACGTATTGTCCATTCAAATCCCGTTCACCGAAGTAAAAACGGTTTCTTCCTTTTTCGATAAATACTTTTTGGTTCTTAAAAATAACTGTATAATTTGCACTTTCAATTTTCCTAACGGAAATGAGTTGCCCGTTTAAGTCTGGAACATAAAGGACATCCTTTAAAGTAATTTCCATTCCATTTGACAGTTTTCCATTAATATTTCCAATACCTTTTATTTCTAGATTCGTTGTTTTTGATGCGCATTTAATAGTTCCTGAAGAAGGTACTAAGGATGCGAAATAATTCTCATTAGAACACATATGGGAAGTTGCTCCGGAATCTACTATAAATTCATTCCTTTTCCTGGAAGCATTTCCAGCAACGAAAGAAACAGCTGAAGAGGCAAATTTTTCTTCATTTGAATTGTTAACAGCTTTACAGTTACGTTTTATGTGTCCGAATTTTCCACAAGAATGGCAAGTAATTTTCTTTCTACAATATTTTGCTGTATGCCCTTTAGAGTTGCAAATTTTACAAAAGAATTCTTTGCGAGTCGACACAAATGCAGTATTATCAAGAGCAGCCTTAGTATATACTTTTTCTTTCTTTGAATCCAAAAGAAGTGCTTCAGCATCTAATAATCTTTGTGTCACGAAATCTAATGTCAAAACAGAATTCGGTTGGTTTTCTAAAGCAATCTTAACATTTTCAAATTCCTTAGGCAATGACATCAAAATATAAACAATAGTATCCGTTTCATTAACTTCTGCCCCAGACAGCTTAAGATCCGAAATTAATTAATTTATTTCATCAATGTGATTTCTCATAGAAACTGTACGATCTTTCTTAATCGTTGCCAATCTCTTCCGAATTAAAATTTGATTCACTGCACGCTTTGTATCATAAGTGCGTTCTAATTTATTCCATATTTTATGAGCTGTATTTTCATCTTGAAGTGACGCAAGAACATTATCACGTAATAATGATAATAATAAAGCGTAAGCCTTTTTTACTTTCACGACATCGGCGGCATTGTCTAGAGCTGCTTCATTTTCCAGGAATTTTTCCAATTCTTTAGCAGCAAAAATTGCCATTACTCTTCGTTTCCATACCGAAAAAACTTTTCCATCACCTTCAAAAAGAGGGACACCGTAAACATCTTTTGAAGAATCCATTCTGCTCGATAAAATATATAAAAAGTAAAATAAAATCTTTTTCACTCAAAATCCCAGCAGAAATGAAAAACAGAAAGATAACGGCGTCAGTATGTCTCGCAGCTCATTTCAACACTTGTTAGAACCACGCTCTGCTGTTAAAATAAATAAAAAGGCAGACATAAAGACGTGGATCGAAGTGAGTATATTTGATATTAACAAGAACAATTACACAAACATACTGAAAAAAAACAGAAAATTTACAGGTATTTATAGATTTTGCAAGGCCCATGGCAGAGAATTGGCGGCCGTGAAAGAAAGCTACATTAAACAACCAATCACAATAAACATAGTTGTACAAAAAGAAATTAATAAGAATTTAATGTAATGCTGTGATTATTTTCAACAGCAAGTGACCGGTGTCACATTTGGCCGTATAGTGCACATAGTTAATATTATATGTAAATTTAATCCTTTACCGTCAGAATTCGCAGAGAACAAAATTTCAAACATTGGCGATTTTTTCAAACATGTTTTCATTAATTCACATTTCTCAGAAAGAAAATTTAATTTTTCATAAAAAAAATATATCATTTTGATTTTTTCATTAAATTTCGTATGTTTATCATGATCATACTATAATTTATTTTCACGTATTTCAATATTTCATTACCACTCTATTGTTAACAATGTTAGATGCAGTTAAAGTTACTGAATCACAAATATCACTTTTGTGGAATGAGTGGGTGCTGAACACAAGTGTAGGGTGCATTGGTTACATACATATGTAAGTTAAATTGCGTAGGCATTTTTTGAAGCAGTAAGTATTTCCAAATAAAAAGCTTTTAATTTTTTTCAAAATCTTAATTCATCATGTCTCCAATGTCTCTGAAGTACTTCAAGGTTTTTTCATAACTACTTTAAAGTCACTCCAATATCTGAGATGTTTTTATGTATGTATTTCATTTTCTTGATTTAAATTACTTTGTTTTAATATTAGTCCAAGAGCTGTTAAGCATTTTAGGGAAGGTATTTGAGGCATCCTGAAAATTTGTGCAACACTTCTTCTGTAATGCCTGAATACAAAATCGAATGTCTGGCTGAAGGATCGTGCCCCCAAAACTGTGCCAGACACGTGTCAAGTGCCATTTTTTGACTACCCAAAAATGTACTGAGATGTGATACTGAGAAAATGTATTAAAAATACTGAGATTTATGAATTTTCATAATAATTAGGGTGTACATGGATCACAAACTTTAGATGTTTTGCAGTTTTTACATATAGCTTTAAATTCTATAAGATTTTCTATAATTCTATAAGACAAAAAAGAGTCTGAATTCGCTGTTTTCATACCTTACGCACGAAAGGTGACCTTCGAAGCAGGTACTGATGGACAGGAACACTACGGTTTATAGGGAGAGACAGCAGACGAATATTTTCAGGCGTGGGGTGTCAAAATACCCCGCCGGGTTAATGCATGCTTTTAAACACATACTTTTTATAACTTAAATAGATAAAGATAAAGAAAAATCTTACAATAAATTATTATATTTAAGATATGTTATGGTTTTTGTGCAGAATACTGTTTAACTGAACAAATTGAAAAATATTGAAATGCAAAGTAAATTTTTAGGCACAATTTTTTAATTAATTTCCTTTTGATAAATAAAAGTTAAACATTAAACCATATTAAAAAATTAATTTCCATGTGATAAATGTAAGTTCAACATTAAACCATAATAAACTAGTATGTTGTGGTCATCACGAAATTTTCTTTTATATATATCACGTCAATTAAATAATTTAAATACTACAAGAAATTACATCGATTTAGCACCAATTCATATCAATATATATCTGAATATGAAGTTTGATTAAAATCCATGCATTAGTTCTTGAGAGAGAGCTATAGCAGAAATTCTGAAAAATGTAGCATAACAGCGCCACCTCTTAAGCGATTTCCTCCAAAACATAAACAGCGCTAATTAAAACTAAGGTATAATTGAATCTAAAGTTTGTTGAAAGTCCTAGCATTAGTTCTTGAGATAAAGCTATTGCGGAAATTGCAAAAATGACGCAGAGCCGCCTGTTGAGCGATTTACACCAACATGTATAAAACGTCAATTCATGTCAAGAACTAACTGAAACTGAAATTTAATAAAAATCAGTGCATTAGTTCTGGAGATTGAGCTATTGTAAAAATCTTGAAAAATGCTGCATAATAGCGCCACCTGTTGAGAGATTTACACCAAAACATAAACAGTACTAATTCATATCCAGGTATACTTGAATCTGAAGTTTGTTGATAATCCAAGCATTGGTTCTTGCGGTAGAGCTAGTGCTAAAATCGCAAAATATTCAGCATAGCAGCACCACCTGCTGAGCGATTTACACCAAAATGTACAAAACGACAATTCATGTCAAAGAGTAACAGAATCTGAAGTTTGATGAAAATCTACGCATTAGTTCTTGAGATAGAGCCATTGATGAAATCAAGAACAATGCTGTATATCAGCGCCACCTGTTGGGCAATTTACACCAAAACGTAGTGAACACCAACTCACATCAAAGACTAACTGAATCTGAAGTGTGAGGAAAATCCGTGCATTAGTTCTTGAGATAGAGCCATTACGGAAATCGTGAAAAATGCAGCATAGCACCTGTAGAGTGATTTGCACCAAAAACTAACCAGCACCAATTTATATCAGGGACTAAGTAAATATAAATTTTTATTAAATTCCATGCATTAGTTATTGAGATAGAGTGCCCACAAAATTTGTGTCATAAACGGACAAACAGACTCACAGGCTCACAGACAGACATTTTGTAAAAACATGTTTCTCGGAATCTCTGACCCCTAAAACGCGTAAATCCGTCGGAAACCGGAAGTCGGAAATTTTCAGGAATCCAATAACTTTCTTCGTGTAAAGATTGAAGAAAGTAAAATGCTGTAATATTTGCTTTTCAGCTGCATCGGTGAAATATGATTTAATTTTTATAATATCATCTAACTATGCTTGCATTTTATTTATTTTTCAAAAGAAAAGCTATAGAATGAAAATATTTTTTATTATTGTTTAATACACAAACGGTAGCGGTAAAATTAAAACCTTTTTGAAAAGGTGTAGTTTAGGTGTAGTTTTGAAGCTTTAAAGTTCATAACACCACGTTCTCCCTATGCAATATTGTAAAATTATACAACAATGGAAAAATAGTTTAATCGGAAATGTAATTCAACAAATTTCACGAAGGAATGTTTGTTAAAGGTGCAGTTATAAATAAGAAAACGGAAAGATATCGTAAAATATTATTTTTATAAAAATTTTCATAATCAAAATTAATACTTTGTTGGGTAACGTGTACTCTTAATTACGGCTTTGAAATAACTTCCCTTTGAATTGAAACAAGTCTTTTAGTTCTGAATCTGTTATACTGTAATACGAAGATTGACTTATTGCTTCTATTAATTGGACTCTATTTCTGGGTTTTTTCTGTGGAAGAGGTGTATTTGTCGGCTCAATACATTTAAAATTGTGCTTTTGTCTCGGCTATTCCCGCACCATATCAACATTTGAAAATGATTATCTTGAAACCACTTTTTGTACACTTCAGCAACGTGACGTGGAGCTGAATCCTGTTGAAACATAAATGTTTCATTATTTTAGAAAAGGTCACACGTGTAAAGTTTCAGTTGAGGTTTGAAATATCACATTTGTGACTTTTTGACCATTCATATTTCCATTAATTACAGAAATTTTGCTCACAACTTTTGATATCATACAAACACCTACCATAACACTGACCGGTTTCTTCACTGTCTGAATAATGTATTAGGATGCAATTCTTCTCCTTAGGTATTTTATCCCATCACTACCAAATAGGGAGATTTTGGTCATGACAGACAAAATAATACTGGACCATTGTTTCACTGTCCAGTTAACATGACTTTTAGCATAACTTTATCTTGTCAATATTTGCTTCAGAAGTAATTTTTTAAAGGAATTCTAGCATTTAAACCACTTTCTTGTCCTACATACCTTTCTGTTGTAGACGTTTTCCTGCCTTTAACAGTTTTGATTTAGGAATGCCACCTTACTGCAACATTGTCATTTCAAAGGAAATATTTAAAATGTAGAACAAGTATATAAAACAATAAATTATTTCGCATTTCAAATGCCAGTAAATTGCTGTATGCAAACCTCTAAACGTCACTTAAGGGGTCTCAGGACTCTTAAAATTGGAAAACTTGGAACACACTTTTTATTGGGTTGATATATGTTGATAATATGTTCTTTCATTTCATGCATATAAAAAATTGCAAGATACAGAATTGGTATAATTATACTTTAGATTGTAATAATTACACTGAACCTGAATAAACTTGTATTTAAAGCAATTTTATATTTTTAATAGTAAGTTGTATTTAGTTAATACAAAATTTTGGAAATTTCAACAGTATAGTCACCCTAAAAAATATTTTTTTGAACAATAAAAATGAAATTTTTAGGCTCAGATAATACAACCTAAACATGAAACATATGTTTTGAAATTTTCATGAAAAAATATTCAGAAGTTTTTCAGACATCCTGCGCGTTATACTCAAAAACGTTATTCGAAGAAAAAAAAACTTAAAATTTTTGAAAACGCCGCTTTAGCTATTCAGCGGGTACAATTCTAATAGCCATAACTTGTGTTTTAATGGGAATTTCAAGAAAGCAATCATACTAAAATGTTTAGAAAAAACAGAAGTTTAAAATCTTATCAAATTAAATTTTGATGCTTTATTTTAATTTTGAGTCCCGAGACACCTTAAGGAAACTTCCTTCTATTACGCGGATTTGTAATCTGAAAAAGTCAATTACGAAAACTTTTCCATAAAATTTCATTGCAAATTTTTTGCAATTTACGTTTGTTTTACAATGTTAAGTTAAAGTAGGAAGTAATGTAGTCGCGAATTTTTCTTATTAAAGTAGGAAGTAAAATATGGCACTTTTTTTCTTTTTTTACTAACACATAGCTACAAACGAAAATATGCAACGCGTCTTCTGATTTATCACGATTCCGAAACACGCTCTTCATTTTAAGAAACCTAAGAAACCAATATAATACCGAGATTTAAAGAAGCATTAATAAAAATAAAGTTCATTTTGCTGTCACTAATTTTCGGAAACATTTCTGAGTGGCTTTTAAATTGTACTTATCAGATTTTTGAAACTGGAATATTAGTTTTTAAGATGCTATTAATACTCAATTAAGCGTTTTCAGTTTCGTAATTGAATTTATACATGCAAGAGTAATAAAATAATAATAATTTTACTTTTAATGTTAATGCTGTTAATATATTGTCTGTCTGTAAAACATGCTTGTTGAAGTTGAAAATTGATGCACGATCCGAAAGACCTATATTCTGAATTGAGAAAGATGAAAATAATACATAATAAAAATACCTGAAAATATAAAATATACTATATGAACTTTTAAAAGGTCGCTGTTTTACTTAAAATGTGACTAAATTAATAAAAGAGATGTTACAAGTTAAAAATGTGCATTTTATTTAAAACTTCTTAGTACTTTCAAGTTTTTCCAAGATATTCATCAGAGAATATTTTAATAACGAATCGCTGCTTATTTATACAAATACGTCACTTCGTTATGAAAATGAGAGAGCCAATAATTATTAGAGTTGAAAGTAGAAGTAGCAGTTTCTTGGATTGACCTTAATTAGTGAAAATATATACTATTATTAACTGCAGTTCAATTTATTTTATTACACCACTCTGATCTCATACGTCACTTTCCTTTTTAAATGCTTAGCTGGACAGTTGATGTAGCAGTGTTTCAGATTACATTTGGATAGAAGAAAATATTTAACTGCCGTACCATAAACTTTAATACGTCGCTTTTCTCAAATTTCCAGGATTTATTTTCAGAAAATTAAACCACAAATAGGGAATATTGTACGATAGGACATCGTAATATACTTGATTTGTTTTACGCATGTTTTCTATGAATTCCCTTCATGATCAAAATCTACTGTCATAATCTGATTGAAACTTAAATGAGTTCTGTGGGCTGACGACAAAATTTTAAATCTGCTTTATGCTCTTTGATTCTGTCTTTGAGTTTTCTTTTGGTCATTCCTATGTATTCCATTATTCTATTACTATCACATCTAAAAGGAATGACATACAGTAGAACCTCTTTTATCCGAAACTCTTTTAATTGAAACTCTCGGTTAACCGAAATCCATTTTTAAAGCTGATTTTTTAGTATCAAATTCCGTGTGTGTAAAATCCATTTTTAAAGCTTTTTAAAAAAACTATCAGATTCCTTGTGTGCAAGCGGTCCTTTCCAAGCTACGAGTACTTATAAATATTTTCCATCCCCTTTTCTTAGAATTTATTTGAATTTATCTTGAGCTCCCGTAAGCTGCGGAATGGAACTGAGAAAACGAACAAATTAACAATTCTGAAGCTTTTGCAAAATGTTTAACATGGCTGGAAAGACCGTGATACTGGTGAACTAATAATAATAAACTCCGTGATAGAGCTTCAAAGCAAAGGCAATCGAAACTGCGACAAACAAAATATTTTTTTTAAACCCTTGTGACATATGTAAAAGGTACTTAATTTGAAAAATAAAATTCAGGTAATTTATTATTATTTCAATTTTGCTATTTCTTTATTTTTATTAAGCACTTGTTACCATAAAAAAAAAACATTGCATATAGTTCTCTTTAATCTTAAAATGGAAGCATTATCGATTATCCGAAATTTTCGATTTTCCGAAAGAGGGTCGGTCCAAATTACTTCGGATAATTGAGGTTCTGCTGTATAAACCGTCTAATTCATTTTTCGGTGTTGGATCTATTTTCGTACATATTAACTCTTTTAATTATCTTTGTGGGCAGGCTATTAAATTTATATTGTGTTCCAGTACAGCTATTTTTAACTTTCCGTACAAACAACGGAAATAGTTAAACTTTCTGTATATCGTTTCTTTATGGATTACTTTTTGGATATTTTCATGAAAACTGAATGCATAGCTAAATTTATTAATAGGATCGTTGAAAAACCGTTTTCTTCGGTGAATACCTAAAAAAGGGCAAAAAAAAAATGAATGTTTTCATTTATAAATCCTTCATTAAATCTCGAAAATATATTCGTTTTTCAGGTTTTTACTGATAAATAAGGCTTTTAGGAATCGATAGTAAAGCGGAAGAGGTGATTGTATATTTTCATTTATTGTAGTAGTTTTATTGTATTTTCCTAGGTTAAGAAAAGTCTGTGTTTTTTATAGTGCACACTGTAAAAAAAATACTGCCAGTTTTCCGGTAGGAATCGAAAAATAATTGTCCTTATCGTACCGGAATCATTTCCGTCCCAGCTCGGAATAAAATCTGTAAAAATGAGGAAATAGTCAGTAAAACGGTATTTTACGGATTTTATTCCGATTTTACGGATTTTATTCCGAGCTGTGTTGGAAATTATTCCGCTACGATAAGGGCAACTATTTTTCCGATTCCTACCGGAAAACTGGCATTATTTTTTTACAGTACAATTTTCATGTAGAAGTACTGATTGAGTGGCTTTCCCTTTCTAATTAATAATATTGCTCCTTCGGCAGCTTAAATTTTTTTTATACAATGCATTTCAAAATTTCTTTTGAATTACAGAATATAAATATTTCTCCTGGGAAAGTGCAAAGATTTGTTCTTTGATTCAGAGTTTGTTTGCATGCAACATTTGGATATTTTCATGAAAACTGAATTCATAGCTAAATTTATTAATAGGATCGTTGAAAAACCGTTTTTTTCGGTGAATACCTGAAAAAGGGCAAAAAAAAATCAATGTTTGCAATTATAAATCGTTCTTTAAATCTCGAAAATATATTCGTTTTTCAAGTTTTTTTAAGATAAATGACGCTTTTAGGAATCGATAGTAAAGCGGAAGAGGTGATTGTATATTTTCATTTATTGTAGTAATTTTATTGTATTTTCCTAGGTTAAGGTATAGTAGGAGAGCTGTTGAACATTTTTGAGTAGGTATTTGAGGCACCCTGAAAATTTGTGCAATACTTCTTTTGTAATGCCTGAATAGAAAATCGAATGTCTGGCAGAAGGATCGTGGTCCAAAAACTGTGCCAGATACGTGTCAAGTGCCATTTTTTGACTACCCAAAAAAGGTATTTGAGGCAAGCTGAGATTGAGACAGAATAGTATTTATGCTTAGAAAAAAATATTTTGAAAATGACAGACACTTTAGTCGGCCCATAACCTGTACCAGACACGTGTCAAGTGCCATTTTTTGACTACCCAAAAAAGGTATTTGAGGCACGCTGAGATTGAGACAGAATAGTATTTATGCTTAGAAAAAAATATTTTGAAAATGACAGACACTTTAGTCGGCCCAAAAACTGTGCCAGACACGTGTCAAGTGCCATTTTTTGACTACCCAAAAAATGTATTTGAGGCACGCTGAGATTGAGACAGCTTTTTATTTATGCTTAGAAAAAAATATTTTGGAAATGACAGACTCTTTAGTCGGCCCAAAAACTGTGCCAGACACGTGTCAAGTGCCATATTTTGACTACCCAAAAAAGGTATTTGAGGTACGGTGAGATTGAGACAGAAAAATATTTATGCTTAGAAAAAAATATTTTGAAAATGACAGATACTTTTGTTGGCACTTTTTAATTGCCAGACAACATAGAATGTTAAACGCGAGTGCCAGTAAAGCTGGACATCAGGTGTCTTTTTAAAAGTATATTTAAAAGTTTATTTAAAAGCATATTTTAAAAGTATATTAAAAGTATATTTATATAAAAGTACATTAATATACTTTTATAACTATGATTTTGTCATATACATTTATATGTAATGAAATTTAACGATCGTTTAATGACGGTTAATACAAAATTTAAACTGATTAAAATTGCTTTAAACTCAAAGTTAATGTTCCGATTCTGAGCACTGTCGATTTGTGTTAGATAGTGTTAGTGTCGGAGACAACATGAGAAAAGTACTGTTGCCATAGAAACAACGACTTATTTAATTTCGAAATATATAATGAAATAGTTCTTAATCGAACAGTTACATTTAAAGTGCATTTAAATTTATCCAGCCGGTGAAACCGTCCGAAAATTAAATAACTTCAGCAACGCTCAACTTGTATATATTACATAAGCTTATAGAAAAAATAACAAAATATTTCATTGTTTAAGTTTAAATTCCTTAAGTACCGCGCATTCGAATAATCATTTAACAAGCAATTTTCAGATGCATTAAAATATTCGCGTTTGGTGAGGAAAACTTACCCGCCAAATCACGTGCACATTCTTCTTTTAGCGCCAAATAATCGAAAATATTTTATTTTTAGCTCACAGGCTATCAAACCCTGAGACCATATGTGCCCGCCGGTTCTGTATGTACGTAACGCGATAACTCTTGATAGAAACATCCCATTTGCTTCAATTTTTTTTCTTGTTTCATTCTGATATGCCGCTTCCCTGAGTAGTTTTGGGGACTCATTGGTTAAGGATAAAGGGGAAAAAGGGGAGTTAGTCCCCCCCCCCCTTAATTCAGATAAATGGGTTTTTCATGAAGAATTATTCGATTTGCTCCGAATTTGGTATACCGGTTTATTATGTTAAGGAACTTTTCTGATTAGTTTGGGGATTCATTGGTTAAGGATAAAGGGGGAAAAGGGCCGTTAGTCCACTCTCCCCTTATTTCAGATAAATGGGTTTTTCATGCAGAATTATTCGATTTGCTCCGAATTTGGTATGCCGGTTTATTATGTTAAGGAACTTCCCTGATTAGTTTTGGGGGTTCATTGGTTAAGGATAAAGGAGGAAAAGGAATGCAACGCGATTTACGCTTTGTTTGTGTGGTAAATAAGTAAATGGATCTTGAGCAGGGCACCGCAAGTCCAGCTTTACTGGTACTCGCGTTTAACATTCTATGTTGTCTGGCAAGTAGAAAGTGCCAACAAAAGTGTCTGTCATTTTCAAAATATTTTTTTCTAAGCATAAATATTATTCTGCCTCAATCTCAGCGTGCCTCAAATACATTTTTTGGTTAGTTAAAAAATGGCACTTGACACATGTCTGGCACAGTTTTTGGGCCGACTAAAATGTCTGTCATTTTCAAAATATTTTTTTCTAAGCATAAATACTGTTCTGTCTCAATCTCAGCGTGCCTCAAATACCTTTTTTGGGTAGTCAAAAATGGCACTTGACACGTGTCTGGCACAGGTTTTGGGCCGACTAAAGTGTCTGTCATTTTCAAAATATTTTTTTCTAAGCATAAATACTATTCTGTCTCAATCTCAGCGTGCCTCAAATACCTTTTTTGGGTAGTCAAAAAATTGCACTTGACACGTGTCTGGCACAGGTTTATTGCCGACTAAAGTGTCTTTCATTTTCAAAATATCTTTTTCTAAGCATAAATACTATTCTGTCTCAATCTCAGCGTGCCTCAAATACCTTTTTTGGGTAGTCGAAAAATGTCGCTTGACACGTGTCTGGCACAGGTTTTGGGCCGATTAAAGTGTCCGTCATTTTCAAAATATCTTTTTCTAAGCATAAATACTATTCTGTCTCAATCTGAGCGTGCCTCAAATACCTTTTTTGGGTAGTCAAAAATGGCACTTGACACGTGTCTGGCACAGTTTTTGGTCCGACTAAAGTGTCTGTCATTTTCAAAATATATTTTTCTAAGCATAAATATTATTCTGTCTCAAACTCAGCGTGCCTCAAATACCTTTTCTGGGTAGTCAAAAAATGGCACTTGACACGTGTTTGGCACAGTTTTTGGGCCGCCTAAAGTGTCTGCCATTTTGAAAATATTTTTTTCTAAGCATAAATACTGTTCTGTCTCAATCTCAGCGTGCCTCAAATACCTTTTTTGGTTAGTTAAAAAATGGCACTTGACACGTGTCTGGCACAGGTTTTGGGCCGAATAAAATGTCTGTCATTTTCAAAATATTTTTTTCTAAGCATAAATACTGTTCTGTCTCAATCTCAGCGTGCCTCAAATACCTTTTTTGGGTAGTCGAAAAATGGCACTTGACACATGTCTGGCACAGGTTTTGGGCCGACTATAGTGTCTGTCATTTTCAAAATATCTTTTTCTAAGCAAAAATACTATTCTGTCTCCATCTCAGTGTGCCTCAAATACCTTTTTTGGGTAGTCAAAAATGGCACTTGACACGTGTCTGGCACAGTTTTTGGGCCGACTAAAGTGTCTGTCATTTTAAAAATATCTTTTTCTAAGCATAAATACTATTCTGCCTCAAATACCTTTTTTGGGTAGTCGAAAAATGGCACTTGACACGTGTCTGGCACAGGTTTTGGGCCGACTAAAGTGTCTGTCATTTTCAAAATATCTTTTTCTAAGCATAAATACTATTCTGTCTCAATCTCAGCGTGCCTCAAATACCTTTTGGGGGGTAGACAAAAAATGGCACTTGGCACGTGTCTGGCACAGGTTTTGTGCCGAATAAAGTGTCTGTCATTTTCAAAATATCTTTTTCTAAGCATAAATTCTATTCTGTCTCGATCTCAGCGTGCCTCAAATACCTTTTTTGGGTAGTCGAAAAATGGCATTTGACACGTGTCTGGCACAGGTTTTGGGCCGACTAAAGTGTCTGTCATTTTCAAAATATCTTTTTCTAAGCATAAATACTATTCTGTCTCAATCTCAGCGTGCCTCAAATACATTTTTTGGGTAGTCAAAAATGGCACTTGACACGTGTCTGGCACAGTTTTTGGGCCGACTAAAGTGTCTGTCATTTTCAAAATATCTTTTTCTAAGCATAAATACTATTCTGTCTCAATCGCGTGCCTCAAATTCCTTTTTTGGGTAGTCGAAAATTGGCACTTGACACGTGTCTGGCACAGGTTTTAGCCGACTAAAGTGTCTGTCATTTTCAAAATATCTTTTTCTAAGCATAAATACTATTCTGTCTCAATCTCAGCGTGCCTCAAATACCTTTTTTGGGCAGTCGAAAAATGGCACTTGACACGTGTCTGGCACAGATTTTGGGCCACGATCCTTCAGCCAGACATTCGATTTTGTATTCAGGCATTACAGAAGAAGTGTTGCACAAATTTTCAGGATGCCTCAAATACCTTCCCTAAAATGCTTAACAGCTCTTGGACTAATACGTCTGTGTTTTTCGTAGTGCACACTGTAAAAAAAAAAATTGCTGCCAGTTTTCCGGTAAGAATCGGAAAAATAGTTGTCCTTATCGTACCGGAATAATTTCTGTCCGAGCTCGGAAAAAAATCCGTAAAAACGAGGAAATAGTCAGTAAAACGGTATTTTACGGATTTTATTTCGATTTTACGGATTTTATTCCGAGCTGCGTTGGAAATTATTTCGCTGCGATAAGGACAACTATTTTTCCGATTCCTACCGGAAAACTGGCAGCAATTTTTTTTTTTACAGTGTGCACTACGAAAAATTTTTTTACGATTATTTTTTTACAGTGCAATGTTCATGTAGAAATACTGATTGAGTGGCTTTCCCTTTCTAATTAATAATATTGCTTCTTCGGCAGCTTAATTTGTTTAATACAATGCATTTCAAAATTTCTTTTGAATTACAGAATATAAATATTTCTCCTTGGAAAGTGCAAAGACGTGTTATGTGATTCAGAGTTTGTTCGCATGCAACATTTTAAAACAAGTGAGTATGTGTGATCACAGATCACACAGAAGGTTTCGTTTAATATTCGTTTCAAAACACTTTATGCTTTTGCAAAATCTGTTACTTCCACATTTCGCAACAAGGGGACGCGCTCTATTCTAAACGAAATCTCTATTCGAACGAAACTCCGTTTTACAGCCTATCCGTAGATATATTATTCGAAGGGATCGGGCCCATAGCACCCGAGATACATAGGCACCTCATGGCGGTAAAAAGTGTAACTGAAATATGTAAGGTAATTTGTAAAATATGTAAGTGCATAAAAGTTAGAAAAGTGCCCACGGTTGAAAAGGGGGGCCTAGAAAAATTGCTTAAAATACATAAGTTAGAGCTCAGAGTGTTAAATAATGTAAGACTTTTTGAAAATTTTATGATTTTTCGTGTGATCGAAAGTGCTCTGCGATAAGTATGCAAAATTTCAAGTATTCGACTTAATTAGAGGCTGAGTTAAAAAAATTGCTTAAAATAAACAAGTTAGAGACCGGAGGGTTAAATATAAGACTTTTTGAATTTTTTTTTTGTTTTGTCATGTGGTCGCAAGGGTTCAGCTATAATTTTGCAAAATTTCAAGTCTCCAACTTAATTAGGGACTCAGTTAGAAAAAGAATGCTTAAAATACACAAGTTAGAACCCAGAAGGGTAAATATAACACTTTTTCAAAATTTTATGATTTATCGTTTGATGTGAGGTATTCAGCTGTAAGTATGCAAAATTTCAAGCCTCCAACATATATAGTTTCTGACAACTCGCTCTGTGACAAAAGACAGAGGAGGAGACGAATATTGTTTCGCCAGATGAACGAAACCCTAAAAAGAATAAATTTGAAAGTATCAGATGATAATTCTAATTTTAAATAACAAGCTGTGACCAGAAATCCCCCCCCCCTCCCCTACCAAAAAGAAAAAAATATATATATATTATAATCCGCTATCGAAATTGTTCTAAAATATAATCAACCTCTGTATTTAAGGATTTCGTTAAATTAAGTGCAAAATGGGGATAAATATTAATATAGTTAGGAAAAAATATACTACAAATATATTTTCCGTGTTCTTGCATCTAATTTTTATCCTGAATAAAGTCACAGTTCGTTCAAACTTACAAAATATAAACTACATATAAACTTCACAGTATGAATTAAATATATTAAAAAGCAGATATTTTCATCTTCTTTAAAGATTATTAGAATATTATTTGAAGATATATTTTAAATATCTTTGCAGTTTCTAATGCCTATTAAACAGATAAATTTCTGATATACTGCAGGATATTTCTTGACAACGTGATAGTTCTGTAATAAAGGAAGGCAAATTTACTTACGGAAAAAATATTTTTATTATATTTCATTAAAAAATATTTTATAAAAAAAAACAATATAAAATTCCATTTAAACTTTATTTAGGATTCATTTATTATTCTTTATCAATTAATAATAGATTTAATTAATGATTATATTTATTATTACTGAGAGTATCAATAATTGTAATCAAAAATTTATTAATCGTATTAATCATTACTATTGGTATTCCTATGTATTCATTAACCCTTTGACTACAGGTCGGGACTGGTGACTATTTTTATAATAAATTGAACGACAGTTTACACATATACATCTTTGCTGTAGATTTCTTTTGAATGTTATAAGTGTATTGCAAAGAATATTTTTCAAAAAGTACTGTGAACAGAATTTTATAAAAATATTCCTCTGGAACGTATACATCCGAATATGTAGTCAAAATATTATTTACCTGATTATTTATAGTCCAATTGATGATACGATTTTCTTTCATAAAATCAGGAGTAAAATCGCATATAAAGAACATTAAAACGAAGCCACAAACGAATCACGCAAAATTATAAAAGATTTTTACCATTCACTAAACAAAAGCTTGCTTATGATCCGTTTTTTTCTTTTTTTAGTCTTTTGGGTAAATTTTAATGTGGTGTGTCCAACATATAATTTCAGATTTTTTATATTGTAAAGTGCTGAATCACTGAACGCATGTAATTCAATTTTGTAGAATCCAAAGCGAGAAGCTACCGTAGGAGGAATTTCATTTGTTGAAACAGTCTGGTAAAGTAATTGCGAAAAAAGAAAAAGAAAAAGAAAAAAAAAAGCGGCAGAGAAAGGAACTCAATATTTCAATCCATTCCTATAAATATATAGCCTATTTTTTAAAACGATGCTTTTAAAAAGTCTACTTAGCCTACTTTTTAAACGACTACTTTTTAAACTTTAAACTACTTTTTAACACTAATTTTTAATTGCTATGACAAATTAATGTTTCTTGATATTGATAAAATTACGCATCCTAAAATTAAAAATGTTATACGCTTCCCACTTTCTTAGCTTAAAGAATATCCAACCTGTTAAATGTAGTCAAGTATTATATACAATAAACTGACACTGTTTCGAAGAGCTGACTCTATTTCTACTTCTTAAGGGTGTATTCCAATCCAAACTGCTTATTTTCTGATTTATTTTTAAATTCATTTTTGCTCTCAAACGCATCAAACTGGCACATTCTCTTATTTAGAAACTACATAATGTGCCGTGCTTCTCCACTTTTTGATAAATACAGAAAATATTGCAAAAAAAGCTGTCAAAGTTGGCGTTTTGAACCGAATTTTCCGAAGCGGCAGATCTGGGAGTGAAAAAAAAATATATCATACTAAGAAAATAAGTGTCTAAAAATAAAATTCTAATTAATTAAACTAAAAATAAAATCACACGGCCTCTTATACATCTCTTCAAAAATCACCTCAGCAAGTTTCGTGTTTTTCCGTTTAAAAATGAGTCTGAAAATGTCTCAGAAAATTTCTAGCTGTTGAGGGTGGAAAAATATTTTTTCGAATACACCCTTAAATCCCTAATGTCTATATATTCGTTAGTTTTTACCTCTGAATAGCGGACTAATTCCAAATGTGTCCACTATTTAGAGATTTTACTGTATTTTTAAAATAGTGGCTAACAATCATTGTTTATTAAATTCATTTTTTAGCATAAATTCAAATGATTTAAATGTTGCACTCCAACTATTATATCGAAATATGTTTTGCATAATCTGTAATACTGAAATAAATATTATAGCATTCTTTATTTTATTTAATAAATGGAATGGAAAAATTATTGCTCTGATGAACGTAAAAGATTAGTTACTTCAAATTATTACACATTAAAAATAAATGTTTCTTGTATATTTATCATTCTAATTGTTGCTTGTACAGTTTTTGCATATAATTTATAGTTTATTGATAATTGATCCCTTTAAGATTTGTATTTATTCTAAAACTGAATGAGTATATCGATTGTCTAAAAAACAAAGAATCAGAATGAATTATCTTTTTACTCTTTTAAAGTAACTATTTGTTAAGATTGTATGATAATAACATTTGTGTTTAGAATTAAATTAAACTTAAATGAAAATTGAAAGTGAAAAGTTCTTTTAATTCATTCATTCATTTTAAATAACAAATCTATGAGGAATATTTTGATGACAAAATAATTTTAAAAGGTTTGCTTGACAAGCCATGCACCGAAATACAAAAGGCTGTGGACAATACGCGGCTTGGTTCGTTTATTTAAACAAATATTTAAAAAGATATGTTGTTGTGAAATGCGTAAACAATTAGTTTTTGCAAAATATTCTATTTATATAAACATGTTTATTGTATTATATATTCATCATTCTAATTCTTTTCTGTATTTCTTTTAAACATAATTTTAATTTCTTTGTAATGAATGCCTGTACAGTTTTATGTTTTTCTACGATAGAATGAATATTTCAATTGTGCTAGAAACAAAGAATCAAAACAAATTATCAAAATACTCTTTTAAAGTAAATATTTTTAAAAATATATAAGATAAAATACGTGTTTAGAATTCAACGAAACTTAACTGTAAAATAAAAGTATAAATAACAAATCCTCAAGTTTTATTTCGATGACGTTAATTTAAAAATGTTTGCTTGACAACCTATGCATAGCAGTAATAAAGAATGATGATACTTGGATCGTTTATTTAAACAAATATTTCCACTTCAGTTTGTTTTTTATTTATCATGTAAAATATTTATCATCCTTTGGTCTAATATTTATTTTAAAGGATGAGAAAAACAACAATATTTATTAAAAGTGAATTTGGAAATTATGCAAAACTTTATGAACGTGATTTAGAGATGAAAAATTACTTTATATTTCTACTCACATAGTTCGTTTCGATTCTTTTTTTTTTAAGATAATTTTATTCTGCCTCCCTCGCACCCACATACAAATGCTCGCACCCACATTTTAAATACTTCTTTTTTTTAAATAAAAAAACATCAGCATAGACCATTTCCATAAAAACAAATATATGCATGGGATATGCCATTTCCTCGAAAACAAATCATAGTTTATAAAAACAAAAAAGCAATGAAAAACATTTCTTCAAAGTTTTTAAATAAGATATGCAAATATGCTGCCTTTAGTGTTTTTTATGTTAATAAACTCAAAATAGACCAACAAATTACTATTTTTTCATTTAATTCTGCGTTTTAATGTTTTATAAAATTATTTAGAGAAGCTAAATCATTCTAACTGTATAGTTATATGTTTATAGCTTTTACAGTTTACTTATGCTTGTAGATTACATGCTTTTAATATTTAGAGATTTTGAAACTTATGTTATCAATCATGTTAAAAATATATATATCTGTAAAGTTTGTAATTTCTACGTGTAGTTCAACATTTGTATTTTTATACATTTTCGTACATTTATAAAAGAATGTGAAATATTCAATCGTTATCTCTCGAATACACAGTGGAGTAAGAAAAGGAACGACGACCAAAGACTACAGAATAAGTGCAAATTTATTACGAGGAATGTGGGCTAATGCGTAAGATTTCAGAATTAAAGCAACGGTTCACAAATATCATTTTTATGCGCACCTTATTAAGTTTGGAGTTTTTACGCGAACCATCTAATAAGTATGTATATAGACGTTTTATGTACTATATAATTCGTATACTACGACAAACACGAACTTTAGAATTCATATACATTGAAACTTCCATTTAACGAAGTATAATCATTACACTTAAACACGTCGTTATGAAGAAAATTCGTTAAATAGAAATCAACCCAAATTCATGAAATTTGTATAATTAAATACACATGCATAAAATGAAAAATACACACAAACTGGAAATATTGGAAAAAAGTATTTTAATCCGAAAGTTTTTTTTATGCAAAGTAGACATATGAGAAATATTTAATTAGAATAATAACAGATAATATAGAGAGGTAAACAAAAACTGAAGCGTAGCGTAACCTTTTCTCTGTTCTCGCAATATTACAAATCCTTAACTTTAAAAAAGCTCTGTATAATTACTTTGTACAAGTTTCTTATAAAAAATACACTGTTTACAAAACTTTTCGCATTTTTTTTAAGTAACTTAACATTTCATCTGTAACTTTTTCGTGAAACATACATCCCCTTCTTATTGCATCGAATCTTTTTAGCATTTCTTCTTTTGAATGGAAATGATTAAATAAATAAAAAAATTTATTTTCATACAAACCGCTGAAATAAATTCATACATCCGTCTCAACAACAACCTCTCCGTTTGAATGTTATACACGCATGAAAGTAGAATAAACTTCGTTATATAGGATATATTTTTCGTAATATGGAGATTAATTTGCATGTTAATGGTGTTCAAAGTCAAGATTCAGAAAAAAAATTCGTTAAGAAGAAAACTTTGTTAAATAAGTACTTCGTTAAAGAGAGGTTCGACTGTATATCAAAGTAGTAATGGGAGTTTCTAATGTGAATGATCGCGAAAAATAATAACTATGTGGTACAGCAGTAAAGCATAAGGTTAGAAAACGAAAACTTTTAAATTTCCCCCTAAAACTTAGCCTTTGAAAGTCACGCTGAGGGACTCAACCGCCATATGGGTTTTGTGATACAACCACATTGCGTTAACCCTATCCTACTAAGAGATTTCTAGTCATCAGTTTCAGAGCGATGGTATTTGAGATGAAACTATGCATATGTCGTGTCACCATCTTATCGTGATTTTTCTTAATTTGGAATAAACAAAGTCAATTTTTATTTTTTGTTTGTGCTTACAATTAAGCATCTTTATGCATTTTTTACTTGAATGTAACTAAAATCGTTATGCAGATATCATGTATCGCGTTTGAATTTGAATTTTGCATCACCATGATGCAAGCGTCTACTAGTGACATCGATATATATTACCATAACCAGTATTGAACAGCTATGCGAAAAGCTGAAATCCATCCTGAAAACGTGAGGAAACATTAAATGCTGAGGCTTGTACATCTCGTTCAGTTTTATGTAATGTTAATGTTTGCAACTAGATCGATCGCGAGGTGGAGAGATCGATTCCTTTGATCGACAGCGACGATGACTTTGAGCCGATCGCAAAGTGTCATATATGAGCCATGGCTATGTGATGCGAAAGATTGTGATGCTTGCACGTATTGGTTTCCCTCTATTTTTATTTATTCCAGTTATTTAAAAAAGAAACCTGCTTTTTTTTATGAATGTTTATATATATGTATATATTTATGTATATATATATATATATGTATGTATGTAATTTAATAATTTTATATGTTTACATTTTATTTATTATATTTTTTGTAACTTTTATATATAAATATGTTCTTTATATTTAAATAAATACGTACATTAGCACACTGAAACTTAAAAATGTGTTTATTCATTTATTGATTAACAAATATTTAATTTCCGGATTTTGACTATTTTTTATATTTTCAGCTGGCTATAGAAACTTAATAACAGGACATCCACCATCTTGGAAGCCTAAAAATCTGAGCTGCTATTTTGGACGCTGTCATCCGCAAGGCCGTATAACCTTAATGAAGACATTCAACATTCAAGTTACCTTTGAAACATTTAGATTTTATCAAAGTTGACCTTTGAAATGCCCAGATTACGTAATTAATGACGTCAGAGTCCAATTTTTCACTCTTTCTGGGATCAGATAACGTCTCTGCAAAACGATCCTGATCAGATACACGTGTTACTTAAAAACGATATAGGGAGTGAGGGCAGTGGGTCAGCCTCGCTTGTCCTTAAGTAGAACATTCCTAAAAGCGTGCGAGAAATGAGGATAGAACTGGATAAGGAGAACCTATTATCGTATTTATTCGCATAATAGTCGCACTTTTTTGCCAATTTTCCATTGTGAAAGTCTAGGTGCGACTATTATGCAGGGAAATCTACTTCACAATATTGTACACTCTAATTCAGAAACATTACTGGTATAAAAAAACACAATATAATAAAATTACTAACTTACCAAATATTTACAGATTATTTGCTGTTTATTAAATACCCTTATCCTTTTCATGATAATAATTTTATAGGCATATAATTTACAAATAATCTTTGTGAAAATTTTGACAAAAAATTCTGATAATAAATCACTTTCACTGAAGATATCAGTATCACTATTGCAATGTGAATCGGTGTCTGAAGAATCTCCGTCATTTCATAAACTGTCATCTTTGCTTCCGTCGAAAGCGTTGGAGATACCTGTCTTCTTAAAACTTTTTGAAATTATATCGCTTGTTATTAAAGTTGTATACTAACTTTGTATTATCCAAATAGACATTAGATCCAGAGATTGACGCTTTACTATTCCACTGTGAGTTTTCTTTTTTGTTCCCATTGACTATCCAATATCCATATACTCGTCTTATATTGTCTTTAAACGGTTTGCTAACCGATACGTGCAAATGTTGCAGAATCGATGTGAGTCTTCCAGGAATTATCACAAGATCTGTTTTGCCTTCTAAAAGTTCCTTCTTTACATCATCAACAAGATGTCCTCGTATCCTATCGAGTATTTTTGAGGAAGGCTCCAGACCTTTTCTCCCAAACATTGAAAACCCAATCTTTCATCATTTTGTCATCCATCCAATTTATGCGAAGAAAATGTTTCGACGCTTTTTTTCTGCTTCAAAACGGGGGTGCGATTATTACGCGAGTAAACACGATATGTGGATAAGCGACCAGGATGCAATCAGGATTAATAGTACATATTTAGGGTGGAATCACACAATTTTGTCTCGAGTAGCTCAAAATGTTTCTGTAGCAAGTCTGCTGCATCAGTGTAGAAGGGTTGTTGAAATGGTTCTAAGAATTTAGGGGTTTTTTTTAATTCTTGAAGCTAGAAAATTTTCATCTTTAAAAAGAGACTGAACTTTTACTTAAATTTACTATTTCGGAATAGTCATATTAGCGTTATTTTATGCAAGGAAAATAGGCGAAGAATTAAAATAAGACGTTCAAACACTGCGAAATATCCAACATTTTTCAAGTCAAAGGATAGTATTAGTATTAAAAAAAATTAACTTGCTACACAATGCTAGGATTAAAATTATATTTATGAATTATAAAAACTAATTAGCAATTAAATGCTGTGATTAAAGGCGCTGTTTTTGAACTGTGCCAAAATTAACCAATATATAAGTTGGTACAAAATGTAAATCGATACATTTTTAGAGGCTCTTTTTTTCACTTTTGGTACAACTTTTTTTTGGTATTAACTCATTAGCATAACAGAAAGGTTATTTTTATTTTACAAAGCTACAGATCCTACTCGCTTTGCCTTTTATTTGACCTTTTTTTGCAGGAATTGAAAAGTGACCATAACTGGAACAAACACTTGCCGCCCACCGTCGAATTTTAACTTTTGTAGGAAAAATTCTTAATGAAACAACTATTACAGCACAGTCATACGTAGAAAGAGTTTTGTGGGATATCTAATAATCGTACAGTATTTGTTGCATCCAGTATAACTAAAAAAGGTACGCCAAATACAAGGTGAACTTTTTTCTTAAAATGGTCACTGCTTTTACAAAAATCTAAGTAACAGTATGTATAATAAAAAATATTTTAAAAAATAGTGTTTTATAAAATTATTTTATACCAACGATAATGTCTATAACAAAGTTGGATATTTTAAATTTTTGACTGTATTCGCTCTCAACACTGTCATTTTATAAATTTTACATTTTTCTCAGGAACTTATTGTTTAAGATGTAACATATTGTATTATAATTTTTACAGCTAGTATAACTAATAACATATGTTTCAAGAATAGACAGACCGTTTCGCGGCCCTCCGAAACATTTCCCACCACTCATTGGTGGGTTGTAAACTTTAGTTTAAAAATCGCTACATTAGGATATAATGAACTAAACAGCCAAAATGAAAATAGAAAAAATAGAAGTCTAACATTTGCTTTCGAGTATGTCATACCGCTCTAAAGGAATTAATACACTGCGTAGGTATTAGAGTAATTCTTTATTTTTAATATACATTATCATATTTCCGAAATCTGCATAGAGTTAGTAAAGTTTAAAGCTTGTTAATGTTAAACTCACATGAAAATTTTAAATTATAATGTTCCAAAAAATCACCAAATTGTATTTTATTTTAAAGAATTTCAATGAATAATTCCAAACATACTTCAATATTTTCTAATACTCAAAAATATGTTTTTTTCATTATGAAATTTAATAATAAATTCATAATTAAAGAATTATGAAATATGACTAGCATCATTTTCTGCACAAATCAAAGCACGATTACTAAAATTAAATGCGTGTAAGTTTACAGATCTGTACATATATTAATTTAAGATATAGATAAAATTTTACTTTTGAAGGGGACAGTCCCCAGGAATCCTTGTCTTCTTATAGAACGAGAATTCCTAGTGAGTCATTCGAAGCATTTTATTCAATTTTCTTTCTAATAAAACAAGTTTAATCGTTATATAATCATAAGTATCATATAATCATGTATCATATAATCATCATGTAATATTGTTATTGTTACATAATATTATTTTCTATATAATTCTTTTGTAACTAATTAAATGCTCTCGTTACTTCTTTTTGTAAGGTATGACTTTTATTTTAAACAAATTTATGATGAATATCACATTTTCTTGCACATTTTCTATGAAAATTAAAGAAAAAATATGTAAACTATGAATTTTTCCGAGCAACCTTGGTCCGAGGAATTCAAATATAGTGTCCAAATTGGATGTTGAAATTTGAAAATCCAATGCAGTACATTTTATATTACGTGAACAATCCATATTTCGAAAATTGTATTCGTATTCAGTAAGTATACACAATACAGTTCAAATCGAACGGTACCGCCCACATCTCTACTCAACAATTTGGCAATTAAAATATATGTCCTATCTCCCTATATTTTTTTCTGGACAACTCTGCATTAATTTACGGAAAAATATGTTAAAATTTTATAAAATCTAAGAACTCATTTTAACGAAACTTTACATGAAAGCTAAAAATAGCGCTTTTGAATAAAAAATATCTTAAATGAACTTTTATTTTGTCACATATGAGGTTCAATAAAGTTAATTTTCATACAAGTTTATTCCTAGTTGGTTTAGTTTGAAATGGGCATGCAAACCATGAGTGAATTTAAAGAATTTTTTTAAATTTTTTTTATTTTTTTATTTATTTTTTAATAGTACCTGATCCCTTAAAGAGTTTTTAGCAATTGCAGAAATCTTTTTTGCTTACAATTCTGAAAAACACAATATACATAACCATTTTTTAAAGATGCGTGGTAAAACCTTTCCCTTTATTGGGCTATTTTATATCGCAATATTCCCGAACGAAAGTCGTTGACAAGATTTGATTTTCAAATTCAAGGAAAATAAGGTTGTAAATGGCTAAAGCAAGAGTCCGTGTTTTCAGTTTTCGTTTAAAGTAAATTATCGTAAAAAGAGAAAATCACGTCATTTGTATGGAGTTTTTCCTTTTTTAAGCATCGTTTTTAGTTGAAATTTATGCAAGGAATCAAAAAGTGCAACAATTTTGAGAAATGAAAATCTTATGATGGGATATAAAAAAGAATCTAACAGTCAAAAGCGAACTTACTATGTGTAAAAAAGGATTTTTTTTTTGTTTAATGGAAAATAAGTGTAAAAAAGTATTTTTTAACTGAAATTCCGTACTTTTTTCAGATGGGAATGTTAAATGCATCAAAAAAAGGCATTCGGATTTTAACATTCAGTAATTGATTAAACATAATAGACCAAAGATGAAATGTAAAACAATCGCAATCCACTTTTTGTGAATTTGAGATGAGTCTAAGAATATCTATTTTAGCTTAAAAGGCTTGCTGTCGTTCTAAGTGCATGGTAAAATGAAGATCATCTTTTGAAATGCGTAGTTGAAGACAGGTATAAAGATGTAAGAACTATAGAGTCGGCTGAAAAAATATAGTTAAGTTTTACGCAAACGAGGAAGAACGAATGATTGTCTACACTCGTAAAAGAAACAATGATGAATTAACTTTTCTAATTCTGGCACTATCATCAATGCTCTACTTGACATTTCATGTAAAATGACACGAAGTTTTTCCGGTTAAGTATCTTGTCGAATTCTTTCGCTTCAAGTCTAAGATAAGACAGTTATACGAATTCGAATTTTACGAGAGTAAATGCGGTTCTTATTTTCAAATTATTTTCGAAACTTTCTGTTGTTGCGAAAACGCGATAAAATGCCTATCTCATATTAAAAAGAGTATGTTGTGACCATCACACAATTTTCTTCTATACAAATCAAATTGTCTGTTACCAAAATGTAAATGACAATCTATTCGTACTTGAGATATAGCTATCAGGGATATCGGGATAAACGAATCATAGCAAATACACCTGTTGTGCGGATTGCACCGAAACCTAAAAAGAAACTACTTATGACGTATTCTAAATGAGCATGCAGTTTGATAAAATTCTATGCATTAGTTCATGACATATAACTATTTATACTGAATAGCAGAGCTACCCATTGGATGACTTACATTAAAACATGATCAACATCAATTTATGTGTCAAGATATAAATGAATAAGATTGATTATATTATCTGCATTAGCTCTTATTAGATAGCTCTTATTAGATATCTCCATAGCTCTGCATTAGATATCGCGCCAAAAAATTGTGCCACATTCATACTGACAGACACATGGAAATATTCTCTGACACACAGTCTTTAAAAACAGTTAAATCGAGTTCAGTACCTTCTAAACATACAAATCCGTTGAAAACTGGAGGTCACATTTCTTTATAAATCAAATACTTTCTTTTTGTAATCATAGGAGGGAGTAAAAATGTAAATATGAAGAATAATCCTCCGAACCTTTAAAAATTTAATACTGGATGTCGAACAGCACATATCTATCTTAAAACTCACCTTTCAATTCTATCACAAAATTTTATTGCTTGGTGCTGTATATATTTCGTAAGAAAACACTTTTGAATGCCCATATTACTGCTTTTAATTTTTCAACAATATAAAATACATGGCTTATTTAAAAGATTGAAGTGTGGCTTAATATGCTTAAGTCAAATATTTTATTTATTTTTTTTTTTTAAGAATTTATTCATTTAATAATCTTGGTAATTCAACAAAGTTCCTAAATATACAGCGCACTTCAATAAATTATATTTGATTCCCCAAATCATACATTCCAAAATCATACATTCCCCAAATCATCATTAAGTGTAAATACACAAGCATTGCACGATTTTATGATAATTTTTTTTAATCATATACTTTTTTCCACATAGTTTTGTCTATGATTTGAATATAAATTTTAATTTCTATAACTATTTCAATATAAGTTCAATGTAAATCTACAGAAATAAAATGTATTTCTTTTCGAGTTAAATTTTTTTTATAAACAATTTCCGTTAAAGTGGAAATGCGAATTATTCCACTACACTATTTTAAGAAAAAATGTATAATTATAAAATATATCTTCTAAACATTTAAAAATGTAATAATTTCGTAATTTCGCCATGAAAGAAGTAGTAATTTTTTTAAATTTAAACATCCATCTACTATCATAAGGCTTTTTCTTCAATACACTATTTGAAGAAATTATAAAAAAATGCAATTTAATTTATTTTTTCTTTCTTTTTTACCTAGTCTGTGACTTATTTTGTTTTTTAAAATGTATTTCGAGATAAATAAAAATCTCTGTTTGTACAGAATTTCCTTTAGTATACTTTAGTGTTGCTATTTTTTTCTGAAACATTTTAACCGAAATTTAGCATTAAGAAATATTTGAAATAATTTAGGAAAGATCAAATTTCTGTTGGAGTTCGTGTTTAAATTGTAAAGCAATACGAATGTTCTTGAAGTTCATTTTTATATTAAAATTACTCAGATTTAAACGAAAGAATATACATATAAAAATTACAAATAAAGAATAGCTACTCCACTCTTAATTTTAAACAAAAAACCTTATATGTTTTAGGTAAATTACGTATCGGATTATTTTATGCTGTTATACACGTTGTTTTTCCGAATTAAAAAGATATGTCTTATGATAACAAAAATGAATATTTTTCCTGATTATATTTAATCTGTGTTTTTCATATTTATTTCTATACATAAATGAATGAATAAAAACTGGATTAAATAATCATAGCATGGGGAAATTTTTCCCCTATACATTTAGGGCCATGTATTACTGCGTGATTAATGATTTGCACAGAAAGGTGTAAACCCATTATTAAAAAAAATATTTTTAGAGTAGAGGAAATAGACTAACCATAATCATATAGCGATATTTCGTTATTTGTTTCGCTTCTTCAGATATATCGTCCTATTTCTCTATAAAAAATAGTGCAAAAAACTCAAATAACTTTGTATCATTTTTTTAAATAATGTAGATAAAACATAAATATAATTCTGTTGTTAATATTATTATGAAATGTTTTGTATATGGAAAAATAATATATGAGAACAAATGTAAATCATTTGATTCTTGGGTTAAACCCTTTCACAGTTTTCTAATGACCTCAGTTATGACTGATTTTTGGATTTTTCGCACATTTCGGTTGTCTCTTAAAATCGATAATGAAAATAATAAAAGTTTGTATGTGTGTATGTCTGCCAGTCAGGCTGCGGGCAGAGCTGCAAGATGTGGCATAAAGGTTCCTGTATGTTTGAAATTACACCTGTCGAAATCAGTTAGTCGATTTTTTTGTAAGATTTGAGTTAGTATGCAAATTTTATTCTCTCTTTTTTTTTTTTTTTTTGCGTTTTGCGTTTTGCGGCAACTTTTTCACAATAGTAAAAATGATCCCGTTTCAATCTCTTAACACTACATATATAGTAACTGTTTCCCTTTTTTCAATACAGTATATCCCGAATTCATACATTTTTTATGAATTTTTTGCGATTTTTTTTTCCCGATGCTTAGCATTTTTTGGCATTTAGCGGAGATTATTTGACACTTTCGAAAGGAATTTTTCTCTAAATATAATACATTTTGTTCTTTATCATATTTCTCCCGAATTTTTCATGCGTTATTTAATAGTTATTCCTTTTGATGTTAGTTTTATTTGTTTGTTCCATTTATTTTTAAAGAAACATGGAAATGCAGAATAAGATGAAAATTATTTGCATATTTTTTACCTTTTTTTTTAAAAAAAAAAAAAAAATGTTGTATATACTTCTTTTAAAAATAGTAGTGTGTGAGATATGTACTTAATTTTTAAATAAACGTTTTTTCAGATGTAATTGTAACATTGTAGCATACCGGCCTACATTAAGTTTAGTTTTAAATAAAAAAAAACATACATTGAACGAGAAAATTTACTTTATAAAACATTTCTTTATTCTATATGGTAGTTATTTGAAATCTATTTCACTTCACAATTCAAATAATATTTTTATTCAAACATGTTTGTATTTGAATGGGTGTCTACTTATAAAAATGGGGAAATCGGCGAGTATAGTATAGTGTAAGAGATGACAACCGCTGAAGATTCTGTGGGACAACCTTACATTTATTTTAAATCGTTAAATATGTTATTTATAAACACCATTTAAAATAGCCAAATTGAAGTTAAAAACATTGCCTATTAACAGCAGAATTTACATTTTCGTACTTTAATAGTATGAGAAAAAAATCTGTGACAAAAACTCAGGCTGATTCATTCAGCAAAAGCGCTGCAATTCGTAATACTTTGTGTGATATTGCATTTAAATATTTTTTTTTCGGAATTTTTACATCAATATAATACAGAGCCATGTCTTATATTTAAAGAGTTTTTGTTAAAAATATCATTTAGTTATAGGTTTTAAAGTACATTAAATAACAGAAATTTTACAAAACATAGTATATGTTTAGAAGAAATTGTATTAGATTATGTACTTCTGTTGTAATAAGCGATAACTATAAAATCTTTCCGCGTACACAAAACGCTAGCATGAAAAAAAGAACTGCTAGATTATAGTTATGTAAAATATTTATTATTAAAAGGACCTTTATGTGGTTTTATTCAACTGCCAAACAGCTATATGTAGCTCATAAACGTAAGAAATAAATCAAATGTTCATTTTTAAAACTAAATGCATAGATGTCAGCTTTATGGAGTTTTTAATTCAAACGAAATCAGAAATTATATTCATGGAAAGAAATTAACTTATATCTGCAAAGAATAAAATAATTTTTCATTAAATATTTTTTCTGCTTAAAATTCTATGATTTTGTTTTACTTTATAAAACTGAAACGCTTACATCTAGGAAAATGTATTCGACTTGAGAAAAGTTGCAATATGTTCAATGATTGCATGAAACCAACTGCCCATATCCGTTCAATATAAATTTAAACATGGTTATGACACAATCATCAGATGTAATCGCAATAAAGAAGTTATATGAAAAAAGAGAACTGGTGGTATTGATGTTCTCCGAAGATGTCTTGGGAGTTCAATTTAATAAAATGCGTTTTTCTAATAACTACATAGAAGCAAGAATCTTTTAATAAAAAAGTTTTTCTGGTTTAAGCTTTTTTTTTTTTTTTACTTAAAAAACGAAGAACGTTGTCGGCTCTCTTAATACGTTCACGCCGGCGGGGTGGGTCACACTCGACTGTCTCAGAGCTGGCAAATCTCCGGCCTTTTGGATACCAGTATTTTAATACAGAAATGCTGTTTTATTTAATTAGAGCAATTGGACGATTTAAAGGTACAACATTTTCTCGAAAATAACAGTGGTGTGCAAAAACCCGGAAATTTGACAACTCTGAGACAGTCAAGTGTGACCCACCGCGCCGGCGTGAACGTGTTAATAATCAACTTTTGATTCACTGTTGAAGTTTGTAGGAGAAATAAATCATTTCTTTAATCGATAAAAAACATTAAGAATATAGGGTTATGCAATCATAAATATTTCAACGCTTTGTGCTCATAGAAGCGCTTTCTGCTCACTCTGTATAATTACCTTTTATTGGCTGAAAAAAATACACTATATCCAAGTATGTAGACAAAATGAATTTATGCATATTAAATAAACAATTTTCCGTCTTTAATATGTCTACTGCTGTGATCATAACTACATCAAAAAGTGTTTTTACATTGATACATTAGCAATACATCTTGTATCTGAAAAAAATTCATATTTTTTACTGAACGTGTTTTCAACCTTTGAATAACATATTTATATATATTTAACTGACTATTTGTTAATGAGGAATAAACTACCTGGTAAGACTAAGTAGTCCTAGGAATGTAAATTTTATTTTACAGAAGCAAAATTAAACATAGTAGGATATTTACTAACAAACCAACGTTCAATAATATATTTTACAAAACAGAGGTTGTATATTTCAAGTGAATGTTAATGAAAAGTTTCTTGCTTCTTGTTGACTTTCTTATTTCTTTCTTTTTAAAGCATGTCGGTGGCAAATCATTCATAAGTGCAAAAATAATACTAAAAGGCGATTACGACCGATGGGAAGTATAATATATATACAAAATTAAAAATAATTCTAATTGGCTATTAAGTTCTTTAGATGTGAATTCAATATAATTGATTATTATTGTGATTTCATATATAACTTTTATCCACTTGTTGACCGAGAACTTCATTTTACGACATGCCGGAATAAAAAAAAAAAAAAAAAAAAAAAAAAAAAAAAAAAAAAAAAAAAAAAAAAAAAAAAAAAACACGGATGTAAACTGCAACGGTTGCCATCTTCTTAATGGGTAACATCACTTTGGCATCCAAAAAGTTAATGTTTTTTCAGGACTTATTTTTAAGAAATACAAAACACCTATAAAAATTTATTTATACTGAATTTTTACGCATACATTAAGGAGTAAAATTATATTGTTTTTCATTTTAAAAAATTCGCTGCTTGACAAGTGATGCGCGGGAGCGCATCGCAAAGACAGAATTGGGCAATGAGTAACATAACTAGTTCAACGTACAACAATGAGACAAAAAAGTAGATTTTACAGTCTAGAAACGAGTAAAATACTAGTCGTTTTATAAAATAAGCAGTTTCAGTAACATGGCATCAATTCGAAGTAAAACGTAAACTTTCATTACTTAACGTTTCACAGAAAAGCGAGATATCAATGTTTGGAACAAATCCTACGTATTCCCTATTTTAAAATATTTTAAGGAACAAATTTTTTTTTTCAAATTTTGAACCTACCGAAAAGGTGTTACTAATTAAGCGAGCCGGATAGTAAAAAATTTCTTAATATATATATATTTTTTTTTAATTACAAGTTTATTCTTACGTAATTTTGTTTCATCTGTTCCTTTTTTTTAATTAAAATTATTTCTGTTCTATTTATTTTTATGTTAACATTCTAAAAATTTTATTCCTGCTTACTGTAGTACTAAGTACCTTTCATTACTTAACGTTTCACAGAAAAGCGAGATATCAATGTTTGGAACAAATCCTACGTATTCTTTATTTAAAAATATTTTAAGGAACAATTTTTTTTTCAAATTTTGAACCTACCGAAAAGGTGTTACTAATTAAGCGAGCCGGATAGTAAAAAATTTCTTAATATTTTTTTTTTAATTACAAGTTTATTCTTACGTAATTTTGTTTCATCTGTTCCTTTTTTTTAATTAAAATTATTTCTGTTCTATTTATTTTTATGTTAACATTCTAAAAATTTTATTCCTGCTTACTGTAGTACTAAGTACCTTTCATTACTTAACGTTTCACAGAAAAGCGAGATATCAATGTTTGGAACAAATCCTACGTATTCTTTATTTAAAAATATTTTAAGGAACAATTTTTTTTTCAAATTTTGAACCTACCGAAAAGGTGTTACTAATTAAGCGAGCCGGATAGTAAAAAATTTCTTAATATTTTTTTTTTAATTACAAGTTTATTCTTACGTAATTTTGTTTCATCTGTTCCTTTTTTTTAATTAAAATTATTTCTGTTCTATTTATTTTTATGTTAACATTCTAAAAATTTTATTCCTGCTTACTGTAGTACTAAGTACCTTTCATTACTTAACGTTTCACAGAAAAGCGAGATATCAATGTTTGGAACAAATCCTACGTATTCTTTATTTAAAAATATTTTAAGGAACAATTTTTTTTTCAAATTTTGAACCTACCGAAAAGGTGTTACTAATTAAGCGAGCCGGATAGTAAAAAATTTCTTAATATTTTTTTTTTAATTACAAGTTTATTCTTACGTAATTTTGTTTCATCTGTTCCTTTTTTTTAATTAAAATTATTTCTGTTCTATTTATTTTTATGTTAACATTCTAAAAATTTTATTCCTGCTTACTGTAGTACTAAGTACCTTTCATTACTTAACGTTTCACAGAAAAGCGAGATATCAATGTTTGGAACAAATCCTACGTATTCCCTATTTAAAAATATTTTAAGGAACAATTTTTTTTTTTCAAAAATTTGAACCTACCGAAAAGGTGTTACTAATTAAGCGAGCCGGATAGTAAAAAATTTCTTAATATATTTTTTTTTTCAAAATTACAAGTTTATTCTTACGTAATTTTGTTTCATCTGTTCCTTTTTTTTAATTAAAATTATTTCTGTTCTATTTATTTTTATGTTAACATTCTAAAAATTTTATTCCTGCTTACTGTAGTACTAAGTACCTTTCATTACTTAACGTTTCACAGAAAAGCGAGATATCAATGTTTGGAACAAATCCTACGTATTCCCTATTTAAAAATATTTTAAGGAACATTTTTTTTTTCAAATTTTGAACCTACCGAAAAGGTGTTACTAATTAAGCAAGCCGGATAGTAAAACATTTCTTAATATTTTTTTTTTCAAAATTACAAGTTTATTCTTACGTAATTTTGTTTCATCTGTTCCTTTTTTTTAATTAAAATTATTTCTGTTTTATTTATTTTTATGTTAACATTCTAAAAATTTTATTCCTGCTTACTGTAGTACTAAGTACCTTTCATTACTTAACGTTTCACAGAAAAGCGAGATATCAATGTTTGGAACAAATCTACGTATTCCCATTTAAAAATATTTTAAGGAACAATTTTTTTTTCAAATTTTGAACCTACCGAAAAGGTGTTACTAATTAAGCGAGCCGGATAGTAAAAAATTTCTTAATATATTTTTTTTCAAAATTACAAGTTTATTCTTACGTAATTTTGTTTCATATGTTCCTTTTTTTTAATTAAAATTATTTCTGTTCTATTTATTTTTATGTTAACATTCTAAAAATTTTATTCCTGCTTACTGTAGTACTAAGACAAAATAATAAAGATTTTTTTTACAAAATCTAAATTTAAAGAATCTCAAGAGTTAGTTAATTGTTATTTGAAAAAAAAAAATGTTTGTTTAATTTTTAGCACCTAATCAGCTCAGCTCAAAAATATATTCATGTTAGATGTAAATTTCCAACTGGGCGAAAAATGTCCGGACCAGGATCCGGACTGGAGTATCCTGGTCCGGACATTTTTCGCCTAGTTGGAAATTTACATCTAATATGATTTGTTTACCAATTAGAATAATTGTGTTAATATTAATCTAGTATATTCATGATGTAAAAAAAGACCCTGTTTTATTTGATTGTGATTATTGTCTAAGCTAAGAAAAGTCAAGCTTTTTACTCCAAAAAGTCCAAATGTAAACCACATAACTTCGCCTATCACAATAAGAATATTGTTTAAATTCAAGGTTCACTTATTTCTATCTTTAGTGTTACTAAAAAAATATTTTGAGAACCCCATACAGTATAAAGCTTTAGATTATAGAGATATTTACGTATAACGTACGTATACGTTAAGACGTATATGTAACGTCCTTTTTTACATGAATTTTATGTTCTCACATTTAAGATTTCATTTGAAAAACAATAATGAAAATGGAATTTTTTATCACATTCTACACCGTGAAATGTATTTCAGAAAGTATATGGAGTTACCGAAAATTTAAAAGAGATCCGGGTAATCAAAAACCAATCAGATTTAATACTTTCTGTCAAAAAAAGTAGGTCATACAATGCGAATATGTAAAAATGGATTATCATTCAAAGACTAAAAATTCTGCACTATAATGTATTCTAATTTTCGCAAAGATCCCTGAACTAAGATAATTCTTATTCTGGAAAACATTAAATTTCTTTTTATGGAAATGAAGATTGTGTAGCAATTTTAAAAAGCTCTGTCTTAAATTTACAATTTTTGCGTAGAGTAGGAATTGTAGAAAATAAAGTAACATGGTACCACAATTAAAATTTTTAAATGAAATTTTTAGAAATATATATACTATTAAAGGAATATTGCAATGAAGGTTGCCTGATTAACATTTTTTGAAATCTATAATTTTGGCATATAGGGTACCGAAAATAAGTACTTATGCACCAAAAAGACAAAAAAAAAGAAAATAAAAATAAAAATATATTTTTTAATATGTTCAGACTTCAAAATAAATTTATAATGATTCAAAATTCTTTAAATGTCAAAAGAATAAGAAAAGATTACTCAAATATTGTTCGCAAACATGTTAGTTTTATTGAGGATTGTACAGATTGGGCTGCATTAAACAGGCCAAATTCGAGCATATCTGTGATATGATCATGAAAAGCACTGTTTTTAAGTGAAATGCTAATATTGTATATTAATAATGCGTACAGTATATGTCACACAATTTCTCTTTTTTTGTCGTTTTGATATATCGATTTTTTTTAAATCATTAATTTTGTTCTCACTCTCTGAAGCATGACTGAAGCATGACATCAAAACCCTATTACTGAATGAATGTTTGAAATTTTAATCTCAAATTTTGTTGATGTAATAAAATATTGATTACTAACCGATGTTGTAACATTCATACTGTTCACATTGCCTCATGTGCAAATAAAATCCAGAAATAGTTTATTCTGTGAGCATTTTACTAGAAAGAAATTATTATACGCAAAAACAATGATACTGTGGATATTGTTAGTATAAAAAATATTACAAATAATGTCCACTAGGCAACTAAAAATAATCTTTTAACTTCAAACTTCCCGTTGAAATTAGTAATAACCTCGCAATTGACTGTGTTATTTTTTTTAATTCTTGTAGAAATGCTGCTACATGAAACTACAATACTTCTAGAAGTACTATTTACTGAAATAAAATGACAGTGTTGCCCCACGTGTCTGACAGCGTAGAGTCGTCGCCTGTTGTTTTAATTAAAGAGTGTACGATTTCCAAAGTCTTGAACTTTGAAAATATAGCTGATTGTAAATCTATCTTGTGCTTCGTCTTCAAGGTTAATAGCCTGGCATTTTTATTAATCCTTAAACTAATATTGGAAATTCCGAAAGAAGAAATTTTATTTTACGTAATCACGAAATGGCTTTCCATTAAATAAAACAAAAATTACTATTTGGAATTTCTGAATTTTATAAAAGGCGAAACAGATAACGTTGTCCGTCGTGTACATGTTGTTCTGTAATATATATACTGTGGAACAATTGTAACTGACGTTGTGTATTGAATGTAGGGGACAAGGGACCATAAAAATATTTTTTTTTTATTTTTGGTAAATTTCACCTTAAATGTTATTCAATGGTAAATTATATGCATTATGGCATACATTTATCACGAAAAAAAAATTATTTTTGAGAAATAATGGAATTTTACGCGTCGTCTTGGAAATCTTCGAAATGCCCCCTGCGCATTCCATATTAATGAAAATCCCCAATATTTTTTATAAAAGTTCGGTTTATATGTATTAATAAAAAAGAGTATCGAATTTTATATATTTGAATTTAAAGGTGAAAAAATTTTGATATCTTTTCGAAAATTTTCAAAATTTTTGTTTTTATTTTTACCTTTAAAATTCAATTGTATAAAATTCGATGCTCTATTTATATATATAAACCAAACTTTTATATAAAAAAAAATATTGGGGATTTTCATTGGTATGGAACGCGCAGGGGGCATTTCGAAGATTTCTAAGACGACACGTAAAATTCCATTTTTTTCTCAAAAATATTTAAAAAATTTTTTTTGTGATAATTGCATGCCATAATGCATATAATGTACCCTTGAATAATATTTAAGGTGAAATTTACAAAAAATAAAAAATATATTTTTAAGGATTTTAAGGTCCCCTGTACCCTTAATAAACAAAATCTGTGTGAGATCATTCGGGACAACAATCTTGGTATCGAAAACGTCACAAAGAAACTATTTAACTTAAATTCATGTAAGAGGTAGCCTATCTGTGACGCATAATCTGAATGTCTTTTCTGAAATTCTCATTTCGAATAGAAAAAATTAAATATATCCTTTTAAAAACATTTCACAGATAAAAAAAAATAATAATGAAATTTTATTAGAACTGAAGTTGTTACGTACTTTAAATTCTAACATGCAACTGAGATCATGTTCATTTGCATAATCATTAAATCTGTAACATTAATTACAAAGGGAGAAGCTGAAATTCCAGCTTCCTTAGTGTCTTTTGCTCAGGAGAGGGCATTTCCCTTTATTTTTTTATATACTTTTACGTGCCACATAAATGGGCAACTGAATAGTTTCATTCTATTTTAGCTAATAAAATATTCAATAAACAAAATTCTTTAAAATATTATTCAAAATTGTTATTATATTTTTCTGCTTCTTCTTTGTTCTAATGCTCTATGGATACTGATATATTGAAAAGTATACCCTTGACTTTGGTTTATTATCATTATAAAATATTCATCGTTTTATTTCCATTTTTCTGGCTACAAACTAATGCGACAGCATGTAACTTTAGTAATGTTATGAAGTTTTCAAGAAACTAAATCAGTTAAAGCATTTACAAAAGACATTTTGCAGTTACCCATTCGCAAAATATCCTGTGAGTTTGATAACATATAGGGGAGATGGGGGCACATGTGAACAGGGGGCAGATGTGAACATCGCAATTTTTCCATAGTTATTATAAGTTTTTTTATTTGAAAAAAAATTACTAAAGATGATAGCACGTGTAGACATATGGGAAAATTTTTTTGAAGCTCTTTGACGTTTTGTTTGTCCTCTGTAGCCAAAACACTGTTTTTAGATCTCAAAAGTAAAATCTTTGTTCAAAGTTGATAAGCGAATAACTTTATTTATTTATTCATTTATTTGAATCTGAGTGTTTTAACATATTACTATAAATACTAATAAACATTTTTGATTACGTTCTTTTTCTTCTAAAATTGAGAAATGTTAATAATTTATCAATTTAACAGACGCAGCAATGTGGGGCACTTGTGAACAGACTAGTTGGGGCAGATATGAACAGTACATATGTACCCAAATAATCATTCTGTGCTTCATTTCATTTCAATTAATTTCATGAGCAAGATGTCAGATCCAATATATATAATTTTCCTGAAATAGAAGACATTTACATCATACAAAGTTGATTTTGTATTGAAACTTCCACAAACACATCTGTTAGAAAGTACATAAAGAGCAAGAAGCTTGTTTACATTCAATTGTAATTTAAATAAATTTAATGTTATCTAAAATGTAATAAGAGTTATGTATTATTTTACTAAACGATTTACAACAATATTTTTTATGCATTGTTAATACGAACAACTTTGCAAGTTTTTCTATTATATTTGTTCTAAACTTGCAATGATGGTTTACTTCCATCTCTAAAATAGTTATGTATATGATGCTTTGAATGGCGATAGATATCAGTAATATTTTAAGAAAGTAAAAATTTTAAACTGATAACTACAGTAAAATCCAATTATAAGCCCTCCCCCCCCCTCATTCAAAAGAAAAAGAAGTTAGGGTGGGGGGGAGTATAGTCGATATATTTTTTAAATCATTAAAAAACCCTTCTTTATCTATAATTTACAAGTAAATAAGGCAAATACAGGAGTGAGACTCTTTCGTATTTCGGCAGATTTCCGATAAATACTATGTAAATGCCCCCTCCCTAAAAGTTTCCCCTAACAAAAAGCTCTAAGCAAAATTTAAAAGTTTTAGTTTCTTTTATAAAATTGCTTCGTTATTATTTTATTTTACTGCAACAATACTGTATGAATCATCTAAGCCTTCGCCCCCTCCCCCTCCCCAAATCTTCTTATTTTCATTTTTTTTTAAAGTTTTGCTTAAACATATCATTCAGAAACTAGAGAAATATATATATATATATTTTCTTTATGGTTAATTTAACGGGTAATATAACTAATGATTACGATGACAAATGAATAACAGAAAAAAAAACATGTTAAAGAATATTTTTTCCTTGTGTTCACATGTGCCCCACGTGTGCCCCACGTGTGTTCACAACTACCCCGCTGATGGGGCACATGTGAACAATTTTGTGAATTTATAAAACTATCAAAAATGCAAGAAGAACTATGCAGGTGATTTAAAAAAATTACCATGTGTAAAAGAAAGTTCTGTTTACTATATTGAGTAGTTTTTGTTTATAGAAATTAATCCAGTTATGAGAAAAAGCTATATTTATGCGAACTGTTCACATGTGCCCCCATCTCCCCTACAGACCGAACTCACTCTGAAAACCGATAAGTTAGAGACCGCCGGGGGAAAGATTCTAGGCCGCTCATTAAAAAAAAAAAATTATTGTATTGAACATGATCTTCTTACAGGGTTACATAAATTACTGGATATTTTAGCGTTTTTATTGAGAATAATTTTTTTTTAGAATTCATCACAATTTTGAGGTAGGTAAGTTAAGTTTTCGTTAAAAACAGTTATAGTACGTGATATATATATACATATATATTTATAGAGATATGCTTGTGTATATATCTGCATATCGAATCATTTATTTAAGAATCTTCTAGCACCATTGAGTTCTTTATTAGACTTTTTTTTTCCTGTTTCGAACAAGAGAAAAAAAATAGTTATTTAAACTTTTAAATATAATAAAATGTACACCTTTCAGAAAGAAGCTATATTTAATAAAAATTAATTTGTCGTTCAAATTACAGAAAAATTAAAAAACCTTATAAATAAAATAAAACGTAGTAATAAGAATTTGAATAATGCGTTAGAGTTGCAATTTATCTTGTATAATCAGTCTCATTATTGTTAAATGACAGTTCTGAAATAATTGGATAGAAGAAATTTTTGAAAATTTGTATTAATTTTAAGGTGTTTATTTAAAATAAAGCATTTTAACTAATTTCTATAATTAACAAGTATTTTTTTGTTTTTCTAAATTCAATTAGTGCTCGTAATTTGAAAACAACGTTTGCGTAAGTCGGTGGCTGCTTGACTGCTACTACGTTTAATTAATTTTTCTTCTTAATATCTTTCTTCAACCGCTCAAAATTTTTTCTTTTTGAAATGAAAAACTTTCCATTTACAAATTTAATAGTTTTTACTTCTTACTACAGAATAGAACTAAAAAGATTTAAAAAAAGTATTTATGTGAAATTCCTAATATACAATATTTGCCTTAAACAACGAGATAAATTGTCTGATAAAGGATGATCTATGTTTCGAGATTTATCTGAGTTCTAAACAAATGGGGAACTGAAATGTTCTAAGCTCCTATGTCCATTCTAATAATTCACCGAGTTCAAAATGTCAAAATGAATTCTTCTTTCCAATCGTAATAAATCCACGTTAAGTAAAGAATTACAATAATACTGTAAATCCCGAAATTTAAAAAGAAAGACTTATTTAGGAGCATGCTATTTGCACTGGCTGTATTTTAAAAGAATACTATTTGAAGTATATATATATTTTATATTACTTTAAAAAATATTTTTTAAAGAAGTTTTTGAAATAAAATGTTTTTAATGTATGTATAAAACATATAAAGGACTTTTTTGGTTGCAATTTGTAAATTTGTACTCTTTTTATCGAAAAAAATAATCGATATTATAGATTCAGTAAATCTTAAAAAATCTATTTTAATAGCTTTCTTACATTACATATTCTATTATCAAAAAGATACTTACCTGAAGAAAAAATAAATTTATTGTAACCGAAGTTTAGTAACTATTGTATTGACATGGAATAGATTAAAATTTTGCATAAGATTTTCTTTCGTATTACGAAAACAACTAAATCCCAGTTACCGTCTCAAGAGCATTTGCAAAACAGTTTAAAGTGCTTGCTAGAACTGACCAGAAAAATCACTGTATTAATCGATAAACTCGAGCACAAGGTCAATTTGTGTGACAACATGCGCCACAATGTCGCTCAAAAGTCAACTGTTTCAATACCAACACTGTGGATAGAACAAGAGAAGTGGTTGCGAGAAAGCCCCGTACATCGATCATACGAACAGCGTAAGAGGTTGGTATCAATTTATAAAGTTCGCTGCAAATTTTCGTCAAAGAATTTAAACTCTTTCCCAACAAAGTTCAAGTGCATAAAATATTGAGTGTGGAGCGAATGCACAACAATTGGAGTTTTCCAATGATTTAGCGTGCCGCTTTAAAAGTGAAACATTCGATGTGACATAAGTGTGGTATAATAATGAAGCACATTTCCACTATATGACTACGTGAAGAAACAAAATTGACGGTTTTGGTGGCCAGAAAACTCTCTCTTTGAATCGATAATTCACTACACTCGCTGCGTGTCACTGTTTGGAGTGCAATGTCCGCCCAAGGAATGATCGGAGTCATTTTTATCAATTTAATTGTCGCTAGTCAACACTATTATGATGTGTTGGGCAATAATTTCACCCCGGTCATTCAAAGCGCTCCCGAATTCGATTGCAAGCGATTTATGCAAGACGGTGCTTGTCCACGTCGCGCCTCCGACATGTTTGCGCTGCTTTCAAAGCACTTTAAGCATCGTTTGATTGCTATAGTGTATCGGAAATACATAGAAATGATCATTAACTGGCCAATTTATTCTTCTGACATCGAACTGCGTGACTGTTTTCTGTGGTGACAATTGAAAGGAAATGTGTATTCGATGAATCTCAAAACAATTTGTGAGGTAAAAATTGCCATTGAACAACATATCGAGGCAATTGATATGTCAATTCTTATGTCTGTAGTGTAACACTTTGCTCTACCCATGCGTCACACAACTGCACGTGATAGTAGACACATCGTAGATTTCCTAAATTTAGATAATCTATTTATATACTCTATTCGGAATAAAACATATTCATGCACAGTCGTTTCACTTTACTTTTGAGAGGCTTATTTCTTCTTACCCTCTATAAAGATTTTTTTAGAAAATGAAATTTTAACATAAGTATCCCATTAAAGAACTTACGAAAACTTTCATTTACTCATTTAAAATAGCATTTTTTTATGTGTAACATAATTTTTTGTATATGAATTGAAAAATTTAATTAAAAACTGAACTTACATTAAATTTAAAGTGCGGTGTTATATTTGTGTATTCTTTGAATAGCATTGTCATTTTCTAAATATATTTCCGCGCTTTTCTAATTAGCTGTAAATTTAATATATTTTATATAAAACGATAGTCTACTCTGTCAACTTTTGGAGAATAATAAAAATTCTGGAAGGTGTTCTTAAACTTTATAAAACGTTCCTAAATCTTTAACACAGTACTATTTTTTTAATATAAAATTGTTTATTTAATACAAAAATTTAACAATGCTATCAGTTTTACGCTTTTCTTAAAAAAAAATATGTGAAAATATAGTTCAGCCCTGGAAAAAAAAATAATCATCCTTACTAATTCCGTCACAAATATTCTACATAAAATGTGACTTATCAATCCATTATAAATATTGTACACTAATTAATGATTTCCTTAAATGTTACCCAGTGGGTCTTTTGTTTTGAAAAATCGTACTAATATTTTAAATTTTCAATATTAAAATCTAGTTTAAAGTCGCAATTGGATTCTTTGAAAAATTTCATCATAGGATGTTAAACTGCAATTCAGTCGGTCAAGCAATTTAGGAATTATGGTTTGAATTTTGAATCTCATAAATTTAAATTTAAGTTTTATGGATGTATAATAGGTTGCAATGTGGATAGTTTTTTAAACATATCTCAAAACTCCCTGTCGGGATATAGTACAGGTAAAATAGACAAAGAAATTAAGCAATGTACGACATCTGGTTTCTATTCACGAAAATTTGGGAAGAAGTTCGTTTTGGTACTAGAAATGAAGATCAGATGAATCCTTTAAAAATGAAATTCTTTTACCATTTTAAAACAGTTTTTAGGAGAAAAAAGGGGCGATGTTAACTCAGGAAGGGAACTCAAATTATTTTAAGCAGGTCAAGTCGTGTACCGTTTATTATGCATCGTTTTAATTCTAAATCGAATGACACCATCCGCAAGACGATACGATCATTTGTTACAAAGTTACCGCGGGTTTTATGAATACAAAATTGAAAATTACACTTTTGTGCAGATAAAAAGGGGTTTTATAGGAAAAATTGATGGTCATTCACAACAATTTGGTAAAAACTTCGTTTTGGCACTTGAAATAAAGATCCGACGTGTCCCAGACTAATAATTTGATTTTCTGTGTTTTGGGGATAAAAAAGGAGGAATGAATTTTATCTCGGGGTGGATAAGTCAATTTTTTTTTTATAGGTAAAGTGGGTTATCGTTTATTACATATCTTTAATTTCTGAACCGAATGACACCAGCCGCATGTCAATACGATAATTTTTTACGAACTTACGTCTTGTTTTATGAATACAAAGTCTAATATTATACTTTAGTGCAGGTAACATTGGTTTTTACATCAAAAAATAATGGTCATTGACGAACATTTTGGAAAAACTTCATTTCGGCACTAGAAATACTGACCCGATGTGTCCGAAACAAATAAAGTTGTTTTACCAAATTTTGGTTGGCAATCCGCTGTGCATTTGAAATCGGGTGTGGACGAAGATAACTTTTCTTTTAAATAAGTCAAGTAGGGTACCGTTTAGTACGTATTTTTTAATTCAAAAATACAAAGTCATGAATGGTTTCATTAATACAAAATTACGAATACATAGATTTACCAACTTAAGTGACCTTGAAGAAGACTCTTATTAGCATGATTTTCATTATTTAGAGGACATGTAATAAGTTTGTGATTATTTAATATGACATAAAGAAAAAGTTTTGAACTTAAAATAAATGTAACAAAGCTGAGCTCAATAATAAGTATGATGTTTGACTTTGTATTCATAAAACGTACCGTAAGTTTTGAACAAATGATTGTACTGACTTGTGGATGCTGTCATTCGATTCAGAACTTAAAAAATCATGAAAAACAAGAACCCACTTGACCTATTTAAAAAAAGTCTACTCCCTCCTCCCCCCGAGTTCAAATGAACCTTTCTCTCCCCCCCCCCCCCCCAAAACAAACAACAACAAAAAAAAATACCGTAAATCAATTTTATTTTTGTGGACAGATCGAATCTTCATTTCTAGTGCCAAACGAAGTTCTTCACAAGTTTTCGTGAATAACCATCAGTTATTGCTGTAAAAACCTATTTTACCATCACTAAAGAATAATTTTCTATTTTGTATTCGTAAAAGCTGCCGTAACGTAGAAACAAATGATCGTATTGACTTGCCGGATTTGCCAGTCGATTCAGAATTAAAAAATACATAACAAACGCTTGAGCTACGTGCAACATTTTTTAAACCTCTATCAGAGTTAAATCCCCCCCCCCTCCTTTTTAACTCAAAGAACATGGTAAAAAAAACTTTAATACTTTGGGGACTCATCGCATTTCTATTTTTAGAGCCAAAATTAAGTTATTTTCAAATTTTGATGGATGACTTCCCGTTGTCTCTCAAATATCTTATTATACCTGTGCAAGTAGCCTGTAATTTCTTATTCGCATATTAGAAGCTTCTAGAAACCGATTTATGACAAAAATTGGATACGTTACATTCATATATTCATTCATTCATTTATATATCCATTCATATATTCATTCATTCATTTATATATCCATTCATATATTCATTCACGGATTCATTGATACATTTATCCACATATTATTTCATATATTTATATAATTATTCATATATTCATTTAGATATCCATTCATATATTTATATATTCAATCTCATATTATTATATTCAGGTATCCATATCTTAGTTTACACCCTTTTCTTTCGATATCCAAGATCAAAATGGGCCTCAAACGTAACGATTTTGACACAGTAGAAGGCATCAAAACAAACGCGACGGCTGACTTTGGGATGATACAAAAATGTAACATTTATCGTTGTTTCCAGGAATAGCAGGAGCTGTGGAGCAAGTATGTGTCTTCTGACGGAGCCCACTTTGAAGGCGATTAAGTAAATGTGTACATATATTGTGGTTGTAAAGAGTCACAACGAAATTCCGGGAAATTTTTGATTGCCCCTCTTATTTATTCCCTTGAATTCTCTTTAATTTGATGAGCTTTTTCGTGCAATCTGCTTTATATGTGCAAGCAATCGAAAGAAGATTACAACTTAGTCATTATAAAATTTGCAATGCTTCAAAGACTTCCTTATGGTGAACATTTGTTTGCAAAAGATCTACTCTTTTTTGTTTATTTATGTTACCATGTTAAAAAATGATATAACAGATCAATTTATTGAAATTCTCAAATTCACCTTACTATAAGAAGTTTAAAAATTTTGTAAACACAAAATACTATTTGAAATACTCAAAGGTGTTTTTCATTCACAATAAGACACATTTAAAACATAATGCTTTCATTCAAATCCATGCTCATTATCACGGTTAAATACGGTAAATCCAGAGGTTGAGGCCATTATACCTGATGGTCTGATCCAAACTTCAAAATGAAAAGGTAGGGGAGAGAGCTATGCTGTCGGACTGTTCCAAAGTTCTATAGAAGTGTGGGGTGCTCAGCTTATCCTGGGTATACTATACCGAATTTTTGGAATGATGTACGATAATAGAAATCAATAGAAATTCTACGTCGTGCTAATTATACTTGTAAGAATACCTTATTTTTCATTAGTACAAAAATTTGATATATTATACTGAAAATAACGTGAGCATCCCCCCATTTTGTAGAATTTTGGAACAGTCCGATAGCATAGTCTCACCCTCTCCTTTTTCATTTTGAAGTTTGGATCAGCTCATCTGTTATTTATGATTCAAACTCTGGCTTTTGAGTTATATAAATAGTACTGTGTGTTTATAAAAATTTTAAACTTATGTTACCGATACTATTAATAATGAAAATTGCAATGATATAAAATGAAGAAAAGTTTCTTCTGTTTAACGTTTTCTTTAACGTTACATATATTCATCTTTACGAGGCAGAGATAATCTTTACTAAGTAAATTCTGATAATAACGGTTTAATAGATAAACATTTGGATTGGACATCGCTATATATAAATATTTTGTAATAATATTTTCTGAGCAAATTTCTCTTAAGCTAATGTCTCTTGAACGCAAACATTTATATATTTTAAGCATCACAAATTAAATTATATCTTGTAACTAATGTCAGCTTCCTCAAACGTTTAAATAAATATTCCTCGCGAGAAAACACTATTAATTTCGACTGAATCATTCCTCGATTTGTGAGCAATTAGAAAATATTTCTATTGGAAGGAAATTCAAAATGTCTCCCGTCTCTCATATTTAACGTTTAAGTGACGGCTACTCTCCATTGAGCTTTTATCATTGCAAATATATAATTATGAGAAGTAGATTTTAAAGGAGCTTAAATAGTTCACTGGTACAAACAGTTCATTGCTGCGTTCCGAGAATTAAGTTGTGTATCACATTAATGCCTAATTGGAAAGGCATGTGAAATGTTATTTATTGATGTTTTATCAACTAATCGCTAATATTATTAATAATTAACATTTAAATGTGTTATTAAATGGCTATTTCTTTTTGAAATTGTGGTAGGGGAATGAAACATAAAGTTGTCAGTGAGGGATAGTAGCCTTTTAAGTTTTTTATATAGCTGTATAGTGTCAATACCACGCATAACTGATTGAAACAGTCATCACAGTAACATTGTATGTGAATTTAAAGCGGAAGGCTACATCTTTCTTGTTCTGTACTCATTTTATTGTTTTTTCGCATTTTTGACTTTAGGCAAGTGGTACAATTTCTTATTATAGCTAAATAATATGTAGGTTATAATTATTAGCTCTTAGATTGTTTTATCAATGAAAAGCAATCTTTTAAACGATGTGTGTTTGAAAACGCAATGTTATGTACATTAGATGCGAGGTCACAGTTTTTGTAATAGTGCCATTCCAGGCAAAGTAGGCACAGAGAGATCGGGCAAAATTACGAGATGTCTACTTTGCCCGGAAACGATGTTTTATTCATTGTCCATAACAAAATACTATCCAGAAAAAAGACAGTTTGTGTCGATATATTCCGCATAGAAATGCTTACTCTCGTCATTTTCAGTCTCCATGTAGGCAGGGGTCATTTGTATTCCCCCATCTGCCATATTCATACTCATTACCGATTTTTTTAAAATCTTTTAACGATTTAATACTTAAAATATTATAAAATATAATATTTCTTCTTAATGTGTGTTACTTTAGCTTGCTTTGATTTAAAACTATACATCCTTAATGAATGTGATTTGTTAAGTATGCTGGCCACTTTACCCAATCAAAGCGGGCAAAATGGAGATTTTGTAATTTTTCTTTTAAAGTAATGTGTACATTTTAAAATAATTTTTTAAAGTAAAATAGCAAATGAAACTAAATTTTCTTAAGTAAAATAGCAAATGAAACTAAATTTTCTTATAGTTACTGTTGGAACTTGTTTCTATGACATTACTGATTCAAAAGGTACCATAAAAGTTCATCAAACTTTAGAGTGGCCACTTTTTCCTTCCATTTCCTATATTAAAAAAGAATGAAACTACCATAAAAAATTTCAAAATAAACAAATTACAAATGTAACAATAATTTTAAAGGGAACAAAATATTGCTGATATTCATTTTTATATGTTTTAGATAAATCGAAAGAGACCCATTATCAGAGTTGCCACGTTTCAGGGAATTTCCAGACCAGGAAATTGTTCGATACCAGTATTTTCTAATAGAAAATCTCTCCTTAAATAAGGGCATTTGTCGCGCATTTAACCTAGATTTATTTTTCTATAAACAAATAGTGATATTTCACCTGGAAAATTCCCTGAAGCGTGGCAACCCTGATTACTGATTTTTAATACAACAAAATATTCGGTGAGTAAGTATTTTAATATAAAACAAAAACGATCTTTTAGGGTTTATAATTAACTAACACATAGTAACAAACAAACAAAGACAAAAATTATGAATTTTGAAATGTATCCTTTTTAAGGCACTTAACATTTTTTGGGTGGGTTTGGGATTTTCCATCTTTTTAGGAGTTAATGATATATAAAAATTTTGTTATTCCTAACTTTAAATACTAAAATATTCTCGTATGTATTTTTGGAATATGTTTAATAAGTATTTTTTTAATGGTTTTCTATTTTCTTTATATATTTCCTGGGAGGGACGTTTTACCGCAACTACAAGCCCATACAATGGCCTACATTTTGTTCCATCAGTATTATTTATTACTTAGTAACTGTATTGTGTTAGTTTTTTTTTTTTTTTTTTTTTTTTTTTTTTTTTTTTTTTACATTTTTACTTCGATTGAAATAAAAATTTCAAAGTAGGGAACTGATTTTGAAAAATAGCAAAGATGCTAAAAACGATTTTTCGAAAAATAAGCAATGAAAAGCAATAACATAAAGGCAAGTTTTCATGAAAAAACACGCTTCTGATTGTTAACAGCAAGTCAAACTCTCTGTAATTTCCCGCTTATTTAAGGACATGATGTTATTTTTTTTCATAAATTGCTACTGTGTTATAATAAAATCTAACAAAAACATAACTGTGAAAAAAGGGAGCCAAGTTCTGTAAAGACAATGGCAAGAAAAGAAGTGATATCTAATTGGGTGCCAAGTTTAAATAAAATTCACTCAAACTTACCTACTGAAGTATTATAGCGTTTTTAAAATTGTAAATACAAATTTTTGATAGCATATTAATAATAAATCTAGAACTTGGCAAGTTTTTACCTAAGAGTCATTTATTTTTATTAATGACATTATTATATCAAAACTTGTTATTTCATGTTTGGAAGCCTTAATTTGACTGACTTCCTTCCCCTTGAAGGGCGTGGGATAAAATATATACCACCTAATTTTAACTGCAAAATGCCACATTGACACCAGAATTCAGGATTAAAAAGTTTAATTTTATTAAATACGTGAAAAGAAGCTTTTACCCATTTTGAAATAAATTTGTTTTTAAATTCTGGTGCGATTCAATCTTTTCAGCATTTTAAAAATAAAAGTTCTTTTCCGCGGAAAGGGTTAAAGGGGTGCAGTCCCTAGAGTGATGACCAAGAACAACCGTAAGTGTATCTGTCTCTTTGTCAGGCCTTTTAGTCTGTTTGCATTGAGGATTCCGGAGGGTGGGTGCTACAGTGATAACCAAAGACGAGCGGAAGTGTATCTGTATGTTTATTGGTTTATCAAATTTTTAACATGAGTCAGTTGTTTATAATAATAACTATATTAATTTTTTTATAATGACATTGCTATTAATATTATCGTCATCATTTTATTAAGACATGAAATTGGTAGACATAACATTTATCAAAAACTTGCCAAGTTCTAGATTTATTAATAATATGCTATCAATAATTTTTATTTTTAAACAATTTAAAAAAATGCTATAATACTTCAGTAGGTAAGTTTGAGTGAATTTTATTTGAACTTGGAACCCACTTCTTTTCTTGCTATTGTCTTTTCAGAACTTGACTCCCTTTTTTCACAGTTATGTTTTTGTTAGGTATCATTACTTTTTGTAAAGTTACAATATATTTAGACACTTTACTTAATGCATTTTGATGTATTTACATGTGACTATTTTATTCACCAAGCAACATTGAATTTTAATTTAAATTTCATGCAACAAAGTATTTGGCTTTCAATTTGCGGCAGAAATCTATATTTTATTCTGCTGTATTGAATGCATGTTTTGAAACGAAATGAATTGAGTCGAAATTTTTATTGTTTCTGAAACAACAATTCCAGTTAAATTCCTAGATTAAATTTTCCTATTAAATATTCCATTTAAATTTCCTATAGCTGGGTCTGAGTTTTGTACTGAAAGTGAAAAATAAAGTTATGTGCTTATACCACACTATGTATCATTCATCCATGGGCGCCGGCAAGGAGGGAATGCAGAGAAAGGACATTGCCCCTCCCCCTGGATTTTCAAATTTAATTAACTAAATATTATTTTTCTCTGATGATTTTGAAAATAAAAATAAACTTTATTCTTCTCAAGTGATTTAAAGAATTAAAACACTGAGGAAAAAAGAAACTAAAAATTTTTCTTATAGCCGAAATTTTGTACTAGAATTAACTGGATATTTGGTTTGCAAACAGGGTTTTTCTCAAGTTTGTACCGTACTATCGCATTTGAGAGTTCTAATGTTTTATAAAATTTCCTGTTTTCGAAATGAACACACGGGTTTTTTGAAAAATAAGACCGCAACAGTTCATTGAAAATTGATAAAGTTCGGAGAAAAAATAAGTGCTTTGGATATTTCATAATAGGTGAATATTAAAGGAAGAAAGTAGTTACTAAATGTTAATCGACTTGAGATCAGACTAGTTTCAAATGGGTCAGGCCTTATTAATTAAAGGAATATTCGGGATAAAAGGATTTTTAAAGTTATTTGTCATTAATTCGAGCAAATTTGCTTATTTTCAACGCACCCTGCTCGCTTAAATTATCCCAGTACGTTTAAATAACCAATTCTCGGCAAATGTAACATATTATTTTTATTGTTTCATATTAAAGACTGTACATTTAGCTATCCAAAACTGTTTTTGTTTTCTTTGTACGGTCATTGGAAGTGCAGCTATGACTGTTTTTTTTTCAGTTCTAAAACAATAAGTTTTTATTTTAAAAAAGGAAATGTAAGTTCAGGTAACCTAAAGAAAGATAATGTATGTCAATATTGAAATTAAGGAAGGTACAACGTCTAAATCGAGATCTTTTTGAGGAGGTTGAATATTTCTAATAAATTTTACGAAATAAAAACTTAAATGCGCTTTATGACAACATGATTTTTGTGAACAATAAGTTAGGGAAACAATCAGTTGCTGCATGTTTAACTCGGATTCAACATTTGGCACTTTTTTTGTCAAATTAAAATTTCGCCTAATAAACGTAATGTTAAAGTAAAAATGGGCACCACCACGTGGGTAATTAATCGATTTTTTTTATTCCTTAGTTTTATAGTGAAAATGAACTTCGCACCAAATTTGAAGTTTGTAGGTGCAGTAGATTTTGGCGTCAATTTGCGGCAGAAATTTATATTTTAATACTGCTGTATTGAATGCTTGTTTTGAAACGAAATGTATTGATACGAAATTTTTATTTTTTTTGAAACAACAATAGGCACAGATGTCATGTACGCTCCATATTGGCGCGATGTTTTTCCGACGCCAATTTGGCGAAAGCATCAACAGCATAAACAACAATATCCAGGTTACCATATCAAGCAAAATAACGACACTTTGGCGCCAGTTAAGTACCCGTTGTGTATATGACATTGGCGTCAGAAAAAAATCACGCCAATAGGGGCGCATATGGCATCGGTGCCCAACAATATAGTTCCTTAAGTTAATATTAGAAAATTATTAAAATATCTCAATTTGTTGATTTTCGGTACGCAAGTAAACCCAATTGGTTTACAATGGAAGTGTATGGGAATTTCGCGAAATATTAGAGATATCGCCAAGGTGGCGTCACTTTTGGCGAGTTAATTTTGTTGCCAAATTTGGCGATATATCGCCACGTTGGTGACAAACTTGGTAGTATTTGGCGACAGAACAGCGTTCTCCACCTATAGCAAATTAAAATTTTGCCTAATAGACGTAATATTAAAATAAAAATGAACACCCCCAATCGGGTTATTAATCGATTTTCATATTTTTTTTTTATTCCTTAGTTTTATAGTGCAAACAAACTTCGCACCAAACTTGAAGTCTGTAGCTGCAGTAGATATGTGAGATCTTTTTGATGAGTGAGTGAGTGAGTCAATCAGTCAATCAGTCAGTCAGTGTTAAAATTGTCGATTATCAGACATTTTCAAATGTCATTATCTCGTAAACTAATCATGTGTTGTTTATGAAATTTTCGATTCTAGGTAATTAGAGTGGCCTTACTACGTATTTCGTATAAAAAGTACGTAGGTCACGTAGATTTTCAGTAGTAGAGCGTCGAAATTTGAAAAAAAAAAGTTTGAAATGGTTCGTGTAATATAACGCACGAGTATGTCAGAGGAACTTGGCTAACATACAGCCGTGTGTCTAGATAAATGCATAAACAAACATATAAATAACGTAATTCAAGAATTAGATTAGTAACGAAGCAAATACACTTGTTTTTTGTTTTTGTTTTTTTTTTTTAATGTAAGACTTAAAAAGATATAAATGTACGCATATTAAGTATGCAACTAGCAAAAGTTCATTTTTTCCATAATACAGGTCTACTATTTTTTAATTATGCCTCGCACTACTTTCTCAAAACAAAAATCTTACATGTACAGTTTGACTACATTAGCAAATCTACAACAAAATTTATGTTTTTTTTTTTTTTTAAAATAGTGGCGCAAACAGAATAGAAAAATATTGGCCTGTGGCAGCCCTGATAATAGGAATAATTTCCGTTGATCTATTTACATTTTTTTATACAAAAAGAAAAAAAAAACAATCAAGTGCGAGTATTACTCGCGCTCAGAAGGTTCAATATAATAAATGTATGAATTATTAATAGTATTATTAAAAGAATCGTTACTAAAAGAATAAGACTTTGTAAAAAACTACACAACGCAAGGATGGGTATAGCTTTATATACTAGAAAAGTACATAAGGGTATACCATAAAATATCAAAGAGATATAAAGCCTAAATAATGCAAAATATTGCTATTCTGTGTAACTCTTTCTTTAATCTTATCCTAATCTGTTTATGATGAACATGATTTGGTACTTTTGAACTTTTCACGATCGATAGTTTACAAGTAAAATGGCTGTGACAGTCACGCGGACACAGGAGTGATCTTATAATTGTTCGGATTTTACATTTTAAGTACGGAATCCCCCCCCCCCAAAAAAAAAAGTTTCTAAAATACGGGTAAATTAAATAAATAAATGTTCCTATAATGGAAAATCCTGGTGATATTTTACAAATTATTTTATGCACAAATTTCGTAATGCCAAGTGCACACACACACGCGCGCGCATATATATACATATCTACTCTCTATATATAAATTCCTAATGAAACGAATTTATGAAACGGATATTATGAAACGACTGCATTGAAATGATTCTATGAAACGACTGATTAAGCAACTGATTATGTTTGGCGGCAATTTCTTCTAAAATATGGAATATTTTGCGATGAAATTAACACCAAAAATCCGTATTGATCCGCAGACCTCAAAACTGGTATTAGAATTTTTTAATTTGAACTAGTTTTCGAAATAATATATTTTTTTCTAATTTCAGACACTTTTCTCTCATGATGGCAACCATAACATATAAATATATATTTTTTCATACTTTAGAAATGTTTATTATTTTAAACTAATTTGGCGACCAGTTTGGCTTCCCTTAAATGTAAGCTAAGAACAATGCTTTTTTTTAATATCATTATCATTTTATTTAATACAAAAGTTTCATTTAAAACAGAAACATTTAAAATTAATGGCTTTCACTTTTTTTTTTTTTTTTTTTTTTTTTTTTAACGAAACGAAAAGAAAAATATTAGGGGCAGATGTCATATACGCACTGGGGTACCTAATTGGTGCCAAAATGGCGTTATATTGCCTGACATGGTAACCCGGCTATTGTTGCTTATTTATTAATAAATGTTTATTTAGATTTATTTCCTTTTTATTTTAAAAAATGTTATAAATTGTTTTGTTCTATAGTTATTAATTATTTTTTAATTTATTGTTATTTCATTTTAAAAGTAATAGAAAATAATTTTAAAATACATATGTAACTGGTATTCGAAAACGAGGTTTTCGCCAAATTGTCGTAAAAAAAATCATGCCACACCCGGTGCGTATATGACATCTGTGTTAAATATTATATAATGCAACAAATCATGACAATTAATTTCAAATTCAAAGCAAATGACCAATATCGCCAAATTACATAAATCACCAAACCACTCGCCAAATTATACAAGTTGGCGTGATTTTTATTTTAAATAACTAAAGAACAAATAAATTAGTATAAAAATACAAATATAAATATAGCGTCGAAATAAAAAATAAGTGATGGCGTAAACACGTGTAACAGGCAAGTGAATGTGAAATTTACGATCAACTATTATTGGCATTTCATTGGCATATGACATCTGTGTTAAATATTATATAATGCAACAAATCATGACAATTAATTTCAAATTCAAAGCAAATGACCAATATCGCCAAATTACATAAATCACCAAACCACTCGCCAAATTATACAAGTTGGCGTGATTTTTATTTTAAATAACTATCTTATAGTCTAGCGATAGATATTTGCTCGATGGGATGACCAAGTTGTACCGTTTTAATTTATCAGTCGAAAAATTAAAAAAAAAATGCTAACTGGCGAGTTAAAAAAAAAGCTATTGGCGAGATTTGAACTCGGCTAACATAAAAGTACCAAGAATCTTTTGCGATCATGGCAACTTTTATGTAGTTTTATACGAAAAAATAATTTCTATACTTTAATCAAAATGGAAACCTTTCTTATGAAAAGCGATGGAACTGTTGATGATAGTTACATGACTTAGGCTATTATTATAGAGATTGTTTTCAATTCTAAAAACAGCGCAAAGAATAATATTTTCTAACGATTAAAAATTTATTTACACATGACTATTAAAAACAGAAAAAAAAACTTTAAAATTACTATTAAATGAGTACATGTTAAAAGCAGGAAAATATTGAAAATTATGTCTTGAAAATTGCATTTACACGTGAATATTAAAAGAGAAAAGAAACTTTAAAATAATAAATACATTAATATGCATCTAACCCTTTCATGGGCAAGGTACTTCTATTAGTAAAATGTTGAAATCAGTGAATGGCACCAGGAATTACAAATATATTTTGAAATACGAAAATGCTTTTGTTCACTTACTTAATAAAAGGAAAATTTTCATTCAAATATTTTGGTGCAAATATGACATTTAAGAATTAAAATTAAGTGGTCCAAAAATGAACCACCGTCATTGAAGGGGCTAAAGCAGTAAATTGTATTATGTCAATCGCTTTATAACGCTGTTAAAAAATACCGGTCGGCAAAGAGTCTGTTTACTTAATTCATTTTATTTTAGCTCATTTTCAAATGTTTAACTAATCTTCTTTAATTAAACACGAAAACAACCATTGGATGTCTTAACAGCAACTGATTCGGCCTTACATTTTTGCAATCAAAGAGATTTGAATGGAAACTCGTTTACAGGGACATCGCTATAGGTTTTTTCATTATAATTCAATCCTCTCTAATGTTTTAAAAACCGGTCAAATTAGCGTGATTTTAGATTCTGCGGTGTCTGAACGGGGGTTGGCGAGCTTAGCTTGCAGGGGTCAGAGACTCTAGTTATGATATATTTCTTCATATTCATAAAGTAGTCAGAAAAATTAGTATCTAGCAAGATTATCATTAGTGCATTTCTACTCTCTAAACAAAAAATTTAGTTTTCACTTTCCATTCCTCTACGAAACTAATAGATAAAACGTGAAAGATGAGTCTTTTACTATGATATAAATCTAAAAACTAATGAGTCGTATCCAGACATTTTGCATAGGTAATTCGTTACTGTTATAACTCCAGCACTTTTATTTTTATATTTATTTAGAATTTTTGCGTACTGAAATGTAGTAAGAAATGACATCTTGATTATTGTTCTGTTTCAAAATTGCATATTACCATATACTATTTAAAAAACTCGTGTTATAAGTGGTTTTAGTTTAATGAACAATGAAATAAGTTGAATTCATGTGTTATAAATTATTTTTAAAAGTTACAATGGAATTTATGATTCAATCAGCGTCAAAAGATATTTAAAGTGTGATATTGCGGATGTATTTTCACCCGAAATTGTTTTTTTGAAAATACAAATTTGTCCTTTTACATACCCAAACGTTAATAATCATTATAAAGTAGTTATAATGTCAATAAAATAGAAATGAAGTTATTAATTTCTATTAAGTAGTCAGAGAAATGAAAGTTAAGAAAAATGAACATCTGTTCTTTTGTGCTCTCTCCGTAAACTAGGATGCAATTTTTCATTTTGCACCCATCGACGAATCTAACAATAAATTACACTAATAAATACAACACGGATAATGAGTGTTTCAACGCGGTCAGAATATGAAAAATTAATGAGATGCATGCAGACATTCGGCGTAGATAATCTGTTACAGTAATAGCTTCAGCACATTTTATTCTTGCATTTCTATGAATTTATGTTGATTGAAAAAATTTTCTTAAAAACTTTTTTTTGTTTTAGAGTACGGTGGAATTTGAGTAAAGCAATATGATTCAAATATACGAATTTTTATTTCTCTTTTCTTGAATTTAACAAATAATACTTGAAACATATTTTTTTAAAATAATACAATGAAAAAAAAACTTCAAACAACTGTTTCTTAAACTAACTTACTAGTGTGATAAAAAGCTCATATTATTAGCAAGTTACTCTTTCGATTTATTTATTCTGCTGCTGTTGGTACGTTTTAGTGACACTCGTTTGGCACAACATAATCTATTGCTGATTTCATTCAATTTAAGTTGCGTTGTGGAATTTATAGTGTCTTACCTAATAAAGATAGAGAGGGGAACTTTTAAGCATTGACCGATGACATAAAGTAAACTAGATCATAGTGCTAGTAATAACGTTTCGTAAGACATCTATTTTCCATTTAGTTGTAAGCTTACTGCTTATGATTTGCACTTGAGGAGAGCTTTTTAAAGTCTGTTCAAGTGTTAATTTACATATAGAACATTATACTGTAAAATATATAGCCACAGAAATGAGTTCCGACTTTACCCTATTAATAGGCTAATTAATATTTTGCAATATCATAAAAATTCCTCCAAGAACACCTTATCAAGAAAGAAATACTGCAAGATGAATTACATACCTGCCTTTTTGAAATACTACGAGTTGCTCTTTTTTCATTTGAAATAAATTTTATAGCTGACTCCCCCCGCCCAATAAGGTTGAAGAATTTACTAAGTACAAAGATGAAATGAGAGATGAAATGAGAGATGAAATTTTTAGAATATAGATCATTCCATTTGATACTGAAAAAGATCGACAGCTCGAATAACTTGGATTACGACTCAAAAGTTGAAAGATTGTATAAAGGAACGTAAAAGGGAGCTACACTGTAAAAAAAAAAATCTGTGAAGTTACTAAAGTTTTTCTAGGAAACTGGGATTCCAGGAACTTTTTATGTAACGGCAACAAGAAAACTTCCTGTAACAGACTCTGTTACAGGAATTTTTGTTGTTGCCGTTACATAAAAAGTTCCTGGAATCCCAGTTTCCTAGAAAAACTTTAGTAACTTTACAAAATTTTTTTTTTACAGTGTACGATTCAATGAGCCAGCTGCCGCTTTTTCCAGACTTTACCAAAAACAGAACACTAAAATAGATTCTAATAATGCAAGATTTATATATGCTTTCTGAAGAAATATTATGAATTAACTATCGGCGAATCAATAGAAATAATAAACAAGTGTGGAAAAACATGCAATGACATCTTACAACGTTCCAAATATATAGCTACGTTTAATCAGAGAGCAATGATACTTAAGAAAATCTCTTCAAACTACCCCAACCTCCTGTCTGTGTTTCGCCAAATTACCGGCTTCGATCCTTTAGCACAGATGAACTGTTTTGAAGCGTGGCCTTAGTGAGTGAGATACGGACTCGTGGCGTTCGTAACACCAGTTTAAATCTTGAATCCTGGGGAAAGCTAGGTATATAGCCGAAAGGACTTGATTTTTTAACATCTTTTAAACTGTTTTAATCGTCTTTAATGTAGTGAATCACGTCATTTGTGTAATTTTATTTTATTATTTTTACCGATGAGTTCATAAAATGAGAATAACATGCATAATCTAAATCATAGGACCAGACTCGTGTTATTTGTACTTATTTAACATAACTTGATTAAATATACAGTATATACAAGGGCGGTTGGGATTTTACAGACACTGGTCGAGGCATCACACGATTGTAACCATGGGTAGGCTGAAGTCGTCCGTCCACACAAAGCATTTGGAACTGTATTTAAGAGAAGTACTTCCTGAGCAAGCTACATTTTAACAAGGAAATTGTGCAACGTGGCTAATTTTATGGTATGACTCATCACTTTTTCCTTGTTACAGAACTATCGTCTAGTTAGCGCCATTAAGTGCTGAGCTTGCTTTTGACATACGTTTACTGTTTTCCAGATGTTTCTATGCATCACTGCTCTCGGTTGATGACCTAACCCGTCTCTGACACTCGGCTCATCCGACTTCGGTCAGACCTCTGACCGCGAGCAGTAACCCTACAACAGCAACACATAACAAGACTAACTTTATATAAAACTAATACATAATATATAAACACAGTAAATACTATTAGGGAATCAAAAATATACACCATAACTGAAAACTAAAATTTTACCGTCTAATCTGTCATTGCTACTTGTAGCTTGTAGCTACCGTTTCTAAAAATTCAGTTGTCTAATTAAATATATATATATATATATATTTCTCATCAAAACAAAAAAGTAAAAATAAAACTATTTGAAAACATCGTTTCTAAATCTTACTATAGTAACATTGTACTATCCTTAAAAAAATTAAAATTAAAATAAAATTACGTCTTTTGCTGTGTTGTATGTCTTTCAGCACCGTCTTTAGCAATATGCATCTTTTCTCAACTTAAACTTAAGTCGAAACTTAAATATCTTCTTTTCGTCTTTAAAAATATACACCTAACGTCTTTGAGGTGATACATCTTAAAATATTCACCTAACATCATTAAGGTGATACATCTTAAAAATATTCACGACATCATTAAAGTATCTTAAAAAACAAAATATATATATATCCTTCTAAACTGTCTTAAAAGCAATTTCGAAAACAAATTACATTTTAAGAGGGAAAAAAAATTTGATCTGAAAAACAAAATCTTCCTATGAATACTTGATTTAAAAAAATACGTCTTCGAATACTTTAAAATTTTTTACACCATAAAAGAAAAAATCTAAATTAAAATAAAAACCTATGACTTACAAAGAAAGAGGAAGGGGAAAATATAATCCGTCTTTTCACTGATACGTAAGATATAAACCTTAAGCAATCATCTGGAAACACTTACAGAACACAAATAATAACACGAGTAAACAACATACGAAATGGACTCTTTAAACGTCTTAAAATGTTTAAAACTGGAACGAATAGTCTGAAAAAATAGTCTTTTTTTTTCTTTCTCTCTTAAAATCAAAAGTTTTAATGACAGTCTGTGAAAAATATCTTCGTTGTACAGTTTGTGTAAAATTAAAGAAGTTTCTTCCTAATTTTTAGAGATTAAAAAAAATCACCATCTCTTTTTGTTAATGTCAACAAAAAAATAAGTGAAACACGCAAAACAAAATATGCAGTTGCACTTGAAGTCGCTCCAGAAATAATCACTCTTGATTTGAGGAAGGAAAATAATTGCTCTTGGTGAGAATGGCCATGCTGTCATACATCTGGCTAATTTTATGACCTAATTCGAAACTTCCGAAACACACTGTATAAGATGAGAAGGAAAGATATATGCACAAACACTTAAGGTATAGTTGAAATCGAAGAAAAAAAAATAACACTGGTTAGTAATATTGAAAAGCACACTGTATTAACAAAAATATTTCTCTTTACTTTTTCAAAACTGTAAACGGAACACTAAAAAATACAATCTGTATACAGGAAATCAACGCTATCTTCAGCAACACTAAAAGGTATTATGAACACACTCTTCATGAAATGGAATAAATGAACAATATAATCTGTACAATAATACTTGGTGAAAAAAAAGGATTTCCAATTAGGATATATACATCTTTATAGCGTTTAGCATCTTGTTGACAGATACAAGATACAGATCTCTTTCGTCGCCGTCTTTTTTCCTTTACGCTGGCTATGTTTAGGTAGCTTAAAAGCAAGTACTAGCATATAGAGAGTGAGGAATACAGCATCTATCGTGAAGTCTAAAAATGGGTCAATCTGTCGAGGTACTTTATCTGGCTGGGTCGATGTGAGTACGAGAGAGTGAGTCAACATACAGATAATAATTATCGCTAGTCCACTTATGAACCTTGCGAATTTAGAGAGATATATACCATCAATAGGGGTATTTCTTTTCACTTCTGTAGGAAAGTTTTCATCCGACACATCATGATGTTGCGGATTTAATGGGGTTAATTTTAATTCAGGCGTTTTTACTTCAGAGCGTATTTCGTCAGGAACGAGGTTGTGTGAAACCTGTGATAACGGAACCCCTGCTTCTTTGAGTAGCGAATTTCTGGGGGCCGGGGAACTGTTAAATGGGATACATTTTCAACACAAGGTTTAGTGAGTACTGATGGCGTTTCGTTATCTTTCGGGATATTTGCACTCTCTTGAGTTAACATAAAATTATCGACTTTGGGGTCTGTATCTAGTGAATTTTGGTTCTAACTTATGCCAATGTATTTAACGCTAAGGGCAGGGATTTTTCAAGGAAAGTTCCGTTTTCGTCACAAATTAATGTACCTTGTGCAATTATATCTCTACCAATAATAAGGGGAATAGACATGTGTGAGGAATCCATGATATAAATTGTGGCTGTAAACGGGGTGTTATCAATATGTATGCTAGCGTTATAAGATCCTAAGAGAGTGGGACTACTGCCGCCGAAACCTTCTAATTGAATAAATTCTTTTTTTAGGGGGGGGAACCAATTAATTGGTAAAAATCATCTTTAATCGCTGTAATTTAGCTCCCAGTATCCACTAGACTCTCAACCACTACATCTGCTATTTTTACTAACTTTTTAATATTTGTGTGTGGCGTATGTTGTTCAACGACGTGGATTTTTAGATGAGGGTGCCTTGATTTACCGGTTTACGTTAAGTGGTTCGCTTTCCGCAGTTGAAACTTTTATGGCGATAAGATTGACATGAGAAACATTTAGAGCCTCTACTTTTTTTTGGTACAATTAACCGATAAATGGATAAGGGATTTCAATTAAAACAATTAATTTTGTTCTGGTTTCTAAGCGGCGACGCTCGTGCAGTACCCGGTGTAAAATTCTGCATGCATGCTTTGGAACCGCGGGTAGATTGGCTAATCTCGTCGTATATTGACAATTTTTGTTTGAATTGGGCCAAATCAGTGCATCCAAATAATACAACATTATTCTGGGGAGAGTCGTTAATACCCTTTATTAAGTAGTAGATAAGAGACAAGTCGTCGATGTTTCCGCGCTTTGCTATTTCACGCATAAGCAACAAGTATTGCATCAAACCTTCATTAGATCTACAGTAACGGTTCTCCAACATCTGGTGATTTTGTGTCGGTGACGACAAATGTCCGAATTCTAATAACAGCACTGTTTTGAGTGTGGCATAGGATGTTAAATTGGGTTCACTCTGCACAAATAGTAATGCAAGTCCTTTTAATGCGAGCTATACAAAAATTAATTTCTGCACGTCTAAAAATTCGAAAGATTCCACTAGGGCTTCGAAACGTGCTAACCACGTTTCTACATTATCGGATTTGAACTAAAAAAGAAGGCGATTAAAATTTTCAACATCGGAAAAAAAAATTGTTTCGAAGGAAAACAATTAGCTGGGGGGGGGGGGTCTATTTGGTACATTATTTCTATGGGTAGGTGTAATATACTAATATTTTCTGCAACATCCGCGGGTGCATTATGTGTAGCACCTCGTGTTTTTCCGTTATGTTTTGATTCCAATTCGGAATCTGTCGTCACGTGGAAAGTATTGTTAAAGGTTACGATGTCTGTAAGTGCTGGCAAAATTCTTCGAGCTATCGCTTGTTCTGTTCCATCTATGTCGATGTATAGGAGATTCGCAATGCTAATTAAATCTATTTGCGAAAAACTCTCCAATAATTTTGTTAATTTTACCGCAAAATCTGCAACATCTATTTTAAACGTAAATCCGGGAAAAGATCTTAAATTTTTCCTTTTTCGCGAGTTTTATCCCCATTAAAAATTAATAAATGTAACAATTTTATTTTATAGGTTCGCAGTGTTTTCAGCGCAGTCTTAATAGGGTTTATGTCTGCCAATATGATTTTCAAAAACAAAAAAAAAAGGGGGGCAGATAAAGAATGAGAAAAAAAATCAATATCTGCACTCACTTGCTTCTTATCTGTATGGGTGAAAAAATAAATATCCATGCCTTCCTTATTTCTTTAAACTAGGCACACGATCTCGAAATGCCAGTAACAGTTTCTCACTTTCTCTTTTTCTCTTTTCTTCACAACAAACATTCGATAAGTAGGTAAACTTTCATCCACTTTAACTTTGCGTCTTCATTTGGAAGAGAAATGTTCTGCCGCTCCGTTGGGATTTTCGGTGTCTGTCGCAGAGAGGAAAAAAGAATTTATTTTCCAAGGAGAGGGTCCGAGGTTGCTCTCACCGAATGCGATGAATATTTGTGTGTCGATAGAGTATAGTTAGTATATAAATATATGACCGTCATAAAGCGCAACAACCAGGAGGTCTTGAGAAAATCAGTCGCAAAGTTTAAGCCACAGTTTAAAATCGGATATATTTCCTGCTGTGGCAAGTGGCTTCGTAGCATGTCAGCAGCATGCTGGTTTTGAGTTTCTTCTACCCGAGTTCGATCCCTGCTCGGACTTGTTTTTCAGAACAAAAATTTTTATCAATCATTTTCGAACCACAATTGAAAGAATATGTATAATAATTTTAATTTACGAAAAATATGAATTAAATGTATGTTTTGTAGCATATAAGTGCTTTTTTAACTACGAAATTTTACATGTTTAAACATATAATGAAAAACAAAAGAAACCCGCATATTTAAATGTCTATAGACCAGACATTTTTTGTTGTTATTTACAGTTATTTACAGTTATTTCAATAAATATCTACAATTTTTAACAGAGAAATAAATTAAAATAAGTGAACAAATATATTATTTTCATTTTGTTTCCTCATTGAAATATTTCATGGTTTATTCAAAATATGGTTTTATATTTTTAATATCCTTTTTTAAAGTCTGGGATTCTATATTTTTAAATAGAATAAGTGTCTACGTAGTAATTTCTATCGGAAATCCCTTTTTTTCCCTTTTAATATTTTTATATAAATCAGTTTAATTATATAAATACAATTTTAGGTGCGAATCTTTGCATGTTAACATATTTAATGAAAACTAAAGATAACATAAATAAATAACAAATACAAATTAAAAAAAAAAGTCAATTGGAACTTTTATAGACCATAAAATTAAGCTAATTTTAAAATTTATTTACTGTTATTTAAATAAATAAGGTTCTACTTTTCACAGTGAAATAAATATGTATCGTTTTTTACCAACTAGCTTTTAACTTTTGAATTTTAAAAATCTTTGACGCTTATGATTACTGTCTTTGTGCTTAAAAATAAGTTCGAAAAAGATACTAAAACTGCTGAAACTAACTTTAGATTTGAACTGCTGAAAATAGTTATTACGTAGGTACTAATTACGAAACCAAAAATCCGAAATAAAAAAAGTCATATTTAGAATTTAAAAAAGCGCATTAAAAAATCATGAAATATTCGAAATACTTTCATATAGAAACAAAATTAAAGTAATATAATTACTTACGCATTTATATCATGTGTTTTAATTTATTTCTATGTGAAATAAAGTAGATTATTCATTGAAATAACTGTAAATAATTTTAAATAACAACAAAAAAAAAAATTCTGGTCTATAGACATATAAATATGCGGGTTTTTTTTTCATTATATATTTAAACATGCAAAATTTCGTACATAAAAAAAAACACTTATACGCTACAAAACATACATTTAATTCATATTTTTCGTAAATTTCAATTATTACACATATTTTTTTAACTGCGATTCGAAAATGTTGATAAAAATTTTCGTTCCAAAAACAGATCCGAGCCGGGTTCGAACCCGGATAGAAAAAACTCAAAACCAGCATGCTACCGCTATGCCACGGAGCCGCTTTCCAAAGCAGGAAATTTATCGGAGTATTAACTGTGACTTAAACTTTGCGTCTGATTTTCTCAAGGACTCAAGACTGATTTTCTTAAGAAGGTTGCGCTTTATGGTGGTCATATATTTATATACTAACTATACTGTATCGAAACACAAATGTTCATCGCATTCGGTGAGACCAACCTCGGGCCCTCTTTTTGTTCATGCGCTCGCTTACACCTGGGTGCGTCTTTCGGAAATGGACTTGCATCGGGTCAGGCAGTTAGGACTGAAGAGGCCTTTCGGATATGGGCTTGCATCGGTTTCAGGCAGTTAGGACTGGTGCGGTGGCAGTGTACCGAATGGCTTGACCAGAGAACATCGAGGTATTGCAGGTCAACATCATCTAGGCAGAAAATTCAGGCATTATCGGTCGGGGCTGGGTAAAATGAAAAACCGGAGAATCTAGGCTGGTGTCATCTAGCTATTCAATCGGTCAATCCCTCATATCAAGGGACCAGACTTGTGTTCTTTATACTTATTTAACATAACTTGATTAAATGTACAGTATATACAAGGGTGCTTGGGATTTCACAGAAGATGGACGAAGCATCGTACGACCGTAACCATAGGCAGACTGCATTTGGGACAGTATTTAAGTGAAATACTTGCTGAGCAAGCTATATTTTAACAAGGGAAATGTACAATGTGGTTAATTTTATGGTATGCCAAACGCTGACACAACACTTTTCCCTTGTTACAGAACTATCGTTTAGTGAGCGCCATTAAGTGCTGAGCTTGTTTGTTGTCATGTGTTAGATGTTTTCTAGCTGTTTAGATGCATCACTGCTCTCGTCCGATGACCTAACCCGTCTCTCACATCTATGTTGCATCTATGTTTCTTTTATATTAAAACTTCTGTATGAAATGAATAAGAAGGATTAAGTATGAAAAAATATATAAAAACTTCTCAACTGGTCTAATAAGTATAAGATTTTTAAAATGATGTGATTCGTTACGGAGTTGTAACTCATGCACCAATATAATTTTTAAAATCATTCATTAGGTGGTATAAATTCATTAAATTATTTTAATCTGCGAAAACAAACAAACGATTGAATCCATGAAGGCATTATAATTAAATATTATTAACTAAATGCGTTATAAAGAAACGTTAACCTTATCGGATGTAATTATACTCTTATTATATAACTATATATACGCATTTGCAGATTTAAATAACATCTATTTAAAATTAGCTTTCAGTGTATTCTATTGGATTAAAGATTAAATATACAGGGTGATTCAGCTCGTCGGTGACAAACTTTAAGGATCGATAGAGCACACCTAGACGAACATTTTTGAATAGGGAATGTAGGGTCCCTGACGCGATGGTAAGGCGCTAGGCGCTTTCGAAAATTTGGGTGCCGAAATTCGAAACGTCATAAAAACTAGGGAAATGGTTAGATTTTCTTGCTTGTTGCGTCGAAATGATTCTGTTTGTTTAGACTTTCTTCAGTATTAATTTGATAAGCGTATCTCTTAAAACATGGATAGGGGGCGCTGCAGACTTTGGAGAGCTAGACAACAACTTTAAGCCCGTTATTTTGATAATTTAACACATGCTCGCCAAAGTTTATACTCTAACTTAAAGTTTGAACCCAACAGTAGAGCCCTGCAAAAAGCGTAAGAGCCGGAATAAAATGTCAAAGTACAGGGTGGTCGAAACTCGAAGGCTCCTAAGAGATAAACAAACAGATTTCTTGACTTATGGCATGCATTTTCATGATTCTGTTTGCTGGGGCTCTCTGAAACTCAGTTGAACGGTACAAAAAGAAACATCGATAGGGGGCGCTTTGGGCAAAAAACATAATTCGTTGACATTTCGGACGCTAACTGGAAACGGGGCGCTACGATCAGTTAGTAATAATGAAAACACATTTTCTACCTCTGCTCAACACTTCTGAATAAATTTAGACCAAAAACATCAATGATACTGGAAATTTATTTACAAAAAATAACACTACAGAAGATGCTCGAAATTTCGACCTTGGGCCATGATGCAGGCTTCGCACCTCCGTCGCATTGAGGAGTGTGTGTTTCCAACAATGCCAGGAGTATCTCTGATCTGCCCTGCAGCTGCCACAATGCGCGCCACAAGTTCTTCAGCACTGCTGACAGGTGTATGGTATACCTCGGCCTTCAGGTAACCCCAAAGGAAGAAATCCAAGCAGGTGAGGTCTGGTGATCGGGCAGGCCAGTGAACTGGACCCCCACGCCCGATCCACCGCTGGCCATACCTTGCGTTTAGATGGAGACGCACGTCGTTCGTGTAATGGGCCGGAGCTCCATCGTGCTGGAACCACATCTGGCGACGCGAACCTTCGGGTACGTGCGCCTCATCCAGAAGCTGCGGCAGCACTTGATCCAGGAAAATCAGGTAATTTCCACCTGTCAGCCGTTCAGGTAACAAATAAGGGCCAATGAGGCAATCCCCCAGAATGCCGGCCCACACATTTACTGAGAAACGCTCCTGGGCTGCTCGGCTTCTGGTTTCATGTGGATTTTCATCACACCACACATGACTGTTGTGGGCGTTCCACATTCCCTCCCGGCTGAAGGTGGACTCGTCCGTAAACAAAATGCTGTTTACAAAACGGGGATCCCTGGATCTCATCGCCAAGTACCATCTTGAGAATTCCACTCGAGGGCCAAAATCCTGCTCTCTGAGCAACTGCACCCGCTGGATGTGGTAGGGGTGCAGATTCCGGGAACGTAAGATGCGCCACGCAGTTGCTTGCGAAATGCCAACATGTCTGGCGATATCTCTCGTGCTAAGACCTGGGTTGTCCTCAACCAGGTTAAGCACAGCCTCTTCGTTGTCGGGGGTGCTCACTGATCGCTCCCGTTCAGGCCTGCCTCCGTCGAAAGATCCCGTTGTGGACAACCTCTGGTGTACTCGAGCGAAGAAGGCATGGCAGGGGATTTGCCTGTTGGGGTAACGCTCGGCGTACAACCGCTGAGCGGCTCGTCCATTACAACCAGCAGCGCCATACGCCAAATGCATGTCAGCCAATTCAGAGTTTGTGTACCGTTCCATCCTACTACCGATCTGCAGACAAGTAACCCGAAGCTTAAGTAGGTACCGCACGTTCAAAAGACGTGTCTGCGCATACAACTACGTCATCTCGCGTTGTCGTCTACGCATTACGTATCTTTTGCATATCGATATGGTACGATATCTTTTGCATAAATCAGCAAAAAGCACCTTATGTAAATTTTATTGCGCGCATTGTGCATGATTGAAACCAGCTATGTTTGTTAAAAAAAACAAACAAACTGCAGTTTTAATAGCTTCTTATGATAAGTAAATTACTCTCTTGTTTTGTTTCTAACTGATCGTAGCGCCCCGTTTCCAGTTAGCGTCCGAAATGTCAACGAATTATGTTTTTTGCCCAAAGCGCCCCCTATCGATGTTTCTTTTTGTACCGTTCAACTGAGTTTCAGAGAGCCCCAGCAAACAGAATCATGAAAATGCATGCCATAAGTCAAGAAATCTGTTTGTTTATCTCCTAGGAGCCTTCGAGTTTCGACCACCCTGTACTTTGACATTTTATTCCGGCTCTTACGCTTTTTGCAGGGCTCTACTTTTGGGTTCAAACTTTAAGTTAGAGTATAAACTTTGGCGAGCATGTGTTAAATTATCAAAATAACGGGCTTAAAGTTGTTGTCTAGCTCTCCAAAGTCTGCAGCGCCCCCTATCCATGTTTTAAGAGATACGCTTATCAAATTGGTACTGAAGAAAGTCTAAACAAACAGAATCATTTCGACGCAACAAGCAAGAAAATCTAACCATTTCCCTAGTTTTTATGACGTTTCGAATTTCGGCACCCAAATTTTCGAAAGCGCCTAGCGCCTTACCATCGCGTCAGGGACCCTACATTCCCTATTCAAAAATGTTCGTCTAGGTGTGCTCTATCGATCCTTAAAGTTTGTCACCGACGAGCTGAATCACCCTGTATATTTCCACCAAGCAATAGCTAAGGTTTATGATAAATCATTTACTTTGATTGCTCCAAAATCTACAATTAGTTTGATTTAACGCAGTTGTATATTGAAGTTTAAACTTATTATAACACAAATGCAAATCTGATATCAGTTAGAAAATGCTAGAACAGATATCTCTCAAACGTAACATGCGCACATGAAGTGTACGTGGGTGAATATCACAAAATGTGAGATTTTGAAAATTTAAAACTTTTCAAAGATTTTAATTTTTTTTAAATGTTGGTTGAACAGCTGAATAAAGGAATTTATATGTAAAATTGTTAAAGTTTGAAGAACTTAAGTTCATTTTTATGTAATTGTAATTATGTGTCATTTTCTTGGCATGTGTATGCCAGGATAATGACAATTTCATTCTAAAACATTTTTCACATTCTTGTTTTTTTTTTTTTTTTTTTTATCTAACATTTTAATTTTGCTTAAAGGAACATGTTTCCTCTATAGTACCTTAAATTCAGTGTTATGTTCAGTTTTCTTTGTAATTTATGTTTTGTAATTTTTGCCAGGAAAATGACATAATAAAACTGTACTCAATTTTTACAAAACATTTAAACACATTATTTTCAAAGAAATGTCTAAAAGATCTTGCTGTTAGCAATGATTTTACTATTTCTTGATTAAACTATGTCGAGAACAAGAAGAATTACTCTGCTGCGCCATCTTTATACTTCATAAAGAACTAAAATGAGCAGGCTAAGACACTGAAATTCATTTTCAGTAATAATCATCTTTTAATTATGGAAAATTACTTGTAAAATACAGAACTTGTTACCTTCCAGATATATGTGTTATATGAGGTATAATTGTTAATTAGAAATTTAAAAAAAAACTAGAAAAATTTATTTGTACATGATAGCAGGAAGCCTTTTACTTTGCACACATCACAGTGTGACATGCTAGGAAAATGACAATCTGAAATTTTAAGTCTTTTAATTGCTTTATTTTTGTGTCATTATGGATATAATATCTCTTGAAAATACTTCAAAGAATATTTTTTATTACAATGTAAAAAAGAATGTCGCATTTTATAAGATTAAATAGAAATTTTATTGCGTGGACTGCAATTTCCGTATTTTGTGATATTGACCCAAGTATGTTTTTAATTTACTCTATTTTGAAAGTTTTCAAAGTAATAATCAGTAGCGGGAAACATTTTTAGAATTGTAAGGTTATATTACCTAAAGTATAAAGCTAGATCTGAACAAGAAATTGAACGTCATATCAATATTTTCATTATATTGAATTAAAGAATATTTCAAAAGAGTTTATTTCAAATTGAAATACGTCCGCAGTACTAACACGCATTTCCAAATTGATTTATTTTATCCCTTCCAAGAGATGAAGGAAATGAATGAAAAAAATATTTACGAACAGATTTATTTTTAAATATGTAAAAGACTTTGTTGTCTTGCATTATAAAAGCAAAATTTGGTTTCAAAATTCTGCTGACATTGTGGAATTTCGGAATTAAATTTAAATTGTATAAATATTATCCTACTGCGATTCGAAGAGTTAAATGAGATATTTTGCTTTTGTGAATTTAAAATTTTAATTTGTTTTGTATATTTTCAGTGTATTAAAATTAATGAAAAGTGCTCAAAAACGAGCATTTTCTATAATATTTCATTTATGCATTTAATAGAGTTGTTATCAACGTTGCTCGTAAGATTTACGTTTGTTCGTTTTCCTTCAAAACACGAAAATGTCGCGAACAGAAACTAGAAATTTTCTGAAGTTTTCCAACAAAATGACTAAATTGTGTTTAAATAATAGAAAAATAATAGAAAAATCTTTTACAATCACAGAGGTTTCTGCCAACTTGCTACCTCTACTTTTTTCTGACGAAATTTTTGTTCCAATATTTAATGTTTTTACAACTTACACTACAAAAAAAAAAAAAAAAAAAAAAAAAAAAAAAAAACATGCAAACGAAAATCTAAGAAAGTGTGATATTTTGGTTCTGTACATTTAGACAAGATTCCAAAAAATTCAGAATCGTATAAAAAACAAAAACACTAAAAATAAACGTTAGTATTTTCGAAACTCTTCCTCTGACATTATAAAAAGATAAATTTGTATCTGAGATTGTCTATATTATGAATGAAACTTTGCCCAGAAAAACTTCTGTAACAAAAAAAAAACATATTACAAACTTTAGAAATGTATTACACCGTTTTTGAAGAATGTATCAAACGATAAAGATTAAGTTTGAGGGAAAATTTTTGAAACATTGATTTTCATCTTAATTTTTTTTCTTCAGTCAATTAATCGGAATAAAACAAGTTTATCGTCTCAACTCGATCATATTATAAAATCAATGTTTTTCTTTATTATATTGTAAGCCAGCTTGTTGGGAAACGCCGTCATAGCAGGATGCGCAGTTCCCGTCCCTGTACAAGTCGACGACGTGCAACAGATCTACGAAAAATCGGAGAGAAAATGAAAAAGTTTTATCACAGTGCCCCTTCTGGGGGAATGTCCCCAAATTCAACCCGGAACTGCTGATCATAGCAAAAAAAATCTATCTATCTCTATATATATATATATATATATTACGCTATCGTACGTGGCACAGAAATCGCGATTGTTTGTTAACTGTTTAATGGCGATCCCCGAATGAAACGCATCTCATTGGTTATTGAACTGCATTAATTCCATCTCCATACCTATAAGAGGGGAGTTACCATAAGGGGCTGTTCTGTCAGCAAATGCCGCCAACTTGGGGATATATTGCAAAATTTGGTGAGCAAAATTAGTCACCATAAGTGAAGCCGACTTGGCGATATTTCTAATATTTCGCAAATTCCCATAGACGTCCATTGTAAACCAACAGGATTTACTTGCTTGCAGAAAACCAACAAATTGAAATATTTTAATGCAACAAAAACTAATATTAGCTTAAGAGACTATATTAATTATATTTAAGGCAGTACAAGTAAATTAAATTATGAATAAAAGTAACATGATACAATACTTAGCATGCTTTCTCAAACATGAATTTTAAGGGAGACCAAACTGGTCGCCAAGGACGGCTTGTATATATGATATTTGGTGTAATCATGTGCATAATTTAATACGCTTTTAAATGATACATTGAGGACACACTCACGAAAACATAGACAGACAAAAGTTTTGGAAAATCAGGTTTTTTTTCGGGATTTCTGATCCCTAAAAAGTGCAGATGGAACGAAACCAGAAGTCGAAAAAAATAGATTACAACACTTTCCTCAGTTATAGAGAGAAGAAACTAAAAATGAAAAATATTTATTATCTCTTATCTACAACCATATGTCAATAGACTCACTAATAAGGTAGTTATCACTTATGATTCTTGTTTATTTTCTCACGCACTGTCGAACAATAACATATCCAATTATCTTGACATAAACTACGTGGTAATGTTCCACATAAATAACCTTCAATGTTACTTTACTTCAACATGTGTAATGTTTTCATCTGAGAATGTACGAAAAAAAAAAAACATAAAACAATCACAAACATTTTAGTTCAGATAAAACACTGCATTCTGCTTGATTGGAAAAAAACATTCTGCGAAAATGAATCTAAAACACTTTCAAATAAGTGAAAGATAATACTTAACGGTATTGGTGTTCTATGTAAAACTTTAACACCAGGTAAAATTAAACACTGAATAGTTTTGTAAAATAGTGCAGCATTAAATATCTTCTCTTACAATCTACAAGGTATTAATATTTAAAACGTATTAAAGTGTTAATATTTTTCAAATGTCGAAAGTGTATTTTTAAAGAAATATTGCATATAATTGCATCACATATTCAAGACCATAGCAGATAAATTTGGTACAATACTATGCATAGCTTCATACACTTTTCGATGGTACAATAATTAAAATGGCACAGACATTGCTATTACAGCTCCCCCTTCCTACGTAATATTTCAAAACTGAAGGAAGATTTCCTGACCATAGCCAAAGACAGTCGCAAAAAAACTGGTTCAATTTTTTTGCATAATTTTATACACCTTCAGATGGTACAATAATGAAAAGGGCACAAAAATTGATATTACAGCGTTCACTTCCGGAGGCAAATTTCTCAATTCAAGTGGGACAGGCTTACCATAGGCAAAAATATATACATGAAATTTGGTAGAATTCTATGCATAATTTCACTTTTCGATAATACAGTGAAGACACGCGGACATACAAACATTTTGCATAAACATATTTTTCGGTGTCTCTGACCCCGAAATCGTGTAAATTCGTCGAAAACCCGAAGACGAAAAAAAGTCGAATGCAATAATACTATCTACTATTATAAATAGAAGAAATTAAAAAAGATTTTTTTTTTTCTAAATAGCATATTTTTCATTATATTTACAATCAGGATTAGTTTAAATCAGCAAGAAAGTGAAAGCTGTCAAATAACATCTTTTTAAAAGAAAAAAGGCGCGATGTATTTTATCGGTACTATCAATATATTTTTATAAGCTGTTTATGTGTTTATTTCTTATTACTTACACATCATACGTATCATAGGGTAAGTCTTGCAATCGTTATAAAAATCGAAAGATTCTTTTTTTTTGACGGATTTGCACGTTTCAGACACTGGAGATTCCGAAAAACATATTTTTGGAAAAAAAAAAACAATTCCGTCCGTCTGTCTGTATGTGTGTCTTTAAACAATCTAGCTTGCGAACAAATTGAGATAAAGACTTGAAATTTGGTGCATATTTTGTACGTAAGAATGAGAAGAAGCCTATTGAATTTCATTAACATCGATTATCCGAAACTATTTTTTCGGACTCTCGAAATATTCGTTCTGATAAAAGGTATATAATTTTTTCGAAATTATTTATTTTAAGGTGTGAATATAAAAGACAATAAAAAAATATAAATTTTGCATGAAGAAAGAATTCGATCGGATAATTAGTTGCCGACTTACTTGTAATCATATTTTCCACACATTTCGATTTTTTATGACCCTGTATTTTATTTAAATTTCAATTCAAAGATATATTTTACTTTAAAATGAGACGCTTAATACGACGCAGTAAGCTGTTAGTTAATATAATTATTATTTTGGAGTTATAAGGATGTTTCTTTTACGCAATTTAGTAATAGAGCATTTGAAGTTTATGACATCATCAAGCCACGATTTTAAACACTCTAGCTACCGGAAAATTTGAGATAGAGGCTTGAAATTTGGTATGTGCTTAGAACGTAATAGTGCAACAAAGTCTATTAAATTTCAGTAAACTTAGTTATCCCTGGATGTGCATTTTATAAACATTTTACACATGTCTTATTTTCATATTTTATATTATGCATATCCAAAATGGGTAAGTATTACGGTGGCCCCCAACGACTATTTTTTTAATGTTAAAAAATGACTTAGACGAACATTTTGAGAAAGTTCAAATTAAAGAAATTTCAAAATCTTTATTTAGCTCATTGATGATATAAAATTCATGATTTTCCGCCTGAAAAATTAAATATCAAATAAGAAATACATTATTAGTGAAATTCTTCTAATATATTTTTTTTTTATCTGCATACATAATTTGACAAACGTGATATTTTAACATATATTTTGTTAGCTACGTTTGGGTTTCTGATAATATAATGAACGATATAGGGTACATTAGTATATTTTGATGATACTTTATATTTTTTTCTTATTTTAAAAGTAATAAAATTACTTAGAAGAACATCTTCTGAAGGTTCAAATTAAAGAAATTTAAGAATGTTTATTTAGCTCATTTTAGCGCATTGATAGTCTAATTTTTATAACTTTGCATTTTTAGCTGATATTAAAAAAACATATTTTTTAATGTAACAAATTCTCCTCATTTGAATGTTGACATTTTAGAAATTAAATTTATGCATTTATGATGAATATATTGATATTATTTCTCTAAGACATTTTTTAAATCCAAAACGTCAAGCTCGAAAATAATGATACAATAAAAGACACTTTTCTCTGAAAAGTAAACTTCCAATCGTATCAGTTATTTAAAAGAAAAATTACAATTCTATATAAAAAAAATAATTTAAAACATCTGTAATTACTAATCGTTTTCTAGATTCTTCTTTGATTCATTAAAACCTCCAATAATCAGTACCTTTCCAAGAATTGTCACTGCATTCAAAATCCGTATTTAGGTACCATTATTAGTTCAGAATGGAGAATGCGTTTTCATTCTATTTTATCCTAATTACTGAATGGATACTGTTAGATACTATTTTAGTAGTCACAGCCGTAATCACTGTAAAAGGTACACAGAGAGAAAAGCGATAGAATTAGCATGGGTATAGGGTTCCTCAAAAGATGAAATTCGAACATAATAATTTAATTGTAAGTGAATTAAATAATAATTATCAATGAAATAGATTTTTGTTGGTGTTGTAAGCATTGAATTAAAACAAAATATTACATTTACGTGATATGTAAGCAGAAAAAAACCAACAACCTTTGTGATGTGCGTGTTAATTAAATACACGTCTTATAGAATTGAGATGTTTCCACTATTGGTAATAATAATAACAGTAATAGCATAATAATAACAGTAATAGCAATGACGCTGCTTATGGAAATACATGATCTGTCTAATCGTAAAGACAGAGATTTTTTGAGTATTATTATCATTAAATATATACACGCTTATACCACCTTAACATAATTCTGATAAAATCAGCTGTTACAGAAAAATGACAGGAAAATTTTAACATTTTTCGTTACAGCAGTTGCCAACAGTTAAAAAACACAATACAATTCGTACGACATACACAATACAATTCGTGCAATTACTTTTCTATTGCAAGATTTCCATGTGAAAAATGAAAATGAAGTAAATAGTTTGACAAATTAAAAAAAAAAAAAGTGAATATATAAAAAGGGAATATATGAAAAGTGAATAACGTCATATTTTTCTATAGCAAGATTTAAACGTGAAAAATGAAAATGAAATAAATAGTTTGACGAATTAAAAGAAAGTGAATATTACGTCACATTGTAAATATAATGGACGTCAGCAGGTGAAAATGCAACGTCATGTGAGTTTGCAAAAAACCTATTGAAACGTGATAAAAACACGACTATGGAAATATTGGCATATTTTAACATTTTAAGTTTCTAATTTTGAATACCGCCTTAATATTATTCTGATAAAAACCAGCTATTACAAAAAAAAAAAAAAAAAATGAAATTAAAAACTCGTCAAAAACGACCAGATAAAATTGTTAAACTGTGTTTATCTTTAATCTTGATTTAGTTTTTGTTGGTAAAATTACTTAACTTCGAAATCTACCTCCGCCTCTAGGCCGAGCCGGCGGGGATATTTTTCACCGGTGATCATAATAGCACCTTTTTTATTGATGTGAGTAATTTTTAAAGAGTATAAATTTTGATAGATTGCAGTTATTATGCTGGCTTCATATCTTCCACTGGTTTTAAAATTTAATTATGTTCTTAGCATATATATTTTTAAGATATTTGGTTTAAAAAATTGTATAAATAACTAAAATTTATGTAATATGTACGCCTATATAAAACATATTCTAATACTGATGGGTTAGACATCATGTAATATAACAAAATAAATGTAAGCAAGGTGGTTATTTTTAAAGTGCTATCAGCAAGCAAATAATCTCTCATGTAAATGTTTTATGATATACTATTTATATAACTGTCGATGAATTAAATACATTAAAAACTTAAAAACACCAAGCTTAAAGAATGTATTTTTTAATCCAATATTTAAATATATAGTATATAAATGTATTTTTAACTGTATTAAAAGATATAAAATTTATATTCAAACGTGGGTTTGTTGTTTTATATAGCATATTTCACTAAAAAATAAAATTGCAATTTAATTTTGCAAAATAATCTCATGTTATGTTATTCGCAAATTGTTAAAAATATATATAAATGAAAATCCTTATGCAATATTGTATTTTTAAAGCTAATTTTGTTAATGGTTTTTATGAAAATTTTATTGTGATCTTTTCCATTAAATACAAATATCAGCTATGCAATATCCAAATATTACAAATACGTATTTTATATTTCACAGTTTATACTAGTAAGATATTTTTAGGCAGCGGTACAAAACACAATTCGTCATAAAATCGCCGTAAAACGATAAATGGAATTTGGTAGGCTGGAGGAAAAAAACGAAATTTCCTTTAGAATATAAATAGAAAATAAACATTTCGATGACAAAAAATTCTCCAGAGTAAGGTGTATGAAAATCTGAATTAAAATAGAATTATTTACACATAATATTTAGTTTCATTGCGTTACATTCATAAGTTCAATAGGATATGGCAGTTGTCTAAAACCTAGAAAACTATTATGCCATATTATTTTATGTCTGTTTCATTACTTCTTTATCAATGTCTTTTGTGCGAAATATTAACAAAAAGTTTTAAATTTTAATTACAAACTATGTATATTTTACAAATGTGGATTAAAACTTGTATAGGTTTCCATTCCAGAAACGTGTTTAATTTGAAAACACGTGTCTACAACCAAACTTTAAAAGTTTAAAGTATCTTTTGTAAAGTAGTATATTAGACAGAAAATTACGTTGAAGCTTAAAAAAATATAGGTTTTTCAAAAATTTTAGCACTGATATGTTGAAATGTTACAAATCCACGGAAAAAGAATTTTTCAAAAATTTCTATTATACATGAAGTTATCGCTTAAACTATCTTGCATAAAAGCATTTGCTGTTATACTAAACATTGAACTTTGAAGCCAATTTTTTTTTCAAAACTATATTTTGGCATTACCACACTTTCATATAAAAACCAATTTTTACAGAACATTGAAATTTTGCATATTGCTAATTTTCTTGTTTAATTTCATGCTGAACCAAAATTTAGCATGATTCTTGTCACTGAAAATTGTGTATTGAAAAATTAAATCTAACCTTTTTAGTAAATTTAGTGAATATGATTGTAAAAACCATAACCATTATTTATAATAACGAATTTGTATATACTTTTAAATTTAGGTTCAGTGTAAAGTAGAGTAATATAAGTGAAAATAAATGAAAAATTTAATATGTATATGCTATTTCAAATGAAAATCAAATTTCAAATTATTTTTGCTTAAAAGGCGCAAAGACCAACTTAGTGAAAAATATTCCATGCCGGGATATTCTTTGCGCCTTTTAAGCAAAAATAATTTGAAATTTGATTTTCATTTGAAATATTGTATTCAAGGCGAATGTTTCTCTCTGGAAAAATTTCCAAATATTAATATACTTTCATCGATGCTGGATTTAATTAAGTGTCTGTGTTTTCCCCATGTTGGTGGCTCACGGAAAATATTCCATCTTGTGCTGCGTTTGTAGCCTTGCCAACTTGTAATAGTGAGAAGTTCCAGGCTGGGTATCGTTCCATGTGGTTTAGCGGTAGAACGTCAGTGCGCTATACTGATGACCCGGGTTCAATTCCCGGCATGGAATATTTTTCACTAAGTTGGTCTTTGCGCCTTTTAAGCAAAAATAATTTGAAATTTGATTTTCATTTGAAATATTGTATTCAAGGCGAATGTTTCTCTCTGGGAAAATTTCCAAATATTAATGTATATGCTGTTAAAATCTTGAACGAAAAGTGCATATTTTAGTATTCATATTTAAAAAAAAGAAAATTTTAATTCATTATCGTTGTCATTACGAGCCGTTCAGTACACAAATCGATTAACTCCGCGAAACAAAAATTTGAGAAATGCGCTAAAATAATGTACATTGTTTTTGTAAAATTCCCTTTATAAAATAAATTCAAAAATGTACTGTAGAATGCATAAATACAGATACAAATTTCATCTAACGGTGCATAAAATTAATAAGAAAGAACAGCCAAAAAATAAACGTCAGTAATGTTACAGTTTTTATGGTGATGGTTGGAGTTAATTGATTTGGCATCTAAAAAAAGTAATAAAGTTAAATCCAGTGTTTAAATGTTTAAGTTTTTTATTACCGAAAAAATTAATTTTTATATTATTTTGATTACAGATTTTCCATAAAAAGGAATGTTGACAGTTCATTTATAATATATTTTCTATCAGTAATTCATTACCAATATAAATAATGTCCTCTTCATCAGGTGTATGTGAGGACCCGTCATTTCGATTTTTTGTAAAGTTTTCATAATTATCATGTTTAATAGGAGGAATGAATTTTAGCAGCTTCATCATGTCTCTCCTTTTTTCCCTTGTCAAATTTCTACCTAATTTGAATTATATGAGGTGGGGCTTGTACCTTTCTAACTTTATCCAGCGCATTTTAAGCTAATTTACTGGAAGTAATATAACTTGTTACTTTTCTGCTGATTGAATTTTCTTTTCTCAAATTTTTACATTAGAGCATGGACTTAATCAAAATTGCATCTGAAATAAATTATTTATTATTCAATGTCCAAACTTTTTTTGTCATTTAATGGTATTACCCTTTATTATTCAGGAAAGTTATTACAAATAACAAAAGTTGTGACTATACCAAGTGCTTTGACATTTAAAATTTCAGATTTTCCAAAAAAAATTAAGATTTTCCATGTTGTGAAATGAACGGCTCATTTAATCAAGTAATATTGCTAAATGTAAATGTTTTTTCAAACCATAAGAATGTCTGAAAGTAGAAAAAATTGTTGTTCTTTATTCATTGGTTTTAAACAACAGAGATTTCGTACTGGTTTAAGTATTGCCATTTTTATGGTGCTTAACGAGATTTCCACTCTTAATTGACGTTTCTTTATTCTTCTTAATTCTTTTTTCTGGAGGATAACAAAGTGGTTCAATAGTTAGGAGGTTACGACAAACATTCAAACATTTAATTCCGGGCTCTATTCTTTACTTACTTTGTTCTTATTAACCACGAATAAATGTAAACAATAGTAAGAATGAGGAGCAACAATTTATAATATTTTGTATGTATATCCTTCTATATATATAAAAAAAGTTTTGATTTGGAAATGGACCAATGACAATCTGCGAATATATTCCGGGTAGATCCACATCCAATTTGAATGCTTAAGCATGGCCTTTCATCATTAATATTAAAAAACTGTTGCATACAAAAATATGAAAATCGGTGGTATCATAGAGAAATGTTTGATAAACACGCTGATGCAGACAGTTTGCAAATCGAAGAATTATTTTAAGAGATATTTAATGCTAAAGTTAGACAAAATCGTTCCATTAAAAAAGTTTTATTGGAGCAAAAACTATACATGAGAATTTAATCATCTTTAGATCATTTTATACGTTATAAGTTCCCGGTGTGCAGATTGTATTTATTTTTCTTATTTGAGTCATTTTTTGAGGTTTTATTTCAATTTTAAATTCAAATTTTCAGCATTTCGAGAGATATTTTTTACAAATTTTAGAAAATGTTATTAATTTAAACTGTTGCCAGTTGTATAAACAGCGCAAACAATAATGTTTACTTCAAATTAAAAATTTATTTTACACTTGACTATTATAAACCGAAAATATAAAAAGCAGGAACTCATTGAAAATTACGTCATAAAAATTATAATTACATGTGAATTTTAAAACAGACAGAATATTGTAAAATAATAAATTCATAAACATGCGTTAGAAGTCTTAAATAGGAGAATTTACGTCACATTTACGTCACATTACACTTATTATATAAAATGAGCAAAAAATAATATTGCTAAACAGTTTAAATTTAAAAATCGCTCGAGACATTTATTTAATATTTTAAGATGATCATGATATTTCATTTCTAACAAAAGAATTTCTACGTGAATATTAAAAAGAAAAAGAAAAGTTTGGTGAAAATTACGTCAGATTATAATTCTCAGATTCAAATTATAATTCAATCTTCCGAAATCTTTTTAAAGGCGATCAAATTATCGTGCTGTTAGAGTCTGCGGTGTCTGAACGGGGGTTGACAAGCGTAGCTCGTAGGGGGCAGAGCCCCCTAGTAATGTATATAATAATTGTTGAGAATTTATTGGATCACGTGACCCAGGGCGGAGTTTTGACTATGTCATAATCCCGAACTGGTGAGAAAACTATTGTTTTTCACTCAGGTGGAATAAATTTGTCTCGAAAATGGAGCCATGCTTGATATGCTCCCATAGAATTTATTATAAGTTTTTTATTTAAGAGTTAAATATTTTAATTGTTGTGTTTAAGTTTGCTGTTAATAAAATGAAGAAAAGGCCTCAGGACTTTAATTTGAATAATCTCAACACGGCACATGAATATAGAAATATTCTTCTATTACTTTGAAATTCACGAACACCCTTTGTTTCTGTTTTTATATATTCGTTTCAATGGTGCCGAAGCCCGCGAACTCAAGGGAATATTTAGTATAATGAATCAAATACGCATGGACGGGCTCACCCTGTAGGATAATTTCGAACAGTAAGTTCGAATAAAAGGTACTGTACATTTTTTTATTATTGTTATCATTATTGTAAAATGGAATCGATTGATAAGTTGAAAGCCAGCTGGAAGCTTGTTCGATCGTCATGTACAAAATTAATCACAACTGTTGACACTTTTATATCGACTATTGATACTCAAAGTACAGTTGATAAATGTAAACTATCTGATTATTTATTAAATCTGCAAGGAAAACAGGATGATCTAAAAACGCTAAATGAAAAAATTGAGGAACTGATTTCCGATGCAACACAATTCGAAACGGAAATTCAAAAATCACTTGAGTATGACGAATCAATATCGGATTCAAAAGCTACTATCAGAATTAAATTGAAACAATTCAAGGTCGAGCAAGCTGAATCTGTTCCAAGTAATAATGTTTCTAGCTTTAATACTGCTTCACAGTCACAGATTCCGGTTAATTTGCCAAAACTTAATATAACCCCATTTAATGGTGATCCAAGTAAATTTTTGGAATTTTTTAACAGTTTTGAAAGCGCTATTGATTCAAATGAATCTTTAAGTACTGTTGATAAATTTTTATATTTGAAGTCTTTCTTAACTGGTGAAGCTTATAAAATAATTGCTGGGTTTGCTTTGAAAGAAGAAAATTATAAGTCTTGTTTAACCTTATTAAAAGAAAGATATGGAAAACAAGACAAATGAATTAGTTGTTTTGTCAATAAACTCTTAGAACTTGAACCTGTTAAATTTTCTTCAAATATTAAAGGGCTTAGGAGTCTTTATGACGAAATTGAAGTCAGTACTAGAAATTTGCAAGCTATGGGTATTGATTCGGAAAAATTTGGGTATTTGTTAATCCCAATATTGTTGAAACAACTACCACATAATTTAGTGGTAGAATTCCACAGGAAAAAGAACCCCAACAAAGCGGGTGATATTAACGAATTAATGAAATTTATCAAATTTGAAATTGAATCTAGGGAAGCTGCAAATTCTATTTCAGGACTTTCTGTCAAAAGTCAGGAAACATTTCGTTCGAAAGTTGAATATCCTAAAAGCAAATTAAAAGTAAAAAATAATTTTCCGTCAGCGGCTGCATTGAATACAATTGTTAAAAATGCTTGTATTTTTTGCAGTTCTAATTCGCATACTGGATTAGAATGTAAAACCCTAACAAACGAACAAAAGAGAAACAAATTGAAGAAAGATGGCAGGTGTTATCGGTGTTTTTTTAAACACTTACAGTCAGCTTGTAAAGTTAAAATTCAAAACTGTAAAATATGTGATAGTTCTCAACATAACTATCTGTTTTGCCCCCAAACAAAATCTAAAAAACTAGTCCAAAATCAAGATTCTGAATTAAAAAAAGTTAATAGAGTTCAGGAAAGTGACACCGCTATGTCATCGGTCCACGAGTCAGAAAATTTGAGGAAAAATTATACCACTTTGCTTCAAACTGTGTGTGTTCAAGTTGAAAGTGGATCTAAAACACTAATCGCAAGAATATTATATGATTCGGCCTCCACCAAGACATTTATTCGAAGCGATTTAGCAAAAGCATTAAGTGCAAAAATCTTAAGAAAGGAAAAACTTTTCATTTACACATTTTCTAATAGAAATCCCACTGAATCTGAATTTGAATGTGTAAAATTAACTTTAAAAAGTAGATTTTTTCCTTACAAGTCTATTAATGTTGAAACTTTAATTACCGATGAAATATGCGGTACTCATTTGTGTCAAAATGTAAATCCACAGATAAAAAATATTATCTCTAAAGGATATAAATGGACTGATACATTTGAAATAGAATATCCAATTCAAATTCTTTTAGGCGCCAATTATATTTATTAAACTTTGTCTGGATCGCTTACAAAAATAAACAAGCAATTATATTTTCAAAAATCAATTTTCGGCGAAACGCTAGTTGGACGGGTGTCAAATAATCAAATAAGCAATTCTGTTCAGTGTTTAAATGTCTATTGTTCATCTAAAGAAAAGGATTTGACTTGTTTATGGGAAACAGAATCATTTCTGTATAATAAAGAAATAAAACTAGCCTCTGAGAATTTAAATGTTTTCCAAAACAATTTACGATTTGTAAATGGCAGATATTATTCACCTCTAATGTGGAAATCGAAAGAAATGCAAAATAATTTAAGGGATAATTTTAATATTGCAAAGACAAGGTTTATGTACTTAGAAAAAAGATTTGATAGGGATGAATCATTATTTGAAAGGTATAATGAGGTAATGAAAGAGTAGTTGAAAGAAGGGATAATTCAAATGTGTGACAAGAATTGTGCAAATAAATATACGATGCCCCATAGAGAAGTATTTAAGGAATGTCCTCATAGTTCTAAAACTAGAGTTGTTTTTGATGCAAGTAGTAAACAAGAAACTAATTACAATTTAAATGAATGTCTTCTTTCGGGAGAAAATTTAAATGCAGAATTAGTGGACGTTATTTTGAAATTTCGAGAATATAAAATAGGTTTTTGTGGTGATATAGCGAGGGCGTTTTTACAAATACAAGTCTCCGAATGTGACAGAAATTATTTGTGTTTTTTATACTATAAAAACTGTGATAAATCTCAACCCGTAGTAATGTATCATCTCAATAGACATTGTTTTGGCGTCACCAGTTCGCCCTATGTTTTGGCAGCGACTATCAAAACCCATCTTAAAGGATATAAAATTACACATCCTCTTGCACATGAAATGTTAAATAAATCGCTGTACGTGGTCGACCTTTTTTTATGGAAGTTCCACTGTTCAAGAAGCATTTAAATTATCTACTGATGCTGTTTCTATTTTGAAAGACGCGAACATGACTATGAGAAAATTTGACACAAATTCTGAAGAGTTAAAAAATTTGTGGAAAAACTCCAATCCCAAAATTGAAATAAATGAACATTCCGATAAATCTTTGAAAGTGCTAGGTCTTAGTTGGTGTAATGAGGAAGACACATTGTCTCTGAATTTAATATCAGTGTTATCAAATTTAAATGAATTTAAATGTACCAAAAGAAATGTTCTTCATGTAGCTGCAAAAATATTTGATCCTTCTGGATTTGTTTCTCCTTTTTTAATTCGAATAAAGTGCCTTCTGCAAGAATTGTGGCAACCAGGTTTGGAATGGGATGAAGAGTTTTCAGGAGAAATAAAGGACAGGTGGCTAATGTGTTGTAGGCGAAATTAAGGAACTACAAAAAATCAATATCCCTAGATATTACTTTCCCGATTTTGTGGATGGAGATAATATACAGTTACATGTATTCTCAGACGCTTCATTAAAAGTTTTTGGAGCAGTGGCGTATTTTAGGTATAAAACGTCACATGATACTTTTAGCACTAGTTTTGTAATTTCTAAGGCATGGGTAGCACTGCTTAAAAGGTTAACATTGCCTAGGTTAGAGTTATTGGGTGTTGTAATAGCTGCAAGACTTGTTAAACCCTTGAAGGAAATTTTTAAGTGGATTGTAAAGATTATTTTGTGGAGTGATTCCACTATAGTGCTACATTGGATAAGAGGCACACCGTCCAAATGGAAGCAGTTTGTCTCCAATCGAGTCACCGAAATACAGGAAATAAGAGATCCCAGTTCCTGGAAACATTGCATAGGCAAACACAATCCCGCATATTTGTTGACCAGGAGGTTATCTAGTAAAGATTTAATAAACTCAAAAAATGGTGGCAGGGCCCTGAATGGTTGACTGAGCCAGAAAACGTTTGGCCTACAGTAAAAGCGTTTGAATTTGATCCCACTGACAAAGATGTTGAATCCGAGTATAAGTCTAAAGTTATAGTTAGCTCAGCAATAACTTATGAAAAAATTTTTGATCCTGGCAGATTTAACAACTTGAGAAAATTATTAAGGGTCACTGCTTGGGTACTACGCTTTGTAGATATACTTAAAAGAAAACAGGATTACAAAGGTACTCTTACGTCTGACGAATTAAATAATGCTGAACAGTTTTGGATAAAAGTTGAGCAAAATGCATTTTATTTTAATGAAATTACATGTTTAAAGAATGCCAAACCTATCCCAAAGGACTCCAATTTGTTGTGTTTAAATCCCTTTCTAGATGACGAAAATATATTGCGAGTTTCGGGAAGATTACAAAAATCCCAATTGACAGCGGATGAAAAGCATCCTGTCATACTCCCTTCTAAATCTGAATTGACTAAATTATTAATCTGGGATTCTCACGAAAAAGTATTTCATTCAAGTGTATCTCACACGTTAGTACAGTTAAGAGAAAAATATTGGATCATAAGAGCCAGACAAACTATAAAATCACTTCTCAAAAATTGCGTTATTTGTAGAAAATTCAATTCTTCTCCAGGAAAACAGATGATTTCTCCACTACCTGCTGATCGAGTGGAACAAGCAGCTCCGTTTTCAGTCATTGGAGCTGATTTTGCCGGACCATTATCTGTGAAATATGATGATACCAAACATTATATTATTCTAATAACATGTGCAGTGACTAGAGGTATTCATCTTGAACTTGTCAGCAATTTATCTACAGAAACCTTTCTTCTTGCTTTTCGACGCTTCATTGCACGACGTGGCTTGCCTTCTGTGGTGTTTTCAGATAATGCACGTACTTTTAAACGTGCCGATCTGAAATTAAAACAACTGTGGTCTATTGTGAATCATCAAGATGTAAAAAATTACTGTGCTTCAAACTCAATCAAATGGAAGTATATTGTTGAACGAGCCGCCTGGTGGGGCGGATTTTATGAACGTATGGTTCGTACTGTAAAGGTTGCTCTGTGAAAAACTCTAGGAAAGTCCTCTCTGACTGTGGATCAGTTACATACTGTTCTTCTCGAAATTGAAGGAATGATAAATTCCCGCCGAATTACTTACGTTGGAAGTGATGCTGAAGAGCCAACTGCTTTAACTCCTGCACATTTTCTTTTAGGAAAAAGAATCTCTTCACTACATCCAGTAAGACTTCACCTTGATTCAAATTTCTCTTCTAGGAAAATTTTTATAAAGGCTTTTAATTACCGAGAAAAGCTAATGTGATCCTTTTGGTCTAGATGGAAAAATGAGTATTTGTTAAATTTGAGATCAGCTTATTCTAGTTCGGTTAATACTAACACCCACTCATTTAAAATTAACGATGTAGTTTTGATCAAAGATGATCATTTACCTAGAAATTTTTGGAAATTAGGAAGAATTCTAGAGTTATTTCCTGGAAGAGATAGCAAGGTGAGGGCTTGCAAGTTAAAAATTGAATCATCAATTATTAAACGGCCTGTACAATTATTGTACAATTTGGAGCTCCAGAAGTGAAAGTAAAGTATTTTTTTCCAATAACAGAACATTCTAGAACATTATTATGATGTAAGCATTATTATCATGTAAATGTTTAAGCAATATAATGTGTTTTTTTTTAATATTATTTACAGGAATATATCTTGAGTAAGTATCACTGAAATGTATATGTATATATTTATACTTGCATTATTTCTTGAATTTTATATTTGCAATTTTCTCGTCTTTTTGATTTAAATATTCTATTAGGTTTGTATTCATTCTCGGACTAAGTATATAGAATATTGTTATCAAAGCTATGATATATCATATATTATTTGGATCTTGAACTGAATTCAAATTTTTAAAATTTATTTAATATTTGAGTATATTTAAAATGCTTCTTTTACTCACTTGGTTTCACTCTTGAATATTTACTATTTTGGATATATTATTGTTTCTAATTTAAACCTTTATAATTTAATTTTAATTTTGTACTTGGAATATACTATATTGATCTTGAATACTATTATATTAAATTGTGTGCTTGAATAACTTAACATTACATTAATTTAAAAATTATGTAAGAATTTGAATTTTTGAGAAATATGAAGTATTATTGTTAAATGAAAACCAGGTTACTTGTATTGAAGTTATTTATGTATGATATACTTTCTTGAAAAATTTTGATGAACCCCCATGTTGTTCATGGTGGGGCAGGACGTTGAAAATTTATTGGATCACGTGACCCAGGGCGTAGTTTTGACTACGTCATAATCCCGAACTGGTGAGAAAACTATTGTTTTTCATTCAGATGGAACAAATTTATCTCGAAAATGGAGCCATGCTTGATATGCTCCCATGGAATTTATTATAAGTTTTTTTAAGAGTTAAATATTTTAATTGTTGTGTTTAAGTTTGCTATTAATAAAATGAAGAAAAGGCATCAGGACTTTAGTTTGAATAATCTCAACACGGCACATGAATATAGAAATATTCTCCTATTACTTTGAAATTCACGAACACCCTTTGTTTCTGTTTTTATATATTCGTTTCAATAATTATATCTATATAATAATATATATGTATATATAATATATGTACATAATATATATATATATATATATATATATATATGTATGTATATAATAAATATCCCCTAATTACTATTCTCATCTAAACTAAAATAACATTAAATGTTTTTTTTAATCTTACACTTTTTAAATTGTTTTCCGACTTAAAAAATGTCATTTAAAAAAACTATATTTTTAGACACTTTTTTTCTGGCATAAATAAAAATTAGAAAAAAAGATAGAAAAAATGTATTATTTAAAAAAAAAATACATACAAGAAGAAAAACTAATTTGCTTACTTTTTCTCCCCATCATGATTAATAAGAAATTAAATCATGTCATTGTTTATAAAAATAAGTAAATACAAGTATTTTTTGTCGGAATTTTTATTTAAAAGTCTATTTTTTATGCTAATAAACTCCTGGTTTTTTTTCGTACTGTATCAAACGTTATTGACCTAGTGTGTTAAATTATTTTGGGCAGCAAGGAGGTGATAAGAAACATCGTTCAAGATCATAATTAATATCATAGAAGAAATAATTAATTTTAAAGACACCGGTATATCCTTGATGAAATTTAAATTTATGGAGACGTTTTCAGACATTTTAATGCATTTTTAAATATTATTTAAAATATAATAAAAATATAATAAAAATACTATTTATTTCAAGTTTTTACAAATCATAAGTTTAAAAGTTTCTTATATTTTAGCTACGCATAGCGATGCCTTTGTTTATTTAACACCATCTGACACTAGTGTTGTTACCCGAGCCCGTTATAATAACCTTAAACGAAACTCAAGTATGTGTGACTTATATCTTTGGAACATCTTTCAAAAGAACTTAAGTTCAGTGACCTCACTGACTTTGGCATCATAGAGAGTTTCAAATGAACTTAAAAGGAGCGAACACGAGGCTGGGGACACAGAATCTGGCTAATGATAGAGTATAGTTAGTAGATAAATATATCACAAGGATAAATTGCAATATGCAAGGTAACTTTAGTAAAAACCACAAAGTCTCCCAATTTTGATACTTTGGTACATAATCGGATAAATTAACCACATTTGTGAGCGGCAAGATTGTACATTTGGCAGAGCACCACACCTTTAAATTTTCACTTTCGGAATTTTGTGGGTTCGATTCCTCGACAAAGTTTTTTCTTTCCCCGAGACAAATTAATTATTTTCTAACTACAATAATATATATATATATATATATATATATATATATATGAAACGTTGTATAAAATTTTTATCAAACTAGTGAAAAATTGTAGTTGAATGCATTAAATTCGTAGAATACTGGCAGCTGGTGACAGGTTGCGTTAATTTTACAGTCGACAAATCTAATAAACTACATGCATTTGTGGTAATAGTCGAGATCGTTTAAGTCATATCGCAACACTAGGATTTGTTTTTGCAGAGGTAATATTAATCCGATGGTCAGGGCCTACGTTAGTAAAGCAAGGGATTTAGAAATCCGGTAGTTTCTCAAGAAAAAAAGAGCCACTTGTCATTCTAAAAAGGCCCCACCTGCGGCAGAGAGGTTCTGTTCTCAAAGCTAGTACGCGGAAAGTGCTGGGTTCGAACTCAATCCCGCCCGTCGAACTAATCACTCGGAGTTTTCCGTGGTTTCCTTTGAACCTTGGATTTCTTTCCGTAAATAGGGGTTAGGTTCCCTTAGAAAGATCCCCACGGTGGGCACCCCCCTCCAGTCCATATCCCAAATGTAGATAATTTGTTGTCATAAAACAACTCCAACACACCTTCATTCTCAAACGGTTATTCATCCAAACATGAAAACGTAAACAATTCCCCTATTATGAAAACACTCGTATAATCCTCAGGCTGGAGCATGATTCGCAATATCATTCTAAAATATCTAAAACAGCAAATTTAGATATTCTTCTAGACCGATAGACACCTGGTAATATAGTTGGAAGCACCGGAACAGGACAGAAATATCAGCTCCGAAATCAGGGCATCTGGGTTTTGTTGTAACTCGCGTAGGGAGACAGATATCGATGTAATTCAGAAACGAATCAATCGGTGAAATACGCATTTCGAGCAGCGGCAGCTAAAGTAATGGCGTGAGAGAGGGCGTGGTTTGGGAGAAATAATCCCGGACCTGGTAATGTAAGAATTATTAGGCAAAATGTCTAGCGTCTGTAAGGCGCGGGAAATTAAATTCGTGGAATTAATATTAAAAACAGCAAAACGACTTTTATAAACATTCGAAAATAAAAACTGACTCATCTCAAAATATTATAGCTTTGGTAGCTGATAAACATTTATGAATGGATTTAAAGTTTTAGATTAAGATTTCGAAAAGTATATTTATTAATATACGCATTTCAAATGTAAAGGAAATTAGCTAGGAATAAACAATAGATATTATTAAGAAATGGGTAAATAATGAATGTGCCGGAAACTAATTTAAATGTATATTGCAAAGTAAAATTTTTATATAACATCTATATATATATATAATTATTTAAATTTAAGTTAAATATAAATAAAAACATGCTTCTTTGCGCATATACATATATATATACTTACTTATTTACAGAGAAATTTGCCATTTTATGGCAATTTTATTGATTGTAGAATAAAAAATACACAAAATTTGAATTCTTCAAATGAAAATTTTTATTATATTCACATTTATTTATAGTTTTATATACAAAGAAACCACTATGTGCTGCATAAAATTAAAATATGGTATTTTAAATTTATCTTTTCTAATACTAACAATTTAAAAATTTTATAAATTTCCGATTTTTTTTTTTTTTTTTTTACAATTTCTTTTGTCGGGATATTATGTTTGGAATTAGAACAACTGTTTTCGACAATAAAATATCTTTTCATGGGCATTAACATTTATTAATTCTGTATATTTAGAAGTGGTTTTTAGCAAAACGTGAGCCGGAATTAAAATGAAAAAACATGTCTAGTGAAGAAGTTTCTAAATTTACAAATATTAAAGAATGTATTTCAGAAGACTGAATTCATGGTGGAAAAAAAGTCTTGTCGAGTATCGAACCCAAAAAGTTCCAAAAATGAAAATATAGAAGTCTGGCGCGTTGACAACTGTACCATCGGACCGCTCAAAAACGTGTGTAATTTTATCGACTTTGTACTAAAGTGTCAAAACTGAGTGACTTTGTGGCTTGCTTTTTAAGACCCACTTTATCCTTGTGATATGTTTATCTCTTAACTATACTCCATCTTTTCACAAAGGGGCGCCGTATTCTGTGTTCTGAACTCCGAGTCCTCTCCTTGTAACTTTTCGGGGGTAGCTCCATCAGGGCCTTGTGTGTTCTCAATAAACCTCTTTCCGAATGCACTTGTGGCCTGGATACCCGCTGCCTAAAGAAGCGTATACGGGAGACCTTCGTACGATCCTGTGACAATCGCAACCAAATTCAATCAGCCGAACCACGTAGTAATCGGGACCGTAGAATCCGAAATATCAATGCACTCCTTATCGGAGGAGGATAGAACTAAAATATGTACGGCAATTGAAAGCTAAGTTGATTGAACCAATTTACTTTGAAATCAGTGTGATAGAAGCAAAAAAACAAATGCTCCGTTAATGTTCGAAAATGGTGGTAACTGTCATACGTATGATAAAATTCCATGCGGTAGAAAGTAGCTTAATCCTAATCTAAGGTGAATGATCCAATTTCTGCTGAAATCGGACTCACAGAACCCGAGGGAAAAATATGCCTGAAGGTGTGGAAGATTCCCCCTCCCTATAAATATAACGGATTACCTTCAATATTAACCCGATGTTTAATTTACGGATGAAATCCTGCCTCCTCTAAAGTTAACCACTTGCTTTCTACAGTAACGTGATTTTTAATTTACGGTTATGATGAGTTAATGTATGTTGATGCCGAAAAAGAAGATTAATTTTTGTAAAAGGTAGTAGCTACGGTATAAGTAATGGTTTTAGTTGTTTATAAAGTAGCCAGACTACCATAAAACTATGCTAAATAAAATTGCAAGATAATTAGAACATTTTTGAGGAAGCTGCACCAAGGGCCCATAGATTGCACTTAATATTCAAAATAGGTTCTTGCTGAAGCCTGAGAAACTGTTTTGTCGTTCATATAGTAGCTGGAGGACATAAGCGGTTGTTTAAAAAAATGCTAGTGAATCGGACTATTTTTAAAGGAGCTATAATAGGGGCACAAAAATCGTCAAATGATAGTTAGGAGGAGGGTCCTAAGATGAAAACAAGTTAAAAGGTTCTCTTAGTGCTTTATATTTTCAATTAGTCAAAATTAAGCATAGGGTATGGATTATCATTACCATAAAATTTTAAAGAAGTAAACAAAAAAGTGGGGAAATGCTTAAAAAAGAGCCCTGTGGCAGCCACAAAAATATGAGGGGTAGCTGGAGGACATAAGAAGTTGTTAGAAATAAAAACTGGTGAATGGGACCACTTCTTAAAGAGCTATAATAGGAGGCCCAAAAGGAGAAAACTGATTCTTGAGTGCAGGGTTCTAAGATGAAAACATGTTAAAAGTTCTATTTCTCAGCGCTTTAGAGCCTCAATCAGTCGTCGAAATTAAGCACTGACTATCTATCTATTATATATATAAAATCCAAACGGAAATTTCGTTCCGAACGCCGAGATTTCGAGTTCTACCGCATGGATTTTTACGGAACTTATACCGTTAGATAGGTATCGTTCCAGGGAAGGTTTTAAGCTATAACACATCATTCTACCTAGATCAGTTATAGAATGATTACGGAAAATTCTATTATTTTGGACTTTGTTACTTCATATTTCCTTAAATATCTGGGCTCCTATTGGTCGTAGAGCTTAGATCTCGCGCCAAAAGTAGCTCCGAAGCAACCAAGCAAACTTTTCCCCGCGATTATTTTGCCGTCTTCCGATTTCCTCTAACTCTATTAGGGGCCCGCGTAGAGCCCCTTTAAAATATTTTTCGTAGTAATTTCAGCAATTATCTTAAATTATTGGTTAAGACCGCCACCCTCCCGATTCATGTATCTACGGAAAGGTTGCATGAAGGAGTTTCGTTCAGATACGCTTTCGTTAAGAATAGAGTGCGCTCCCTGGTGGTGGAATGTGGAACTAACATAACGCGATATTGTTAAAATTAGGAAATCTAACAATGCGATCTGTTTTAAACTTTGAGATAGTTCATAACACATAATCTATTATCTGTTCTATTATATATATATAAAATCTATTATCTATTCTATTATCTATTATATATATATAAAATCCAAACGGAAATTTCGTTCCGAACGCCTAGATTTCGAGTTCTACTGCATGGATTTTTACGGAACCTATACCGTTAGATAGGTATTATTTCAGGAAAGGTTTTAAGCTATAACACATTATTCTACCTATATTAGTTTTAGAATTATGACGGAAAATTCTGTTATTTTGGGCGATAGGGTTACCATTTTATTTCTTGGCGAAATTCATCGTTGATAAAAAAAAATTGAAACGGCTATTAAACCTCGAAAAATAAAAGAAAAACTGCTACTAATTTTATTTAAAAGAAAAAAAAAAGAAAAAAGAAGAAGAAAATCGGTTTTAATGAGTGATAATATTAAAAAACGGAAACATTTAATCAAAACCTGAAAGAAATATTTGTAATGCTTAAAAATCAATTTAATAAGAAATATTACACTTGATACGCAATATTTGGCTCTTTATCGCTTGCGTTAGATATGGAAACGAATCTGAAAATTTGATTAGATGAAACTTTAACGACATTTTCTTTCTGTTCTGTTCTTTTCTTTTTTTTATATCTAATTGTCCCATCACGTGACTTATAGAAGAAACAAGCAGATGTAATTGTGAGTCACATGTGTAATTACTATTTGTTTCTTTACAATTTTTTATTTTTCTTTTGTCGCCAAACAATGTGATTTTAAGCCAAAAATGCATAGGCGTGACATTAGCTTGAGGATGTTCTCACAAATGGTGTTTTTTTAGGTGAAAGAGATCATTTTTTGAGTACATTTTCATATTCAATTGTAACTTATATAGATATCAGTTAATATTTTAAAAATGGAATCGAATACTTAAATTTCAGTGTGAATTTCTGCCACACATACATATTGTAAAATAATTTCATACTTTTTAAAATGTTTTTCGCCGTAATTCCGAAAGCATGTGATATTTATAAACTCGAACTCAGATCAACGAATATTACCCATTTTATTTAAGCAAATATTATCTATTTTCTCAAGTCATATCGCCAATTTCATTTATAGGAAAATTCACAGATTCGAAATCTAGGAAATAAAGATAATTTTTAAGGAAATTTATGTTTTAATACGTTATTACTATGGAAAAATTCAACATTTTGAAAAAAAAAAATTACAAGTCTTTTGTAATTCGTCATTTCTTCTTCGTCTTTCTTCGTACTTTCTCCTCTGTTATGTAATATTTCAAATGATATTGGACTAATTTTCGATCATCGATTCACCGCAAAATCGCATATCTAATATAGTATATAAAATAAAGTCTGGATTAGGGGACTAATTAACGCACAGCGCAAACTACTGAACCTAAAATCTTGAAAATCGTGGTAAAAATACTTCTTATGACATAAACTTCTGCTAAGAAAGGATTTTCTAAAGTGTCACCCCTAATGGTTTTTGCACTGGGAGGGAAAAAAATCGAATATCAAAATTATGCGTCAAATGATAGCATATTTTAATGTAGTTTTGTATGCTGAATCGAATGCTATCAAATAAATTTTTATAAGTCCAACAGTTCATGACACATTTCATATTTTTCTAATTTGGCGGTGTCTTTGGCATCTAAACCTCAAAATATCTATCATTACATCCGTTACTCTAGCAACGGAAAAAATTCAAATCAACCCTTTTGGCTAAAAAATAAAAACAGCTCTATGAGTTTGAAATAAAAATGCAAGCATCTTAATTTTTTTAAAAAATAGTGATTTTATGTAAAATAAAAGGGAAAAATTACTGAGAATTTAGCGTTATAAAACAAAAAGGAAAAGGTACTACTTAGATATTCCGTCGACCAAAAATCCATCGTCAAACTATAAGATTAAATGCCAATAATGGTTGATCGTAAATATCAAATTCACTTGAATTTAAACAAACTACACGTGTTTACGTCATCAAGTGATTTTAATTTCGACGTTTTATTTGTATTTTTATTAATGTTATACTAATTTATTTGTTATTTCGTTATTTAAAATAAAGATTATGTCAATTTATATAATTTGGCGAATGGTTTGGCGATTTATATAATTTGGCGAATGGTTTGGCGATTTATATAATTTGGCGAAATTGGTGGACGGGATAACAAGTAGTACCAATGAAAATATTTAAGTATGAAAGCAATGTTTGTAACGACTTAAAAATTATTTTCATATATATAAACTCGGTTTATGGCGTCAGATGGCGTCATCCGAAGAATCTACAAGAATCTTTTTCCATTTTTTCCGGTCATAGGTTCCTCAATGAAAGAAATTGGAATTGGAATAATATTGTGCGATTTATAAATTGCTCCTCGATAAGAAGAAAAAATGGGTACATTTATAACAACCGTGCGCACATCTCGCTGATAGCATTTTAAAAATTCCCAGTAGCAGTAGTTACATTTTGCGTATGTAAATTAAAAATATTTTTTTGCTTTTAATTATGGCACTATTTCCTGTTATTGTTTATCTTTTCAGTTTCTTAAATGAAATTAGTATAAGGCATGCATTTTAAATTAAATGAGTGAAAGGTTTGTGTTTTAAATGAAAATAATAAAATAAGAATATGCTATGAAAACAATCTTTATTGATTTATTACCTGCGCCCGGCTGACATAAACGTATCACAAAAGCCACATATTCACTTTTCTTTGAGTAGTTGCTAATGAGAATTCAAGTTAACCTTCCGTAATCGGATATTTCACATATTGGTGTATTAGCTTTAATATTGAAAGCATCGTTTTTGTTTGAAGCGAAAACTTTACTATGAATTCTATTACACAAAATCGCATCATCATCATCTACTATATATTTACAACGGAAATTTGTATTTCATTCCGATTGTTTATAATACTTTCGTAGGATATACCACAATTAGTTAGGTAATAATTTTGGAAAGGTTTTAGTGTATACATATTGTTCAAGGATACTTAGTTATAGAGCAACAGTAAAAGTTCAAAAATTAAGTGAACCTGATTATGAAACTTTAGCCTTTTTAAAAAAAATCTACAGAACATATTTTGTTACAAGTGGCCCTGTTGCATGACTTTTAGGAATGGTGTTAGTATATACGATTTCATTATATGTTGATTAGTTACAGAGGTATTAATTCCTGTTGTCATAACGGTCTCATTACCCGACCATAAGTGTGCTGTTTATAATCAACTAAAACAATTACTTCTTAATTGCTAAATTTTGTCCAACGCTTAAGATAACATTATATCGCAATGGCGTTCGCATCGTTTTCAGTAATGTGCAAGGTCAAGCTGAAGATCCGTATTGTTTAAAATACGAGTTCAAATTCACCATTTAGTTTAATCCAAGGTTCATTTGGAAATATTGACCAGCGCAGCGGGCATAGCCTGCTAGTCTATTATATATATATAATCCAAACGGAAATTTCGTTCCGAACGCCGAGATTTCGAGTTCTACCGCATGGATTTTTACGGAACTTATACCGTTAGATAGGTATCGTTTCGGGGAAGGTTTTAAGCTATAACACATCATTCTACCTAGATTAGTTATAGAATTACTACGGAAAATTCTATTATTTTGGACTTTGTTACTTCATATTTCCTTAAATATCTGGGCTCCTATTGGTCGTAGAGCTTAGATCTCGCGCCAAAAGTAGCTCCGAAGCACCCAAGCAAACTTTTCCCCGCGATTATTTTGCCGTCTTCCGATTTCCTCTAACTCTATTAGGGGCCCGCGTAGAGCCCCTTTAAAATATTTTTCGTAGTAATTTCAGCAATTATCTTAAATTATTGGTTAAGACCGCCACCCTCCCGATTCATGTATCTACGGAAAGGTTGCATGAAGGAGTTTCGTTCAGATACGCTTTCGTTAAGAATAGAGTGCGCTTCCTGGTGGTGGAATGTGGAACTCACATAACGCGATATTGTTAAAATTAGGAAATCTTACAATGCGATCTGTTTTAAACTTTGAGATAGTTCATAACACATAATCCATTATCTATTCTATTATATATATATAAAATCTATTATCTATTCTATTATCTTCTATTATATATATAAATTCCAAACGGAAATTTCGTTCCGAACGCCTAGATTTCGAGTTCTACTGCATGGATTTTTACGGAACCTATACCGTTAGATAGGTATTGTTTCAGGGAAGGTTTTAAGCTATAACACATTATTCTACCTATATTAGTTTTAGAATTATGACGGAAAAATCTGTTATTTTGGGCTATAAGGTTACCATTTTATTTCTTGGCGAAATTCATCGTTGATAAAAAAAATTGAAACGGCTATTAAACCTCGAAAAATAAAAGAAAAACTTACTAATTTTATTTAAATGAAAAAAAAAAAGAAAAAAAGAAGAAGAAAATCCGTTTTAATGAATGATAATATTAAAAAACGGAAACATTTAATCAAAACCTGAAAGAAATATTTGTAATGCTTAAAAATTAATTTAATAACAAATATTACACTTCATACGCAATATTTGGCTCTTTATCGCTTGCGTTAGATATGGAAACGAATCTGAAAATTTGATTAGATGAAATTTTAACGCCATTTTCTTTCTGTTCTGTTCTTTTCTTTTTTTTATATCTAATTGTCCCATCACGTGACTTATAGAAGAAACAAGCAGATGTAATTGTGAGTCGCATGTGTAATTACTATTTGTTTCTTTACAATTTTTTATTTTTTTTTTTTGTCGCCAAACAATGTGATTTTAAGCCAAAAATGCATAGGCGTGACATTAGCTTGAGGATGGTCTCACAAATGGTGCTTTTTTAGGTGAAAGAGATCATTTTTTGAGTATATTTTCATATTCAATTGTAATATTTTAAAAATGGAATCGAATACTTAAATTTCAGTGTGAATTTCTGCCACACATACATATCGTAAAATAATTTAATACTTTTTAAAATGTTTTTCGCCGTAATTCCGAAAGCATGTGATATTTATAAACTCGAACTCAGATCAACGAATATTATCCATTTTATTTAAGCAAATATTATCTATTTTCTCAAGTCATATCGCCAATTTCATTTATAGGAAAATTCATAGATTCGAAATCTAGGAAATAAAGATAATTTTTAAGGAAATTTATGTTTTAATACGTTATTACTATGGAAAAATTCAACATTTTGAAAAAAAAAATTACACGTCTTTTGTAATTCGTCATTTCTTCTTCGTCTTTCTTCGTACTTTCTCCTCTGTTATGTAATATTTCAAATGATATTGGACTAATTTTCGATCATCGATTCACCGCAAAATCGCATATCTAATATAGTATATAAAATAAAGTAGGGATTAGGGGACTTATTAACGCACAGCGCAAACTACTGAACCTAAAATCTTGAAAATCGTGGTAAAAATACTTCTTATGACATAGACTTCTGCTAAGAAAGGATTTTCTAAAGTGTCACCCCTAATGGTTTTTGCACGGGGAGGGGAAAAAAATCGAATATCAAAATTATGCGTCAAATGATAGCATATTTTAATGTAGTTTTGTATGCTGAATCGAATGCTACCAAATAAATTTTTATAAGTCCAACAGTTCATGACACATTTCATATTTTTCTAATTTGGCGGTGTCTTTGGCATCTAAACCTCAAAATATCTATCATTACATCCGTTACTCTAGCAACGGAAAAAATTCAAATCAACCCTTTTGGCTAAAAAATAATAAAAAAGAAAAATGCCCGGCTAGACTGATGGCATTGAGCTCACAGGCTATTCACACTAATTGTATATCATACTCTTATTTTAAAGAATAATGCCCCTCAAAAAAATAAGTGAAGGGGAATTAGCCCCCGTTTCACTCTTTATACTTAACCAGTGAACCTCCAAATCTAATCAGGGAAGCTCCTTATCATAATAAACCGGTATACCAAATTTGGAGCAAATCGAATAATCCTGCAAAAAAAAAAACATTTATCTAAATTAAGGGGGTGGACTAGCCCCCCCCCCCCCTTTATCCTTAACCAATGAATCCCCAAAACGAATCAGGGAAGCTCTCCTTAACATAATAAACAGGTATACCAAATTTGGAGCAAAGCGAATAATTCTGCATGAAAAAACCGTTTATATAAATTAAGGGGAGGGACTAGCCACCCTTCCCCCTTTATCCTTAACCAGTGAACCCACAAAACTAATCAGGGAAGTTCCTTAACATAATAAACCGGTATACCAACTTCGGAGCAAATCGAATCATTCTGCATGAAAAACCCATTTATCTAATTTAAGAGGGGCGGGCTAACCTCCCATTTCCCCCTTTATCCTTAACCAATGAACTCCCAAAACTAATCAGGGAAGTTCCTTAACCTAATAAACCGGTATACCAAATTCGGAGCAAATCGAATCATTCTGCATGAAAAACCCATTTATCTGAATAAAAAGGGGTGAACTAACCCCCCCCCCTTCCCCCTTTATCCTTAACCAATGAACCCCCAAAACTAATCAAAGAAGTTTCTTAACATAATAAACCGGTATACCAAATACGGAGCAAATCGAATGATTCTGCATGAAAAACCCATTTATCTGAATTAAGGGGGGTGGACTAACCCCGTTTTTCCCCCTTTATCCTTAACCAATGAACTCCCAAAACTAATCAGGGAAGTTCCTTAACATAATAAACCGGTATACCAAATTCGGGGCAAATCGAATGATTCTGCATGAAAAACCCAATTATCTGAATTAAGGGGGTGGACTAACCCCCCTTTTCTTCCCTTTATCCTTAACCAATGAACCTCCAAAACTATTCAGGGAAGTTCCTTAACATAATAAACCGGTATACCAAATTCGGAGAAAATCGAATCATTCTGCATGAAAAACCCATTTATCTGAATTAAGGGGTTGGACTAACCCCGTTTTTCCCTCTTTATCCTTAACCAATGAACTCCCAAAACTAATCAGGGAAGCGCCTTATCACAATGAACCTAGGAAAAAATTTTGAAGCAAATCGGATGTTTCTATCAAGAGTTATCGCGTTACGTACATACATACGTACGTACGTACATACATACAGAGCGGGCGGGCACATTAGCTCTCAGGCTTTGATAGCCTGTGAGCTAAAAACGGCTCTATGAGTTTGAAATAAAAATGCAAGCATCTTAATTTTTTAAAAAAATAGTGATTTTATGTAAAATAAAAGGGAAAAAATTACTGAGAATTTAGCGTTATAAAACAAAAATGGAAAAGGTACTACTTAGATATTCCGTCGACCAAAAATCTATCGTCAAACTATAAGATTAAATGCCAATAATGGTTGATCGTAAATATCAAATTCACTTGAATTTAAGCAAACTACACGTGTTTACGCCATCAAGTAATTTTAATTTCGACGCTTTATTTATATTTTTATTAATGTTATACTAATTTATTTGTTATTTCGTTATTTAAAATAAAGATTATGTCAATTTATATAATTTGGCGAATGGTTTGACGATTTATATAATTTGGCGAAATTGGTCGACGGGATAACAAGTAGTACCAATGAAAATATTTAAGTATGAAAGCAATGTTTGTAACGACTTAAAAATTATTTTCATATATATAAACTCGGTTTATGGCGTCAGATGCCGTCATCCGCAGAATCTACAAGAGTCTTTTTCCATTTTTCCCGGTCATAGGTTCCTCAATGAAAGAAATTGGAATTGGAATAATATTGTGCGATTTATAAATTGCTCCTCGATAAGAAGAAACAAGTTGGAAATTGCTCGTCAAACGTGGCAAATGAGGTGCGTTCGTACTATAACTAGTTTTATAATTATTTTTTGCACCCCATATTGTACTGAATGTATAATTTTTTGCACTTCATAAAGCGCATAGTCTGATACATCATTAAAATGCACTTCCAATATTTTTTTCCCATTCCCCGTAATGTAACGGAACACTTTTGACTGTCCCTGTAATTAAACTATACATCCGATTTTCCTAAAATTTGAAATAGCTCAACAAAATTTTGCAACAATTATATCTTTAAAATTTCAGACCATTCGGAAGGCTGTAATATCATTAAAATGCACTTGCAATAATTTTTCCCATTGGCCGTAATGTAAAGAAAAACTTTTGACTGTCCCTGTAATTAAACTATACATCCGAATTTCCTAAAATTTGAAAGGGCTCGACAAAATTTTGCAACAGTTATATCTTTAAAATTTCAGATCATTCGGAAGGCTCTAATATCATTAAAATCCATTTGCAATAATTTTTCCCATTGGCCGTAATGTAAAGAAAAACTTTTGACTGTCCCTGTAATTAAACTATACATCCGATTTTTCTAAAATTTGAAAGGGCTCGACAAAATTTTGCAGCAGTTATATCTTTAAAATTTCAGATCATTCGGAAGGCTCTCATATCATTAAAATGCACTTGCAATAATTTTTCCCATTGGCCGTAATGTAAAGAAAAACTTTTGACTGTCCCTGTAATTAAACTATACATCCGATTTTCCTAAAATTTGAAAGGGCTCGACAAAATTTTGCAACAGTTATATCTTTAAAATTTCAGATCATTCGGAAGGCTCTAATATCATTAAAATGCACTTGCAATAATTTTTTCAATTGGCCGTAATGTAAAGAAAAACTTTTGACTGTCCCTGTAATTAAACTATACATCCGATTTTCATAAAATTTGAAACGGCTCGACAAAATTTTGCAACAATCATATATTTTAAATTTCAGACCATTCGGTTGGGTAGTTTTTGCTCTGTTACATGCGGACAGACGGACGGACGGACGGACAGACGGACAGACGGACGGACAGACGGACAGACGGACGGACAGACGGACGGACTGAACGACGACTATAGGTGCTACGTATTTATATAATTACGAACGCACCTAAAAATGGGTACATTTATAACAACCGTGCGCACATCTCGCTGATAGCATTTTTAAAATTCCCAGTAGCAGTAGTTACATTTTGCGTATGTAAATTAAAAATATTTTTTTGCTTTTAATTATGGCATTATTTCCTGTTATTGTTTATCTTTTCAGTTTTTTAAATGAAATTAGTATAAGGCATGCATTTTAAATTAAATGAGTGAAAGGTTTGTGTTTTAAATGAAAATAATAAAATAAGAATATGCTATGAAAACAATCTTTATTGATTTATTACCTGCGCCCGGCTGACATAAAAGTATCACAAAAGCCACATATTCCCTTTTCTTTGAGTAGTTGCTCATGAGAATTCAAGTTAACCTTCCATAATCGGATACTTCACATATTGGTGTATTAGCTTTAATGTTGAAAGCATCGTTTTTGTTTGAAGCGAAAACTTTACTATGAATCCTATTACACAAAATCGCATCATCATCATCTACTATATATTTACACCGGAAATTTGTATTTCATTCCGATTGTTTATAATAATTTCGTAGGATATACCACAATTAGTTAGAAAGGTTTTAGAAAGGTTTTAGTGTATACATATTGTTCAAGGGTACTTAGTTATAGAGCAACAGTAAAAGTTCAAAAATTAAGTGAACCTGATTATGAAAGTTTAGCCTTTTTTAAAAAATCTACAGAACATATTTTGTTACAAGTGGCCCTGTTGCATGACTTTTAGGAATGGTGTTAGTATATACGATTTCATTATATGTTGATTAGTTACAGAGGTATTAATTCCTGTTGTCATAACGGTCTCATTACCCGACCATAAGTGCGCTGTTTATAATCAACTAAAACAATTACTTCTTAATTGCTAAATTTTGTCCAACGCTTAAGATAACATTATATCGCAATGGCGTTCGCATCGTTTTCAGTAATGTGCAAGGTCAAGCTGAAGATCCATATTGTTTAAAATACAAGTTCAAATTCACCATTTAGTTTAATCCAAGGTTCATTTGGAAATATTGACCAGCGCAGCGGGCATAGCCTGCTAGTGAATTATTAAAATTAAATTAAAAAAAAATGCACAAAAATGGGGGGGGGGATGATTAAAAATGGCCCTAGAGTCGCAATAAAAATATGAGGTTGTTGGATCAGGGAGAAGAGTCCAATATTCATCTTAGTTATGCACCGAGAGGGTGACGCAATTAGGGGGTGAAAAATACATGGTGCATAAAAATTTAAAGAGGTCTTTGACTGGGCTTTTGACAGAGAGGGTCCTAACTGAAATGTATAAAGGGAGTGAATAACTAAAAGAGACTGGGTCCAAAAAACGAAGATCGAATTAAAAAGGGGCGATTTTTTTAGCACTTTAGGGAACAAAAAATTCAAGGGGCCTTGTACCGGATCTTAGGCTGTCGGGGTCTTAACTGCAACGCAGAAAGGGAATAACTAAATTATGAAAAGGAGCAGAAAAACGGAAAACATCAAATAAAAAAGGGGCAATTTATTAAAAATGTATGGCTTAAAAACTAAGTGATACAGGGTTCCGGGATCTTAAAAAAATAAAAAATCTGAGCTTAAAATAATTTTAGCTCCAATCTTGTAATCAGGTTTGTTAGCGCAACATCTTTGCATGTGAACAGTCGCACTCTTGAATTGAGATTTAATCTGACAAGGAGAGGGTCAACCTTGTTAATCACAGATTTTGATTATTTTAATATATGTTGTAGGGTAGAGACCCCTTAGTGTCAGGTTCAACGGATTTTATCCATCGCTCCTTAGTTCTTGAGAAACCGGGGGGTCTAATAATAGTACACAACTTAAATACTTACATTGCAACCGCAGTGAGAGGTTGGTCGTAGCTCAGTTGGTATGGCGTTCGGTGGCTGATCTACGGGTTCGGTACCCGAACGCGCTACATTTGTTTTTCTCATTTTTTGTTTTATAAATATACTTGTAATTATAATTTAATAATTTCAATTACAAATTTTAATATCATACATTAATTATAATGTTAACAAACTTAAATTTATCATTTTTTATTTTTAAACTATTATTTCCCATCCTTTAAAGAGGTTTAAAAAGAAATTGGATCTATTATTGAATGATAAAAATTCCAAAATCGTGACAAAATCTGTTGCGGTGCCATCTAGTTATGATAAAATACAAGAATATTCAAATAAAATAAAAAAGCAGAAAGCAGATAAAGGTGAAAGCAATTATAATTAAAAGCGCAAGCATACGTATTACAAATTTAGAAATCTTTAATATGCAAAAAATCGGTTGTAATTTAATTCTGGTGCTGATTTTTAATATAATTATGCTTGTTACTTTAAAAACAGAATAATAGTATTATCGCATTGGCTTCCTTTGTTAAAGCAATGCGTAAATGATGTTTCTTTAAAATCACGAATTGACACAATTGCTCAATATCATTGCATCGATAAAAAATATATGAAATACATTTTAAAAGTGATTTTTAAAAAATTAACAGTTTTGTGGTGTTTTATACAATTATTTAGTTAAAAGTAAAAAATTAAATAGGTTAAAATTATAATTGATATACAATATTAAAAACTTTAATTGACAATGAGATGATTAATTATAATTACAAGTATATTTATAAAACAAAAAATGAGAAAAACAAATGTAGCGCATTCAGGTATTGAACCCGGGCCCGCGGATCAGCCGGCAAGCGCCATTCCAACAGAGCTACGACCAACCTATCGTTGCTTTTGCAAAGTAAGTATTTAAGTTGTGTACTATTATTAGACCCCCCGGTTTCTCAAGAAATAAGGAGCGTTGGATAAAATTCGTTGAACCTGATACTAAGGGGTCTCTACCCTACAACATATATTAAAATAAACAAAATCTGTGATTAACAAGGTTGGCCCTCTCCTTGTCAGTAAAAATTACCTCAGTATAAGGGAGACTGGGCATGAAAAGGACAAGGGATGAAAGGGACAATCAAAATTTCAGGAAGAAAATAAAATGTAGATATTTTCAACTTAGGCCCAATCGATGGCGATACTTTTTCTGTCTTAATAAACCTTTTAACTAACGTCAGGAATTGTAGCGTTGTAGGTGGTGAAAGCAAAACCTGTTTTTGATTTTTAAAAAAAGTAAATTTTGATCTTGCTTTTCTTTTTTTCTCTAAAAAATTAATATTGTGTTTAGCATTATAATATTTATGTTATTTAGCACTGTACAGTATGTACTTTATGTGAATACGAGTATATTTTGTTAGCTAAAATACTGTCATGCGTGAATACATTTTTAATTTCACTAGGTTGGTATGGGGTTGAAAGGGACATGTCCCTTTCAACCCTCATTATTTATAATTATTTCAACAAAATATTATTTAAGTTTCGTAAAATTTAGGTTGTGGTTTTTAGTTTATTATGTAGAAAGAATGAATGTATTATTATGTAGAACAAAAATATGCAAATATTACAATAACATATACCTACAATTTAGGTATTTTCCAATAATCATCAGAAAGTGAATATGCTTCGAAAATATAAAAGGAAAATTCAGCAAAATCGAATTATTGAAGAAGAACTGATGGGTGTTGTATCTGAAGTAGAGGAAAAAGGAGTGTCAGTATGATCAACAGCTAAAGCCTACGCATGGAAAAGTCCTATTTAGAAAGAATTGTTCTAAAATTTAGGAATGTACAAGCATATGAATTTCAATACGCCCATTTGGTAATAGAAAAGTTTTTAGTGAAGCTCCATAAAAAGAGTTAGCTTCATATATCCTCCAAGCATCTAATATGAACTATGGTTTGACAATTGTGCATATGAATATTCAATTCTTTTGAATTCTTCAAATATGTTCCTGTCTGGCAAACAAACAAGCAAACTAGGATTGATTAGTTCCAAGATTTTAATCAACGAAATTCATTACTTTCTCTTCATAAAACATATAGCCATTATAAAGATAACGTAAAAATATCAACGTTAAAAGCACCAATAATTTTAAATTTTAAGCATACCGGTTTCGGTAGTATTTAGCATACCGTCCTCAGTGCTAAGGATGGCGGAATAGCCATTAGTTTGACAAGAAGTACACGTTTCAGCAAAGCTAATGTTGATATTTTTTTAACTTTTAGTCAGTCGTGAATCGCTATAAATTCTTACGGAATATAATATATAACTGTGATGAAACAGGTTTAATGAAAGCGCACAAGCCACCTAATATAGTAGCAAAAACGTGGTGAAAGCAATTTGCTCACATAACTCCAGCTGAACGTGGTAAACTTGTCACACTTTTTTTCTGCATCAGGTAACTCTGCTCAAGGGTATTCGTTATCCCAAGGAAGAATTACAAAGAGTTCATATCCGAAGATGCCACATCCCAAAGGCTTGGACTTGCTCATCAAAATTGGTGGATGATCGCAGAATTTTTTTAAAGCAATCGACATTAGCTTAATATTCTAGTTGTTCCAAAACTGATCCTACTCTTCTCCTATTTGATAATCATGAAAGCAATATAAATATTAAGACAATAAAATTTGCAAAAGATAATTGAATAATAAAGGTGACATTCCTGTCGCACTTTACCCACAAACTCCAGAAGAGCACTAGGAATGAATTCGAAGTACATTTTTTCAGAAAAAAAAGAATAAAGCCACTTTTTATTTACTGATACTATTGACATGAATGACGTGAATATTAATGATATTGTGATGAAGTTACCTAAATACGTAACTGGTGTTGAGACAGGTAGAGCTAAATCATTCTTAAAATTTTGATTTAAAGTTGTTTTATATCAAGTAGGCATAAACAAGTTATTTTTCTTGTTTTTGTTTTATTATATGTTGCAATATATTTTATTTTTAATTGTGTATTATTATCTTTTATTTTTGATTAATATAATCGCAAATAAAAAGAAGAACATGTTCATAAAATTGCTTTATTTATGTGTGTCCCTTTCAACACGCACAGTGTCCCTTTCATCCCCTACAACGGTGTTAAAAGGGACATTTCTCCCAATTTATAAAAATGCATACAGATTTTTAATTACTGTACTTGAGTAAAAGAGGTTTTGCTAATATTAAAGCAAAGGTTTTAGACGAGAATTAAGCGCAAACATGAGAATATCTTTTAATGTCATTATTTTATAAGCTTATTAAGACAAAATGTCCCTTTCATCCCCACTTTCCCCTATGTCTTTTATAAGCATTTATGGAAAATATTTAATTTTTATCGCATAAAATGATTTTTTCTTTTAAATATGACGTCATTTTTACTCACTTAAGCATTTCGCTTAGCGCCACAAACTCAATATTAGCGTAATGAAAAATATATGAAATTGTAAACACTTTATGAGGTAAAATGAGAGTTTTAGAAATCAATACGTCGTTTTCCGTTCAAAAGTTTTTGCCGCAAAGTGTTCCTAATGGGATTTTGTGCCACTAAAACTTATACAACCCTAACCAACAGATTAAAATTTTGGAAACAGTGTTTTAATCACAAAATAACATTAATAAAGATATATAAACCTCATTATCTGGGAGCACGGCAGTGCGTCCGCCAAGTTCGCACAAGCCGTAAGCTACCTTTTCCTGAACCATTTCGGAATACTTTTCACCCCCTCATAACGTCGTTTTAGGGAGAGATGTAGAAATTTTTCTTTTATACACATGTTCGCATGGTCAAACTGAACTAAGGTTCCACGATTTCATGTTTCTATATTTAGAAGTTTTCGAAATATTAAATTCCGAAAAAGCGCTTTTTTGTCACTGACTCACTTCGCATCATCAAATAACTATGGTACTTCTAAAAGTCGTAGAATCATGAAATTTCACAAGTACGTCGGGTTTGTAGCACAATTAACCAGAAAAATCTGAAAACACAGAATTTCCGCCGCTAAGCCCTTCAAACAGGGGGTGTTGATTTGGCCGTAAACAGTTCCTTAACACATTCAATTGTGCCAATGTTGGTCGCCAAAACTCGATTACAGAGTTTTGAAGGGGGTCACGTGATTTCAAGCAGAATAACAATTTATATATATGCTTTTCCAAAGATGTTTGTTTAATAGAAAAAATGAGTATACCTAAAAATTTTAATCAGTATAGGTTATGATATATTTACGATATTAAAACAATAAAACATTTACCAAAATATAACCGCAATTCGGTACGTTTCAGATATAGTAGCCTTGGCGAAATACAAAAAAAACCTTGACGAGAAAAGAAATTTGATAGAAACGTATTTTCGGGCAACCTATTTACTGTGTCATATACACAAGCAATTTTTTCCATATGTATACAATTTATTTAATGTAAGGAACCCGTTTATTTATTTTTATATACCAACATAAATAATTTGTATATAAAAAATAATATTTTATACATGTATAAATAAAATGTTTATATGTATATAAATAACATAAAAGTTCATCAGGTTTGTTTTCATAGTTGTTTATATAATTTGGCAACATATCTTAGTTTCTGAAGTCCGAATTGCGCCAAGATTTTTATAAGATGCCAAGGTCCCTATAGTGGAAAAATATCCCAATTCCATATTAAAGTTTAAAAGTCTCCTTCTAATTAAATGAAATGTGTAACTAATAAACTATCTTTAACGATGTGCGACAGATGCGGCGTCCGAAGTCCGCTGCTAATGTTATTATATTGTATTATTAGCCTACTTACTTTTAATTGATTGCTAATTTTAAATCTGTAAAAGAAATATTATCGTTATAGATAAGATATGTTGATCGCCAAAACCCGATTACAGAAAATTAGCCTGAGTTATAAAGGTGTTATATGATTTCAAGCTGAATGAATTTTTATATGCTTTTACAAAAATCTTAATAAGGCAAATCTTTCAGTTTATCTGTCCATCTTTCTATCTTTTACTTCCTTTAAACAAATTTTATTAAAGACCGGGAGGCGCCTGCACAGATCTTCACCTCATCGAGTTGACGGCTGAAATTTTAGGATTAGTTAAATATCGATTAGCGTATTGAAATGTAACTGGTCTGCCAAGTCATATCTTTGTGGAAATCACCTACAGACCCGATTTTACTGGGTAGATATTCGATTGTGTTTTCCTACACCCATTCCTCCATGTTTTCAAACTTTTGGATGCAGGAAAATACAATAGTAAACCTATCAGTTAACCACTAAAATTAGGTCTTCAGGTGGTTTCTACCAAGATATGATTTAACAGTCCAGTTGCATTTAAATATGCTAATATAGTTTTAACTAATCCTAAAATTTCAGCTGTAAACTCGATGAGGTGATGGTATGTACAGACGCCTCCCGGTCCATTATAAATGTCGGAATTCTAATCTCAATAGCACTCTGGTCAATATGGCAATTATCCCTACTATTTATGGAACACTATTCCTTTAAGTGCGTTTTAGTGATGTTAATGAACTTATGCATATGTATCATGCATATTATACATATGCATATAATACGCAATACATTTGCATCATACATATTATAGGTATGTGTATAATACATAATACATATGCATCTTTGTGACCTCAGAATAAACAAAACATTTTTTGTCGCCAAATTAGAGAATTGACATGATATATTACCAAATTTGGCGAAACTTTGCTAAATGTCGCCAAGCTTGGCGAATATTTGACGCTAGTGGCTATTTATCAATGAGTTAATTATTAATGCGAGACATCTATTTTTTTTCCGTATATCATCTGAATAGTTAAATATATAACGTACTAATATTTCCAAAGTGCTAATAGTTTCGTCATTGCCCAAAACCTCTGCTATTGTTATTATATTGTACTGTAATTATACTTACTGTGACTATGTTGTTAATCTTTACACCGCTAAAACTTCTGTATTATATAAAGAGAATTTACGGAAACTATTAAAGCATTAAAACTGCCAGTTCTCCTTATGATTATTATAATTCTATAATATGTAACCTGTTAATCGATATGTACGTTAGAATGAATCTTCTATAATCCGGCCCCTCACATTTTAGTTTTCAGGTTTCGAATAAAATTAGCTAAAATCTTAAAACCATGTCACATTGACTAATTCTTCAACACGATCAGATGGGAAAAATGATAGATTTTCAAATGGATCATGGTAGTGAGCCGGTAGACTTTCTATTCTTCCGTAATCGAGTCAATTGAAAAGGTTAACGAGAAACAAAAAGATATTAGCATCAATATGGTTTAATGCAAATGCAGATATTGTCAAGGGATTTCATAAGAACCATTTCACTTGTACCCAGTCGTATCAGTTACAATACAACAATTGGCAGTGAGCCCAATTAGAAAAGATTACTTAATAGGATTAAAAATTTCCGCATTAGACAACTAATCGTAACTGCTAAGGAAACATGCATAACTGAGTTAAGAGATATTTGTCACGAAAGATGAATTACATAACAACACAAAATATATGATGTGTTCCATGATCGTAAAGAGTTCTTGATTTCTCTATCAAAAGCTTCTGTTTTGGCGAAAGAATGGGCAAGTAAATTAAATTATGAATAACAGTAACATGATTTAACGTTTAACATGGAATTAATACGGTAAATACTGCTTGCCAGAGGCGGCTAGTACTTTAATATAAAAAGAAATAAAGTATAAATTTGTAAAGCTCAATAAAATAAATTTAGTTATTTTTATGTTAGCCAGGCGCAAGTGGCAAATTGCCAAATACTGTTCCCAACTCCATTGTTCATATTGCATTCATTTCATTTAAAGATATATACTTTTCAGTCATCTCATTTAAAATAGATGCATTTCCCTCATTTTATTTAATAGAATACTTAACATAGAAATAAATAAATAAATAAATAAGAAATAATAACATAAACCAAAATATTTTATTTGAAAATCAAAGCATTGTTTCTAATTTACACATGTGAAAAATGAAAACTGCTATTGGCAAAAAACCAAAAGACTAATGAGGAGATTTGCTCCCAGCTAACATAAAAGTACCGAAATTTAAGTTTTTTTCATATTAATATAGTTTAGAATAACAAACTTGAAAAAACATACAAAAAGTAGTGATATCCCAACAAAAAGTTTTCGGTTAAAAAAAAGGGGGGGGGGGGGCAAGTTCTTCTTAATGTTTCGGCCAGAAAAAGTAGTGATATCTGAAGTTCGCACAAGTTAAAAGCCAAACATCCCAAATCTTTCATTGAAAATGGCTTCCTGCGACTTGGCCGTTAATGCCTTCGAGAGAGTTTTTCAAATTTTAAAATATGTACAAATGAGCTACATGCCAACTACATTTTTTGATTATTTTAGGCATTTTGTGGCACAGAGTACAGAAATAAAATACACATTTGAAAAAAGCATTTAAACAACTTCAGTCTATTTAAATGCTTAGAAGTTAAAAATAACAAAATACTTGCATTCAGGAGATAATATCCCTAATTGCTAAAACATAATTAGTGTCAACTTTTAATAGTTTATAAATCGAGTACCTCTTAATGTATGCAAACAAACTATAATAAATGTTCAAACGAAAAATATCTCTTTCGTCAATACACAAGATTTCAATATTATACAATAAAATATAATGTAACTTATTGTGAGATTTGAAGTAGGTAAATTTTGTTTTATTTCTTGGGTTTTACGTTAATGACTTTAGCTTTAGACCGTACAAAATGGCAATTAAACCACAAGTGGACTAAATGATCTGTAATCAAAACTAATGTTTGTTGAAACTGAATGGTAGTTATCAGAAATCTTTTACTTATAATGTCATTATGTGAATTTGCCCCTTTGCATTCTAATATTACTTTTAATATTTAAATAATTCATAAACGCGTAATTTCCAGTCATTAATTTTGAAATGCTGTATAAGGCATTAACGGACAAGTCGCAGGAAGCCATTTTCAATGAAAGATTTGGGATGTTTGGCTTTTAACTTGTGCGAACTTCAGATATCACTACTTTTTCTGGCCGAAACATTAAGAAGAACTTGGCCCCCCCTTTTTTTTTAACCGAAAACTTTTTGTTGGGATTTATCTTTTCTCCGCAACATCAGAGGTAAGCCAATTGCCATTATTTTGTAGAAATTTCATAACTTTTTTAATAAAAATTAAAATATAAAAATCGGGATAATTTAAAAAATAGCTCTTGATGACACATCTACAAATAAGTAGCTTTCATTAATGTATGGAGGACAATTTCACCTTAAAATATAATAAATGTGATGGATACGTTAAAAACGCATAAACGTGCTCATCGGTACACATGAAGAACATTTGCATGAACTTGTAAAACAAGATTAATGATAAATCATAATATCCACACTGCCAACCCGAAATGCTTTATCATTAATCTAATTTGTACAAGTCTGCATAAATGTTTTAGTTTATGTGGACCGTTGAGTAGTTTATGCGTTTTTAAGGTATACTTCTCATTTATTATATTTTATTGTGCAATTGTTTCCATATGTGAATTAAAACCATTTATTTGTAGATGTGCCGTTCTAGCGTATACTTCTTATTTATTAAAAGGCTTTATGTTAAAAAAATTAATTAGCAAAATTTTTTCAATAAAAAAAGTCAGGGCAGATGATTAAAAAACAACCCTGTGTTTTAAATATTTTTTGTAATTGTAAGTAAGGATTTGTATTTACAATCCGGGTTAACTCAAATTTATGAAAATTACATTAAGCAAATTAAATTATTTTGATAAAATTATAGTAGAATGCCTTGAAAAATAGCAATAAAATTTGGTTAGTCAAAGAATTTTGCAGAAAAATTTGGTGAACCTGACATTATATTAAACCTGAAATTATCGTCAAGATCACCTTTGTTTACTCGTCTAACTCAGCGAAAATAATTCATGCAGGCGAGAATCACGAAATTCTGTAATGTAAATTGCTATTTTTCGGACCACCAGTTCTGACCGCAGCATGCACTCTTTATGTCACTGCCCCACTATAAAGACATTCTAAATTTTTGTAAAATATTGTATTTTATTAGTGTATGATTTTAATTACGTATTTTCAAAAGTGAAGTATTAGATAAAGAAGATAAGAATTTCAAAGCCTCTCGAGCAAAAATGACGCACGTCTACAAAATATATTTCAGTTTTAAGAAATAAATACACGCTATCTTTTGTAAAATGACGTCATTTGCATACGCTAAATCATTCCACTTTTACGATCCAGTCTAAACAAACATCTATATAAAAGTACGCATATGATTTCCCTATCTCGAAATAATACACAGACACAGCAAAAGGCGATGTCATCATTCAAGAAACTCGTCAAAACGAATCGGGTATATCAGAAATCATTGATTTATATATATATTTTTTTTTTATTCGGAAAATGTTATTACACACGGATTAAATAAATTGTATTATTTCTGGTTTTTGGTACGAATAAAGTAATTGCGTACACAAATATTCTTTAAAATACATTTTTTTAAAAAGAAAGTGTTGTATTGTTTGTATAAAAGAGTAAATTGAGGTACAGTTTTCAAAAAAGTTGCATTTAAAAGCAAATTTTTTACCACGGTGCAAAAACTGAAAATGTGCGATGTTTAGAAATTTAAAAGATGCCGTAGCGAAAATTTCAAAACCGAAATTTCATTCTCAAGTGTTGCCGTTCGCAAAATAGCATCAACATTACGCACAGACACGTTTTTCCTTTATAATTTAGATAGAGAAATATGGTTTCGATATATTGTTTCAGTGAAAATATTTGCAACATTATAGAGCAGCGTCTATTTAGCCTGAAAAGACAGCTTTCGCACATAAGAGTAGAACGCGTAAAATGACCGTTTTTTCTCAATTTATAGCACGAGATTAAACGTATCTAAAAGTAACTGCCTATTAGTCCAGGCAATAGAGACCGTATAGGGGCTCTACCTAGCAAAATTAATCGAAGTTCTCGAAATTGGCTTACTTTATGTTTTTGGGGTAGCTGAATCCGAATTTGTAACTTCCCACCAAAATTTACCCCAGCAACCCCCTAAATTTTGGTAAAATGCCCCCCAAAAACGGTTTTTATTAAAAAAATCAATTTTATTTTATTGTTTTAAGGAAAAGGTGTCTACAAATTCAGAAAGTAGACAAAATATGCAACAAATTAGATATATGACATTATGACTTAGGATGAAGGGGAAGGGGGGGATCTGCCTCGGAACATGTGCCGCAGTACTGCGTGGACTAAGTTGCGCAATTCCACTTAACCACTCACAAGTTTACATGCGCCCTCCCATCTCCCTTCCGAACTTTCTCTATAAGGTTTACTTTAAGTTTTTTAGGTCACTTAATCCGAATTTTTAACTCACCCCTAAAATTTCCCACCCCCCAAATTAGTTGTTTTTAATTTAAATTTCTTATTGCATTAGGCGAAAAGCATTACGAAATCAGAAACTAGACAAAATTTGCAACAAATAAAATATATGACATTATGACGTAGGATAAACGGGGAGAGAGGGGGCTGCCTATTCCCTACGCGCTTTTCTCAAAAACCAAATTTTTTCAAAAAATCAATTTTTTGGGGGGTTGCCAAAATTTTGGTGGGAAGTTACAAATTCGGATTCAGCGACCCAAAAACATAAAGTGAGTCGAAATACAGAACTAGTATTAATTTTGCCAGGTAAAATCCCCTATTGCCTGGACTTCATAACTTAGTGCACGTAGCGCCGCAGTGCATGTTCAGAGGCAGCCCTCTCCCTCTCCGTTCATCCTACGTCATAATGTCATATATCCTATTTCTTGCAAATTTTGTCTAGTTTCTGAATTTCCTAATGCTTTTCCCCTAAAACAATAAGAAATTTAAGTTAAAAACAACTATTTTGGGTTTTTTTTGGGGGGGGGGATTTTGGGGGAAGTTAAAAATTCGGATTCAGCGACCCAAAAAAGTTAAAGCAAACCTTATAGAAAAAATTTGGAGGGGAGATGGGAGGGCGAATGTAAACGTGTGAGTGGTTAAGTGGAATTGCGCCACTTACTCCACGCAGCACCGCGGCGCATGTTCCGAGACAGATCCCCCTATCCCCTTCACCCTAAGTCATAATGTCGTATGTCTAATTTGTTGCAAATTCTGTCTACTTTCTGAATTTCTAGATACTTTTTCCCTAACATAATGAAAAAATTGATTTTTTTAATAAAAACGTTTTTTGGGGGCATTTTACCAAAATTTTACAAGTTGCCGGGGGAAATTTTGGTGGGAAGTTACAAATTCGGATTCAGCGTCCCGAAAAACATAAAGTAAGCCAATTTCCAGAACTTCCATTAATTTTGCCATGTAAAATACCCTATTGCCTGGACTATATCTAAAAGTACGTACCTGTGCTCCAGTGATCTCTGTTTTGGCATTTTCAAAAACAACTTGTTTGGGCATTTGTTCTTCGAGGGTACATTAACAGGAGACCGGTATGCTTGTACAATAAACATTTATCAAAATGTTGAACAACCTACAATTGTCACCGAACAATTGTTGATTGCCGGCAAGTGACGTTCCCCAACGCGGTTTATTAGTGAGAACTTGCCGAATTAGGACACCGGCCAAGGTAATTTAGTGGTTAGAGCAACAGCAGTGGCCCGAAATGGACCCAGGTTCGAGTCCTGGTCCTGGCTAATTTTTCACTCCAGTTGGATTTATTGTATTAATTTTGTTGAAAGTCTGTCTTGATATATGTGTACCTTTAATAATAATAATAAAAATTATTAGAATTCATACATTAATTTATGTGCTTTTAAATATATATTGTGGATTGTTGAAAGAGAAATTTATTCATAGTTCTTGCTTTATCCTGTGCTATCTGATAGATGGAAGGTGACGTTCCAAGACATGGTTTATTAATGAAAATTGCCGAGCTAGGACATCAGCCAGTGTAGCTTAGTGGTTAGTGCAATACAACGGTAAGTTGTGGACCCAGGTTCGAGTCCTGGCCCGAGCTAATTTTACATTCCAGTTGGGTTTATTATATTAATTATGTTTAAAGTCTGTCTTAATATGTGTGTCTTTAATTATAGAAATAAAAAATTGGAATTCAGACACGAATTTATGAGCTTTTAAACCTACAATTGCTTTAAACTCCAAAATTTAGCGTAAATCCGTGTTAGTTGCCCCAGTCACTGTAATTCAGCAATTTGTCAACTGACGGAGGGTTTGACGTTCTTCTATTATCAATTGTTTTAAAATAGCGCAGTAGACAAAGTTTCAGCGATTTATTTCTTGAAATAAAAGTTACTTTTATCAAAAAAGGTAATTTTTACCTTTGATGTATGGTCTAAAAAGTTAGAGATAGCAGCAGATGAAATATAATGCAATTATTAGAGATTTTTGATTCCCTACTTCCTGGGCTACTGGCTTGAGAATCTATTCTGATGATGTGCGGCGTCTAACCCTAGGTTCTAGGTAGATTGTCAAAATCATTGATTAAGTTTTTTGATAAAAATCTCACTTTGTCTTTATTTATTTTAAAGTAATATTTTTATAAAGTGCTACATAAAGTTTGGAGTAGATAGAATAAATGTGCAATACAAAAATCAATACGGAAAATTATGTTTGGGGGGGAATGGTTACGGGGGCAAGTATCCTTGACTTATACTTACTTTGATTTAGGTTTTTTTTTTTTTTTTTTTTTTTTGTAAATATTTACGAATACATTATGTAAAAAGTCCAGGTTCTTTTGTGAAATACTGGGATATATTATAACTATTTGGAGGATAATTTCAATGTGCATAAATCAGAGCTAATTCTAATATTTTACTTAAATGCCTATATAAGCAAATTTAAACATTTCTAAATAAAATTCAGAAGGAGACCTCACAAAGTCACTCAGACAATTTTTTTATAATGCATGGTTTTTGCGTTATCGAAAGGTTGTCTGAGTAAACTGTGTCCGCCAGATTTGCCGCCAGAACTTAGTTGGCAAGAACATTGGCAACTAAGGGCAAAGGTCTGTGGTTCAAATCCTGGCCTTGACAGGTTATCAATCAATTGTAAATTTAAAACTATTAAACAAAAACATAGGTTTATTTACCCGATGCAACTGAAAACTTCACGGAAAATTTTCCGTTTATTGCAAAAACAAGGTCGTCATTTAGCCGATGGTAATACGAGTATATACAGCGTGATTCATAAATATCGAAATAATAGGCTACCTCCTTAAATATTGCCCCTAGGCACATACTTCCAATGGCGAAGTTTCATAAAAAAAAAAGGTGCAACATTTGATGAGATAAGTTGTAACTTTATGGTGTGTCTATTTGAGAAAATACAAAAATTAAATTTTTATACGGCCCCCGTAGGAGAAAATTTCCAACTAGGAATTTTTTCTTTATCCATTCCGGAATTAAACAACAACAAAAAAAAAATCATCTCGATATTTCCAAAATTCGCAGAGATATAGAAAACCAAAATTCGTGACACTATTTACCCATACCTCTGAGCGACAAGTTATTGACTTATTTTGAATGCAAGAAAGGGATCATCTAACAAATTGTACGTTGTTAAAAGTCGATTTAAGACAGCGCCTCTCAATTGGGCTCAAAACAGCAGCGTAAAGATTTTACTATAAACTTGCTTTCAAAATATGCTGGAGGTCTGCATGAGTCAAAATATCCAGGCCCGGGCCCGGCCAACCCATAGAAAAAAAAAGTTTGACCCGGCCTGAACAAAAAGTTAAAATCTAAGCTCGAGCTTGGGATGGCCTGGCTGAATTTCTGGAAAACATATTTTTTTTACGTCGATATGGTTAAAAAAAAAAAAAACTTCGTATGAGATGTTCCGACCAAAAATACTTACTTAGCTTTTAATTTTCATGTTTATAATATTCATTTGTAAAGAAGCGCCGTAGGTACATTTCTTTTTTATGAATATTTATATGAAAATGTTCTACTTATCATTAATATCTTAAATCCATATTCCATGTCTTGCAGACTTTGAAAAACGCTATACAGTAAAATCTTCTAAGACGGAATCACATAGGAAAGAAAAATAAATGCGTTATAGACAAGTTCCCTTCTTAGCAGGTGTAAATGTAGTCTATTCTTTTTTCAGGTATTATTGTTTTAATTTTGTATGGATTTTTTTCACATTTTTTCATTTCAGGCAAGTTTCCGCTATAGGCAGGCTCATTTTCACATGTTTTACAGTATTTTAATTTTATTGAATAGAAATCTACTATCCTTTAAAAAAAAAGAATATTTAAGTTTAATTGTAAAATAATGGCAATCTAAAAATAAATGCATTTTTTTGTAAAACTTTTTAGGCTGAGCCAAATTTTACTGATTTTTGCACGGATCAGGTCAGCCAGAGGCTGTAATTTTAATATGGGTTGGTTCGAGAGTGAAAATTTCTCCCCCGCGCCGATTTAGGAAGAAGGAATCCAGTCCCGGTTCGGTATTGAAAAGATACATTCGACACGCTCCAGCCGAGTCTTCAGAAAAAAGTAAGATAGACGCCCCATGGAGTTGCAACTTATCTCATCAAATTTTGCACCTTTTTATATGAAACTTTGCAATTGGAAGTATATGCCTAGGGGCAGTATTTAAGGAGGTAGCCTATTGTTTCGATATTTATGAATCAAGCTGTATATTCCAGAGGCAAACGTTAAAAGAATTAGAAAATTTAATCGAACAGAATTGCGAATATTATTATGTTATACATTTTACTAAAAGTAAGTATTTATTTCATCGCGTCTTCCGGATAGCAATATTCTCAGTTTTGATTTCGGAAGTCTCTAATTCATAAAGTGAATATTCTGAAATATTGGTATCAACATACTGTGGCATTTGTGCAATCCGTCATACTTGGAACTTGTGCGAGTTAATGAGCATCGTTAACACTAGAAAAATGTGGAATTTTGCTCAAATTTTATAAAAATATTTCACACCAAAATTTGTATTTGAAATTATTAACTTTTTTATTTAACTAGGTTTTTTTGTATTTTTTAAACTAGTTTTATAAATAAATGTCTGGTTCGAAGCAAAATATATTCATTTGGCAGCGGTCAAAATGACCGCTCGCCGTCTTTCTAGTATTAAATTCCGACGATAATTTTTTTATGACTGTTTTGCCAAATACCTAATTAAAATATTGTTATACTAGCAACAAAAACATAAGTGCAAAAGTTTCTTTTTACTTTTACGTTTATTCCCATAAAATAAATGACTGATAATCCACCAATACATTTACAATTTTGTAGTTTATGAAATAACTGATTCAGTTATAATTTTGATCATTAAAATTTTCTCGTTAATTAACTTATTTATATATGAATTAAAATTACATACTTAACATGCTAAAAGTCTTGTATGAAATTTATACTTTGCCTTTGATTATTCTGTATTCTTAATATTCTGAAAGGCGATATAATTACTTTTAAAGTTTGCAGTAAGTTTCTAATGAATAATAAAAGATTTCACTCTTTTCTGATTATCTTTTATCTTTTGCAACGATCTTTGATTATAATTATTTTGTTATTATGAAAGAAACTTTATAATAAGTCTTAATAAGATCAATCGAAACATTAATATTGTTGTAACAAGAAGTAATAAAATGCTTTGTCTTATTCTAGTATTCCTTATACATAAATCTTTTAAATAGTTACTTTAGAATTTATAAGTCAAAGATTTAACATATCAGATTAATTTTGACATATCCATTAAACGATTTAATGTTGAAAACAATGTAAGGTTACGTGGGGAAAATAGGCCATGATTTTACAATGTGACTCTACAGATTCTGGCAATTCAGCTTCCAAAATCTATTGGTCATTTGAAACAAAGTCTGTAAATGTGTTCAGTTAGGTTCACTCTATCAGACTATTAAAAATTAAATATTAATGCATAACAATATATATATATATATATATATATATATATATATATATATATATATATATCATCTTTCTTTATGGGGCAACTGGACCACGTAGATCTGTGTTCCACACTTGTTTATTTATTTTTTAATGTCGGGTATCAGATCCTGTTAGAAAAAGTGTAAATATCTTTAAAAAGATTGAACCAGGCAGATCATGTATATTATATATCAACTAAAGAGCTATGTAAGAGAAACCCTTGCTGTCAAGGTGTCTAAAAAAAGTACCAAATTTGAAATTATTCGATTTATTTATACAAAAAAGGTAAGAATTAAGTAAGTACTTATTTATAGTTGTGGAAAAAAAGTAAACACCTTCTACTAACTCTGCAACTAATTATAACAGAAAAAAATTACAGATAACAAACGATGGGAAATAAAGTCTACTTTTAAATGATCTATAAAACATTTGCTTAGGGGGCCATACAAATCAAAACTAGAAAACTTTGTTTATTTCAATGGCAAAACTAAATTCTGACACTATATTTTAAATCTTTGGTTCAAACTATGTCTAGCAATGAAATTTCATGTCATTTGGATGATAAGTTTTTGAATTATAAACATTCAAAATTTAGAGCTTCTTGTGTCACATTGCATTTTCATATTTTTATTAATGTCTCCTGAAATTCTAACCCTAATGTGATAATTTTTTTGTTTAATAATGTTAAAAATACCAAACATATATACATTGAATTTCTAATTCTAAAAATTTCATAATATGAATTATGAAATTAATATTAAAAAAATTATGAATTGCAACCTGAAGTTTTTTTTTTTTTTTTTTTTTTGATAGATTTATGTTTATTATATTCTGCTTTATGCAAATTCTCAATTTCACAATTTTCCTCCAAGTAATTTTCGAATTATGAGCAAAAACGTCAAAATGACGGTTTATGATGACTATGATGTCCAGAAAAGCATAATTTGAAAAAAAAAAAAATGTATTTTACTCATTTTAATGAAATATTTGGTATGACAATATTTCAAATGAAAAACAAATTTCAAATTAATTGCTTAAAAGGCACAAAGTCCCACCTAGTGAAAAAGATTCCGTGCCGGGACTCGAACCCGGGCCTTCAGTATAGCGAACTGACATTCTACGGACTAAACAATAGACGAAACCAATTAAGCGAGTAAAATGGTCATATTGGCAAGAAATAATACATTGATAGAAGTGACATAGTCATTCTGTAGCATTTCAACAACTGAGTACCGTACTTCAATTTGGTTACAGTCCCCAAAATATGCTCCTTTTAAAATAATTATTTTCTCGGAAACTAATGATACGAATTTCGTGAAAATATCGATTTAGGCTAACTGAAAAATCCATTTATGGTGTTACACTTGGGCATTGCTATTGAAAAAAATGTATGGGTTCGTTTTCATATGTATATATTCCCTTAAGTAAATTTTATATACATCATTTAACAGTAGTCTTTATTTCCAATTGTTTGATACCAATAACTTTCTTCTACACTAATATGGTGCAGAGCTGGTATGGGTGTATACTTTTTTTCCACGACTGTACTTTACTATAACTAATAAGTATAAAAGTTACATGGGTATTTTTGGGGAAAAATATACAAGATAAATCTATGAAGAAACGGGCACGTAAGTAGTTAAGTATCTCATTCTCCTGTTTATTTACTTCAATGAAAGTTCTATAAGTCCAATAAATCTGTGGAGAATGTGGAAAAAAAAGTAAACACCTCCTACTAACTCCTCAACAAATTAACGTAGGAGAATATTTCTGGTACCGAATGATTGGAAATAAAGTCTACTTTTAAATGATGTATAAAAAATTTGCTTATGAGGCCATCTACAAATTAAAAAGAGCCCAATCTTTATTTTTTCCAATGGCAATACGCAATTTTAACTAGATATTTCAAATCTTCGGTTCAAACTATCCCTATACGCCAACTCTCAAGTCATTTGAGTGATAAGTTTTTGAATTATAAACATTCAAAATTTAGTTCTTCTAATGTTAAATTACGTTTTTGTATTTTTATTAATATCTCCTGAAATTATGCTCCTAATGTGCTAATTTTTTGAGTAGAAATAATACTAAAATACGCAAACATAAATATGTTGAATTTGCAATTTTTATAATTGTATGATATGAATTATGAAATTAATATTTGAAAAAAAATATGAATTGCAACCTACAATTTTTTGATGGATTTAGATTTATTAAATCCTATTTTATAGAAATCCAAAATTTCACATTTTTCTTCCAAGCAATTTTCAAATTATTCTTAAAAAACGGCAATATGATGATTTAAGAAAGATTGTCTATGATAGAAGTAACTAGGTATTTTGAAATTTCTTATGCTATCCTGTAAGCTAGCAGTCTTCAATGACTGCTTGAGTGGCGCTTAAGATGCCTTGATCAAAAAGGAGGTCTCTTTCGGTCAACAATCCAGTACCGAACTTCAATTTGGATACAGCCTCTAAAATACGCTCGTTTTCAAATAATTGATTTCTCGGAAACTTATTGTTCGAATTGCATAAAAATTTGGTTTTAGGTTAATTGAAGGGCGCAGAGCTCATTTATGCTGTCAGAAATGTGTACTGCTATTTAGAAAAACAAAGTTATGGTTCGTTTTAGAATATAGATGGCCTCCTAAGCAAATTTTATATTCATCATTTAAAAGTAGACTTTATTACCAATCGTGTAATAAAGAAATTTTTTTGTAGATTTAGTAAGGGGTGCTTACTTTTTTTTCACAGCTATACACATGTTTTTATATCGAACATAACTGGTTTTTATGTGTTTCGATAATTTTCTAATATTGTCCCTTTGTTTTATGCAATCCTCTTAATCTATATCGTTAAATTTCGAAGTTTGGCTATCATACTTAAGAAATATCCACCACCATGCCTTTTAAAAATTTTATTACGTAATTTTAATAAGTTATTATATAATTACTTTTCAGCAGTGAAGTAATTTTCTTCATTGTAAACAAAAAAATGGAGAAAATAATTTTCCGTAGTAAGAGAAATTCCAAAAATTAATTATAACTGTTCGGGTAACTGGATCCCATATACTACGGTTATCCCTGAAACATGTCCCAGTTCCGCCATTCTTGAAAAATTTATGGGGCAACTGGAACACCAGACTTACACTTGAAACATGAAGAAGTATAGATAACTAATAATATTAATGTATTTAAAAATCTAATCTTTTTTTAAAAGATTTTTTAATAAAAGCATTTACCATATTTTAATAAAAAGCCGAGAAAATTCAACCAAATCGATGTTGTTTGTAAACAAGTTGGAAATTGCATGTCAAACGTGGCAAATGAGGTGCGTTCGTACTATAACAAATTTTATAAATAATTTTTGCACGGCATATTGTACCGAACGTATATTTTAGTGCACTTCATAAGTGCATAACAATTTCCTTCTGTTCAAAAGGCTGTAACATCATTCACTTGCAATATTTTTTCCCATTGGCAGTAGTGTAACGGAAACTTTTGACTGTCCCTGTAATTAAACTATACATACAATTTTCATAAAATTTGAAATGACTCGACAAAATTTTGCAAAAATTATATAATTAAACTTTCAGATCATTCAGTTGTGTAGCTTTTGCTCCGTTATATGCGAACGGATGGACGGACAGACAGACGGGCCGAATGACGACTATAGGGGCTACATATTTATATAATTACGAACGCACCTAAAAAAAAAAGCCTAATTTTAAAGCCACGTATCAGAGCAAAGATAGAGTTTTGATTTAGTACACCCACGTTGTTTTTAGAAGTAGTGATTGGGGTACAATATTGACAAAAGCTAAAACTTAAAAAACATTAACGGTTTTTATAAAATTTATTGAATTTTATGAACTAACCATTTTGATTACATATATTCAATGATTGGAACGGTTCATTGTCAGCCCAACACTTGGTAGTATAGAAAAAATATATACACTTCAGTTAGAGCTTATTATAGTTATATTTTACTCTAAGATATCGCTCTTAAGATAAGCATGTAATAAAGGTTATAACGGTTCTCTGACGGCGAAATTATAGAAAGAAAAATATTATTTTAAATCCAAAAGATATCTTTTCATGTTTAATTCATTTATGTAAAGGATAATAATATTTTATGTGCTTTTTATGCTACAAAAATTATATTTAAAATTCTGCTTAGAAAAATATTATTCCGAAAATATTAGTAGTTTATTAACGCAGGGGAATTTCAAACGTTTTCCTGAATTACATTTCCTCCAAAAATGAAATTTACATTTGTATAGAAACCCACTTACTAAATTCAACTAAAACTAATATACTAATATATATTTGAAGACTTATACGGGATATTGAAGGTAATATAAAAATTTTTAAATTAAGTAATCTTAACAGACTTGAAACTAGAATAATGATTTAATTACTTTTACTTCGTTTATAATGGGATATACTGACACCATAGGTAACACAAAAAATATTTGTATGAAAGATATTTTTTACCCGACTGAAAAGAAGGGTTATGTTTTTCACGCGTATCTGTGTATGTGGATTTGTTTATACCCTTGAAACATCTCAGCGGCTGGATGGATTTTAATGAATAAGGTCTCTATCAATTCGTCTTAACGGTCCGATTGTTATAGGTTAGGTTTTGTTTTTATAAATTCAAAATGGTGGTTGTAAAATACAAAATGGCGGTAGAAAAAAATTACGCGGTCTATTGAGTGGCATATCATTGCATAGGTCTTTTTAAATGAAGACGATGTTTCATTGACTATTTTACATTCAGAAGCTCCGTTAAAATATTATACAACCTGGAAGTTGTGCATGTAGGGTCTCTAGCTTTACTACAACTCTAACCATCATAGACATCTATAGACCTCATCAAAATAGTTTTTATAGATAGGAACTAACAATTAAACACAACTTAAAAGTCATCAATACAAGTAAATAAAAAATAGGTAAATAATATAAACAAGTAATATAAATATATATATATATATATATATATATATATATATATATATATATATATATATATGCTATATATATATATATATATATATATTACATGCTAATATATATATATATATATATATATATATATATTTTTTTAAGTCAGTTCCTACTTAGGTCAATAAGATAATTTTTCCCTCCCATTATTCTTTCCTCTTGAGTGGCGCTTAAAATGCCTTGATCAAGAAGAGGCTCTCTCGGTCATAAAATACTTTGATCAAGAAGAGGTCTCTTTCGATTATTCAAAATTAATTAATTTAATTTAATTAATGAATTAATATTAAAAAAAACTGAATTAACATCAAGTGTCATTGAACTTGATTGGATGAATAATAAGTATTTTATTAACGATTGAAAATTTGAACAAGATATACCCGTAAGGCATGGTGACGTCACGGCGACGTCGTTGTGAAGTCACACTGTGATTTTGTGACCGTCGATGTGACGTCACGTGACGTCGATGTGACGTCATAGTGACTAGAATGCGAGGTCGTTATGGCCGTTTTAGAGGTCGTTTGTGACGTCACATTGTGACCACTCTGTGAAGTCACGGTGTGACTAATTTGTGAAAAGTGTGTCATTTGTGACTAATTTGGCATTAACTTTGTGACGAACCTGTGACGAATGTGACAATGTTCTGAAGTCACATTGTGACCAATTTGTGAAATATGTGTCATTTGTGACGAATTTGTCATAAACACTGTGATAATTTCAAATGAAAATCAAATTTCAAATTAATTGCTTAAAAGACGCAAAGGCCAACATAGTGAAAAATATTCCATGCTGGGACTCGAACCCGGGCCATCAGTATAGCGCACTGACATTCTCCCGACTAAATCACATGGAACGATACCCAGCCTGGAAAATTTCTCACTATTATATGTTGGCAAGGCTACAAAAGCAGCACAAAATGGGATATTTATCGTGAGCCACCGACATGGGGCAAACACGAAACTTAATTAAATCCAGCATCGATTGAAACTATATTAATATTTGGAATTTTTTCCAGAGAGAACCATTCGCCTAGCATACAATATTTCAAATGAAAATCAAATTTCAAATTACTTGCTTAAAAGGCAGTTTTAATTTGAAATTTGATTTTCATTTTAAATATTGCATTCAAGGCGAAGGTTTCTCTTTGAAAAAATTTCCAAGTACTAATGTAGTTTCAATCGAATCTGGATTTAATTAAGTTTCGTGTTTGCCACATGTCGGTGGCTCACGATAAATATCCCTTCTCGTGCTGCTTTTGTAGCCTTGCCAACATGTAATAGTGAGAAATTTTCCAGGCTGGGTATCGTTCCATGTGGTTTAGTCGGGAGAATGTCAGTGCACTATACTGATGGCCCGGGTTCGAGTCCCGGCATGGAATCTTTTTCACTATGTTAGCCTTTGCACCTTTTAAGCAATTAATTTAAAATTTGATTTTCATTTGAAATATTGTATGCAAGCCGAATGTTTCTCTCTGGAAAAATTTCCAAGTTTTAATACTGTGATGGTTCTTGTCATAAGCACTGTGATGCATTTTAAAATGCACAATTTTGAAATAAAGTTTTGTTTGAAATGTAAAATCTTATATTTTTACCATACTTTTTAGCAAAATATCGCTATTTTGGAGTTCTATTCTTCTAAAATATTTTAAATTTTTCCACTTAAAAAACATTGCTTATCAACTGACATCTTTTTTTTATTAAATTCCAAGCTTGATCTTGAGTACAAGCTCGATATTAAGAATGTGTAAGATTTTAATGTGTTATGATTAGTCATTGCTTTATTAAATACGACATTATAAACCATATTTATTTAAATTTTTTATTCCCGTGTATATTGTATTTTGTGAATATGACCTAAATAGATTTTGTATGTTTTATAGGAAAAGACTGATCTGCGAAAAAGAAAAAAGAAAAACAAGTAAGAAAAATCATGCGTTAAGCATAGATTATAAAACACTTTCCAACGCTTCCTGAATGCTTTAACAAGACATCGTAATTTAGGGAAATAACGTAAATAAGATAACTAAGTAAACATTTGAAAAACTGATTTCAGCAGTTACCGTCCATAGTAAAATATGTTTTCTAATTCTTTTGAACAGTCCTGTATTTGATCTGTAGGTTGATATATATACTATATAATGGGGAAATTTAGTTTAGCAATTGAAACATAACAGGTTGAAATTCTCTTTCAGCAATTTATACTAATAAATGGAAAGATACTTAAATACTTTTGTACAGTCCTGTAGTTTACCTAGAAACCTTTATTACACGCCACTATTTAGTTAAAATTTAATTCAAACTAAGACACTTTTAAAACTGCTGAAATCACATTTCCAGAAATTATGACTTACAGACGGCCATGTATCCAATTCTTTACGTGACCCCGTATATCATTTTATCTATATTCTACAAACATTTCTTAGCAAATTAAATGCATTTCAGCGTAAAAAGAACAACTCATTTAAAAACCACCTTTAAACAATTTGCGCCCATACGCAGCAACCCTTACGAGTACTTTTGTGTAGCCCTGTATACGAATTGTAGCATTTATATACACCATATACTGTGCATAAATATAGTGAATCATAAAAGCGCATATCATAATTAAAAATGCATTCCCAGCAATCATCGCTAATGAACAGTACTTCGGATACAATATAGTATTGAAATATTTTGTATGTCCCTGTAAATGCTATATGCACTTCGTATTATATATGAAATAATTTATAGTATGTAAACATCAGCGACGTATATAAATTTCATTATATATCAAATAGATTAACATAATTAAAGTACGCCATAAACAATTCCCTCCACCCCTATATCATTATCCATTGGAATTCCTTTTTTAGCCCTGTAAATGAACAATAACTATTCTATACATCGCATATTCAGCAGAATGCATATTTAAATGCGCTTCATAAATGCATATCAATTTTATTCTGTTTGAAAGCGTGTAAAATCATTAAAAATCCTTTGAAACGATTTTTTTTCCATAGGCCGTAATGTAACGGAATACTTTTGACTGTCCCTGTAAATGAACTAAACATGCTACAAACTTCATTAGAAATAAGGAACGTGTTATGGTAAACGTCAATATCTAAATGTTTCAGGGAAATCCGAGTTTAGTTACGAGAGTTAGAGCGCGGACAGACAGCCATACAGAAAAACGGACAGGCAAACCGAAGTTAAACACTGTTAATCTGTTTAAAAAATATATTCACTCCTATATTATGTAAATAAATATGAACTTAAAAATATATATATATACTAAAGTAGTTTAATTTATAAACTTCCTATTAGACACGAAAAACTTTTTATTTCAATGTTTAAATATCATATTTTACTTTTAGTGCCAATAATTACGTATATCATAAACTTAGAAAATAATTTTATAATAGACGAAAATTTAATAACCGCTTCAGAATGTCCATAATTAAATGTTAGATTAAAATCACAAACAAAAAAAATGCTTATATACAATTAAAAAAAAATATATATATACCAATTTGAAAAACACTAAAAATAATAATTAGTATTTATAATTGTACTATTAAACAACAATAAATTACAATAGATGAATTAAATGTATTATTAGATTTAACAATATCTCAAAAATCTTTGCATATGTTATAAAAAATTTCTATTATTTTATAATTTTGGCAAATGCTAAATCTGAAAACCATTGGTATGAAGATTTATGATTTTAAATAATAATTTAAAATATTATTAGCACTAAAAGAAAAATCTTTGAAAAGTTTCACTAGTGTAATACGTAAAAATACATTTTCCCAATATAATGCTAATTTCTAATCTGAAATAGTTTCGTAATATCATAACAATCGAAAATCACATTTAACTCCAAAATAATAATGTCTATAACTACTGTAAGTGTTAGTAATCAGGAAACACAAAACAGTAAGAAGTCGAAAAAAATTCCAAATCATTGTCTCAACATATTTTCAATCTCAAGTAACAGCAAATTAATCTTTAAATTAATTCCACTCTGAATGCAGTTATGAATCAGTCTCTGCGCAGCTGTTTTTTTTTCTTTTCTTTTTAAGTGATCGCAGATTAAGATATTTTTCAACGCAGCATCGAATAGGAAAATGTTTCTGAAAACAATTGCAGAACAGTCCCTTACTAATATAACATAAAACTATTTAAGTCATCATAATATACAAAACAGGGATAAAACATTTAAATTAAATAAGACTTACATTTACGTCCCATTTATAATATCCGTGTATTTGTAATATTTTAAAATGGCGGGCTTCTTTCTCTTATTTTATAAAAAAGTGTTGTAGACTTCGTGTTGTTCTAAACAGAGTAAACTTCCGGCATCTTCTCTTCTGTGCGCAGACGATTTTGATTTTCAGCAGATGTTCTTTTTTATCGTTATTTGTTTTTGAATACAAAAGATTTCGAACTCAGATGCGCAATAATTTTATGAGACTGTCTTTAATTAAAATTTTCTTTTTGGAGAATTTTCCAATGTATTTTATCTTTTCTTTTTATCGGTTCCAAACAATTTAAGTTACAATTGATTGTAAAGGTTCTTTTTTGTAAATAATAATAATAATAATGATAATAATAATAATAATAATTTGAGTTTATTAGATAAAACTTTGTTTAAATTTTTAAAATGAGTAAATATCAATTTAATGGTAATAATGAACCCCCATCCCCCTTTTCTTAAAGTAAAATTTGTTTCACACGTAATAAACACAAAATATCGCTCACCCGCAAGAAAAGTGACACATCTCGACAAAAGTAAATTTCACAGGAGAGGCAAAAGAAGATTCGCATGTTTTTACTGTGACATGAAATTATAGCACTTAGCTTTGCATACAAGAATTAAAAAGTGCATAAAAGCGTAAAGCACATAAGAATGAAAACTTAGGATGTGGTTTGGAGGGTTGGATAATTTTACCTCATTACATAATCCACCCCTCTTCTTTGGTTACAAATGGACATATAGCATAATAACGTGATTTTTCATGTAGCTAAACTTATGAAACTGTTTGTGTAGCAAGACGCACCTATGACAAATCTTTGAGTGGAATAAAACGCAAAATGAATTTCTGTGAGATGTGTCACTTTTCTTGCGGGTGAGCGATATGTTCTTAATAAATAAAAAAAGATTATCGAGGATAAAATAAAAGAATTCTTTGTCAATCTGACAATCTTTTCATATTAATTTTCTGTAAAATAAAACAATTTGTAAAATAACTTTTTTTTAAAGTCATATCGTAAAATACAAATTTGAAATACGAATAATTAATTATTATCATGCGTTTTGCATAAATTTTGTATTTTTTTTTTTTATTTCGGAAAATGTTAATTTATTTGAAAAGTCTGAAAGAAGTAGAATTTTTTCAAAAATAGTTACTTAAAATAGTTAAATAGTTGTCAGGAAAAAAAACTCTCTCAAGAAAAAAACTCCGACTAAACTCTGAAGACTCTTTCTACGTGCTCATTAAAAGCGGCAGACTTAACTGTAATAGAAAATTTTTAGTTTGAAAGCACAGAAGTGTTTCGAATACCACTGGTTGGCAAAAAAAATAAAATAGTTTCCTCTCTGCAAACTAAATACTGTACAGATTTAATACTCCTAATTCTAAATATGTTATCCAAATTGCTTTAATGCTTGTATCGTGCACTTTATATATTATGCACCCCCCCCCCCCCCCTTCGTGACAGAATTTACCATTTGCTATCCACTAATATATTTTCATTCCTCATGCCGCTGTAACTCGGGACTGTTTAAAATATTTCTCTTCATTTTCAAAGATTTTAAAAGTTCATATTTTTTTCACACTGTGACTTACAATATGGTGGGTTTTTTTTTTTTTTTTTTTTTTTTTTTTTTTTTGTCACATATATGACGTGATGTACGTTACATGCAATGACATAACAATGACGTCTCAATTTTTTTTTAATTGATAGACAAATATAATTTTACAGTAAATAACATGTTTTAAAGAACTTTTGTAATTTTTTAAAGTTTTCTAAGAAGTTCACATCTCAGTCACAACGTGACATCACTGAGTGGTGGCATTTTGGTCACAGATGTGACGTGGCCACAGTGACTTACAGTGACGTCACAATGACGTCACCGTGACCATGCATGCTATGAGGGTATATAGCGAAAGTGTGAACTAATAGTAGGAATTGAAAAAAAAATATTTTCACATTGATGAGAAATAATTAGTTCGCTTTCTACGCAGTCAGGTTTTTTGATTTTTTAAATTTAATTGTTTATTTAAAAGGGCTTATAGTTTAATTTCTTATTTTTCACAAGGGAATATAATACCTTATTTGGTTACATGAATGCATTTTATTGAAAAATAGTGATTGATATATTATACATTAGAACTCATATCGGATATCATATAACTTTTTAACGTTCATATAATATATTTTAAGTGATTGATATTTTTCAAAAACAAATTCAATTATTTTCAATATAGACATAGATAATTCTGTAATGTATAACTAAAAAAAGAAATATAGTGTAACACTTGTGAAAGTCTGTTATCGGAATTTGTATTCAATTAAAAATTATTATAAATTATTATTCAAATTATCAAACGTGAACTATTTAATATAATTGTTATAGTTTAATAGAAAGAACGTCCTGTAAAACTGGAAAGCTTATCTACTTACAAGGAGAGGTCCAACCTTGTTAATCACAGATTTGGATTATTTTAATATATGTTGTAGGGTATAGACCCCTTAGTGTCAGGTTCAACGGATTTTATCCAACGCTCCTTAGTTCTTGAGATACCAGGGGATCTAATATTAGCACACAACTTAAATACTTACTTTGCAACCAGAATCATAGGTTAGTCGTAGCTCAGTTGGTATGGCGTTTGCCGGCTGAAACGCGGGCCCGGGGTCGATACCTTAATACGCTACATTTGTTTTTCTCCTTTTTTGTTTTATAAATATTGACACTGAGACATTTAGCTTTGAACACATGATTTATAAATTATTTAAAGAAAATTGTACTGTATAAGTCTTTTCTAAAAGGAACTAATATTCAGTCTTTTGTTATCTGTCTCAATAACATTTTATGCATAGAATATACGTTATACGTGTATTCTGATAATAAAGAATATTCCAGAAAACTAAAAACTTATTATCAAAAAACAATATAAACATTTTCTATATAGATATTTCTTTAACTTATTATCAATAAACTACCACACGAAAAAGCTGAGTTTTTCCCACTATCATCAGACTTGATTCGCACAAGAAAATGATTTAATAAATATAATTCATTAACAAAAACATTTATATATAATTTTTTAGTTTATGATATAGATATAAATTATGATAAATTATTCTCATATGTATGTTATCCCAACTTTTGTTTGTAGAATTAACTAACTAATTTTAACTAAGAGAATTTTTTGAAAAAAAGTCTTTTATAACATCATAATTTGAAACCGAAACAACTGTTAAATTAAACAAGATTTCCCATGAAAGCGCAAAACAAAAACTTAAATAAGTTATGGAAAGAAAAGCTTTTCAGTTGTTGTTGTTTCACATTTTCCTTTCTATTCATAAGTAAGTTTTGATAAGATTACCTTAGTTTCTAGATTGATACAAAAGGCGTGATTGGTTTATTTCTGGAGGTTCAAAATCCAATTGTTCCATGCCATTTTAAACAGCTTCAAAATGTTACTTCTTAAAAAAGATTTCAAGATTTACACAGAATTAAAATCGTTTTCCACGGAATTAGAAATACATTAAAAAAAATTAAACCAAATCATTTAGACAAAAAGAAACTGCTTTCAACTTACATTTAAAAATGCATTTTTAAATTATTTTTTTTTTTAATAGTGTAATATTTTTAAACTATCATGACTGAAACAGCAAAGTAAAGATTAAGTAAAACGTATTTTATGAAATGTTTCTTCTAGCTGAATAAATCATTTTAGCTCAAGTTAAGAAGACTAACTTAATTAGATAATGCCTTTGAAATAACTAGAAACAATTTGAATTTTTTCTAGATTTAACTTCACATATTTCTGTCATAATATCCTCACTCAAAGGTGATACAAAATTTTTAGAAAGGCTGTTTTCATCTGTTTCTTTTTCAGATGATAAATCATAGAGTTTAACAGCGAACAATGTCACATTTCAAAGGTAAATTATATACTAAATGTTTTTTATGCTTGTACATTACTATCTGTTATTCTGACTACTTATAAAAACATAACAACGATTCTAATGATCATTTTTAAATGAGACCCTTGAAATGAACTGGATTATGATGTAACCTACATTTAAAGATCTGTAGATGAAATATTTTTTGGATAAAATATCAGTCATGGTCAAATATATCACACAAATAATTTTTTATAGTGTTAGAAAAACAATATTTCTTCTTTTTAAGGAAACTCTCCACCTTTCATTTAGGAAAAGATGACGAAAATATGAGATTTCCCAATCTCTGTTTAGCCACTTATGTACTGAATTATGAATTCTTGAACATTTTATCTTCTAAAGCCTGTTTTTTTAAATTTCTGAAACTACTTTAAAAGATTTTCATAATCATTTAATAAATTTTAGAAGGATTGGAGGATTTAGAAGGATTAATTTAATTTGAATTTATAGGGATTTTGTGCAATATTTATAACCCCAATCAAATCTTTTATTTTAAATATTTTTCTTAGTATTTTGCAGAGTTTGGAAATGTACAAATGTAACGTTCTTACAATATAAATATAGAAATATTTCCGAATTTAAAAATCCCCCCCCCCCCAACACCAAGAAAGCTGAAAGATGCAAAGGCAAAAGAAAACATCCTTCTGAAAAAAAAATTGTTTTGTTTAACCAATAATGCTTTTGGAAAAGATAAAGTAATGTACCTATAACTTATTCTAAACTGTATTACTACTAATCGATATATTAAATGAATTTTATAACAACTTATTTTAATGGTACTTATAAGTACCGTCAGTAGATAAAGTGTTAAAATGCATTTCGAGATGCCTTCTATATTCTGATAAAGTTACGAATAATCCAGAAAAAATACCTATGTGTAAAATTGTTTTCATGATCTCATTTCCCTTTAAATGATCCAGATTTGTAATCTTTAACTCATTTTTCTCAATTTGTGTATTCATTTTCGATATATCAGAATGTCCAATGTAATATATACTACTGTGATCAAAAAGTATCCGGAATGATTCATTTAAAGAACATTTATAGTAGATATCGTCTGCAATATTTTATCAAACATTTTTACGCCTTCTAAAAACGTCTGTCAATAGTGAAGAATTTATGTCATTTTATCGTCAGAAAATAAATTCGTTTCTAATGAGATAAGATTTTTTACTCTGTTGATTTTCCGAAATGGCGAATGTTATTGATCAAAGAAAGTGCATCAAATTTTGTTTTCGCTATAAAAATCATGCTACAAAAGCATTTGAAACATTGCAAAAAGCTTTTAAAGATAACTGTGTATCAAAACTAAGTGTATTTGGTTGTTATAAAAGGTTTAAAGACGGTAGAGAATCCACCGTACATGATCCTCGATTGATAGACCATCAACTTCGATTAAAGATCAATATATCAATAAGTTCAGAGAATTTGTGCTTGGCGGTCGTCGTTTGACAATAACAGACATTACCAAACAAGTCTTTATATCATTTGGTTCCGGTCAAGCAATCTTAATATATAGTTTAGGATTGCGATGCGTCACGTCTTCAATTTTTTCAAGAAATTTGAATTTGTTACCAAACGAACAACCTGCTCACACTGTTAAAAATTTGCAGCATTCTGTCCAGTCATCAAAAAAACGGTCGAATGACTCGGCAGAGTGCTGCAAATTTTTAACAGTGCAGGTGACCCGAAAAATGCTTTATAAAGCGATTCTCTCTAAAACGCTTTATTACCGGTGAAGAAACTTGGATATACGCTTTTGATAAAAACAGTTCAACAACCAAATGAATGGCTCTGGAAAGGTGAAACAAAAACTGAAAAGACCACGTCAATGTAACTCAAAAATAAAGGTATTGTGAATTTTTTTCTTTCATTGTCGTGGTGCTGTACATTATGAAATCCTACCAACTTTCCAGACAGTCAATAAAAGTTTTTATTTGAATGTTTTTCTCTGTTTGCGTTAAGCAATTATTTGAAAACGACCAGAAATGTGGTTAGAAAACACTTTGGTTCCGCACCACGATAATACTCGATAATGATTCTCACAGTGTGGTTATTATTCGAGTTTTTAACCAAAAATGCAGCTAATACTACTCCACGAGATCAGTATTCACCTAAAATTGCACCCTGTGACTTTTTTCTTATTTACACGATTGAAATTGCCTCTTCGTGCTCAATGATCTGAGTCCATTAATTCGACAAAAGAAAATTCTCAACGAACTCTTCTGAAGGTGTTTCACAAAAACCACTTTAAGGCATGTTTTGATGATTAGAGAAAACGTTGGCAGAAGTGCGTTGCAGTCGGAAGAGATATTACTCGGAAGGAGATATAACAAAGTTTGACTAATAAATTGATACCGTAACAAATATTTAAATATTGATACACTAGATGGCAGCACACAACAGTCCCTAATTTAGCGGGCTGCCAAATAGTTTTTCCCATGATTCAATGCGGATTAGCTTTCCCGCAGAGAGTGTTTTTGAGAAGCAGAATGTAGAGGTTTTCAAAATACCAACTGCTTGCTTGATTTTTTCCCCCGGAGCTTTTTATGAGAGGCGGAAAATGATAAAATGTTTTGAAATCAGCGGATTTCTTCTGAGTTTTGGCGATGTATATGTACAGTATTCCTGTAAATAATAATATGTCTTGTAGTACAGAGATTCATTAAACCTTACTTTGTACTAAAGCATAGAGTGGCATTTCTTTTCTGAAGTGATGAGTCGATTGATAAAAGATTGTAGCGTCTATTTATGGAAAGTAAGCTGGCTATAATACGTCTTATTTTATGCCACCATTCAGTGTAATTTTTGATAACAGTAGTATTTCTCCAATTACCTGATTTTTTTTTTTTTATTGGCGATCCTTTAAAGTGCTTTAAAGTATTAATCATCAGATTTAAGCTAATTGAAGGAGTTTATTTTTAAAAAATAAGGATGTAAAGTAGTTTTTTTCTATAATTGTACATATATCATGATATCCACACACACACATATATATATAATGATGAATTGTAATATTATGCAATAGTTATATATATATATATATATATATATATATATACAGTATGCCCACTAAAGTCCCTTGCCACCCTCTAAACTTCGGAACGGCTGCTGGCTATATTCATAAAAGTAGTGTCTATGTATAGTAAAGTATCCATGCGCTACTAAATACAATCGCCTACGACCCCACCTGGTGAAAAACTGCGGTGTTAGCATTCCTATTTGAAAACAGAAATATATATAGAGAAAAAGTGATTTACGAATTTGTAGAGCTTCATCGATTTAGTACGGAAAGATATGTTGTGGACATTAATACGAAAAATAGAACGGTTAAAACGCGCGTTTGTTTTTTCGTTATTTCCTGCACTGTGAAGTGACAAAAGAATCTTAGATAGAAAAAACAACTAGTTATAACAATATATCATAATTTGAGACGGTTAAACTTCTCACCGTCAGCTGCATTGCACATTTGGATGAACATTTGTACGAAAGATTTCAAGATCATTTCTCCTTTCATTCAAGTTTCGTGACGTCACAGTGTTTGTAGGGAAGAATATAAAAGGTAATTCCTAACAAAGTTTTTGAGATGTTAAAGGTTGAAAATATAGTTTGTACATGTTAATAAAAGCTTATATGCTCAGCCGCTGTGCTGTGAAAACGGCTAAAAGAGAGCAAATCTCCGGTTCGAGTAATTTAACGTTGGTCGAAAACATGTCGCCGCAAATTAATATACTAAAATAATCATGAATAATAGAGATTTGAAATAAATTAGAAAATAATTTTACCTTTAAATATAATAAATGATTGCAAAGAAAACAAAATAGATGGGAAGACTTGTATTACCACTTGCTTAGTATTACCTATAAAATAAAGTATATTTGCGCTATTCTGAAAATAAAATAAAATAATAATAATTAATATAGACTGACTAAAATAATGAGAATAGTCAAATACTATATAAATTTGTATTTTATTTGTTAACATGAAATTTCCCTAACGAGTTTTACATATTTTTCAAAAATTCAATGTTTTATACATTATTTTATTATTGTTCTATTTTTTTCTTTTAAAATAACATGTCATTATTTTGTAAAACAAAGAGGTTAGAGTATAGAGAACCTAAAGAAAACTTTGCTTTGCTACTTAATATTGCAACTGTTTTCCTTAATTTAAGTATTTAGATATATAGATATATTTTTTATTTATTTGTTTATTATTTAGGTTTAACAAGCGAAGAATTTCTAAATCTCTTTTAATTACTTAAAAAAATAAAGGAAATTTAAAGAAAGTTAAAGTACCAGCATTAAAAAAAAAAAAAAAAAAAATGGCTCGGGAGCGTCACTCACCCAAATCTATGTAGACTGTCGAAGCGTCCTCGCTCATCTTCTAGCCGGCGCCTTGCTTGGCGCCTTATTTTTTTGTAGTAAGGCCCTTACTTCTGGGACCTAATGGGCAATTTTTTAGAGGGTCTGAGGCTTGTGCCCATTGCTGAAACACACTTCAATTTTTACTCACTCCAGGCCCGTCTCCTAGGCCGGACGCCTGTTCCTCTCCTCACTTTTCACTGCATCTTAACACGAACACCTTTTTTGTCTATGTGCCTGGTCGGAGGAGAATCTCTCCTCTCCCTTGTGTGGTGGTGCAATCTTTTTGACCCCCTTACTTTCGTAGTAATTGGCCTTTTTTATTTTTGATCCGAAGGTCGTGTCTTACTAAATGTGTGTACGTGATATTACCTTCGTCCATTTGAAGGTCGTCTTTGTAAGTTTTGGAATTTGCCAGAAGAAATATATTGGATGTGTTAGCTGATACATAATAATGATATTTAAATAAAATTGTGACTGTTTAATTTAGAGAAAAAATAAATATGATTTTGAAGAAGGACTTTTGAAAAGCATCAAATAGTTACCCATATTTAAATACCGGAATAAAAAATTACCCGCGATAAAAATATTATAAAAAAAAGAAAAGATAGTTCTTAAAATGAAAATATTTGAAGATATATTTTCCAAAAATATATAGATTTCTTTAAAAGAAAATTTAAATAAACGAAAATCAAATCTGTGTCGTGCTGGATATTTCTGTCCAACACGATCTTATTTTCCATTTGCATACATTCGCTTAGTTTGGATACAATGACGATAAGAAATTATTTACATAAATTTTACTTTTGATTTCGGATAGCGTGGCAAAAAGGATAAATCAATTTATTCATATAAATACATTTCAGTGCATTGTATAGAGTCAGTGAGAGGGGTATTTTTAACAGTGTATTGGAAAATTAAAAGTTTTGGTTAGATGTGTAAATATATTTAGTCAAACCAAAAACAATTATAATTGAATTTTAAAACAAATTATTTAAAGCTACATGAAGGCGTCATATAAATTTTGATATCATATCTTTTAAAACTCATATTTTGAATTTATGAAAGATGTGAATGATAGCGCATCAAAGAATAAATTTTTATACATCCTTTTAGATTTAACATAATTCTTACACATGCAATTATAAATAAAACAAAAATAAAATGATGAAATAATATATATATATATATATATATAGAGAGAGAGAGAGTAATTAATAGCATAGCGTCGCTTAAAATTTGATATCATTATTTTTAAATTACATATTTAAAATTCTTATAGCAAAAAGATAAAGTGTTGCGTCACAAACTATTAACCCATTAAGAGATTTTGTATTGATAATTGTAACGTTATTTTTCCATAGCAACATGAATCGGATGAAATTAGGAGTTATTTTTGAGCTGTGCATTGAAAGAGCAGAAAATAGTATTTTAATAAATTATTTTTACTTTTGTACTTATCTGTTCTTTCTTTGATTCATTAAGTGTTATTTCGTTTATTTTGGTCAAATTTAATTAGAATATTATTGCTCAGAAATGTATTTCTTTTATCATTTCCCACTATTAGCAATACTACACATCGTGTTATTCAAAAACGATTTAAATATTTATAGTGAGTTATTAGTAATGAAGTTACATACTGTACCTCTCACGTACTTAATTAACTATAAAAAGTAACATAACAGCAGGTTTTCAAAGAATTAATCCTTTTTAATGCATATAAATAAATTCTACAACTGTTAAAGGAAGAATTTGGATAGGATGTGACAAAACAGAAAACCTTGTTCCTGCACTTTGAATGCAGCACGTTTTTTTAGCTTGAAGAAAAGAGATCTATTATTTAGATTTATTATCTAAACGAGTTATTCTTTTTTAACTTTTTATGGTGCGTTTTTATGGTTATGGTTAATAATGCATTCTATATCAAGTTTTATAACAAATTGTGAACTACATACTATAACTATATACAGTGAATGGCTAAAATATCATGAACCTTCCCTCACTTAAACTTATATTCTTAAGATCGTTTTTAAGATCCATTTCGTAGATCAAACTGATATGATTTGCAGTCATTCTGAGTTGTACAATTTGTTGTGTTATAACTATTCTGTGTTGCTACAAAAAATGCGTGCCAGTACAAGCACACACTTCACAAGCAATTTTCGCCTACAATTTCACTTTTCTCTAGAAGCTTTTTGGCTTTGACGCAATTCTTTGTCAACATGAGGCATTCTTGTACAAGTAAAGCCAATAAATTTTGCCATTTCTTATAATACTGGAATCGGTTCTTTTGGCTCCTACAATCACGACTCATTGAAATCTCTTTTTCGCTATGAATAGGCAAAATACACTGGTGTCCAAAATTAAGGACCAATCACAAAATGCTAATTTTCAAGTTCGCGAATACTCAAAAGGCAATAATATAATTCGAATAATTACTATCTCTACAGCACAGCTAGTCCATATAACATCTCATTCATGTCACACATGGTCACAAGTGTCACTGTCACTACGATGAAGCAAAAAATTAGGAAATTCCTCATTGTTAGGAAACGACTCCTTGAAATATCTTTTTCGCTATGAATAGGCAAAATACACTGGTGTCCAAAATTAAGGACCAATCACAAAATGCTAATTTTTAATTTCGCGAATACTCAAAAGGCAATAATATAAGTCGAATAATTACTATCTCTACAGCAGAGCTACTCGATAAAACATCTCAATCATGTCACACATGGCTACAAGTGTCACAGTCACTACGGTGAAGCAAAAAATTAGGAAATTCCATACATTTCATTATGAGTGTCAAATAATCACTATATGTGACTCCACTGTGACTGCTGCTTTGTGACGAATCGCCATGTGGATTACAATGTAGTTACATTGGAACTCTCGTGTGACTGTCGTCATTAGACTGAATTTCAAAGTCATAGTGAACGCTGCATTGTGATAAGTTATCCAATAATAACACATTAAAATCACATGATGACTTTCAGGTGACAGAGAGGCTACTGTGAAGTCACCATTGTGCTCTTTTGTGAAAAGTCACCATGTGACTATAATGTGATATTATTTTATGACTCATTATAATGCAACGTTCATGATGACTTTGAAATTGAGTCTAAAAATGACAGTCACATGAGAGTCACAATGTAACTACATTGCAAAGTCATCTGGTAACTCGTCACAAAACAGCAGTCACATTGACGTCCCGGTGGAATCACATATAGTGATCATTTGAGACTCATAATGGGACTTGTGGCATTTCCTATTTTTTGTTTCACCGTAATGATTGTGACCCTTGTGACTATTTGTGAAATGAATGAAATGCTATATGGACTAGCTGTGCTGTAGGGCTAGTAATTATTTGAATTATTTTATTTCTTTTTGAGAATTCGCTTACTTAAAAATTAGCATTTTGTGACTGGTCCTTAATTTTGGACGTCAGTGTACAATATTCACTGGTGCTTATGAACAAGAATTACCTTTTTATCACACAATCCAGTTTATTATTTCAGCGCACATGCTGCACTTGCGAGTCGGTGATTCAGTGAGGAGTGAACATGATATTTATGCTACTGAGTGTATTTGTATTAACCCTTCGGTCCATGGGTCCCCAAATAGGGACCTCTGTTCTTTTCCTTATAAACACTAAAATGTCTTATTTTTGAATTGAAAACTTCATAAGGCGCGTTGAGATTTTTTTGAGATGGAGAAAATCCACTGATTTGGAGACACTGTTACGTAACCGACATGCTAGCATTTTGGCACATAGACATTAGCGCGCCAGGCGATGAATGATAGGAACTTTTCCCTCTTCAGCTCAATCCGCAAAAGAAGAAAGAAGCTAAAACTCACTTTTTCTCCCGGCGTTCACTCAGGAACACACAAAATGTACATTTTCGTTGCAGTACGCTGTTGTGTTTATTGTTAAAGACAAATACTTGATACTTTCATTATTGAAGTGAAAGCTTCTTTGGGCGCGTTTGTCATTTCTTGAGATGGGAAAAACCATTGAACTCGTGATACTGTTATTGTAATCGACACCTCTGTATATAAGTATGTACATGTATTGTGCATAGATCGGTATGAGGAGGGCGGGCAATTAATTGTTATTGATTGCTTAATCAATAGCAACAATTTACAGGCAAGCGCGCCGCATGCTTGCCTGCGCGCTATTGGTTCCCGAAATACACGTACAAGAGTTAGAAAACGGAAATCTCATAAAAAACATCTCATGTAAAAATTAGCCAAGTTTCGTGACTCTTACTAAAATAAAACTACCTTGCTCTAGCAAAATAAAATTATATTTATTCAACAGTTGTTATTTATGTCAATAGTTGGCGGCAAAAGTGAACTATTCGATCAAATATCGGGTAAGTTTAGCAGAAAAACTCTCTTGATTTTAAAATTCGTGTTATTTTTGCGTTATGGTGTATGTCTATGGTGTATGTTATTGTATAATAATGAACAAAAAACACTACATTTAAAAGTAATTCCTGCACAATAAAACATTTCCTGACGATTAAAAAAACACACACGTAAGTGTTGAAGTTTTCACTTCTATTGGAACTCCCGGAGTGCCACTGTTTTTTTTTTTTTTTTTTTTTTTTTTTTTACATTTTCTCATCACTTCTTAATAGCTGAATGTTTTTTTCGTTCAAAGCAAACGAATAAATGGCAGCATCTAAGCTGATTCCCACATAAAATAAATGTTATTTTCATCTCAGTTTGCAAAATGCCTGAAAATGCCCAAAAGACAGTATGATGAAGAAAGTGAGATATTTTCATAATTATTTAACTTAAATCTTTTTTAATAAAAAACTTTGAGTATTTCTATATTGTTTACTTCTTATAAGCTTTTAAATTTGTGAATGCGTTCATTTAGGTTAATGGTTATTATATTTATGTTTTTAAGGGGTTTGTAGTTTTAGATCCCTATTTTTGAACCTAAATTACTAAGCACCTAAAGGATCCATTTCAGAAAAGATATTTTTTGTGTCATTTACGATGACATTTTGTTTGAAAAAAACCAAATAAAAGGATTTGTATTATTATTTTAGCTTCGGAACTGAAGAGGTTAATATGACTTTATACATAATAACTTTATATTGATGAACTTCTTATATATATATATACTTCATCAATTTATATAAATTTTAGTAAATAAAGTTATCCTAAGATTCTTATGTTTATCATAGCATCCAAAGTTTGATTAAAAATGTTCCAAATTAGTTTAATTTCGCTAATTAATTGCTGGATAAATATTATAAGTAAATTTTTAACGAAATACCTAAAAAAACAGCTTAACAAACATAAAATTGATAAATAACATCATTTTAAAAGACATATTCAATATAGCTTTTAAAATAATTTGATAAAAACTAAAGGTTATGCAAATAAACGTCTTAAAGAAACCATAATATAATTATCAGTGCATTCAATTGATAGTGACAAATCTGTTTATCAAATTTTTACATTTCGATTAACTTGCTTCTTTCTGTTTATTCAAAAGTCAAGAACTCCGGGGATTTTCATTGATTCCATTTCGTAATTTCAGGCACACTTAAATCTTTAATTGGGTTATCATTATTCAGATGCTTCATTTTCAGTTTCATATTTTGTAAGATAATCAGATAAAAATTGATATTTTTTGAGAAGATCAGATGTTACTTTTAAATTTGATTTCAAACGAACGTGCATTGCATTAAGGACATCTTACTGCTCTCTAGAACAACACTTAAATTAGATATCGATAAATATTTGATTTAAGTGAAATGAAAAATATGTGGCTCAAATTACTTTTGTTTATTTGCTTAAAATATTTTAGCTGCATTATTATTCTTGTAATTTTTTTTTCTACTCTTGTTTATACTTACTTTTAAAATCTGAAAAAAAAATCATCTAAATATTTTAAGTTATTTATTTATTCGAAACTTAAGTTATATGATGATAAAAATGCATTAAATGATACGTTACCTTTCATTAATTATATGTTTAACTATATTAATATATCCACTAATTCATGAACTTTCATAAGCATAATTACTTTGTAATTTATTGCTTTCTTTTATCAAAATTATACAGCGTGCTCAAAGATTGTATTAACAAAAATAGAAAAATGATATTCCAAACAAATGGAATAAATTTTATATACGAAACGAAGGATACAATAGATTTGTTTTGTCAAAAAGTCAGGTAGTCTCAATCCAAATTGAAACAGGATATTTGTTATACTGATGCTTTACTTATACACTGTAAATTAAACTGTCTGAAATTCAGTCACTTAAGTGTCTGAAACGGAGTGTTCAATTTTCAGACATTTTAAAATGTCTGAATTTTTTCAGACACTTTTTGCGACTGAATTTCAGACACTTGAAACGTCTGAATCGCAGACATTTTTTGTAAGCATTTTATGTAGCCATGTTTGACCACGCTGAATACTGGGAAAATATCTGGCCGTTGTCCTGCCCCCTCTACCCCCATACCGCCTGATTTTCTGGTGCTCCCAATTTTAGTATGCAATTTTCATAAAGCTGATAATTTAAATCTTTTACGACATTGTACTAATTATAATGAGTATTTTGTTTCAGGAGTAGAATAAAATTAAAAAGAAAAAATATTTATCTAAATATTAGATTTTTTAAAATTTTGTTTTTAATCTTACTTTACTTTAAAAGTTCAAAATATTGATTATAATCAGTACAATTTCGAAACAGATTTAAAATATAAGCTTCGCAAATATTGCACATGAAATTTGGGGGAACTAAAATCGTAAGAGAACGGGGCATTGCCCATGCTTTAATCAAGGAGTCCTTTTGCAAAATATGCAACCCTGCAGTATTGTTAGCTAAATACAGATGCCCGGTATTCGGGAGTATCCGTTATGGAGGTTAATGGACATTCCCGAATAGCGGATACTTCGATTTAGCGAATACTTTTTTGATCCGCAAGGTATACATATTTGTATTATTTTTACCTCACAAAAGCAGGCATCTCCGATTATCCGACAAATTTCGCGGTCCCGAAGTGTCCGCTATTAAGTGTTTTTAAGGTATATGGATATATATATATATTTTTTTTTTAATCTTGTCCTACTCTAAAAGTTCAAAATATTTATCATAGTCGGTGGAATGTCGAAAGAGATTTAAAAAATCCCGTGTACGCGAAAATGGGCAAGAAAATCCCCCTCCCGTCCCGCCCCCCAAAAAAGGAAAATTTATATAATTCAAAAATTAGATTTTGCCTCATAGGCAATTTTACATATGCATCAGATGATAATCACAACAGCTATATAACCATGAGTAAATAATAAAATAGTAAATAAATATTCTATTTTAATAGCATTGAGAAAAAAAAAATTACTTCTAATTTCAAAACTTAGCCATTTTTGTATTTGTCATTTAAGTACATATAAATAAAATAGTTAAGTCATTTTAAGTAGTAAACATGTGTAATATATTTTTTTTCTTTTTAAATATGTAGTAATTTGTCATTGTTTAGTTAAAAGTAAACACCAGTTTGGTATCTAATTTTATATATCATTCTTCGGAATATGTATATAATTTTCTTTAAACATATTCCGTATTCAATTTAAAATTTTCACCCGCTATTGCTTAAAAATTTATATCATTATTATTCTTTTTTATGGAACAACACGATATAAGTCATATTTAATTTATTTTATTTTTTATTCCTGTAAAATTTGTATCCTTTGAATATGAGCTAAATAGATTTTATATATTTGATAAGAAAATATTGATCTAAGAAATAGAAAAAAAAACAAAACAAAAAAAAAAACAAGAAAATAGAAAGTAAAAAAAAAAAAAAAAAAATACATCAGGCAGTATACGTACTATTCTTAATTGTTTGAAAAACGTTTTGAACATAAAAAAGCAGTTATTAAATGGCTTAAAAATATATTTAATACTGTATCATATAAGTAAATACGAACTTTTAAAAATATAAGGCAGTTTTATACATAAACTTCATATCACGGCATAAACAACTCTTTATTTATGTCTAATTTATCATGTGTAATTTTTTTTAGTGCCAACAATTACTTGTACCAGAACCGTTGCAAATTCGATTGCAGTAAAAGGAAATTTAATAATTATTTCTCGCATTACTCAATTTTAAAAATTTTAAATCATGAACAAAATATCGCAAAAAAATACTTGCATATAAATTACAAAAATTAATATACCAATTTAAAAAACACAAAAAATATTAATTAAACTTTATAATTATACTGCTAAACAGCAACGTAAACTGCAAAATATGAATAAAATGTTTCTCCGTTTGTTTAATGTTTCGAAAATTTTACTGGATGATATAAAAAAATTCATATTATTTTTAGAAATTTGGTAAATGTTAAATCTGAAACATTGGATATCAAAATTTACGATTTTCAATAATAAATTAAAAAATCAATAAGGTGATTAAAAACTGCAATATATACAGTCAAATTTCACAATATTAATGCTTTTTTTCAATCTGAAAACTTTTCCTAATATCATAATAATATGAATCATCATATTTAGCTCCAAAATAATAATAATAACAAAAAATAAAATAAATGCCTGATGTCATATACTACAAGCGTTTATAGTCAGTAAACAGTAAAAAACAAACATAGAATAAACACAGTTACAAATGGCTTCAATTTAATGTTTTTATCTCTGATAAATGAAGCGATGAATGATTCAACTTTTCAAACCTATATGTTGCAAGTTTTGTTTTTGAGCAAAGACAAATTATAATTATTTCACATCACCCTATCGAAAATGAAGATTAAACTATCACTCATTCGTTTATTTACAAAGGCCAAGCAAATAGAATTACAGCATTGCTATTTAATTTTCAAAACAATTATATTCCATTCCGTTACATTAAGAAGGCATATAACAGACGACCATTAGTGAAATCAAAAATTTAGCATTAAACTACAGAAAAGAGATAAATTTTTATAAACGATTTCACTCATATTCAAAGGTACAAAAATCTATCGGAATAAAATATTAGAATTAAATATGACTTACTCGTTCGTTCTATAAATACCCAGATTAACACATATCCTTTTAATCCAAGCAATGGCGGCGGTGAAAATTTAATTCTTTCTGTTCTTATCTCATGAAGGTGCTGTAGATGACACGCGCGGAAATCAGCGTTCTGATTGGCTGTTAAGAATAGTACCAAAGATGATGTTTAACTATCGCTTGGAGCGTATCGTCTTAAAATCAGACGGTTGTTGGATAATTTACACATGTTTCTCGGTTCGTTTATAGCATGATCATAGTAAGACATTTATGTGTCTTAAATTTAGACGTCTGTTATGTCTGAATTTTCAGATTCAGACACTTAAGTGACTGAAATTCTTTTTCAGTCACATATGTGTCTAAATTTAAGACGCCTCTATTTGCAGTGTAGTGATGACAATGTAACAATATTTTTTCAAAAGATTTACTCATCATATATGTCCTTCTTTAACATCCAACAGTAGTCTGCCATCATACTTACATTCCATCTTCCTCGGTCTGGTGCCTATTTTCCATCTCTTGGATATCCTGGTGAAAATGCTCACCGTGCTCTTCACTGTAATGTCCATGATTTTCTGGAAAGTAGTCTATATGGAATGCAGAAAGTTCATTTTTACACCCATATTAGTGTCCAACTTCTTGAAATTTTCCAGAATTGTTTAAACAACATTCCTGTAATTTGGATTTTTCTTATTCCCTAGAAAGTTTTCGGTAACACATTTGAAGGCTGTCCATGCGCCTTTTTTCTATTTCATTCATTTTTTTTTTTTCAAAATATTTCTCCTTCATCAGTTTTTTTATTTCAAGAACAACGGAAATTCCATATTTTAATTCTTCGTGTGTGATGAAGGGAAATTTCATAGTAAGGTACTTGAAGCAATACCCATTTTGTGGTAGAGCATTTACAAATTGCTTCATTAATCCTAATTTGATGTGTAATGGTGGATGAAAATTTTCTTGGGGATTGACGAGCAGTTCATGTCAATTGGATTGTATTCTAAAAGTCGTTAGATAAGTTGGCAAGTATCCAGAAGTACATGTACGTTATGTGTGACTACCACATAATACTTGTTCTCAGCGATGAATCTTCGAAATCAACTAGAGTCGATTGCAAACAAACTATAGGGTAATACCGGGATTTATGCCGCACTTTTGTTTTTGAATTTGTGTATAAAGTCCCATGGTGACCATAAAATAAAAAAAAATCATGGTGTGCTATTTAATGTTAAATGTACAACGCGTGTAATGCGACAAAAAAATTCAAAACAAATTATTAATATTTTTTCTAAAACATTACACTGCAGCGCGTCACCCGTACATTCAGACTGAGACGCCGCACTTGTGCGGTAGTTATGCCGTGCTTGTAATAAGAAGAGAATGAAATTATAAATAAAAATATTAAAAAAATATTCATATCTGGACTACAATTAACGCAAAATGAAACTAAATGAGTACAATGAAACGTATTAGTAGATTCAAATTAAAAATTATTGCCTACTTTCACTATTAAAATTATCGATTTATTTTTTTTACATTAAATTTTAATTATTATTTCAGGAACAACGTAACATCCATGTATTAGAAAGGGAAAAGAAAAAAAGTAAAATTGTGTTTGCATAATTTATTTGTTAACCCTTTTGGGACCGGTGGCTTTTACACAAATTTTATTCGGTTGGCACCACTTTTTAAAAAGAAGTTACCTTTACTTAAATAATCATGAAAATGCTCTAATTAAACAAAGCAAATATTACTTTTCTTTTTTTATTGGTGCCAGAAACAATTTTTTTAAGCACTTTATGAAGGTGCTTATATGCACCTATGGTCCCGAATGGGTTAAGAGACCTGTTTTTTCGACTTACAATCTACAGAAAAAGTGTCGAAAAAGCACAGACTTTATGTAACTACATTTAAACACATGATGCAGCGAAGCCAATTGCACTTCCTCTTTTTTGGAGTAGTTTTCAAAGAACGTCTGCGTTACGCGTAATCCAATTTTTCACTATTATCATCTTGACTTACATCTTTCTTGCCCTTTTTACTTTTTATTTTCCCCCTTTTCTCCTTGGGTTTTAGTAAACTTGATAACATGCCTAACATGGTTAGTCTGTGCAAAAATAAAAGGAAAAGTTAATAACACTTAATCATTCCGTACAAAAGAAACTTCGGCATGTATACCGGAATAGAAGTGCAGCATGTATCCCATTTTGCATGGTGTAGACGTCGTCTATCACAGTTACCTGCCATCGCTAAGGGGAATGTCGTAACCATACACACAGGACTCTATACAAACGCTACACTAGGTTTTGACTTCGAAATCACGCATGCATTTAGTAATTAGTGTATGAAAAGCATTTAAACATAACATCAAATTAAGGATTGTGCTTCAATAAGTAAACATCGAAATGGGATTCACGCTATACACTGGTTAAAATAATTTCATTGCGCACCTATACTGTGCGTTTGACGACCACCTATCGATAATTGCAAGTAATAAAAGGGTTGCGGCATCTATCCCGTATGCGGCGACTGTCCCGGAGTTACCCTAACGTGATAGAAAAAAAACTAAGAACACTTCTGTAATAAGCATGAAAAAATGCATTAATAACAGTCATTGATTTTTAATAATCTGATATCATGCAGACTAGTGTAATGAACCTAATTTCCGAACCAATTTCTTTTCGTCTTGACAAGTACTATCGCCTCTCTTCTTTTGTAAAACTGCTTTACAAATATGTTGTATACGGGTTTTTTCGAAGTTAGATAACTAAAAGAAAGATATATGTAGAGTATGGTTTGATAATATAATATAAATTTCCACATTTATTATGTACATATTTTTTCTATATTAATTCTTTTCTGTAAGTTTCAATCAAAAATCACTAATAAATAATTTATTTTATCCTAACTTCAATATTCAAAAAGATATTTAAGATAAGTCTTTATCACTAAATAGGTTCTGAAATAAATAGAACGCATTTATATAGTTGATCTTCTTTGCCAAATATCAAACAACAACAACAAAAAAAAAAAAAAAAAAGAAATGAAATAAAGATTGACTTCGTATTCGGTTTTCACTTTTAATCTCATTCCATTGAACATTCGTTAGGATATATCTCTTTTATCTGCCTAATTTTTTAGTATAACATTCTCGTTACATCATAAACAATTCCAGTACATGACATCAGTTTTGTCTATTCGCAATATGCTCCCAAAACTTTTATCCCAACGTAGGAATTGACGTTCGATCCAGTTGCCATGAGATAAAATTCAAAATTCTTTAAATTATCTAAAGGGTAAAGGATAATTTCAACTTGAATGACATCATTCATTTCTATACTCTTCCGCCAACTTCGTGATGCCAATATGAGTAGTCCTAAATCTTCATGTGATGGGTAGTCACTGACTCGCACCCTCTTGCTTCACGGAGTTAGTAGTCTCAAGTTACTTAAAAGTACTCTCAGGTACTATAATCCCTTCCTGTGTAGACAGTATATTTCTGCATTTTTGCTTCGGTGTCTTAATAAATAATTTTCGTAAGAATCATTACCGTAGATTTATTTCGAATAATTACTACAGCTCACAGCTTTATATCAATTCGAGTGGATGCACAAAGATAAAGCGAACTTGGTCCTGACTATTAATATTTTTAAAAGAGTTTAACGCCGCTATAACACTAAGTAATTCAAACTTAAGTTGAAGATTTTTAATTTCAGAAAATAAAATTTATTTCTAGTTTGGTAATTATAACTATTCCTTACAGTTGCAAAATGAGCTTCGTCAATGTTACGACACGAGTTGAAACTTTTCGAACACATTTGGTTTACAATTTTATACAGGTTGGTTTACAAATATCCGTGTTCCATAATTGCTTGCATTGTTAAGTCTTTAATTTCGTCCATTCACGTCACATTTGTCTCTAATGTGATAAAATGTCTCACCTGATGTAATAACTGAAGGGATATTAAACAATTTAAAAGCTTCTACTAATAATGTTTACATCCTCGTGTAGTTTTCATATTTCTCTATGCTCCTTAAAAATTAGTTTTCTATTTCTTAAATTCTCTGCCCTCATTTACAAAAAAAAGTAAAATAAAAATTAAAATAAAAACTTTGAAATAAAAGATCCAAAAATTATTTCTTTGGTTATGATTTTTTACTCCTTGGGTGTATAGAGAGTTTTTTTCCTATCTGTCTCCTGACAAATGAGGTCTCGTAAAACCGTGTATGCACACGGTCCTTGGATAAATACAAGTATACTGAGAAAAAAGAACAAAAAAAAAACAGCGTCAAAAATAAATTATGAAAAACTTTCTACTACTTCTAGAATATTTTAGCAAAACGTGATAATTTAATATGGTTAAAGATGGTTTCTAAGTTAACCCGTTATCTACTGTCAGTATTTATAAGTGGCATAAAAGTAACTTGTTATAAAATTCATTATAAAATTCATTTAGTACATCGATTACTTGTAAAACAGTTTAGAATGAGTTATAGATACATTACTTTACCTTTTTTCAACAGCATCATTGGTTACAGGAAACAAAAATATTTCAAAAAGTATGATTTGTTTTGCATTTACATCTTTTGGGCTTTCTTGGCGTTGGGGAAGGGGGTGGGATTTTTCAATTCGGAAATATTTCTATATTTCTAGTGTAAGAAGAGCATATTTGTACAATTTCTAATTCTACGAAACACTAGGAAAAAGATTTAAAATAAAAGATTTGAGTGGTGTGTTAAATATTGCGCAAAATCCCTCTAAATTCAAATTTAATTAATCGTTCTAAATCCCTCAATCCTACTAAAATCCTTCAAAAATTTAATAAACTAGGGGGCTCTGCCCCCTACGAGCTACGCTCGTCAACACCCGTTCAGACACCGCAGACTCTAACAGCACGATAATTTGATAGCCTTTAAAAAGATTTCGGAAGATTGAATTATAATTTGAATCTGACAATTATAATCTGACGTAATTTTCACCAAACTTTTCTTTCTCTTTTTAATATTCACGTCAAAATACCTTTGTTAGAAATGAAATATTATGATCATCTTAAAATGTCAAGTAAATGTCTCGCGCAATTTTTAAATTAAAACTGTTTTGCAATATTATTTTTTGTTCATTTTACGTAATAAGTGAAATATGACGTAAATTCTCCTATTTAGGACTTCTAACGCATGTTACTGAATTTATTATTTTACAATATTCTTTCTCATTTAAAATTCACGTGTAACTATAGTTTTTATGACGTAATTTTCAATGAGTTCCTGCTTTTTATATTTTTTGTTTATAATAGTCACGTGTAAAATAAATTTTTAATTTGAAGCAAACATTACTGTTTGCGCTGTTTATACAGCTGGCAACAGTTTAAATTAATACAATTTTCTAAAATTTGTAAAAAATATCTCTCGAAATGCTGAAAATTTGAATTTAAAATAGAAATAAAACTTCGAAAACTTATTCAAATTAAAAAACTAACTGCAATCTGCACACCGGGAAATTCTGACGCATAAAATGATCTAAAAATGATTAAATTCCTATGTACAGTTTTTGCTCCTATAAAACTTTTATATTGGAACGATTTTGTCCAACTTTGGCATTAAATATCTCTTAAAATAATTCTTCGATTTGAAAACTATCTGCATCAGCGTGTTTATCAAACATTTCTCTATAATACTACCGATTTTCATATTTTTGTATGCAACAGTTTTTTTTACTATTAACGAAGAAAGACCTCCGGTCACAAAAAATTCAAAACCGGCGGCGGCGGTGACAGCGGTAGTTACTTTTTTTTAGAATAGAGAGATGATTATGTAGATCTTCTAATGTAATTCAAACAATTCACGAAAAATGCTTTAGAATATCAAATTTTAATGAATTCATAATTTAGTACATAAATGGTTAACAATTTGGAAAGAGAATAAATCGTTTCAAAACCCAATTTTAGGAATTCCGATCAATAAATCGAAACACCTACAAACTATTGTGTGTAGTTCTGCGTATGATCTATAGGATCGCATATATATATTACAGAGTATGCTAAAATTTAGTTCAGCAAAGGAACATATAACACAATTGAAAATTCCTCTTCAGCAATTTCCGCCAACAAAATGAAAATGTTCTCGATATATTTGTTTCCGCCCAATATATCATGTATTACACAATTTAACCATATCAAATAATAAGCATATACAAAAATAAGTTTTAAAAGAGAACCAGAACTGAAAACGCACTTCCAGGACTTATTGTTGATAGACAGTACTGTAACATAATTCTTTTGTATTTTTCTGTATATTAACGATAAATACTATGCACACCATATTCTATAGTAAGCAGTTTGTATTACACCTGAGTAATTCATATCGATTTTAATGTGCTTGAAAGGGTGTAACATTAAAGTACACAGCAAATAAATGCTCCAATAGACCGTAATGTATTCAGAATTATTTTTTGAGTGCCTCTGTAAATTAACAAATAATACTTTCTACTTCATTTTCAATACCGAACATACCGAATAATACGATGTATTATTTGCATTGCAGTCTGAGTATATTAAGGGGTCTCAGGACTCTTAAAATTGGAAAAAAGACCTTCCGGCCAGTGCCGGGAGGAAGAGGTAGCTTTCATATTCCTTATTTTTAAAAAGCCAACTTATATTATTCAAACACACGAAGCTCAATTTAGTAGAAACCGAATATAGGAGATTCAATACTAATTTTTATCAATACTAAATCATTATGAATGATAATTTCGCGAAATTAGTCAGCTTTATCCAAGCTGCTTTTATTTAAAGTAACTTATATTTGGCTGCCAAATTCGGTGATTTCTTAAAGTGCCTGCCATTTTAAGACAACGTGGTGGATGAGGCTAACCAGTGAACTTGGTCGAGACCTTAGTAATTGCTGTGCACATGCTCACTCACATCGGAATCGGTTGATATATAGGAGTGCTGTCGCAGGCAAAAAATCAGATTTTTCAAAATGTCACCCACATTAGATATTGAAATTGCTATATCTGAGCCATTTTTTAAGATAAATACAAACAAAAAATGCTCCTGAATCCTTATATCAAAGTCAAATAAAGGAAAGAAACCTTTTTCAATTTCCAATTTTTTTGCTCCTCACTTTAAATATATATATTTTTAATTTAATGGCCGCCATTTTGAAACAAGATGGCTGATGAAGCTGGCCAGCGAACTTGGTCGAGGTATTGATGTATGCTATCCACATGCCTTCTTACATCGAAATAGGCGAATAGGTGTGTTATCGCGTGACAAATACAAGATCGTTTCAAAATGTTAGCCATGCTAGAAATTCAAAGTGTTATAATTCAACCATTTTTTAAGATATAAACAAAAGAACAAATTTTCAGAAACAAAAACTGCTCCGGAATATTTGTATCAAGGCCAAACACATAAAAAAATCTTTTTCATTTTCCAATTTTTTAATACCTCATTTTAAATTTTAAATTTAATTTTTTTTAAATGGCAACCTTTTTGAAACAAGATGGCGATTGAAGCTGGCCATCGAACTCGGTCGAGACAATAGTTACATCCATAAATACGCCTGTTATCGCGTGACAAAAATCAGGTCGTTTTAAAATGTCAGCCACAATAAAAATTCAAAATGCTATAACTCAGCCATTTTTTTAGATATAGACAAAACAAAAACTGTTCCGGAATCTTTGTATTAAGGTCAAACACATACAAAAAAAATCTTTCTCATTTTCCAATTTTTTGGTATCTCATTTTAAATTTTAAATTTTTTAAATTTTTTTAAATGGCGGATGAAGCTGGCCAACGAATTCGGTTGAGACATTGGCATGTACTATGTACACACAGAATTACATCCAAATCGGTTCATAAATACGCCTTTTATCGCGTGACAAAATTCAGGACGTTTCAAAATGTCAGCCACGCTAGAAATTCCAAATGCTATAACACAGCCATTTTTTAAGATATAGACGAAACAAAAACTGCTCCGGAATCTTTGTATAAAGGTCAAATACATAAGAAAAAAATATTTTTCCATTTTTAATTTTTTGGTACCACATTTCAAATTTTAATATTTAAAAAAAAATTTAAATGACCGCCATTTGAAACAAAATGGCGGATGAATCTGGCCAACGAACTCGGTTGAGACATTGGTATGTACTATGTACACACCGAATTACATCCAAATCGGTTCATAAATACGAGAGTTACAGTGTGACAAAGGTCAGATATATATATATATATATATATATATATATATATGTTATATAAAATTTTACCTTTTACTATTCATTTAAATTATTCTAAATTGCCGGCATATTCATTATTTCCTTTTTTTTAATACTCTCTATTATTTATTTCTAGCTAAATTCCTCTATTTTTAAAACGCGTATCTTAATAATAGATTTTTTCCAAAACGTAATCTAAACTTTTAATCCCTTCATTAATTTTTATCGTCTACCAAACTGTAAAGTGCTGAACGCAGTTACTTATTTTTCGAATGTTTATCAAAGCCATTTTTACTTTTTTATTCTATTTCATATCTTTTTCCCGCCATCTGGGAGACAACCTTTTCACATCGAAATCATTCCATTAGCGGCGCTGGGATTCTTTCCTGTGACGTTTCTTGATCGCTCTCCATTGGCTGAGTGTCGGATCCCAGTTTCTCTTCGAGGCTCGTTCGTGATTTTCGTTGGATTAGTTTGAAGTTTTCATTTCAATCGGAATTCCTCCATGCATTCTCATAAATAGCGAGAGCGTGAGCTCAGAACGAGAGATTTTTGTGCTGTGATTGTTTACATAACCTGTTACCCGGTGTCCTTAGCCATTTAGAATATTCATTTCGTAAATAAACATCTATTTAGCATGAGTAACTAGTTTATGCTCGAGTGGAATGCTCTGATTTCTCATCTGCGGGAATTGTTCAGTGTTGGTATGTTCTGATGGAATAAACATTTGTTCTATGACTACGTTTCCATGTGTTTATTTGGGAAAATCCCATATTTCTTCATACCCCTTTTTTCGCCACTCACGCTGCCTTGTTTTCATAATGAAATAATAAGTGTTTGATTGGACTATACCAATATTATAATCGCTCTGCAGCTGCTATATTTTCACAGAGTTTATACCTCCGCTAGCAATGCTTGTGCTAAGTGGTAGGATTGCTTACAACATCACCAACGGCTGATTAAAATGTGGTATGACTCCAGTAATACGTAATAAGCACGATGTGATATTTCAACTACACCCATTAAATTGTTTCGTAACATATATATATATATATATATATATATATGTGTCAATTTTGAACGGAGGGTGGTTTCGGGGTCTGGGGGTCATGATCGATGAAAATATACCAAAATTTTTTGAAATCGCTTTCCTCCGAACGGCTGCAATAGGTAGCTTTTTGTAATGAAAGCTACCTAAAATCGAAAAAAAAAGACCAATTTCAACATATAAAATCTTAAATTGTATTTGATTTTAAGACAAATTTTTATATTGGGATGAAAGATATAAGTATTTTATTTCATGTATTTAAAAAATTACAAAATGCAAAATTAGAATTTACAGTGGGCTCTAAAATGCCAGACATTTGACGAGCGGAAAATTGGCATAACAGATTACGCGCACGAATTACAAAATGAATTTTGCAACTAGAATGAAAATTTTGGATCCTACTTATGCTTTAAATTGCAATAATAACTCTAAACCTATATAAATTTGTATTGAAAGCATTTTTATATTTTTAATACAAAGTTGTATTTAGTTAATGCAAAATATAGAAATTTTCAACAGTATAATCACCTATAAAGAATATTTTTTTGAACACTAAAAAGGAAATTTTAGGTTCAGTTTATACAGACTAACATGAAACATATGTTTTGAAAATTTCATGAAAAAAAAAATCTGATGTTTTTGAGATATCGTGCTCGGTATGCCGAAAAACGTCATTTGGAGAAAATTGACTTCAAATTTTCTAAAACGCCGCTTCAGCTGTTGTGCGTGTATCATTCTGAAAGCCATAACTTCTGTCCTAATAGGAATTTTAAGGAAACATTTAGATCAAAATGTTCAGAAGTGATAGGAGTTTACCATCTAATAAAATGAAAATTTCGAAAATTTTAAAGCTTTAAGAGTGTTGAGACACCTTAAAGGAAGTTAGAGCACGGAAAGACAGACAAATCGAATTCATAAACACTTTTCAACTGTGTTCGAAAGTGCTAAAAAAGAAAAGAGAAAATGTTTCTTAATCTACAAATATATAATATAACTACGTACGAAAATATAAAATAACTTCTCCCGAATTACTCATGATTCCACAAAGAGTTCTTTTTTCAATAGAAATCTCAGTAACTAATATATTTTCGATATCTATAAAATACTTTTTAAAATACTAGTTTTTTTCTTATTGCTAATTTTCAGAAATGTTTACTAGTTGTTTTTATAGTGTTGTAATGAATATCTTATATTTAAAGATTATTATACTAGGTTGCAGCAGTAACCGGCACTCTCCAATTTCCCGTCATTTCTTGTGTTTATTATTTCCCTTCAGATTCTTCTATTAGTCACGTGATGAAGAGTTTGTGATATATACGCGTCTTACGTTATTATTTCGTCGAAGAGTTGTTCATAAGAGGCGGGTAGAAGGTGTAATGGTGATGAATGTACGTGTGTTGCTTTTTCTGCCAGAAAGGATTTCTTCTGACATTCCTAATTTCGTAAATATGTACATCCATCCTGTAGACAGAAATATGTTGTGTAGTACAGAATTCCATTAAACATTCTTTTCTACTAAACTCTAGAGTGGAGTGTCCTTTTGAAGTGCTTCGAAAAACCTTTACGGTTCATTTATGGACTGTATCCATAGGTCGCTGGTTCGATTCCTGCTCGACGGACAGCAAATGTACCGTAAAGGTTTTTCGAATGAAGCAGCAGACTATAAATACTACTTTTTCACACTATTTAATTGAATTATTTCATAAATTCACTAGAAAATTTCCGCTTAGGGTACACCATACACAATCGTCGAGATCCAGAATCTCAACTGGTAAAGAAAGCGAAAATCAACAACAAATTCTCTGCGCAGAGGGAAAAACACAGTACGTGTTTTCATTTATCCCTACACAGAGGGAAAAGGGCTGGAATATTCAGCTTTACTTTAGTGCAACTGAAATATATGCAATTCAGAATTATAAAAGCAATTTAAAAACTAAACATTCTCTCTTCCTTGAAAGCCGAAAGGGTTTCAAAAATTTACTCTCAAGGTAATTTACATAACTTAGTAATTGGCCTTTTCAATTCACTATTTTCAGTTCACAGGGTAACTACACGAAGCTTTTTATCAGGTCCAGGATGTGTTTTAATCATTCTAGCTAATTTCCATTGTAAAGGGGAAAAATATTAATTTTTTATTATAACTAAATCAACTATTTTATTATTAGGCTTTTCTTTAACACATTTTAATCTCTGTTGTAGGATCGAAATGTACTCATTCCTCCATCCTTTGCGAAAGTGTTGGAGCATTTTCTGCACTAACTGCCACCTGGTCAATCTTGACGCAGGTACAGTCGTGGAAAAAAAAGTAAACACCCCTACTCACTCCTCAACAAATTATCGTAGAAGAAAGTTACTGGTACCGGACGATTGGAAATAAATCCTACTTTTAAATGATGTATATAAAATTTGCTTAGGGGGCCACCTACATATTAAAACGAACCATAACTTTGTTTTTTTCAATAGCAGTACCCAATTCTGACAGCATAAATGAACTCTACACCCTTCAATTAGCCTAAAAACGAATTTTTATGCAATTTGTTCCATAAGTTTTCGAGAAATTAATTATTTTAAAACGAGCGTATTTTAAGGGCTATATCCAAATTGAAGTTCCGTACTCGATTGTTAACCGAGAGAGCCGCTTCCTTGATCAAGGCACCTTAAGCGCCTCTCGAGGAGCCAATGAAGCGTGTTAGATTACAGTACGGCAGAATAAATTTCAAAATGTCTACTCACTTCCATCATAGACGGCCCCTTAAACCATCATTTTGCCGTTTTTTAAGCATAATTTGAAAACTACTTGGAAGAAAAATGTGAAATTTTTGAATTTCCATAAAGCAGGATTTAATAAATCTAAATCCATCAAAAAAATTGTAGGTTGCAATTCATAATTTTTTTGAATATTAATTTCACAATTCATAATTCATATCATAAAATTATAAAAATTACAAATTCAGCTTATTTATGTTTGAATATATTATTATTATTACCACAAAAAAATTAGCACATTAGGAATATAATTTCGGGAGATATAAATAAAAATATGAAAATATAATTTAACATTAGAAGCACTAAATTTTGAATGTTTATAATTCAAAAACTTATCATTCAAATGACTTGAAATTTGGTGTCTAGGCATAGTTTGAACCGAAGATTTGAAATATCTCGTTAAAATTGGGTATTGCCATTGAAAAAATAAAGTTAGGATTCGTTTTAATATGTAGATGACACCCTAAGAAAATTTTATATACATCATTTAAAAGTAGACTTTATTTCCAATCGTTCAGTACCAGTAACTTTCTTCTATGATGATTTGTTGAGGAGTTAGTAGGGGGTGTTTACGTTTTTTATCCACGACTCTACCTCTGAAATATAAACTTCTGCTAATGAAGTAAGAGGAGCACCAAATAAAAATTGGACAGGGCTTAAGGCCTGTAAATTATTAGGATCGGAACTTACAGGACAAAAGGCTGTCTAGAATTTAAACAGGCTTCGATTTGAGCTAAAAGAGTTGAAAGTTCTTCAAATGTTAAAACTGAATCGCCAAAGGTTCTTTTTAAATGAAATTTCATTGATTTAACGCCAGCCTCCCAAAGTCGTCCAAAGTGAGAGGCTGGGAGTGGATTGAAATGGCAATTTACTTCTTCCGAACTTTGCCACTTCTTCATTATGCTGAGAAGAAGTTGCAAATTTACACAATTCTTTCAACTCCTTGCTCGAACCGACAAAATTTTGGCACAATCACTTACAATTTCTTTTGGTTTGCCTCGTCTGGATATAAATCGCTTGAGACAAGCTAAAAAGGCCTGAGTAGATAAATCGGTCACTGATTCAATGTGAATTGCATGAGTGGAATAACATATAAATAATGAAATATAACACTTAAAAGATTTTGTACCGCTACCTCTTTTAAATTTATATAATATAGGTTCTGCATAAATAATTCCTGTAACAAGGAACGGAAGTGTAGGTTGCACTCTAGTAGAAGGTAAATCAGCCATGATTTGTTTAGACAAAGAAACAGAAGCACGAGCACAAATTACACAATTCTTTACAAACTTTCTTACAACACTTCTTCCACTTAAAATCAAATATATCTGTCTGATAACACACAATAATAGCTGAGGGGTAGCATGAAGGTGAGATAAGTGTAAATATCTAATAAAAAACACAGTCACTGGATGATTTTTTGGTAACACTATTGGATGAATTTGATCTTGTGTGAGATTTGAATGACGAAGATGTCCTCCCACTCTGAGCATTCCTTCTCCACCAAGGATCGGAGAAATATTGATCAATTTGCTATTGTGAGGAAAACGCTTACCAGAAGTCATACATTTAATGTCGTCAGGAAATGATGACTCTTGCACTTGTTTGATTATCACTTTTAAAGCTCTCTGAATTTCTGTATTTGTAGAAAGCCGAAGTTTCTTTATGAAACAGGTAAACGAGAATTCGTAAGAAATCTCAAACAGCAAGCAATTACACGTTGTAGCTTAGTAAATGACGATATATTTGAGAGAATAGGCATTTCCTCACTTAGATGAGCTGAAGCACAAAAATAATTTTTTGTTTGCTCTGTTAAGTCTTCGTCACTCAAATCAATCCTTAATTGCTGTTCTGGAGATGTGAAAGATGGATCACTAAGCCAACTCGGACCATTCCACCACAGATCATGCAAGGAAAAGTCTGAGGGTGATAGACCTCTTAATGCACAATCTGCTGGATTCTCTGTTCCTTTTGCATGATGCCAGCACTCCGACGGAACATGTTGTTGTATTACCGCAACATGATTCGCAACAAAAGTTTGCCATCGTCTTGATTCTGTTGATAGCATAGAGAGAACTGTTGTTGAATCTGTCCAACAGTTAATTTTTGAGATGTCCAAGCACAATGAATCTAGAACAGTTTTTACCAAATTGGGCTGACAGCAGTGCAGCACTCAGTTCTAGTTTGGTCAAATATATTGTTTTTAAAGGTGAAACTTTTGTTTTTGCAGTTAATATTCTAACTGATACAGCCGAATCATCGGATAAGGATCGTAAATAAACTATTACACCATATGCCATTAAGAAAGCGTCACTAAATGAATGAATTTTAAATTTGTTAGCTGAGCGAACGATTGCTAACCGAGGCACAGTAATAGATGTTAAACATGTGAATTCTTCCCGAATTTTTATCCACCTATTTTGTATGAGTAGTGGAACAGAATCACCCTATGCCAGATGAAGACTCCATAGTTCCTGAAGTAGAATCGTTGCAGAAATTATAAAGGGAGAGATCCAACCAAGTGGATCAGACATTTGGCTATATCTGACAATGTAGATCTCTTTGTAACTTATTTTAATGTTGGTTCTATGGTTACACTAATTTTGAAGACATCGCGATTTGAGTCAATTTTTAATCCTAGCACTTTTATTGAATTATCGTTTTCAACTGATAAATCGGATTTAACCTGAATTAAATTTCCAGGAATGTTTTTCAGAACACTAATGTTGTTTGATGCCCACTTACGTAAATCAAATACGCCTCTTTTCATTAATTCATGTAATTCGGATATTAATTTAATATCTTCTTCGGGACATGATGCACCTATAAGTAACTCATCGAAGTAAAAATCACGTAATACAATGTTTGACGCTAAAGGAAAATTTAGTTTTTCACAGGGCCGTAACCAGCGAGTCCTGTCAGAGGGGGCTCTGAATTTTTTTGGCGGGGCTAACATCTTTTAACAATCCGTATCTTAAGCAAACTAAATATAGTAAAACTGATAAAATGGACCTGTCTATAAAGGAACCCGTCTAAAGCGTAATCTCTCTATAACGGAACTTTCTATAATGAAATTCTTAAACGGAAAATACTTCATGGTAATCGGAAAATGAATATAAAACAATTAGGGGAGGGGGGGGGGGTGTACCTCTTAAGAAAACCTACCTAAAATAGAACTTTTCTCCATCCCGTGTGATTTAGTCTTAGGTATCATTGTATTTAATGAGAAAAAATAGATAGCATCCGACACCTCATAAAAAAATGACTTTAATTAAATTTTAATAAGGAAAACTAATGGATTGTACACTGTATTATATTCCCATTGCAATTTTTGCATTATTAAGCATATTGCTCCTTTTGTCCGTTGGTGTCTTCGGAAAAAGGACCCCCCCCTCTCTCCGCTCGCGTTTGTTCATACAGTGTGTGCATATATGCACGCAATAATTTCTGTGTGTACTTCTATGTATAACTTTGTACCAATTTTGTGGAAAATAAAATTTTAAAAAAGTTAAAAAAATAACTTCTAAACAGGCCATTTGTAATATGCTAAAATGCGCACTTCTACAACAGCCATTCCTAAGCCTGGGAAAAGTGTGAAGGGAAGTTACCTGAAAAACACTGCCATAGCCGTTTTAAAGTTGTCCAATTATCCGGATTTTTCATTAACCAGGATCGGCATCGGCCCCGATTGGTCCGGATTATCAGCACTCTACTCTATTGAACATTGATTATATATATGCATATTTGAACCGTTGATTAATCAAATCAGTCTTTCTGTTGAATAAATTAGTGTAATTTATCATGCTAGCATTCTGACAGAAAAGTACATTTTTATTTACAAAAACACCGATTCATACAACAAACATAGAAATCTTCAACCAGCCAGCATGACAATTTTTTAAAGATGCGTTTTGAAAAAATTGAGAAAAAGGAATCTGTTGGTATAGAGATGTGCACGGGCCGGAATTTCCAGGCCCGGGCCCGGCCCGAACGAAAGCTATCTTGACCCGGCCCGTTCATATTTTCACAGTTCACGGCCGTACAAAAATCAGTGATAACAGACCCGGCCAGTGGAAAAATCAATTAAATCAGGCCCGATCCGACCCAACTCAATTTCTACGAAAAATTCAGTTTTTTCTTAACATACAATTAAGATTCTTTTAAGGAATACTGCATACATATTTATGGGATAATTTTACAGCATATTTTAAATTTACGATGCGTTCGCAAGACAGAAAATACACAATAGCGACATTCAGGATTTACTTAGAGTCCTAGACGTTTCAACATTCAAATAAGGATTCATTAAAAAATTCATATTGTTTAGAATAAAAGAAAAACGGGAAGGTTAAAAACATGATCATAACTTTTGAGGCTATGTTATAAAAAGTAGATTTGCGAAAATATTTCTGTTATTCCTTAAGGCTTTTCTCAAATCCAACGAAGCTACTTTCTGAATTCATTTCTTTTCGAAAACGTCAATATATTTTTGGAAAATACTGTCCAAGTTAGCGTTTTGAATCAAATTTCCGGAGACGATAGCACGGAAAAGGAGAAAAACCTGCAGTCACGTGACAAGAATCTCTTATATCTCTATAAGTAATTTATTTATTAAAAATGGGAAACGCTATTCAATTCCAAATCCCTTCAATAGACAGGCTTGTCAATTTTATGCCTTTACAGTTAAAAATGTGTCAGAAAGTTTTTCGCTTTTGAGCAGTGAATTTGAGAACCACCTTCAAGTATATTTCCAAAAATTCCGTTAACAGAAGTTTATTATCGCTATTAATATTTTTACAAAACACATTGCCTGCCCTAAACATCCTGAGAACAATTAAGTCCATTTCTGGCTATGTTGAAAGAAAAAAATGCAAGCCTGATCTCGGTCCGGCACGAGTCTGCTGAAAGAATTAAGCCCGGGCTCAAACGCCATGTAACTGTCCGATGCCAATCTCTACGCTGGAAAATGTTATATTTCGATATTGATGCTGGAAAACAAGTATCGGCTCGTAACGCACATTTATACTTATTCTCGTGAAACTCATATTCATTTAAAATGGTTCATATTTTCTCATCTGCGTTTAAATATTTATATCGGGCCGACAGACCCGCTTAATTTCTTTTATTGGTCTGATCCAGCCCGGCTGGCACGTTCAAATTTTGCCGGCCCGGCCCGTTTGAAACTTCGCCTTCATTTCGCCGTCCCGGCCTAGTACGGGCGTCTAGCCAAGCCTGGATCCGTGCAGACCTCTACTGTAGGATACAGTTCTTTTCACATATTTCTTATTTAAATTGAAGACATTACAGTATGGAACCATTTATCCGGAAACCAGTTATCCAAAATGATATTTCTGATATACTGATTTCAGAATCTTTGCAGAAAAAGGTGTCATACATTGCCAGTTTGACATAGGCTTTGCTTGAAAAAATTGTATAATTTGATGATAACATCTAGTATTTGAAATGAAAACATATTAAGTTGTATTTTAGATGTTTTAATTTTTATGCAGAGGAAACAGGAGAATTTTTGTTCCTAAGGGATTTCCATTAATTACCTTCTTTTAAACTCAGGTTAACTTTTGATCCTTCTTGCAGTGATTTTTAATCCAAGTAATCTAATAATTTAAAACCAGAAATAATGTCACAACCACACATATTCCACAAAACTTATCAAATGGATGCTGCTTTAATGCACAACCAGTTAACCGGAAAAAACAGTTATCCGTAATACATCTGATCCCAAGTATCCCGGATAAATGGTTCTGTACTGTACATAGATTTAAATATCATATTCTGTTCAATTTTTTAATATATAGAAAAAAAGAACGAAAATTTGAGATTTTGCAAATGTTTTTGCGTTATGCATAGATGCCAACAACACTTATCCGGAGTCCGTTACAAGACGAAAATATTTTCAACAGGAAATTTCATTTAATCAAAAATTTCAAACTGAAACCTAAAATGTACCTTATCGGAAAAAGACACAATTCCTTATATATTTTTTTCGGTTTAAAACATGCTTGTTTTGGATCAGACTCCGGAATAATTAAGAGATGTTGGCATCTATGGTTATGTGTCTTATATTTATTAATTTGAATAATTTACAAACTTACTATTATCATTTAAAAAATATTTTAATTACATACGTTTAATATTTTTAATTAATAGCTATTTGTAATTTATTTAATTTTATTAATATTTTGGTTTCTGCTAAATCATTAGATCATTTTACAATCACGGTTGTGTGTATACGATTTAATTTAGTGATGATATTGTTTCTCTTTAAAACGAGCGTTACCTAAACCTTATTTTATTAATAATATGATTTATAAAATAAACCATTTAACAATTCGCAATAATAATTAAATTTAAAATTTTGCATATGATTATATCTTTTTAAATATGAATCAATTATTACAAATATATATTAATTACATATTTTTTAAACATACCTGGTCTTAATAATAAAAAAAGAGATTGTAATTTTAATATTATATTCAATACTTTTTTTTTCAAAGAAAACAACTTAGATTTAATTCATTTAAATAGCGATAACATAGTTTTTTTTGCATACGTTTGACATATGTTTCATGAAATTTGTTCAATCTCATTTAGAAAAAAAAAAAGCACAAGGGCATGAACGCCCTTTTCGAACAGTTTTCATTAAATGAAAGTGACTATTTATTATTATACGTTTCCTCCATTTCTAAAGATCTTTAAAAATATTCTTCTTTCACTCAATAACGAAAATTTTCCTGATGCAGTTAAGAAGTAATTTTCTTTCCCTTTGCCTAAAATTTTCAGCTTCTCACATTCATGTGCCTAAGAACTGAATACCGTTTCCCATTTTCTTATAAATGCCATGATTAGAAATAACATGATTTATAGTCATTTGCTACTCGATGACTAGCATTTCGTCGTTAAATGCCAAGAAAATCAGCCTACAAAGCCAAATTTGCCGTCATTTTTTCACAGATTTTTTTTTAATTTTCTCTATAGTTTGAATACTTGCAAATATCTTTATAAATAAAAGAATTCGCGAATATGTCAGAAAGTAGCTGGTTTAGATTGGAAAACAGCCTTTTAAAACACAGAACACAGTTTAATTCCTTGAGCGTGAATAATCATATCTGCAAATTTTATGCCTTTATCATTAAAATTATTTCGAAAATGTGTCAGAAAGTAGCGCATTTATGCTTGAAAATAGATTTAAATGAAACATACGCCAAATAGTTGAAGACATTTTTGTCATAATCTTATAATAAACTTAACCTTAATCATGCTTTTTCACTTAATGTTTTTTATTGTTATATGGCAAATAGAAAAAAAAAATGTTTAGCAAATTCATGGAACACAAGAAAAAAAATAATTGACGAAAGTTCAAAAAGAAAACAAAAAAGGCCCTACCCCTGCTTTGCTACTGCATACACCCATAGCATGAAACAATTTTTGGCTTTCAAGCAATTATTTTTCTTATTCTATTTGTATAAAATGACATTTTGTTTTCTTTCTAATTTCCTTCAACAAACATTCTAGTTAGTTTCCAAGTGATATTTCATCATTAACTAAATCTGCTGTCAAATACATAATGTCAACAGGAAAATCATTAACATTTAGAAACACGTCTTTTTTGTGCCTACGTTTTAGTGAAGACACCATTGCTTAACTAATTATCTATTAACTTGAGCAGCATATGTCTATTTCCATTCATCCCGTATACGATCATTGCTTTTAAAATCTCAAGATGTACGAAAACATGTGGTGGCTTGTTGGTGCATCTGGACTTAATTTTTTCGGGAGAAAGAAATGTTCCTAGAACGCGTTTCGAGAATTGTATCGCAAGCAAGATAATGTAAAACAACTAATCTAATAGGGTTCTGAACGCAAAATGTTTGGCTTTTCCTATTGCATTCAAGCAGTTAAAAGATCTAAATAGTTTTCTTGCTAGTTTTTTTTTTTTTTTTAAGAAAGTTAAAACGTACATTTTGTTGAAAAAATAAAAAGTAGGGTAATCGTTAGAGGGGGCTCTAGAGGAAGCTAGGGGGGGCTCAGCCCCCATCGCCCCCATCTGGTTACGGGCCTGGTTTTTCATCCAACGCTAATTTTTGTAGGAATTTTGTAGCAGAAAATGGACTAGATGCTAATCCATATGTTACTGCAGTGAGACGATATTTACTAATATCATCGGAAAATTTATCTTTCAAGAGAATTCGTTGAAAATCTTAATCTTCAGGATATGTCTTACTTTGACGAAATATTTTAGCAATATCAGCATTAATAGCTATAGCATGTATGCGGAATCTCAACAAAATAAAAAATAACTCTTGTTGAACCCTAGGTCCTACATTTAAATTTTCGTTAACAGAAACATTATTAGCCCTCGGTATGCTATTTCTTTCTCCCAGCTTATTTTGTCTCCAATAAATAACGTTAGCTTGTGTATGCCAGCCGAAAACAAAAGCCGATGTTTCATTGTGCGATGAAATACTCTAAAGTATTTTTTTAAACTTCTAAGCATCGCACATTTTCAATGTTTATACCGTCGTATTCGAAAAAAAAGTACTTTTTAATGCAATTCGTTTGAAAACTGCATCTCAAATTGTTTTTGAAATATTAATTATTTTTGTAGTTTTTAGCGACATTTGTTTCATTTTGGCAACTCAAGAACTCCATTTCTGTAGAAAGTAAAGAAAAAATTGTTGAAAATAGCAATTATATCTTTTTGTTGCCAGTCTCTGATAAAAATTGAAAAAAAAAATAATTAAAATACGTGCTATTTCGAGAAAAATATAAATGAGTGTTTTATGATAAAACAGGGAGCTATTATAAACTCTATTTAATTTTAAGTATCTATATTAATGCAAATGACGTCATTTTACATAAAATAAAAGCGTGTGCTTTAAGTCTTAAAATTGAAATATGTTTTGCAGTAGAGTCCCGATTATCCGAGACCCACTTAAACGAGATCTTTTCTTCTGATGGACTGGTGTCTTTTATTTTTATGAAACAGCCATTATAAATGAAGCGTTGGGTGAAGATGAAAGAGCAGCCGTAAAAAGTTAGAACTCTGATTTTCTGGTCAGAATGGGGGAAAAAATGGCCATAATGTTTTTTGAAAAAAAAATATGGCCATTTTTTTCCATTCTGACCAGAAAATCAGAGTTCTAACTTTTTACGACTGCTCTCTCATCTTCACCTAACGCTTCATTTATCATAATTTTCACTGTTTGTAGAGAGAATGCTTTCATCTTATCTCAATATATGTTTATTATTTCATGAATATTTAAACAAAACTTAAAAAAAAAATTCATGACACATACATTTTAAATAAAAGCATACTTTATATTCTAATTCATATTCAACTAAAACTGTCGACTTAAATAAAATAAATGTCAGTTTTCTTTTTCAAAATATACATAGCAACTAAATGCGGCAATACGCTACTTTAAAATAATTTTTCTGGTGTATGTTTTCTAAGGAATAGTGATAACGTTATTTAATAAAAATCTTTTATATGATTCCCAAGTTCCATGTCATTCCTTAAATAAAAGTCATTGTATTATATAATTTTGTAAGCAGTTTTGTTCTAAAATTTTATTTCAAGAGCAACATATTTGAATAAATTATTCTGTATAACTAAAACGTCAACGATGAATTTAAAACAATTTGAATAAGAATTTGTTACTTAAATCGAAGAAAAACTTTTAAAATAACAATCAAATATTGTCAATTTTAATATCCACAGAAAATTTTAAAATATAAAAACTAAGTGAAATTATGGAAGCTTATTTATTTCGTGTTTTGAATATATGTAGGTTTTGGAATACATATATAAAATATCGCTGCATATTTGTATAATTTTTTTTTAAACTGTCAAAGCTGTCTGTATGTTTGTATGTGGTAGTCAAAACTTATTATTTTTCACCTACTTCCTTTTGATATAGACTTTTTAAATTTATAATATATATGTATTCCTGATATATGATTGAAATACAGGAATTAAACATTGTTATTATTTTTTTTTTTAATTCGAACCCTGCGAGGCTAAGTGAGCAATTATAAAATTAAAAAAAAAAAACTCCATATCTCATTAATGAATGGAATCAAAATCCTAAAACTTGACATGCCAATATAGTATAACTAACATGTTTTTTGCAATTTTTCTAAATTCAACCATAAAGGGAGGTTTTGCCACCAAACTCCCTCCGTTTTCGAAAGACATCACAAAAACACTACTTAAACTTAATGGTTAGTCAATTATAGTCTGATTTCTTATAGAGAAATCGGTATCAGCTTCAACAAAGAGTATCTGTTGAAAAGTACTAACGACAAGGTTAACACAATTTGGCACAACTTGGCTAAATATCGCCAAATTTGGTAGTACATTTAAAAAAATTATTTTTTCTACATTTTAATTATTTTTTATGAAATCATGTTTTTACATTTATATTGTATTAACAATAATTTAGACTACACGACCTTGTGTATCGTTGGTCATTTCGATGGATCGGAAATTGAAGAAACATATATGTAATTTATTTAGTTGTAATCTATATCTATTATATAATTCTTGGGAAACATTTGGTACGTGGATGTGAAAAGGTTAGCCACCTCTGTAATATGTGTACCTCATTCCATAATAATTGTGTTTATATATTTTTCAAACTATATTCAATTTTCATTATTGGTAAATTCATTTTTGGGCAGAGTGCTTTTATTTTGTCCACTGGTCACATGTCTATACAGTCCAAATCTCAGGCTGTCTCTTTACAAAATTTCGAATTAATAATTTAATTGTAAAAAAAAAAAAAAAATGCCATTTAAACAGAATTATTAAGACTAGTTTTTGTAATTTATTTTATTTTATTTTATTAGTATACAATACCAATAGGGTATACTCATGGTTTTAAAATTCGTATTTAAGGTTAGTCTGGCATATAAATAAATAAGGGGTTCATTCACACTCATGTTAAAAAAATCATGACAAACTATAATTGTTATATGCATAATTTTGTTTCATCTGGTATCTTTATTGAGTTTTAAATGTCTAAAGGGAAACATATAAACATGATATTATTAATGTTGGAAGTATTAGGTAAGTTTATTATTTTCCAAGTTAGCAGCTAAACAAAATGCTTAAGTTCTTAAAACCGCTGTAAAAGCAATAACTTCTTAACGTTACATTATTCAGAGAGTTCATGATGAGATTGGTTGTTAAATTATTTCTGTCCAAACTAGACTAAAAAAAATGGATGCTCATCCATTCGTACGTTGATGACGGCATAGGACAGCCGTTAATCTTTTGATTTTGAAACTAGTCGCTTCTTAAAAGTACTTGTGTGATTAAAAATTTTACATTAATGCTTCTTGCCTTCTGTTAATAAAGTATTTTCATTATAATTTATGTTAGAATGGGTATCAGACATTATCAAAAATTGAAGATTTAAATCTTGTGTTTTTTGTTGTGGAGAGGGTGAGAGAGTGCCTCAATTTGCAGTAAATCATCAATTCAGATGATTATTTATTTATTGTTTTTACGAATTAACAGATAGTGTACAAAATTTATTATTCTTGTATAATTTTGGTGGAAGCAAAGAGAGGAACTGAATGAAATAACAACAAATTTGAGATTCATAAACCTTAATGTTTGCATAAGTGGAGGAAGGGGGGTGGGGTGTAAGAAAAATTGTGGTGATGATTTGGAGGAAATTTTAATAAAATCGCCATAACATATATTGTAATATGATTTAAAAAGTTTACATTTATGTTTATGATTATTTGCAGTTTAAAGTTTTCTGTTAAGTAGTAATTTTAAAAAGCTCATTTTTTATGTTTTTAAAAGTAAAAATTTTTATACATTTGTTTTAAGGTGGAAGATATTAAATTTTACTGTCGTAAATTACCACAATTAAAGGATAAATGTAGTAAAATACCGCTTGTGCAGTTTCTGGGATTCAACAAAACACGAACGTTTCCACATTTTACACATTGTGCTTAAATGCGAAGCTATATCCCATAGTTTTGTGGCATTTAGGATTTATTTGGCATTTTATTAAATAAATATATATTTTTTTAAGGAGAATATTATTAAGTACTGTGTGTTTAGTTGAAAACTAGCTTGTTTTGTAGAAATTGAATCATTATGTATAATATAAACAAACAATATACGGTTGTCAGATTAAGGTAATTTTTGCCGCATTTACGGTAGTTACAACCTAAATGAGACGTCCAATGTCGTTAATATGACAATGCGTTTTATACATGTCAGTTCATCTTAAAATATTAATTTAATTGTTATACATTTTTCAGTTATTAAATAAAATTTGAAATACATAAAATTGGAAATAGAATAGCTTATTATATTAATAAGTTTAATATATTAATAACTAGTTAATATATTAATAACTTTATTTAATGAAAATTTAAATAATAAAAAATACTTTGACATACATAATCTCGAATATGTTGTAATTAATCAATGCATACTTCAAAATTAAACATTAGTCAAGGTTAACTTTGACCATGAAAAACAAAAAGTGAACAATGAACACAATGAGATACAACAAGTTTTGCCAAATCTCTTTTTTTTCAGTTTCCTTTTTACACAGTTTTCATCTTCCATGTAGGCTTCATTTTTTTTTTTTTTTTTTTTTTTTTATGGGAAGAATCTAGAAAATTTTGAGTCTTAGGCTTCTTCGTAGCTTTTGCTTATGATGCACCTTTTTACTTTCAGTTTATTTTAGCGACCGGATTAGAGTTTTAGCCGAATCTTGTTTCTGAAATGCCGTTTTTGCTTTTTTTTAGCTTTAATTGTTCTCTCTGTTTTTATCTTATTTTTTTCTCTTTCGCTCGATTTTCATCTTTCATTTGTTTACATATATACTACTGTTGTTAATCATTCAGCAAGGTCTGACCATACTGCTTTTTTTGCTTTTTGGCTGAAATTCGATTTGTCGGTGAAAACCGTTTTTGACAAACTGCTTTCAAAAGTATAAAATGTATTACCTTCAGGCTGAGATATGTGTGAGTGTAATTTTGGTTGCACTCCAGTCACATCTTAAATAAAATCAGACGCCTTTTTTCACGTAATTTTTTAAAAATATGCATTCATCGTTTGCTAAAATTCAAAATCTTCATCACTTAAACAGGGTGACTATAAAAGGTATCACACATTTTATTGTTTAGTAATTCGGAAAACAATGAAGATATAAACAAGCCTATGGCATCTATGCATAGAATACTTAGACACATATATTTTGTTTATTAGAAATCACAGAGCACGGCGTTCGGTGCTCCCATTTGAGGTCCCTAAACGCTGTCAAACACTTGAGCACGACAAAAAAATTAAAGAGACATCAAATTTAAAAGCGAAATTCATGAAATTTAATGCATCAAAAAGCGGGGCTCGTGGCACTAAAGCCATCGGACGACAATTGGGGCTTCGAGTTTAATTTCTTGGCCTACCAAGTTTCGTTATATAATGCCGCTAGATTTTTTTCCTTTGGGTATATTGAGTATATTGTGTATATTGGGTATTCCTTTTTATCGGGTTTTTTTCCTTTTCTATAGGATTTCATTTACAGGAAGCAAGTGTGGAAAATTGATGACCTAAAGGCAAGGATTACAACTACATTAGCCACTGTGGATGCCGGAAAGCTTCCCCGTACCTGGCATGAAATCGACTACCGTCTTGATATTCTCCGTGCAGCGAAGAGCGCACATGGGGAAATTCATTGAGAAGGGACATAAAAGTTTTTAAATCTACTATATAACGATTAATTATAGTGACTTAAATCTATCTTCATTATTTTATCTTATACGAGCAATATCTAATACGAGCAAAAATTGTGTGTGTGCGTCTGTGTGTGTAAATTTTATCTAAAAAACTGGTCTAACGATTTTGAAATTTTTTTATATTTTACCATTTTCGGGCACGAGAAGACCATCGGGCTAGGTCACATGTTCGAGAAAATTCTATTAGTGGGTGTTTTGGATTATTATGCGTCAGGGTCAAGCTAATTATATCCAAAAAACGGCTCAATCGATTTTCACTAAATTTTGTATCATGTCCTTTTCGGGTACGAAGAGGCGATTGGGCTAGGTCACATGTTCGAGAAATTTCGATTAGTGGGTCATTTTTGGGTCACTGCGAGTCAAGCTATTTTTATCTAAAAAACGGCTCTAACGATTTTCACTAAAGTCTATATTCGATAGTTTTGGATTATGAGAAGACCATTAAGCTAAGTCATATATTCGGGAAAATTCAATTAGTGTGACATTTTTGGGTCACTGTGGGTCAAGTTAATTGTATTTAGTAAACGAATTAAACGATTTTGACAAAATTTTGTATTATACCGTTTCTGGGCATGAGAAGACCATTGAGCTAAGTCGCATGCTCGATAAAATTCGATTAGTTGGTCATTTTTGGGTCACTGTGGGTGAGGCTAATTTTATATAGAAAACGGTTCAATCAATTTTTACTAAATTTTATATCCAACCGTTTTCAGGTACGAGAAGTCCATTGGGCTAGGTCACATGCTCGAGAAATTTCAATTAATGGGTCATTTTTGGGTTACTGCGGGGCATGCTAATTTTACTCTAACGATTTTTACTGTACTCTATATTCTACAGTTTTGGATTACGAGAAGACAGTTGGGCTAAGTCACATGCTCAAGAAAATTCGATGGGTTTTTTTTTTGGTCACTGTGGGTCAAGCTAATTTTATCTAGAAAAATGTTTCAACGATTTTGACTGAATTTTGTATTCTACTGTTTTCAGTCTCGAGAGGACCATTGGGCTAGGTAACATGTTCAAGAAAATTCTATTTGTGGGTAATTATTGGTCAGAAGAGGTTCAAGCTAATTGTATCTAAAAAACAGTTCAAAATATTTTGACAACAATTTGTATTATACCGTTTCCGGGCATAAGACCATGGGGCTAGGTCGCATGCTCAACAATATTCAATCAGTGTGTCATTTTGGGTCTTAATGGATCAGAATCAACCCAGCTGTATCTAAAAAACGGCTCAAACGATTTCGACAAAACTTTGTATTATATCGTTTCTGGGCGCTAGAAAACCATTGGGCTAGGTCGCATGCTCAAGACAATTCTATTAATGTGTCATTTTGGGTCATAATGGGTCAGGGTCAAGCTAACTGTTTCTCAAAAAGGTTCAAACGTTTGACATTTTTTTTATTATACCGTTTAACAGTACTTGAAGACCATTACAATAGTTCACATGTTCGATAAATTTTGATTAGTGGTTCATTTTTGGATCAACGTGGGTCAAGCTAATTTTATCTAGAAAATGACTAACGAATTTCTCTAAATTTTGTATTCCATCGTTTTCAGGCTCTAGAAGAGCTTTGAGTTAGGTCGCATGTTCGAAAAAATTCGATTAGTGGGTCATTTTGGGTGTATGGCTCAAGGTCAAGCTAATTGTAACTAAAACAGCAACAATGATTCAATGGGAATAATATATCGAGATAAATACAAAGATAATTTTGACCGATCTTAGGTCGGTCATCCCTGCTAGTGAATTATTAAACACCAAAATGTGTCAGACCTTTTATAGACACCTTGTGTTTATAGGCAATGTTAAATCTCTTTGAACAAAACACATCACACACTACAATTGTATTACTACCGTCATGGTATTCAATATGAAAATGTCTGCTTGCTGAACAGTCAGATATAGTTTTAAGCCTTTATAAATACCCTTTATTAAATCATCTCTAATTACAAAATCGGGAAACATATTGTTATATATAGCAGGAAAATCACCATTAGTACCCGGTCCGTTTACATGAAAATCATGAGTAAAAATTGATATATTGGCAGGAAACAGGTTAGTGAATAAAATTTTAAAGTTAAATTCTTATCAGCCAATTCATTAGTGATAATGACTGGTATAAATATATTAAATTTATTTTATTCGTATTTTTATCATTTTTATCAGTATCTTATCAGCCAATTCATTAGTAAGAATGACTGGTATAAATATATTAAATTTATTTTATTCGTATTTTTATCATTTTTATCAGTATCTTATCAGCCAATTCATTAGTGAGAATGACTGGTATAAATATATTAAATTTATTTTATTCGTATTTTTGAATTTGTAAATTTTTACAGAGGTAAATGACATTGTGATCGAAAGAGGAGTCTTGAATGATAGAATCGAAAGCAACCATTTTTTTATTAAAAGTTTCTAAAAATATCTATTTTTATATTTTGATCATTTCAAACATGTATTTAAGTGTCCGATTAAAGAAAAACACTACTGGATAATCATATTGAAATTTCTAATTTATTCACTCAATGTAGCTTACTTAAACACAATATAGGATTTAAGTATAATTTTAATATTTGTAAAAATACTATTTAAAATTACCTTACTTAGTCTCCTAAAAGAGTCATCGCATTTAGTATTTTAAGTTCGTCGCTAACAGATCTCTGAAGACAACCAGTCACCAAAATGCGTATAATATTTTAGAACCATAATTTGAAACTTGTCGTCTTTTCTCGAACTTACAATTCAAGTAAATGAAACAGATGTTGTAGTACTTAACTTCCATTAGGTTATTTGATCTTCAAAGTCAAAAAAGAAAAATCGTGAACCATTTTAGGCATTTCCCGCTGCACTTAGGAAATGCGGCGCTTTATAATGAACAACGTTTATTGTAATGGGATTTTTTTAAAAGAAAATGTGTTGTCAAATGCACAGAAATGCACTTAGGTACAATAAACTTACGCAATAAATCCAATTTGTTTTTGTTTTCACCTTTTCTTCAACAACTTAAGCTTTCTTTCTAGGTAGTCTTACTTAATTTCTTTGAGTAATACATAAGCTTTAAAACGAAATTCTGCTCTCTCTGTATTTCTTGTGTAGCAATTAATATTTTAAGAACAACAACAACAATAGAAAAAAAATTATACATAGAGATGTTGAACTTAATTATATGAAAAATATTATTCATTATAAATGATATATTCAAATTAATGCAACAGGTAAATTACACATTCAAGAGCACAAAAATCACATAAATGTTGAGTTTAATTTGTTATAACGGACCTTTTCTCGACCATTACATAAGGAAAATCGTCGCCGATTTTCAGCCTGATGTTCGTGACGTCAAGAAATAGCGCCGCGGCCAATATGTTAAGGGCGTTGTTGATACGCGGATTTAGCTTGTATGTGATGTCACCACTGATGGGATCCATAGCCTATCCATATGCACAGAATCGGGGAATCATGTTTGCTATAATTTCTTATCCCATTGCAATGACGATTGCGATCAGCATTGGACACTTACATCTGAAAAAAAATGCTGAACCATAACCTCTGAAATATTTTTTTTAATTAATAAGAAACAAGTGAAATAAGGAAATGCAAATTTAGGGACAATTTATTGTGCGCACCCTTTAGAAATAAAATGTTCAGAAGTTAAAACATATTGCATTATTAAAACTGCTTTTTCATTTTTTTTTTAGAAAACTTTACAAAAAGTACAATCCAACTTCTTCCATTAGTTCAAATTTAAATATTTTATGAAACGTATTAAAAAAATCATAAAATTTCAGATAATTAAAAATACATATAATTTTAAAAGAAGTGAAACAATAAAAAATGAAATTACACTGTAGTAGACCATTTTTATTTTTAATGACTTTCTTACATCATTTATCTTCTAGCAGTTATTTCAATTTCTTATTTTCATTTCAATTTCTTGCTACTCTACTAAATACAAAAAATAGATAAAAATTCGTATATATTTTTTTAAACAAAAAAGGGAAAATGTATCATACATGGTCATGTAACATAATAAAACTTCGTGACTAAATGAACGTGTTTTCATACTCCTTTTTCAGAATTTGTTTTATCCAAAAATTTGTACTAATTTAAGTTGTGTTTCGTAAGAAGCATAAATATCTGACGTTTAATATCACAGTTAGCAAGCTAAATAAATATTTCTTCTCTTACATTTTGTTTTTACTTTTGTTAAAAATGTGAGTTTTTAGAAACGATAATGGAAACTAAGTAACTTCCAAAACGAAATATTTAATTTTGTATTTTAAATCAATTTTATTGTAAAGTTTATTTACTTAATTATAAGTACTGTAAATTTGTATTAGAAATTTTATTAAGACAGTTCATGTATGAAAGACTGATAATCTTCTCCATTGGATAAATAATTTAACAGTAAAATCTTTCTGATTTTTAAATAGAACACGACGAAATGATAGTTTACGGCTAGCACCAAGTTACAATGCTTATTTTGTCTATAAATAAATTTTTCATTCTTATATATTACTTGTCTGGTAGTTAAAAAGAAAACTTTTTTTTCTGTATAGTCCTAGATGTGCTCTCTGTGATATACCAAACATCAGATAATGTTCTCTACTCCTACCTTGTTTACATTTTCAATTATAGTTGAAAAGTGATTATGAATTCGTTTTTCTCTCTGTTTATCTACCGTTGGTCCGTACTCAAATTCAAGTAAATATTTTCAGATTGATATGAAATTATACGAATATTTTCAACTGAGCGAAAAAATACCCAAGCCGGGAATCGAACTCATTTGATAACTTTACCAATCAGTATGATGTAGCCAATCAGATCAGTATCAATTGGTGTATTAAAAATAATAGTGATAGGAAATTGATAATTTATTGATGTTTAGGATGGAATGTTAGGTATTGAAAATGAAATGTGTAGGAAACTTGCGGTAGTTTAGAGAGACAGTCAAAAGAACTCCATTATATTACGGCCTGTGGGGAAAATTGTTTGCGCTGTATTTTAATAATATTACACTTTTTAAAACATACTAAAATTTATAAATATCACTGATGTGTACATGACGCTTATTGTTAAATCTGGTGTGCATATAATTTTTCTTTCATTTACAGCATCACTTAAAAGAATTCGGCTGTAATGCTGCCTATGAACAAAAACTGCTCAAAATGCGTTATCATTTGTGGTATGCGTTTTTAAATTTAACTATTCTTCTTAATTCACAATATCAGTGCCTAATTCATAATGTACATATTATAATTAATATATGATACGCAAGATATAAGAAATGGAAATACAACCACATTTCACATATTACTCAACTAGGAATAGACAAACAGACAGGCATAAAGTAGACATATTGTGAAATTGCATTTTAACAATATTAAATGAAAATGAAATAGCGTTATAAGGATTAATAAGGAAGTATACTTTATTCACAAATTATAGTTAAGAAATCTAAAGAAATCGTTATACAATAAGAATTTTCTTTTTTTTTAAATGCCTTATGATCGCTTTTATCCGACGGGCAAACGGCAGATTCAATAGCGGACGATATGTGATTGGCTGCTACGTTTACCATAGGATGGTAAAAGGTTGAACCATACTGTAAGTTTCACTAAAACAGAATTTTTGAAATAGAGATTAAACCGTCTTTTGGTAGATTTGCTGACTTTGAACCCAATGATGGTTCAAGTTTGAACGGGAATTTTTAACAGTGTGTTGTATGAAAACGTTCAAGAATTTTACATACAATTTTGATATCCTTATGCATATTATTTTCATGTTTTATAATATGCAATAAGTCTATCTATCAGTCTAAATTTCTTTAATTGTCTGAGCGAAGCGAAGGCTAATACTCAACGCAATATTACAGCTACGATTGATATTAACGCCATGTCCTACTAAAAAAAAAGCCCCAATAAAAGCTTTCGTCAAGCATAACTCAAAAAATATTTACCGGATTTCGTTTCTGATTGCACCAGAAGGTGCCTATGAGGGTCGCCTACTGAATGCTATGAAAAATAAGTTCCAAACCGCTTAAAAATTATATAAAGAAACTGATAAAAAAGCAAAATTTATCTGCATACGTCACAGATATTTGTTGTGCGTCACTTTCATTGGTAGATGTCTTCGTAGACAACTGATTTGAACACATGGAGTAAATAATAATAATAATTAAAAAAAAAAACGCACGCAGTAATAATGAAGTGCCATAAAAAATTTAAATTTAATCAAACAGGAAAAGAAATCTGTTTGTTATTCCATTAAAAAGAAAAAAGGCATAAAAACTTTGATTTGAGATTTCGCGATAATCTTTCAATAGCATTTTTTAATCGCCAAAAGCATATTTTATATTTCGCGTGTGAAAATTAGAAACAATTATATCATGTTTAATAAAATATTTTGCTTTATAGCATCATTTTTTCTTATTTTCTTCATTTTTTAGGGTTTCGTACATCTGACAAAACCCTATTCGTCTCGCTCCTCTGTCTGTCTGTTTGTCCGTCTGTCACAAAGCCCGTTCTCAGAAACTATACATGTTGGAGACTTGAAATTTTGCATACTTATAGCTGAACACCACATATCATACGACAAATCATAAAATTTTGAAAAGTCGTACATTTAATCCTTTGGGCTTCACATGTGTATTTTAAACAATTCTTTCCAATTGAGCCTTAATTAGGTTGGAGGCGTGAAATTTCGCATACTTATAGCTGAACACCTCACATCAAACTACAAATCATAAAATTTTGGAAAAGTCGTACATTTAACCGTTTGAGCTCCCACATGTGTATTTTAAACAATTTTTTCTAAGTGAGCCCTAATAAAGTTGGAGGCGTGAAATTTTGCATACTTATAGCTGAACACCTCGTATCAAATGACAAACTATAAAATTTGAAACAGTCGTACATTTAACCCTTTGGGCTCCCACAGGTGTGCTTTAAGCAATTCTGTCTAAGTGAGTACCTAATTATGTTGGAGGCGTGAAATTTGGCATATTTATAGCTGATCACATCACATCAAACTACAAATCATAAAATTTTGAAAATGTCGTACATTTAACCCTTTGAGCTCCCACATGTGTACTTTAAGCAATTCTTTCTAAGTGAATACCTAATTAGGTTGGAGGCGTGAAATTTTGCATACTTATAGCTGAACACCTCGCATCAAATGACAAGCAATAAAATTTTGAAAAAGCCGTACATTTAACCCTTTGAGCTCTCACATGTGTATTTTAAACAATTCTTTCTAAGTGAGCCCCTATTTAGGTTGGAGGCGTGAAAATTTGCATGCTTATAGCTGAACACCACGTATCATACGACATATAATAAAATTTTGAAAAAATCGTACATTTAACCCTTTGGGCTCCCACATGCGTAAGTTAAGCGATTCTTTCTAACTGAGAAATTGGAGATTTGAAATTTTGCATACTTATAGCAGAACATCTGAGAACAGGCGACAAATCATAAAATCTTGAAAAAGCCTTACGTTTAACCCTTTGAGCTACCACATATGTATTTTAAGCAATTCTTTCTAAGAGAGACATTAATTAAGTTGGAGACATGAATTTTTGCATGCGTATAGCTGAATACCTCAGACCACACGGCAAATAATAAAATTTTCAAAAAGTCTTATATTATTTACTCCTCCGGGCTCTAACTTTGGTATTTTAAGCAATTTTTCTAACCTCCGCCCTTTTCACCCGGGGAGCACTTTTCCAACTTTTGCCGACACCCCTTTGACCATTCTTTCATATTTTGAACCATAGCCTTACATATTTTAGTCCCACTTTTTACCGCCAGTGTCGCCTTCTTATATCGGGGGCTATCGGCCCAATCCCCTCGACTAATCTATCTACGGATAGTCTATAAAACGGAGTTTGTTTAGAATAGAGTGCGCCCCTGGTTGCGAAATGTGGAAATAAGAGATTTTTTCAAAAGGATAAAGTGTTTTGAAAGGAATATTAAACGAAACCCTCTGTGCGATCTGTGATCACACTTACCTACTTGTTCACTATATTTATGCATGCTATAAAGTGCGTATAAATGCTATAGTTCATATACAGGGCTACAAAAATTAATTCGTAAAAGTTACTGAGTATGAGCATAAATTGCTTAAAGGTGGGTTTTAAAGGACTTATGCATTTTTACGCTGAACTGAATTTAATGTATTAAGAAATATTTGTAGAATATAGATAAAATGATGTACAGGGCCACGCAAAGAGTTGTATACGTGGCCGTCTATGGGTGATAATTTCTGGAAATGTAATTTCAGTAGTTTTAAGCGTGTTTTAGTTTGAATTAAATTTTAGCTAAATAGTGGCACGAAATAAAGGTACTAGGTAAACTACAGGGCTGTACAAAATTACTCAAGTATGTTTCCATCTATTAGTATAAATTGCGGAAAGATGAATTTCAACCTCTTAAAAATTTTCTTGCTAAATTAAATTTTCCCATTATATATTATATATATCAACATACAGATCGAATACAGGGCTGTTCAAAAGAATTGGAATACACATTTGGCTATGGGCGGTAACTACTGAAATCAGATTTTTAAATGTTTACTTAGTTATCTTATTTACCTTATTTCACTAAGTAACGAAGTTTCGTTAAAGCTTTCAGGAGTGTTGGAAAGTGTTTCATAATCTATGCTGTGCGCATGATTTTTCTTACTTGTTTTAATGTTTGTTTTATGCTGTATGTTAAATTTTGAAATCATTTTTTCAGAACAAACATTCTTGAAAGTCTGGGCAGCGCCGGAAACTTTAGTTTGTAACAGATAAATGGCTTCTGTATTTGTACATCTATGCTAATATTTATAAAGCGATATAAAATTATAAAGTGTATAATATTAATAATGCTTGCGCGTTTGTGAGGTGTTAAGTCTGAAACTACATAGCCAACTTAAAAAAATGTTGGTGGCCATTTCTGCTCGGAAGAAAAGACTATATTTTATGTCAGTGCAACGACCTATATCACTGCAGGAACAAACAAATTCTATAATTGCAATTTCTGTGATAGTGATTGGGTTAGAAATTTTAAATTCGGTGTGATGGTTACTTTTAAGATGTAAATACTCGTTATGAACGCTCTCTAAAAGGTTCGAAAATTCAATTTGACAGATAAACGTAAAAATTTCTAGAAATGTTCTAAATTATGATGTATTTGGAATACGGAAATTTCTGGGATACTGTTGGGGTTAGAAAGTAGAACTTTGGCATGGCAGTAATTTGTATGATGTTGTAGCTCGTTGTAGAATGAATTCTAAAAAATCGAAAGACTAAACAAAGCGAAAGAAAAGATCTAAAGATGATCTAAGTAACAAAGTACATGGAATTGTTAGGAATATAAACATGAAAATTGACATGGCTATATTTATCATGACGTAAATTCTCGCAATAGAACAGTTTCTAAAAATGTCGCTATATAAAACACTGTAGAAACAAAAAACGTTCGAAAATTTTCTTTTTCTGTGTTACTGCTGAGCCCAAAACCTTGAAATTATGCTTCGGGTTAGTTTTAAAATTTTAAATTGTTTCTGTGAATGGTTTCTAAAAAACTTTAAATCTAAAAAGATGAAATGAACGGAAAGCGTTCTCAATTAACATTAATTTGGAATTATTAGGTATAGAAACTTTAAATATTTCATAATGCCGCATTTCCTCCACAAAGCGTGCAATTTAAATGCAACAAAACAGATAGATACCCACCTAGCATTAAATAAATTGTGTAAATATTAAATAAAGACCTGTATGAAACAGTGAGTAGGTTGCCCGAAAGTACTTGTTAAAGTGTTCCTTCTATAGGCTTTTCTCTCTCTCGCCAAGGCCACTAACAGCGGGAAGTACCGTTTTAAATTTGATATGAATTTTTTTCTGATTCATTTTTCTAGAGATTTTATCATAAGGTCATATTCTCAACTGTCATTAGTAGATTTTATTATATATTAACTTAATCTGGTGACATTTCGTAATCGGTTTCATATGGGCGTATTTTAACTTGCATGATTTGCTGAAAAAATATGTATGGATTTGTAAATTACTTCAAATGACACTTTGACAGCTCAAAGGTTATGCAGACGATATATTCAGATTTTGTGTCATACTTTATGCTGCAATCATTGCCGATTTCTTTTATTTAATACATGCTAAATACAGCTCAACTTGTGCAGAATATGTTTGAAAACAAAACAATACAGCATATGTAGTGGCCAGCAAGCACTCATCATTTAAATCCGATCGAGCATATTTAAAACAGACTCTAACGATGCATTGTATGCCACAATTGATGTGTTCGGTACTTTGATACTACATCAGATTTAGAAGAGAGAATTCCTTAATTCTTATCCACAACCTCATTGCATGCGTGGAAAACAGATATTGTACAATATTAACTTTTCCGTGGGAGCACACACCATATAAAGTATAGTCCATTCTTTTCAAATATCATATATTTGTCATTTAAAGTTACTCAAATTGGTGCGGAGCGTCTGATTGTGCTTTTGACATAATTTTATACAGTTACAATTACGATATAAAATAATTTAGAGTTTCATTTTCTATTTTACGTTTAATATATTGCGTACTTACAATTTTATATCCATGCATGTCTGTCTTGCATGGGTTGGTTTCCCATTTTTTTTAAACAGTGTATACGAATTTATATATAAGATTTGGTAATTCTATGACTCGTTTGTTTTCATCATCTCAATATATCGCAGTATATGGACAATTAAAGATAACATCTCACTTTCTTTGCTTCCACATGTTATTATTAAATCTATGTTCTCGGCAATATCGCTCAGACTAATCCCTCAAAGGGAAGTCCTAGTTAAAATATGTTTAATGAACATGAAAAAAAAAACATGCATATGTGAAGGCCGTTTTAGCAAATAAAATGGCTATTATTTGTATTACAATATAGAAATATTATGTACAAAAATATAACGTTAAATATTAACCAAAACGAAACTATCTATTCTTTTTTTAGAAGTTCATTTGGTAATTTTAAAAGATAAGTGATACTTGTCGGATAGTCTTATGTTTAAAAAAAAAAATTATCTTGAGAATTATCAAAACTAATTAAAAGTTTTAATATAAATATTTATTTGGATGAATACATGTTTTAAAAGCAGTTTGGTGTAGTTTTTGATATCGACAGATCAAAAAGTTGTCAGTGAAGAAAGAGGAAACATTCTACCACCAGACATGTGAGAGGTTTAGAAATTTGCTAATGGCTGACCGTCAATATTAATCAAAATGTGATATAATAAAACATATTTTTGAGTTTTTTGCAAAACTGGAAAATAATGTAGTATAAAATTTATGTGTTCATGTAAAGCAAAGAAAATTAAAAGATTACTTAATTAAAGTTTAATCATGTATGTGTTGCAGTTTCTTTGCTTAATTTGTTTGTCCTCAATAATTTAAGTTTTGGTATTTGCAAATTGTCCCTAACCTGTTTTTTAAATAAAATTACTAAATTAAAGAAAAGTTTATTTTAGGATTATGTTGAATCTGTTTAATTTCTGTCAAAAATTGGATTCAATGCACAGCGAAAGAGATTATTTAAATATCATTGAAATTTAATATTGATATAGTCTGGTGTGATACAATAAGATAAAAAAGGAACATACCATGAAAAAAACAGAAATGCACAAGGTCTTTTAGTCATTTTTCATCAGGTACAATGAACACGTGATTCTACTTTAAACACACGTGCTTCTACTTTAAACACATGTGCTTCTATTACTTATGTCTTGCTCTGTTTTCAAAGTAGAATCACGTGTTCTTTTGAAAGGGCATACGCATTTCTGTATTTTATATGGTGTTGCTATGAAGTTCTTTAGCATCTTACCATTAAAATGTTTACATCCTTCTAATGCGGACAAAAAAGTACTTATATATATATATATCGATATATATCTAAATTACCATTGGAATAATATGTGGATATCTAGTTTAAAAAAAAAAAAAAAACACCTTATAAGTCCTTATAACAAAAATGACCGAATCACTGATATAAATTTGACATGTAATAACATTCACATTAACTGTTATTGTAAAAACTTTATACATAGAAACCATCTTACTAATAAATAAAGTCGACCAGGAAATTTCTGTATACTAAGGATTATAAACATTTTAAAAATGGTTAATGCCAGACAAAAAAGAAATAAAAAGGAGTTAATCATAAATTGGAAGATAATTGTATTATAAAGTTACAAGGATGAAAAATGAAAAACAAACAGACATTTTCTTGTTTAATTTTGATCGACTCAAAAAGCCATGTGTTGCAGCAAATCCATTACTTCATATAATACACCAGTGAAACACTGAAAAAAATGAAGTACTCAAAAATGAGTAAATCGCTGTACTCATATCGATTTGTGTATGTTTGGATCAAAATTGATCCTAATGCTTTCTCATTTTTTATACATCAAATGTTATCAAACCCAAACGAATCGATAATTTTGTACTTAGTAGTGGTTTATTTTATTCATGGCGGCTTAAAAGATTTCTTTTAATCGGAAAACAATGTAATAGATCGTGGAAATCAGAGGTATAATATTGCACTTTTATTCCTTTGAAGGAACTATATACTGTATCTCCTTTATAATGCGTAAGGTTACATTATGTAATTGTTGTTTATCAGTGCTTCGAAAATTTGGTCTGGTTTGTGTGCTAAGTGATATGGATTTGTTCGTAAAAACAAGGATTAGAAAAATGGGATTTTCAATATTTCACCGACAACTTTGAAAGTAAGTACTCTCTTTTAATTATACAGTACTTTTTTTTTTCTTGTTTAACGTAAATAGCTGTACCTCCTGTAAGTATTATATTAATGTAAATAACAAATTATGCACAGTATTTTAAAATGATTAAAAAGTGCTTGGAAACAATGCTCTTATCATAAAAGTAATTGTTTAGCGTATCTTAATAATAATATTGCTATTTTGTCTTAGTAAATAATCAATGTAAATGTTTCTTGTCAATAATTTTGCGCAGGAAATGAATGTCAGAAAATTTTTACTTTAATCTCTATTAAAGTGTCTCGGGGGGGGGGGGGGGGGGCTTTGATAAGAATTTTTTTTTTCCATTTCACTTAGTTTAGTTTTGAAAGTGTTTTACAAAATGCGTGTCTTTTAAGCACAGTATCTCAATTTGGTTTCGCACGTGTTACTAATCGGCCATCTTGGACGCCATCTTGTTTTAGTTCTTTTTTTTTTTTTAACAGAAGCGATGTTTTCTAACACTTTTAAATTATTTTAAAATACTGTGCATAATTAATTTATTTGCATTAATGTAATAGTTACTGAAGTACAGCTGATTACATGAAATAAGAAAAAGATATTTTGAATATTTAACTGACAGCATTTACTTTCAAGGTCTTATTTGAATACACGCATGAGACCAAAAATGAGTACATAAACACTTCATATTTGAACACATGCATAACATCAAAAATGAGTACTTAAACACTTCATATTTGAACACATGCATAAGATCAAAAATGAGTACATAACGGTTCATATTTGAACACATCCTTCGAATCAAAAATGAGTACATGAGTTTCTCAATTTTGAGTACATTTTGAGTATGTGACGTATTTAAAAATGAGTACTTTTTACTCAATTTTGAGAACTTATTTTTTTCAGTGAAGGATGAGAAGTCTGTAACTTTCGATAAAATACGTTGAATTTAGAAAAAGAATAAAGTAAAACATATAAAATCATATTGAAGATAAAAAGAAAATACATATATATGGTTGCGTATGCATTTAATTTAGTTAGGTAAATTAGCATAAAATTGAAGGTTGCAAATGAGGGAATATTTAAGAATTAATAAAGACTGTACTCTTTATTAGCTTTGCAACAAATTTTGAAATCAGTTATAGATAGTGCGTTGATGAGACATTCTTATAAAACAAATTCTAATGAAAATAAGCTATAACAAGCCTGTTTATAATACTTTTTATAACAGCAATAGGACAAAATTAACTTAGAAATGTTGATTCAATAGCTAATGTTAATGGATTGGCTTGAATTAATTTATGGCATTTAAATGATAGTCATGAATTTGCAAAATGAATAGTTATCACAATGCAATAGAGCTAGAATGCAAATAATCAATCTCGTATCATCGCATCAAAATAATTCAAATGTCAGAATCTTACAGTGTGTAATATTCTGAGAGTCTCAACTTTAGATTATTTTGGTTTTTGATTAGATGAAAACTAAACAAGTTAAAAAACGAAATGTACAGAAATAATCTTGTCATTAGATTTCAACGGCTAAATTATTTTTTTATATAATAACATATTTTGCAAGATAAATGAAAATTAGACACATTTTGATTAATGTCTCATGTTATTTTAGTAACTAACCCTATGTATTTAAATGTGTTTATTCATAAACAAACACAATATAACATACACTTTTACCACTGTTAAAATATATAATTAATAAACTGTTAGTTTAATAGATATACTTCCATTTGCTGAAATGTTTAAAATCATGCCTTCCCTCATAAAAAAGTCATTAACATCAAAGAGGGTTTTTTTTTTAATAAAATGTTGGAAATTCAATTTTTATACGACTCTAATCCAACAAGTTATATTTAGTAGTCTTGCGCTAACAACAACAGCAAAATATTTTTTTATGCGATGAAAATTTAGTAAGTTATGAATTTTATATAATTTAATCATTTTGTGGGATTAAAAACGAAAAGAGGAATTTTCAGCACTTTTAAATAAGCATAAATCATTTAAAAGTATTTTTGTCGAAAAGCATGCAAATGCTATGCAAAAACTTCAGCTTCGCATGAGTCACTATTTCAAATAAAAACGCGAATAATTCAAAGGAAAGGGTATTATGGATATTTCTAAGTTAAATACGGAAACTGCAAAAAATGGTAACAATGCTTGCATTTTTCTTTTTTTAAGTATAGAAACAAGTATTGCAATTTAAAGAGCAATACACTATATTTCCATGCATCGTTGCACAGATGTATGGTTTATTTTCAATGCACTGCCATAAAATTCAGATGATGTAATTTCCTATGAAAGTTATTATTTATTTTAAAATCAAATATATATTTAACTAAAAAGTTTCAGCAACATAACTTTATATTTCACGGCAGGTAATTTAATTTCACCATTTAGTAATATATTCATTCATTTTATTTTTTTCATTTTTAGATAATAGTTATAATTTAAAACATTTTCGTTAAAATAAGTGAATATGAAAAATAAGATATTAGATTTGACCATTTTACAGAAAATGGAATACAACGACGTTTAAACGCAATTTTAAAATGGGACTGCCTCGATTCAAATAACCATGTTTGCGTAGATTTGAAAAAATTCTTTTATTCGTTCATTTTGTTCACCTAACATTTGTGGAATTTTTTTTTATTTAGATATTTACGTGCATGTGTTCCAAAGAGAAATGCTTATTTTTTTATTAACGCTTAGGAAATAGAAGTTTATTTTAATAAGCAGAGTAAATATACATATGGCGATATAAAAATACAAAATATTGAATTACATATATATACAGTCGAACTTGGATAATTCGAAGTTCAAGGGACCAAAAGAAAAGTTCGAAATATCCAAAAATTCGAATTAAATATATTCGCTCAAAAAGAAGAGATAAATAAAAAAAGATTTACTCCACAATGAAATATTTAACACATAGACTTTATCTAAGGATACTGCTACATTTTTTTCATTAAATCAAACATTTAGCTTAATTATTCATTACTTTTAAGAATAAAATCAGATATTTTTGATTGCTTTTTCGAATGCAATCTTTGAGTCATAGCATATGATTCCAACTTATCAATTGACAAAAAAACAGAATCTTTTACATTGGACTGACCTTCAAAAAAGCGTCGAAGTTCTTGTATATGCATAATAGCTTCTAAGCAACTAGGTAAGGGCTTCTCTTGTATTTCATTGTCCTGTTCATCTTCAGATTGTCCGTCCTCAGTTTGGTTGTTTTCCGCCAGTTGAGCAACAATGTCAGCATCAGTTACCTCGCCACACACAGCCACATTTTGGTCCACGTTGACGTAGTCTTCATACAAGATTGATGGATCCGATTTTACATCTTCCCAATTATCGACAGTAAGTTCAGGATCAATTTCGTCAAAGTTTTCCACTACATTTACTCCTTCTGTTTCTTTCTTTACAAATCCCGCCTTATGAAAGCATTTCATAATCGTTATCTCACTGACCTTGTCCCATGCCTGCCTACACATTCTTGAAGCACGAAGAACGTTGAGATTCTTAACGTCAAAATCTCCGATGAGGATGCTTTCAACCAACAGACGCCTATAGAAATGTTTAAGGTTTTTGATGATTCCTTGGTCCATTGGCTGAACCACAGATGTCATGTTGGCCGGGAAAAAAATGACTTCCACATTTTTCATTTTGGGAATGCTGTTGTGAGCCGAACAATTGTCAATAAAAAGGACAATCTGTCGTTTTTGTTTTTCAAATTTCTTGTTTATATTTAAAAGCCATTTTTGAAAATTTTCGGACACGTCATCCATGCCTTTGTATTTGAATCGTAGGAGACAGGCTTAGATTTAACATTTTTAAAGCAACGTGGATTAGCCGATTTGTCAATCATTAATAGTGGCAACTTTTCGGACCCGTCCATATTTGCTCCAACAAGCAACGTTACTCGCTCTTTACTTAGTTTTCCACCACTGCATGTTTCTCCTTTGAAAGCAAGAGTTTTATTTGGAGTACACTTATAAAAAAGTCCAGTCTCGTCGACGTTAATAATATTTTTTGGTTCCTTATTCTGAATAATTTCTCTTAAAAACTTACAACAAAAATTTACAACCGCGTTAAATCATTCACTCACGTGAAAGTGCACGTGACTCTAAGATAGAAAGAAATGTAGCTGCGCTTCTGGAGAAAAAAAGGGGGGGGAGGGGAAGGGTTGGCGAAAATCTGCGATTGCAACACCTAAGCTGCGATCCTTTCAATGCGCAGTGAAATAGATTCCCCAGACGAAAGGGTGCGGCTAAGTCTTGGAATTTTGCCAAATAGAAAGACAATTAAAATAAACTGTTTTACTATTTTGAACCTTAGCTGAAAAAAGTCTCAGGATTAATATTTACCGCAAAATTCGAAAGGCAATCCTACGAAAAATTCGAATTATCCAAACTAAAATTCGAAATATCCAAATTTTTTTAACATTATTTTAATACAGAATTCTAGGGACCAAGCAAAAAATTCGAATTAGCCAGAATTTCGAATTAAACAAGTTCGAATTATCCAAGTTTCACTGTATATATAGAGGGAGAAGGATATAAAGATAGAGAGAGGGAGAAAGAGATAAATTTGCGAAAATACAAATAAAATTTACCTTGTAAAAGTTTTTTAATGTAATATAAAAAAAAAAAAACCTTATAAATCAACTCGTTTTGTCATTACATTTAATTTTTAAAGCGTCCTTTGAACTTAGGCCGATACCTTTAATTCGATTTTTAATGATGACATATTTACAATGTACTTCAAATTTCGCCTTTGAATTAAAAATGCTACATTTTGATTTGTACATTTTTTATACATTTTATTTACTTTAATTTGAACTGAATGATATCAGTTATCTAAAAAAAGATAAAATATAACTACCAGAATCTACCATTTAAATTTCTCAAGTTAATTTTATTCCAAAATACTAAAATGCAAAATTAATCAAATAATTTGATTTTCTGCAATTTTCAAATGAAAACTAATAAAAGTGAAATAGAATACAACAAATTTCAAAACATTACTTAGTGTTAGTATACCATTTTAGCGCTATAACTAAGGCCTCCAACACTGTTAAATTATAGAAAATAAAAGCTTGTGAACTCGACTTTGAAAAAAATTACTTTACGATGAAATATTTCCCTGTTTCTTCACGACAATAGTTAAATTAAAGAGAATTAAACTGATTATACTTAAATACAGATAAAAAAGCATTTTAAAAAATATATAAGAAATAAAACAAGAGAGAAAAGATGATCAGTATTATTTTGAAAATGTTTCCTTTTCTTTGCCTTAGCTCAAACAGTTAAATTTGTCTTCAAAAACATATTTTCCAAGAGTTGTTTGTATTAAATATTTCACAAGGCATGGGAAAGAACTGGGAAAATTTAATGGCCAGCATCAATTAACAAGATATATAATGTTTTCGTGTAAATATAGAAACGTAACTGTGTATCATATTTATAAACGGAAAAGTTTATTCGCACATAATCCAAATTATGCAGAATATAGCAAACAATGCAAGAAATAAATACACATATTTATTTTACGAAAACAAATACTTATTTAAATTCTTCTCACTTTTTTATTTGTTTTATCTTATGAAAAGTAAGATAAAATTCTTAAACAGAGATAAATAAGTTCAATCCTAAAGACATATTTTTTTATTTATATTTTGTATAACATTAAACAAAAGTAAGTTTTAGCTTCAAAGCAAGTATTTCTATATGATAATTCTATATATTACCTGTTTCAATACCGAAATATTGAAACTAAAATAAATAAAAATAATAATAAACATATTTATTAAGACTTTTTGTTTTATAAGATTTACAGAAATGATAAAAGAAAAATAAATGTTTCGAAATCAAATGTTGATAGATTTCACATCTAGGGTTACGTCTGAAGAATTATTTTAACAGTATTTACGCAACTAACGAAGTAACTATTATCAAGTAATATCTCTTTTTTATGCACTGTCGTTTTGTTATTCTAAAGCATTAAGGGAAAAAAATAAGGTTTTTAAGTATGTTTATGAAATCAGTATCACCTACTCTGGACAGATACACAACCAGCGTTCGAAATACAAAGTACTCATGCAGGTAGATTGGAGAATGGAAAAACAACCGATGCGATAGAATCAAGCATGTGTTGTTATAAGAAGATCGGATAGTATTACTTACATGGTCTTATATCACTTATCGAATTGCCTTCCCCTTATTATCCTCCATAGAATCCTCTCCTCAACAAGACTCAGTGGCCAAGTGGTTAAAGCGTTTACCTTGTGAGTTTTGGGGCGTCAGATCAAACCCAGCCTCTTCCAGCGCCGAAATAAGTTCCTTTGAAATATTAAAAAATATACATTCCAAGATGGCTCGTAGATGGCGCCATCAAAACGGATTTCTTTTTTATTTATGCTGGTGTGGAACTTCGGCCGGCATTCGTGTGGTTAGCTATCGGCGTTCTTTCCGCATAGTGTTCTGACGATACCAGAATGGCTGTGTGCCTCATGAATCGGGCCGCATTCGCGCGGCGTATAAAAAAAATACGGTGCCGATAGCAGCAGCCGGTATCTTGCCACTACCGCCGTTAGTGGAAAGCGGCTGTCGTCCGATTGCTTACGCATAGTTCTGTGTTTGCTGGGAAATATATGCGCGAAATATCACGTACATATTCAATACGCGAAATATTGAAACTAAAATAAATAAGAAAAAATATTAAACATAATTATTAAAACTTTTTACCTTGTAAGATAAAAAGCAATGACAAAAGAAAAATATTTGTTTCGAAATCAAATGTTGGTATAATTCACACCTAGTGCTACGTCTGAAGAATTATTTTAACTGTATTTACGATTTAACTAACGAAATAACTATTATCAAGGTAATTTCTCTTTTTTATGCACTGTCCTTTTGTTATTCTAAAGCATTAAGGGAAAAAATAACGTTTTTAAGTATGTTTAGGAAATCATAATCACCTACTCTGGACACAAGCGGTGTTCGAAATACAAACTACTCACACCGGTAGATTGGAGCATGGACAAACAATCGATGAGATGGAATCAAACACGAGTTTTTATAAGAAGATTTTTATAATATTGCTAGAAAAGTCACTTCTATACTCTTTACTGGAAAATTTTTAAGTTATTTGGGCATATATACATACTAGTACGGCGCTCGTTATCAGAGTGAACACATTCACAAGGGAACCACATTTGCTTGAACCTTTGAGAACTGGTGCATTTTACACCTTTAAGCTAAAGTTAGAAAACCGATAAAATTTGTTTTATTCATTTTATTACAAAATAAGTTTCTGAAAACGAAATTTTAGGACCACTTATCCGTTTATTAACACAGTAGGATTTTTTAAAAGTACTTTGAAAATAAAATGATTTAATAATAAGAATAAAATAATTTTAAAAAAGTTTTAAAATTCCTTCAAGAACCTACAAATTTCCTTCTTAAATATCATAGTAGTCCATTCTAAACAAGTGGTTTGTGGTTTAAATTCGTAGCACCATAATTGGTGAATTAACCCGTCAGTACACTCGCTGGAATAAAATCTACCCCAAACACATTTTTTCTGAAAAAAAAAGGATAAAGTTTTTGAGGACGCTTCTGACCTATCTTGTACCTTTCAAAGTCAAGGTGGAGAAGGGTTGGGGTGAAGAAATGTCATTTCTTTGTTCCCTAAGAGGGGAGAAATATATCTCTTGGAACTAAAATATCCCGAGCGTGTAGAAACGTTTCACTTCGACACGTTAATTTCTTATGGGATAACGCACACTAAAATAATTTTAATGAAAGACGAATATAAAAGCTACTTGCACATATTTATTAAAGCGTTTTAAATGTAATTAATATATTTTGTGAAAAAATTCATCATTTTAAGGTGTAAAAGAAATCGTTTGCATATTTTCCAAAAAAAATTGATTTTTACAAAAACTGCTACAAAATCTGAAAATAAGTATAAAAAGCATGATTTTTTCTCTTATGAAGAAGTACTGATGCACTTTAAATGACAGAGCAGTAGATTTGTTTTTAAAACGCATTTAGCCAAAAATATAATAGGAGACAAATTGGGGTGAGATTTATCCCACGTGTGTAGTACCGTAACAGAAACGGGTGCGCACGGCTTAACGTGTTTTGACGTCAAATTATCAATTAAACAAGTTGGAAATTGCTCGTCAAACGTGGCAAATGATATGCGTTTGTACTATAACTAGTTTTATTAATATTTTTTGCACCGCCTATTGTACTGAATGTATATTTTAGTGCAGTTCATAAGTGCCTATCCATTTCATTCTGATCGAAAGGCTATAATATCATTAAAATGCACTTGAAATATTTTTTCCCCATTGACCGTAATATAACGGAAAATTTTTTCTGTCCCTGTAATTAAACTATACATCCGATTTTCATAAAATTTAAAATGACCCGAGAACATCTTGCAACAATTATATAGTTAAAATATCAGACCATTCGGAAGGCTGTAACATCATAAAAATGCACTTGCAATATTTTTTTCCCATTGGCCATAATGTAACGGAAAATTTTGACTGTCCCTGTAATTAAACTATACATCCGATTTTCATAAAATTTGAAATGACTCGACAAAATTATGCAACAGTTATATATTTCAAATTTCAAACGATTCGGTTGGGTAATTTTTGCTGTGTTATATGCGGGCCTACGGACAGACAGACGGATTAAACGACAACTATAGGTGCTGCGTATTTATATAATTACAAACGCACCTAAAAATAATTACGTTAAAACTATATGTATGGAAAAATGGTAATAATACGATTTTGGCAAAAAAATATTATCGGTTATCTTACATTAGCCTATTGGGACATAAAATGAACCATGTCTCAATACTATATGCGAGTTTCATCTAAAGTGATACCCTTGTCAGAACAAGGTATGTCTTGATTATTAACTATTGGATTTTTATGAATAAGTCCATTCGAGATATTAAAATTAAAAACAAATATGTTTGGAACAGTACTTTTAATTAAATCATTTCTCAATTTATTCTAATTTTCATACAAGATGAATTAAAAAAAAATGGATCGCAGTTTAGCTGTTGCTAACTGTAGCGCCAGACGTCCATACAAGTAAAAATTCCGTTTTATTAGTCTGTGAGTGGGAGAGAGTATCTAGTAAATATATAAGTTATGGTGATAAAAACTAACTGTGGAGGAAAATTAGAAAAGAAAAAGAATTTATAAATATTAATCAAACAGTCACGTAAATAAAATTTACTAAAAACGCTTTTTTCACAATTCTATGTCAACATTAAAACTATCAAGACTTCGGAAAGCAGCAAAACAAATGGAAGTAAAAATTGATCAAAAATACATATAAAGGAATGAAGCTCTTAAAGATGTTTTGATTTTTAAATTAACTAGGGGATCGTACCCGGGCTTCCCGGGTTAAAGAATATAGGTAAAAACATTTTTTAATTGAAAACTAATAATTTTTTTATCTGCAATATTTTTTTTTAGATTGCTCACTTACATTACAAAAGCATTTTTCATATGGAAAATACGAATTATACAATCAAATAAATTTTTGAAATTTATCAAAAACTATATTTTCTTATTAGCCGCATGCTAAGAGTCATTTGACTAAGATTTTGCTACTTATGGCAACCTTTTATATTCTGATAATTTCAGAGCTTATACAGGTCTGTTAAATTTGTGTTTTATTTATATTATTTTATTTATTTATTCATAGGGAAGTTTATTTTAATGGATATTAGCCGTGAGAAAATGATGAACTCTTTATTTTGTTTTAAGGACAAACGGATTATTCTTTCGTAATCGAGCTCCGCGCGATATATATAAATTAAAAAATGTTTCATGCTTTAAAATTGTTTTTAAAACCTTAGGCAATCAGTAAACTGAGATGAACGTTGCAAATAAATTAGAAAAAAAAATCCTATTTGGTCATCTAAAAATTTAAATTGTACGATTACAAATATGTTAGATTTGTGTTTTTTCAATATTGTTCTTTTATTTATTTGTAAAAGAAGCATTAATTTCTTTAATTTGTCTTTGACAAATATCTTAGATTGGTGGGGGTTTTTTTTAATATTATTATTTTATTTGTTTATAAAGGAAGTATTAATTTCGTTATGCAAAAATAGTCAGAAACAAATGCTAAAAATGTTTGTTGCTTTATGTGCAAAATGTTTATTATTATTATGTACTGAAACCGGCACGTGATAAGATAAGCAAAAATCATGCTTAAAAATTATTTAAAAAAATGAAAAACACCAGTCAATTAAGATACAGTTTTTAAACAAATTGCATTTGAAAGTACAATTTTTTTCCTATGCGACGAAAATTGAAAATGTACGATGGTCAGAAGATTAAACAATTGCAGTAGCGAAAATTTCAAGACCGAAATTTGATCGTGAAGTGTTGTCATTCGCAAAATGACGTCAGCGTTACGCACATATACGTTTATTCTTTATATATAGATACTTAATCAGTAAATTATAATAAAAATCAGTTATTAGTATGTGGTTATCAATTGATGCTCTTATGCTTGGTATTCCGGAATGAAAAACAACAATTTTCACCTTCTCAAAAATTGCATACGCACTTCTCATATCCATATTCATCATTTTCAAAAAATTTGTATTGTGTTTGATCATTTAAAAATCATTTTAACTCAAAACTTGAAGTCACGATTGTTAGCAACATCTGTTATGTGAACAGACGCAATCTTTACTTGAGATTCTAATCTCTATTCCGGAGAGTAAAAATTTCCGTAATTTATGTTTTTTATACGCATTTGTGTTAAAATGTTTAATCTAAGAAAATGATCGTTTTCTTTTAAATATGACTTCATTTTCACTTAAATAAGCATTTCGCCTAGTGTCTGAAACTTAGTATCAGTACACATGCAGAAGAGAAAACAGTATAGAAAATTTATGAGGAAAAATGAGCGTTTTCAAAAGCAGTATGTCATTTTCCGTTATTATGCCCCTAAGATAATGTTATACCCCTAATGGGATTTTGCAACACTAAACCCTATACAACAATTTTTATCAACAATTTTGAATTTTTATCAGAAAATAGCATGAATAAAGATAAAAGTACCTCATTATTTCTCTCTTGTCTGCAATAATGAAAGCTATCTAATTTTCACCATTTTGAAGAAATTTCAAAATGCTTTTAAAATTAAAATATAAATGTGGGGATATTTAAAAAAAGAACAGCATATAGTGCGATCACATCTACAAATGAAGAGCTTTCGGATTAAAAAAAAATATTAGTAAAATTGGTTCAGCAGAAAGATCAGGGCAGATGACTAAAAAACACACTTGTGTTTTAAATATATAAATTATATAAAATTAGGAAAAATTAAATTATGCAAATTATGTTATTTTGATAAAACTATAGTAGAATGTCCTAAAGAATAGCATTAAAATTTTAATATTCGGGAGAATATTGGACAAAAACTTCAGGAACATGATATTATTTTAAACCATGAATTATTTGTTTCCTTTTCTAACTCGGCAAAGCAAATCCATCCAGGCGAGAATCATTAATTTCTGTAATATAAATCGCTATTATTTGCTTGTATCATCTCTTTTATAAAGACACTTTAAACTTTTGTAAAACATTGCGTTTTATCAGTGTGTGATTTCGATTACATTATTTTCAAAAATGAAACATTTTCACCTGTGAAGAATTTCAAAGCAGCTGGGCTGTGAAAATGACGCACTTCTACAAAACATAATTCAGGTTTAAGAATTTAAATACACGATTTTTTATAAAAATGACGTCATTTGCATCCGCTAAAGCAACCTACTTTTACAATCCTCTTAAACTTCGTCTATAGAAATTTATGCATATGACGTCATTATCACCGAATAACAGACAATATGCTTGACATAGTACATATTTTAATTTCAACTTTTCATTTCAGTTTTTATGAGAAAATGGCAACAATAAGATACAGTAATCTACTATTTTCCCTTTACTTTCAATAGAAATGGGGTACTTTTGTTGCCACGATAAGAAAAATGGTATTAAAAACCACAAAAAATTTAATATCTCAAAAATAAATTGAGATACAGCTTTCAAACAAATTGCATTTAAAAGAGAATTTTTTCCTTATAAGACGGTGTAAAAATTTAAAATGTGCGATGTTTAGAAGTTTAAAAATTTGCAGTAGAGAAAATTGCGAAACAAAAATTTTATTTCAAATTTCAAAGTGTTGCCATTCGCAAAATGACGTATGCACAGGCATGTTTGTCATTTATAATATAGATATAAGCAAACATTGTGTGAAAAAAAAAATCCGCTTTAAAGGAGAGCAATTTAAATTTAATTATCGTCAGAAATGCCGCTTAATGAATTAATAATTAACCTTACACTCACTCACTTTTAAAATAGGAAGTAAAACAGTTTGATTTATTATTTGTAATTCATTAATTATTATGCACACTTGAAAGTCTGTTAAAAATGTCATTACAAAAATGATTTATGTTCAGTATGCAGTAATGGAATTTTAACTCAGTGACTTCTCAAAATAATATTACTTCAGATCATTTGAAAATGATAAATTATATTTTTATTTACAAACACATTAAGTCGCTGAAAATTTTTTTATATTGCACAGATATGTCATTTTTTTAAGATCATTGGGAGCACGCACACTAAATATACATTATAGTTAAGGAGGATTTGCTTTTATTCAGTTATAAAAAATAAATAAATAAATAAATTTTTGCTTACATTTTTCTATTTTCTGTAGATTATCCCTGTAAAACGATTTGGCGACATTCGAAGTTCTTTCTTAGTTATTTGGCGCTTTAGCGCAACGCGTCTATAGAATTAAATGTTTTAGAGCACTAAAAAAGCATTTTATGTAAAATTACTTTTTTCAAACTGGGCGGGACCCGACAGCAAACACTATAAAACGATCTTGCTATATTTTTTAATTAAAGGTAATATAATATATTGGAGCTTGGACCACTTTTAGCCATTTTTATAAAATAAAATGAATATTTTTACAAGCACTCTAAACTGCGAAAAACAGACATTTTTCTAAAAGGTTGACACCTTATTGATTTTCAACTTTTTGACCTCAAAATGCTACCCGCTCCAGACAATATTATCTATTTTCCTCATCCTTAACGGAAATTTATTTCAAACGACTCTGGTGATCTATTGCATCACTCCCTATTGGAAGTGCATGTAGTGCATTCTAGGCATCCTCCCACGTAATTCGAACCACATCATCATTAACCAAATAAAATATTTTTTAAGTTCTTATATAATGATTGCTAAACTTTTTATTGAAAATTCTATTAATGGAAATTCTCTAAAATTGAAGCTGATGCAATAATTCTGTGACCAGATGCCTCCACTTCTGCACATCACCCCAAAGAAAAAGCGGTCTTTCCCAATTTTCGTTCTTCAATAGGAATGAGACGCTAGGGCTCTCGGCTTCAGAACACAATTTATAGGCATTGCGATTACAGCGCCATCTGTTAGCGGCTTTTGCAACTAATATTTTAAACTTCCGTACAACATTTTTCCAGCTTAGCTAATAAACAAACCGTTTACCGCCTAATTCTAGTGATCTTTTTTTTTTTTTTTTTTTTTTTTTTTTTGAGATATTTAATTTTGAAATCAAGGTCTTATTCGCTGGACACCTTGTAAAATAAAAAAAAGTCCTTCCGGCCAGTGCCGGGAGGAAGAGGTAGCTTTCATATTCCTTATTTTAAAAAAGCCAACTTAATTATTCAAACACACGAAGCTGAATTAAGTGGAAACCGAATGTAGGAGATTCAATACTAATTTTTATCAATACTAAATCATTATGAATGAGAATTTCGCGAAATTAGTCAGCTTTATCCAAGCTGCTTTTAATTAAAGTAACTTATATTTGGCTGCCAAATTCGGCGATTTCTTAAAGTGCCTGCCATTTTAAGACAACATGGTGGATGAGGCTAACTAGTGAACTTGGTCGAGACCTTAGTAATTGCTGTGCACATGCTCACTCACATCGGAATCGGTTGATATATACGAGTGCTGTCGCAGGCAAAAAATCAGATTTTTCAAAATGCCACCCACGTTAGGAATTGAAACTACTATATCTGAGCCATTTTTAAGATAAAGGCAAACAAAAAATGCTCCTGAATCCTTATATCAAGGTCAAATACTTAAGAAAGAAACCTTTTTCAATTTCTAATTTTTTTGCACCCCACTTTAAATATAATTTTTTTTAATTTAATGACCGCCATTTTGAAACAAGATGGCTGATGAAGCTGGCCAGCGAACTTGGTCGAGTTATTGATGTATAATATCCACATGTCTTCTTCCATCGAAATAGGCGAATACGTGTGGTATCGCGTGACAAATACAAGATCGTTTCAAAGTGTTAGCCATGATAGAAATTCAAAGTGCTATAATTCAACCACCTTTTAAGATATAAACAAAAGAACAAATTTTCAGAAACAAAAACTGCTCCGAATCTTTGTATCAAGGCCAAACACATAAAAAACATCTTTTTCATTTTCCAATTTTTTAATACCTCATTTTAAATTTTAAAATACATTAAAAAAAAAATCGCAACCCTTTTGAAACAAGATGGCGAATGAAGCTGGCCAACGAACTCGGTCGAGACACTGGTATGTACTATGCACAGACCAAGTAATATGCAAATCGGTTCATAAATACGCCTGTTATCGCGTGACAAAAATCAGGTCGTTTTAAAATGTCAGCCACAATAGAAATTCAAAATGTTATAACTCAGCCATTTTTTAGATATAGACGAAACAAAACCTGTTCCGGAATCTTTGTATTAAGGTCAAACACATACGAAAAAATCTTTTTCATTTTCCAATTTTTTCGCATCTCATTTTAAATTTCAATTTTTTTAAAATTTTTTTAAATGGCCGCCATTTTGAAACAAGATGGCGGATGAAGCTGGCCAATGAACTCTGTTGAGTTATTTGCATGTACTATGTACACACCAAGGTACATCCAAATCGGTTCATAAATACGTCTGTTATCACGTGGCAAAAATCAGGGCGTTTCAAAATGTCAGCCACGCTAGAAATTCAAAATGCTATAACTCAGCCATTTTTTAAGATATAAACGAAACAAAAACTGCTCCCGAATCTTTTTATCAAGGTCAAACACATAAGAAAAAAATATTTTTTCAATTTTCAATTTTTTGGTACCACATTTCAATTTAAATTTTTCTTAAAATTTTAAATGGCCGCCATTTTTAAACAAAATAGCGGATGAAGCTGGCCAACGAACTCGGTCGAGACATTGGTCTGTACTATGTATAAACGAAGTTACATCCAAATCGGTTCATAAATACGCTTTTTATCGCGTGACAAAATTCAGGACGTTTCAAAATGTAAGCATTGCTAGAAATTCAAAATGCTATAACTCAGCCATTACTTAAGATATAGACGAAACAAAAACTGCTACGGAGTCTTTGTATAAAGGTCAAATACATAAGAAAAAAATATTTTTCCATTTTCAATTTTTTGGTACCACATTTCAAATTTTAAATTTTTTTAAAAATTTTAAATGGCCGCCATTTTGAAACAAAATGGCGGATGAAGCTGGCCAACGAACTCAGTCGAGACAGTGGTATGTACTATGTACACACCGAATTACATCTAAATCGGTTCATAAATACGAGAGTTACAGTATGACATATGTCAGATATATATATATATATATATATATAGATATAGATATATATATAGATATAGATATATATATAGATATATATATATACATATATATATATCAATTTTGAACGGAGTGTGGTTTCGGGGTCTGGGGGTCATGATCGATGAAAATATACCAAAATTTTTTGAAATCGCTTTCCTCCGAACGGCTGCAATAGGTAGATTTTTGTAAAGAAAGCTACCTAATAATGGTAAAAATTCGGGAGATAAATTTTTGTGTGCAAGAACACGTTTAAAAATATAACATTTTTTTAATAGAAAAAAAATGATTTCTAGGAACTATTTCCTTCATATATTTCTGAAAACTCTTTAGGGGAGACCGGGGCTAGTTGGCTACAGGGGTAAGTAGGAGCAGTCCTTATAAATCGGCTGTTTGTGGATAGATTACGCACACAGTCACAGAGTACCTTTCTTCTTGCTTTTTACAATCCTGTAGTTTTGCAGCCTTACCTACGTTCAGTGGACATTTATTACGATTTTTCTGTTTTTTGCACTCAAAAATAATTTTTTGTTGCTTCATTCTTTTTCTAATTTCTAATACTTGTCTTAATAATTGCTATTTAACTTGCGCAGTTTTACTGTATGATTAACTGTACCTACCAGCTACTTAACTGCAGTGTATGATTAATTTTACCTACCCCATATGTGATTTTCTAGGATTATTTATGCTTAGATGGTTACGTGTCCCTTTTGTGAAGAAATTCATTATGGGGCTAGTAGGCGCATTGAACACGGGGCAAGCTGGCTCGATGTGTGGTGTGTGCTGGTAGCTTGAAAAACAGAAAACACCGAGAAAAGTGGTTGCAATGTAAGATTTTGGGCACACGAAGCTTGCTCAAACGGAGAAACTCGTTTTTTTATTTGTGACAACTGTAACTCTGATGATGATATCGAGTAAGATAGAAGTTACTCATTGTTAATGTTTTATTCGTTATTTTTATGTCTGTATAATTTAGAATTTACATTGAACGGCGATAACGCCTTTGTTTAAATTTACTGGTAATAATGAAATTGATTTCTCTTAACTGCGTGTCTTATTTAAGTTTTTATGAAGCGTGTGCCAAGTTACCCCATAGGTATAGGCAACTTGCCCCGTGACAGTGTAGGTTGGCGCATATTTTTCCTTTTACTTTAGGCTTCCGCTAAACATAAACTACAAAAGCTACAAACTCAAAACTCCCGGTATTTATAGCCCAATGTCTGTTCTTTAAAAGTACAGTTAAAGTTTCATAAAAAAAACTTAAACAAAAAATTAATAAAAATCAATAACTTAAAACTGCGCCTACTAGCCCTGTCTCCCCTATATTATCAACATTAAAGCCCTCCAAATGCTAGGACCGAAACTCCACATTTGTATTTAAGGTAACCCTAAACCCAATGGGAAGCTTTTTGAGTCTAATGAATTTCAACCCAAATTCAATTCTAAACAGTAATTTCAAATATATATACATTTCTATCCTATCTGAAAAAATATTGTTGATTTTCTTTAGAAGGGCGGGATTTCAAATTAGAGGCGCAAAAATCGAAATCTAACCCGAAGCGCACCAAAACCACATTTAGAAACATCCGGAAACGAAACAGACATAGGCAGAAATAAATAAATAATATAAATATAATAATAATTATTATTATTATTAATATTATTAAAAATAGTGCCGAACCGATACGACCATAATTGTATGTTTGGTCGATTTCTGATTAAATTCTGGTCGATTTCTGGCCACATAGTCAATGTGAGATTCTACTGCAAATTCACTTTTAGTACATTTGATACAAAATACAGGTCTACAACTGACTACTACGTTTTCATTCAATTCGCACCACTAATTCGAAAAGAAATTCTTTTTCGTACGTTTCTAAGGCAGTTTTTACTGAAATGTTCAACATACATTTACCCGTTTGGATCTGGCGTATATTATTAATAGTACATTACTTTTCATTGAGCCATTTATGTCTTAACAATTACTTTTATTACTATCTACATGAAGTAATGCTAGTATATGTCTATGAATTTATTTTTATGACATCATTTATGTCTTGGCATTAAGTAATAATAATAATAAAAAAATTTGATTAACTTTCTTTGCACGTTAGAATTTTCTTTTTTTCTTTTAAACTTTTTTTGTCACTCTTTAAATTTAAAATATAGGTTAATTTTGTAAATGAATTCTGTGTGATGAAACGTAAAAAATATTAGAAAATTGTAACATCTGTTAAATTATGTTGTAATACGATATTTTACAAACCTACAAAAAACACTTCCTTAACCTAATGTCATATGAATACGAATTGAATAGTACTCAAAATAGATTCCCTTTGATTTCAGAATATGACATATTCGTTAAACTTCAGTAAATCTATTTAGAATTTTCTATTAACATTATTAACGTAAAACATTTTTTTTTTCAAAAGTGGAAAAAAAATTCCAAACCGAAGGGGTTAAAAAGCACCATGAATAAAATTTAAAAGTAGTGGCATCTCAGTAACTGACTCTCCTTTTCACTCAAAATAGACAATAATTTATTTTTGACACGTTCCTGTAAAACGAATGATAATAATAAAAATAAAAATAAATTTAAACTATACACTGTAAGATGAATATTTTTATAATCTAAAGCAGCTATGTACCATAATAACACACTAAAATTTTGTAACGATTGGTCTATATTTTCAAAAGTTAAAACTTTTAAAGGAAACATGTCGACAATTAATGATATGTAATGATTCTAGGTTGCCATGACGTATTCTATTAAATCCTATCATACGTAATTAATTCACTGATATCCCATGATAGGGTGATGATGTCCTATTTAAGATGGAGTCCTATTACTGCCGTATTACGAAATTTTATCTATATAATCGTAATAAACTTTGTATTCATGCATTTTTGCATAAGAGTGAATCTTAGTGATTATTAATATTACTAGTCTGTGTGCTGTGGCTTGAAAACATATAGTAATTTAGGCTATAAAAATCTGATTTTTTTTTTAAATTGAGTCGGGTCTGATTTTTTTTTCAAGGGCCGGGCCGTTCCATGAACCGCGAAAATACAAACGGACCGGGCCGAGCTTCTAGTTTTTCCACACGCCCGGTCCGGGCCGAGCCTAATTTTTCCTCTTTCTTGGCGGGTTAGAACCGGGTCTGGAAATTCTTGTCCTCTACCCCCCTCCCCTCCCAATATGCAAGATTATATTAAAATCATACCTTACGACTTTTGCAAAAATTAGCTCCTGGACAATGACTTATATTTTACATAAGTTTTCTTTCTTGAATAATTAAGACAAAAATTTGTTTTAATTATACATTTACTAATTGCATAGATATAAAAAATTATGAATTATTAAATTATAAGTTATAAAATATACGCGAGATCAAAATTTACTCCAGAAAATATTGAATAATACTATAAGTCATAAGTCCGTTTATTTCTTCGCGGTAGAATAATCCGCGATATTCAATGTTTTTAAATGACCTGCCTTCGGTTTTTTGTCAGAATGATCTCTGATTTTAATTGTCTTAAGAAACAATCGAAACGCCAAGTGCCTTTAAAAATATATGTATCTTATGAAGAAAACTGTAATTATTCAGATTTCTACTTGTAGTACTTTCTTAATATTCAGAATTTCTATTAACACATTTTTCAAAATCAGTGCTTGTCCTATTGAAAAGCATTGTAGAATCAGGGATAAATAGCCTACCATCAACGGTGTCGTTTCCTAACGGGGAAAAACCGCATAGAAAAATTTTAACACTAGTTTCTTCTCCACCTCTTTTACTCCGTGGTGTAAATAAAAATCCCAGCCGGGTCGGACTGCAGGCGCAGGTAGATTTCGAAGTTAAGTACTCATCTCACCAACAAAAAGTAAATCAAAAAGTAAATCAACAAAAAGTAAGTTTTGTGAAATGTTATCACATTTCACAAAAACAAGGCACATATCGTTGCAGTTTCAATAGAATATTTTGATTTTCCTCGAAATTATTACTGTCAATCTGATTTCACTTATATTAAATGTTAATGTCAATTATATTAAGTGTAATATTAGATGAATCTAAAAATCCATGCGTAGTCTTGTGTAACACGCATTTAAAAATCTTTAAAATGAATTGAGCAAAAATATCAATATTTTAAAAAAAGTCGTAGAGATCTTTTAAAATTCCAAACTTTTTAAACTTTTAATTAACACGTTCATGCCGGCACGGTGGGTTACATCCGACTGTCTCAGGGTTGTCAACTGTCCGACTTTTTGCACACCACTGTTATTTTAGAGAAAATATTGTTCCTTTAAATCGACCAACTGTTCGAATTAAATAAAATAACATTTTCTGTATTAAAATACTGGTATCCAAAAAGCCGGAGACTTGACAGCTCTGAGACAGTCGAGTGTGACCCACCGCGCCGGCGTGAACGTGTTAAATATGCAGTTAATTTATTATCCTTCAAAATGTACTTTAGGTGAACATTGTAATGCAGTGAGTTCACCATTTGAACTCTACATGGTGATTTTAAAAAAAAGTTTAAAAAATGCATGGCAAATCAGGCATACAATAAGGGTGAAAAATCACATAGGAGCATAGGGTCTGAAACCACTTATTTAGTTACAAATACAGGGTGTTTCATTCTAACACAATTTGGGTTTACGGTTATAACTTTCAGAAAACTGAGCTATATTATAATAAAACATTTAACAGACATTCTCAATTTATTGTAAATGTGATAACACCAAACAAAAATGGCAGAAGTTTGGATTATACGCGCCTGCAGTATGAACTTGACTCCCCACATTTTGGACTGTGATTATGAATTCATACGGCATGATCGATTGCTTGAGCAAGATGTTTTTCCAGATTTTTTCATGATGTTATCACATTTCACACAAAACAAGGCACACATCGTTGCAGTTTCATTAGAATGTTTTTATTTTCCTCGAAATTATTACTGTCAATCTGATTTCAGTTAGGAAAGATGGAAAATCCTGTATTTGTGACTAAATAAGGGGTTTTCGACCCTATGTTCCTATCTGATTTTGTATCCTTGTTTTATGCCTGATTTGCCATGTCATTTTGTAAACATTTTTTTTGAAACAACTTGTATAAATATTTTTCTTTTCATTTACCTCTAATAACTTATTGCTTTTTATTTTGAACTTTGGATCAGTCGGAAACAATTGATGTCATACACTTCTTTTATTTGGTAAATTGTGTCAAATATAAAAATTAAAAATAGTATAAAATATTTTATTAGCCTGTTTACATGATTAGTCTCTATCAATGCCGTTATCTAAGCAAATGCATTCTAAACTCTAAAATGCAGTTTTAGAATATATTTATTTCCTTTGATAATGGTTTCAGTGGAGACGAAACATGGTAACAGATTTATAAAACAATTTTACGGTTTTTAAGTTGCTATTTTACAATTCTAGCAATTAAAAGATGTATATTATTACAGGTTGTTATATTTTGTTATAAATTTATAATCGGTATGATTTTTTAAGTCTTTTTCTCTTTATGAAGATTTTTAAGTTATAAGTTTTGTAAAAATAATAAAGTTCACAAATTATTACATTATTTTTATTGAAACGTTTAGTTAAAATAATATTCTATGAAGTACTTTTTTATGTAAGAATTTGTTGTACTGATTTGAAATCTATATTATACAAGACAACGTGTATGTACAGTCGTGGAAAAAAAAAAGTAAACACCCCTACTAACTCCTCAACAAATTATCGTAGAAGAAAGTTACTGGTACCGACCGATTTGAAATAAAGTCTACTTTTAAATGATGTATATAAAATTTGCTTAGGGGGCCATTTACATATTAAAACGAACCATAACTTCGTTTTTTTTTAATGACAATACCCAATTCTGACAGCATAAATGAACTCTACGCCCTTCAATTAGCCTAAAAACAAATTTTTATGCAATTCGTACCATAAGTTTCTGAAAAATTAATTATTTTAAAACGAGCGTATTTTAAGGGCTGTATCCAAATTGAAGTTCGTTACTCGATTGTTAACCGAGAGAACCCCCTTCTTGATCAAGGCACCTTATGAAACCTGTTAGATAACAGGACAGCAGAAGAAATTTCAAAATATCTACTCACTTCTATCATAGACGGCCCCTTAAACCATCATTTTGCCGTTTTTTAAGCATAATTTGAAAACTATTTGGAAGAAAAATGTGAAATTTTGGATTTTCATAAAGCAGGACTTAATAAATCTAAATCCATCCAAAAAAGTGTAAGTTGCAATTCATAATTTTTTCGAATATTAATTCCATAATTCATAATTTATATCATAAAATTATAAAAATTGCAAATTCAGCATATTTGTGTTTGGGCACATGAGCATTATTGCTACACAAAAAAATTAGCACATTAGGAACATAATTTCAGGAGATATAAATAAAAATATGAAAATGTAATTTAACATTAGAAGCAATAAATTTTGAATGCTTATAATTCAAAAACTTATCATTCAAATGACTTGAAATTTGGTGCCTAGGCATAGTTTGAACCGAAGATTTGAAATATCTCGTTAAAATTGGGTATTTCTATTGAAAAAAAATGAGGTTTGGGTTCGTTTTAATATGTAGATGACCCCTAAGCGAACTTTATAAACATCATTTAAAAGTAGACTTTATTTTCAATCGTTCGGTACCAGTAACTTCCGTCAACGATAATTTGTTGAAGAGTTAGTAGGGGTAGTTTACTTTTTTTTTCCACGACTGTACGTAACGTTGAGGTCATTTTGATGGCGGCAACACCAAACAATTAATTTTAATATTTACTGTATTTTTTAAAAAAATTTCTTAAATATTGTACATTTTAAATTTTTACACCGTCGAAAAGGGGAAAAACTGTACTTTCAAACGCAAATTGTTTGAAAAATGTATCGCTATTAACTAATTTTTCTTTTATTTGTTTTTAAAATAATTTCCAGGTATGGCATTTTTTTAAAGATATGTCTATCGGGCGCAGATGATTATGCAAGTTAAATCCATTTGTATTTAAATTTATATAAATAGCTCATAATTCGTAAAACAATAAATATAAATAAAATCTTTGGTCATTGCTTCGGCTTTTAACTCCTGGGGCGATGCCTATACAAAAGTATTGCTTTTATTACATTTCAAACTTTATGAAAACTACCGTATATACTCGCGTATAAGTCGAGGCATTTCTGACAATTTTTGGCAAGGAAATTTGGTGGGTCGACTTATACGCGAGTCAATTAAAAAATAAAACTTCGAATACTGCAATATTCTGACTTTTTATGTGTATGAATAATAAAATATAACAGAAAATATACAAATAATAATAATTTATCATTAAAAAAAATTTCAATGATTTATTTTTATTTACTTACTACTTTTTCGCATAGGCAAGTGAGATATTTGGTTTGATTTTACGCAAAATTGAAGTAAAAAGTTAGGGGGTCGACTTATACGCGGGTTTTTGATTTTTTGCAGAATTTGCATTCGAAAGTTAGGGGGTCGACTTATACACGAGTCGACCTATATGCGAGTATATGCGGTATTTACTATTGTCCATATAAATATGATTTTTAGTATTGTCAACGAGTATTGTAAAAAAAAAAAATGTTGAATGTTAAAAATCTCATATAATTATCGATTAAATAAATGATTTTCATCTATATTCTCTAACCCGGGTATATCACCTTGTTTCTTTAAAATTTTGTCAAAAATACGATGTAAATACACAAATTGATGCCTAATTATACTCATATATATATAGGACATTTACATAGAACAACAAAGTAATTACATAAATTAATGTATCTAAATTTATATTTATATCAAGCTTCAAATGTTTGTTAGAGAATGAGTTTTCTTTCAGTACATAAATAGCTCCTTCTAAAAATTTAAAAATAATGGTATAGTTATTCTGTATCGTAGTTTAAAAATCATTGCTAGTTATATTTTTATTAAATAAATAATTCTGGGGAATTGTTTTTTTTTCTTTTTTTTTATTCTTTTTACAATATTTATTTATTTATTTTATGGAAAATATTTGGGTTGTATTAAATGGAAATATATGTTGCTTTTTTAGTTACAAATCAAAATCCAAGGCCCAGTTAATTCCCTCTGATCTGTCCCACAACGTTTGTCATTCATTACTTTAAATAAAAAAAGAAAAAAAAATGAGCAATTGTTTCAAATACATTAGTATATAAAATTATGTCAAATAAATTATTTTAACTCAAATTCTTTTTACTTTTTTTATTCTTTTAATAATGCAGAATTTGATATTTACCAATTACGTCCTCATCGAAAGAAATAATATTAGTTAACTATTTTTATAATAAGTATACAATTGGAGTTAGTAAACCTATTATGATGTTCTAAGTGTGAAATTAAAAATTTAGCAATATACTGAAACTATCACTTTCGTAATTTTTCATTAATTTTATGTATGCTAATTTAATAAATGAGCTAAACAGTTTTGGGAAATGCTTGTATTTGGTGAGTCCACATTAGGTGAAAAATGGGCATCTGGCCACAGCTGAGGGAGCAGGAGACATGCCTCACAATCATCCGAGATGTTGAGTCCATCCATTGAGCAATTAAGGAAATATCTTTGGCTTTATATGTTTTTTAACATAATTGCTATATTAATATAATAAACTATAATATTAATATAATAAATTAATTCTTATCAGGACTTAATTAGATAAAAAATCATTTATTTTTTACATATTAAATAATTTACAGTAAAATTTTGAAAATGATCCAGTATCAGTAATTGACTATTTACATCCAGTAATGGACTATCTGGACCTGTACTTGAGCAGGCTGAACAAGTAGCTGACCGTTTTTTTTTTAAATTTTAAAATCAAAATATAAATGTTTGTATTAGGATGTACTGCTTAAAGAAAAATATACCGGGTGATTTAGATGTCAGAGGAAAAAAATATGCATAAATTAATGATTCACAAACTAATGAACATTAAAATGTGTTATATTCAATATTTAACTGCAAATGCAGATAAAAAAAAAAAGACAGATATATCTTAATCTGGGGAAATATAATGTATCCACGAAATGACGCCAGTGTTTGCACGTTTTCACAATGCGCACTTAAAACTTTTATTTCAGAAATCTATTGGAAAAACTTTCAGCCGTTTTTAAAACGTTGAGATTTATATATTGTAACTTCTTCAATCGCACATTTAGAAGATCTTTTCCATCTTGAGACTACTTAAATACTACCTAAAAGTTTAAGAGCTGGAACAAAAACATCATATCCAGCATTCTAATGATCATACGAAGAAAACAAACACAGTTTTAGATAGCTAACTGTGCAGTCTTTCAAACAAAACTGTAAATGAAATTCGTGAAATTTGACCAAAACATGATATTTAAACACAGTGAAATATTTATATTGTATTAAACTAAGATATTGAGATACTATTTTATATTCTTAGAAAATGAAAGTCAATGATACAGAATTTTTTTTATTATTATTTCAATATAAACTTGCGTGTTAATATTTTTGTAATTCATGTATCAAATATTTCATATTTGAAATATCACATAAATCTGGAATTAATGAAACTGAAGTAAATTTTCCAGTTTGAATGTACAGGGTGCAATATGTTATCTATCGCCAACCTTTAATTTCTCAACCGTTGGTCGTAGACATATAGTTCCAATTACAAAAACGTTTCAAATGAGGTGAATATTCATGATGTGGCATTATTTAAAGTAAAAAATCAATTTTGTAAAAATAACGAAATCTAACTTTTTATACGGTCCCCCAGTCCCTATAGTTATACTTAGTAAAAGTTTACTCATATCATAACAGATATAAGCCAAAAAGTTTGACATCAGTATTGCAAAAATTGAGAAAGTTATTAAATTTCAAAGTTTGAGATTTTTGCACATAATTTTGTCTTTCATTGAGGGATCAGTTAAAAGATGAATTAAAATAATTCAAGATCAAAGTCAGGGTGCAATGTCCTTTTTACAGCGAAACCACCTTTAGCCGGTATGGCCAAATCGGGGAATCATCAAAGAGGGTTATTTCATCTAATAATTTGAGCTTTTTATGGCTCGAACAATATTCAAACGTCAAAGTAGGTAGAATTGACAACCGGAAAATAAAACATACTCACTAAGTACTAGATAAATGGCAGCAGAATTTCAGCCTGATTTTGATCTCGAATTACTTTAATTCATCTTTTAACTGATCCCTCAACGAAAGACAAAATCATGTGCAAAATTATCAAACTTTGAAATTTAATAACTGTGTCAATTTTTGTAGTACGGATGTCAAACTTTTTGTGTTATATCTGTTATGATATGAGTAAACTTTTACTAAATATAACTATAGGGACTGAGGGACCGTATAAAAAGTTAGATTTCGTAATTTTTATAAAATTGAGTTTTTACTTTAAATAATGCCACAACATGAATATCTGCCTCATTTGAAACGTTTTTGTAATTGGAACTGCATGTCTATGACCAACGGTTGAGAAATTAATGGTCGGCGATAGATAACATATTGCACCCTGTATTTTAATATTCTATAATTTAAGATACGTGAAATATGTGTTTCATTTAAGCAATATACCCATTTTTGTGACATAAATGCAAAAACTAATTTCAGCTTATAATAATTACCAATCATTGCTAAATTTGAAAAGTTCAGCAAAATTAATCTGATCATCTGGAATCAAATCCTATTCACTATTTCAAAATAGATACTAACCAATTTCCTGAATAAATAAAATGGAATTTCTAATCTTTCTCTTAACAAATTATCTTCAAAATATTAAGATATAATTGCAATTCCGTTAATCTTTAACACTATAAAAATGTTTCATGTAATATATTTAATCTTATAAATTGTATCTTTTTATTAAACTCGACATGTGTTTTAAATAAAAGTTTAACGCATTAATAATAATAAATTGTATCAAAAAAATATTTTTTAATTATTAATTGAAATTTATATTTAATACCATTTATTTCGAAGCGATTTTTTTTTTTCAGAATTTATGTTTACTTTGATCAAGAGCCTTATGAAGAAAAATGCACAGAAAAAAGATTCCGAAAGTACCAGTTAGCTATGGCAAAAGCGGAGTGTGTTACTTTTGAAACATAGAAAATTCTGCTGCAGTATGAAGTGATTCGCACACGATGATGAACGCCTGTAGGGATAGCATCTGTAATAAGGTTGCCATTCATTTCACATTAAAGTTGCCAGCGCTACGTTGCTGTGGCAACCTCAACCCAGTAGGTGCACCAGCTGACTGATTTGATTTTACCCCTACCATCCAATGACATCGATGCATGAATTGGCTGCAAAAATGTGAAATATATTGCGAAATATAAAGAAAGTTTCAAAAGGGTTGAAAACCATGTATCGATTTTATTCGAGTTCTCAGTCATATTTTTTTTTACATTGCATTCAAAATTACAAAGAAAGCTAACGTAAAACAACAGAAAATCCGCAATATTTCAGGAAGATTGTGACAAAAAACTGAACTTGAGCAAGAGAACAATTTGGACAATTTTGTATGTACTTTTTAGTTTTATTTCATGTCTTTACTGTCATAATAACTGTTGACGAATGTAAAACACAAAATAAATTAATTACTTGAAGACTCCCGAATTTAAGTGCGAAACATACTTAGGTCTGTTTAGACTCTAGGGACCAATTCGTAGGTACTGAACGGGGAGCGTTCTAGAGTTAAAACAAGACAGAATCTTCTATATTCAAGGAAGGTTCTGTTATCTGACAAAAAACGATCGTGAGCAAGAGACTGTTAAGTGAACATAAGGAATCGTTATTTTCTGGATAGAAATTATCACACAATTGAACATGCAAGTATAAACAAAGGCCATTAATGATTACGAGAACTGGAAATTGTAATAGTCACAGAATAAACAAATGAAAAGAAAATAAAGTTTCAATATCATTGTTAGGAAACTATGCGATTTAGACTTAATTGGGAAAACTTAATAGAGTTTTCTGCAAACCTTGTTGTGTATTTCGACAGTAGACACGAAACCAAGCAGTTAGATTAGTAATTATAATTTATCTCAGACAATAGTAAAATGCTTTATAATAATTTTGTCCATCATCTTATGACGGTACTTCAATAATACTAATGTAGGATATAGCGAATGTCAGAAAGGAGGAGAGTAAAATTTAAGTTTCGTGCTGCATGACAAAATTAAAAAAAAATAGAAACATCACATGAAACGTATTGTCACAATTAAAAATGTCATCTTTAAAAGACAACAAATATAATACACAGACTAGAATTATTAGCATATTTAAAATTGAAGGTTTGATTCATGCCCCATTAATGATTTTCAATAGCAAGTTTATTAAATTCTTGTTTACGAATATACAAAATATGTTCTTTAAAATTCCGAACAAAAGAAGTTTCCGAATTACATCGGTTTAAAATTCCGTATAAAACGGAGCTTGGTGTATATTCGTTTACGTAGGTACCCTTACACAATTCAGGGTTCGAATACCTCTTTCTAATACCCTACTTTCAAAACCAGATCTTAACTTGCAATGATTTTATTATATATTTATTACACCAAGCTATAATACACAGAATTGCATTATTAACATATTTAAATCTGAAGTTTTGATTCATGTCTCCGTAATGTTTTGCAATGGCAAATGTATTCATTTGTTTTTTACGAATATACGAACAAAACAAATTCCGAAATACATTACTTTAAAATTCCGAATAAAATAGAGATTGGCGTATATTCGTTAACGTAGGTTTCCTTACACAATTCATCATTCGAATAAATTTTCTAATTCCCTATTTACAAAACGAGATTTTAACTTGAATGATTATATCCATTTCGATATTTTAATATACAATATTAAGTTGTAAAATATTTGATATTAGAACGCAATGATATTTAAAAGATACTGTATCAGTTTAACTGAGAGTTAATTTCAGAAAGAGGTTGATTCAGTACCGTGTATAAAAGTAAAATTAGAACAAAAAAATCAATATAAAATATAATAATATAAAATATTCCTCAAAGTTAACGACTTAGTCGAAAGCCTCCGTTTCACGCAAATAGATAGCGTAGTCTTTTGTATTCATCACATAGAAATAGTAATACAAAACAATCCAGAAAATCTCACTCCCTGGGGCTCCTATAATCCTACCCTGTATTTATTTTTCTGACATTTCTAGGGCAGTGAAATGTAAATGTATCTCATGAAACAGTATATAAGTAACACTCATTTTGTTAACATGCGCCAATATCTTTTTTTTATTCAGTGATAATACTCCCAAATGACATTTTTGCAGATATAAGAACTTAAAAAAAAAACTGTACACTATATTTTTAAATATATATAATTATCATGAGTAGCCACACCTGAAAGTTAAGTGGGAAATGGAATGGGCAAACATAAGTGGTGGAAATTAATTTTTAACTATCACTCAAAGTTTGTTATAAAAATAGTATTCACATATATTACTCAACTTTAAAAAAAATTAACATAGTCTTATTAAAATTATATATTTGCTTTGACGTTGTATATATCCAGATGCAATTAATTGCTATGTAACCAAAAATTTATAAGTAACAAATTGTAATTTTACCTATCCTTTTAGCAAATTAGTAACAATCATTAAAGTTTACATTCTGAAGCACCGTGATTTTTTTATTTAAAAAATTTCATTATACTAATTAAAACATGGCTTTTAAAGACATATTAAAATGTAAAATATTAAGGACGTACAAGTGTATATAATATGCATTTATTTTCTATTATATTATATGAAGAATACATAGCATGCTCAAATGCAAATAAATACCCACTAGTGGGTATGATCGAGCTAAGCTCGGCCAAAATTAGCCTTGTGTTTAATTTGATATTTTATTCTTACTGTATCATCCTTATTGTTTAGATACAATTAGCAGGGTCCTGAGCCATTGTGACCTGCAATGATCCACATATCGAATTTTTTCGAACATGCGACCTAACCAATGCTCTTCTTGAGCCCGAAAACGATAGAATACAAAATTTAGTCAAACTCGCTAAATTCGATTAAAAGATAAATTAGCTTGACCCACGGTAACGTAAAAAGGACACACTAATCAAAATTTATCGAACATGTGACCTATCCCAATGGTATTCTCGTGCAGGGAAACGGTGTAGTAAAATTTTTATCAACATTGTTTGAGCCCTTTTTTAGATACTGATGACCTTGAACTATTGTAACCCAAAATGGCCCATTAATCGAATTTTCTTGAGAATGCGACCGAGCCCGATTTTTCTTCTCGAACCCGAAAACGATAGAATACAAAATTTAATCAAAATCATTAAAGCCGTTTTCTAGATAAAATTATCTTGACCCATAGTGACCCCAAAACGAACCACTAATCGAATTTTCTCGAGCATGTGACCTAGCCCAATGATCTTCTAGTGCTCGGAAACAATATAATATAAAATTTTGACAAAATCGTTTGAGCCGTTTTTTAGATACAATTAGCTTGACTCACAGTGACCCAAAAATGACTCACTAATCATATTTTCTCGAACATGTAACTTAGCCTAATGGTCTTCTCATGCCCAGAAATGGTATAATACAAAATTTTGTCAAAATGTTTTGAGCCTTGTTTTAGGTTCAATTAGCTTAACCCTGACCCATTATGAACCAAAATGGCTCACAAATCTAATTTTCATAAACATGCGACCTAGTCCAATGGTCTTCTAGAACCCGAAAACGATAGAATACAAAATTTAGTCAAAATTGTTGGAATCGTTTTCTAGATAAAATTAGCTTGACCGATAGTGACCCAAAATTGACTTTCTAATCTAATTTTCTTGAACATGTGACCCAGTGGTCTTTTCGTAATACAAAACGGAGAATGTAACGTTTAGAGAAAATCGTTAGAGCAGTTTTTAAAATTAAATTAGATTGACCCGAAGTGACCCAAAAGTGACCCACTAACAGAAACTTCTCGAACATGTGATGTAGCCCAACATTCTTCTTGTACTTGAAAACGGTTAGATACAAAATTTAGTCAAATACGATAGAGCCGTTTTTTATACATAATTAACTGGACCCTGACCCATAATGAATCAAAATGGCCCACTAATCAAATTTTCTCGAATATGGGACCTAGTCTAATGATCGTTTGATGCCCGAAAACGGTAGTGTGTAAAACTTCGTCAAAATCGTTAGAACCGCCTTTAAGATAAATCCACATACACACACAGACACGCACTCACACACACACAAGTTTTGATGGTATTATAACATAAGATTGTATAACCTCAGTCAGAGACCCTGCTATAAAGAGCAAAAGTATGTTTTCACTTATTTCGGATGGTTGAATTTAACGTTTTAAAAGTACAAGAAAAAAGGATAAGAATTAGAATTCTAAGTTAAAAAGAAAAAAAAAGAACACTTACGGGCGGCGAGGAGATAGGAAGAATCACTCGAAATTGTGATTTTTCCTTTTTATTACATTCACCTCAAAAATTTGCACATTAAGTAATAATTAAATAACTGAAAAAGACAAATTTTAGTAATATGACTATTTTGAAAATTACTCTTTATAATATAATATCAGAAACTGATAATCTGCAGAAAAATATTACTTTTTTAAAACAGAAGAATTAATTATAATGATTCCCTTTACACAAGAAATTAAATCGAAGATTAAGTAATATATATGAATAATTTTATTCAAAAACATAAAGTGTGAAAATACGAATGATTAAAGTTTTAAGAAATATTAATTTTTGATGCGTGAAATATTTTATAGAGACTTTTAAAGTATGTCTAATAAAAACATATTTGTTTACACCGTATGCCATTTATCGCATGAAATCATGAGAATGCATACATAGGGTAGCCGAGCCAGTAGTTGATCAAATAAGGTCGGTGCTACGGAGTTTTTATTCTATGTCCTTCCTTTTAAGTTTTAGAAGTAAACTAAGATAATTGCTGCAACTTTTTATGAATGTCCTATAGTGGGATAAAATGCAACCTACTGAAATTAAATAGCAACAAAATTATATGTAAATAGTTTCTTTGATTGCCATTTTCCCAGTAGTTGATCAATCGAAGAAATCAATCGAAAATTTAAAAATTAACCTTTAAAATATCATGCTTAAGCTATGATTAACAATACACCTTTAAAAATATTATTTAAAATAAGCAAGATGTAAGTGGATTGTTTTATTTCACCGTAATTGTCTCCAACTAATCAAAAACTAAATTTTTACATTTTCTAATAAAAAAAAAAAATCATAAAATCGCTTCTCTTATGGCCGGCAGCTGGCAACAATGTGCCAATAGGGGCTTCAACATTCAAACTAAAATATTATGTCTAGTGCCACGTGTAAAACTCATTTTCGTCTGAAATGGCCTCAAAAATGTGATCGACTACTGGAGGGGTATCAACTACAGGCGCAGTCACCCTAGATTGTTGTGAAATTTGATATAGGTAATAAGCCCATATATATGTTTAAAATTATCAGCTTTTAAACATGGATAGTTGTAAGATGTTTAATTGTGTCTATTTTTATTCATGAAAAAATGTAAAATTTTCTTTAAAAAAAAAATATATATATATATATTACATGGTTAATGAAATTATTTTAAGGTATGTTTAGATCATTTTGAATTACATATATGTCTACTATCGATATCAAATTTCATAACAAACCATTTATAAATTTTCAAGCTATCATTCTCGCAATGACTTACGGAGTAAAAGAAAGAGCTATTTTTATTGCAACAATAAACAAATTCAGTAAATAATTCATGATATTTCAAATGAAAATCAAATTTCAAAGTAATTGCTTAAAAGGCGCAAAGGCCAACATAGTGAAAAAGATTCCATGCCAATATTCGCACCAGGGCCATCAGTATAGCGCACAGACGTTCTACCGACTAAACCACATGGAGCGATGCCCAGCCTGGAAAATTTCTCACTATTATATGTTGGCAAGGCTACAAACGCAGCAGACGATGGAATATTTATCGTAAGCTACCGACATGGAGCAAACACGAAATTTTATTAAAACCAGCATCGATAGAAACTATATTAATACAGCAAATTATTCCAGACAGAAACATTCGCCTTGCATACAATATTTCAAATAAAAATCAAATTTCAAAGTAATTGCTTAAGAGGCGCAATAGTGAGATATAGTGAGAGATTTTCTAGGCTGGGTATCGTTTCATGTGGTTTAGACTGTAGAACGTCAGTGCACTATACTGATGGCTCGGGTTCGAGTCCGGGTATGGAATCTTTTCCCCTTGTTGGCCCTCAAAAAATCAAGAAAATCTACTGCAGATTTCGTACAATCTATTACCATTTTTTTTAGGGTTTCGCTCATCTCACGAAACCCTTATAATCTCGGTTTCCTGTCTGAACGTCTGCCCTTCATAACCTCGTACGCGGAAACTATTTAAGTTACAGACATTTTTTTACATAGAGCTGAATACCCCGTGTCATACCCAAAACCATAAAATTTTGAAAAAGTCTTATAGGGTAACTTGAGATGAGATGCCGTGTTGTACAAGATGCCGAATCACGTACATTTCATATGCGCAGGCGCTGTAGGGAAACGCCGCTCAGTTGTAAGTTAGAGAGTTACCTACTGATATTTTAATTTCCGTTTGCGTTCTTTAAAAAAAAAAAAAATAAATAAGTGGTACTTTTTTATTGCTATTTCGTCAAAACACTTCTGGTAAGTGTCAAAATAATTTACTTAGTCTTAGTTTAAACACACAGAGAAATAAAGTTGATGATTTTAGAGAATACTGGTACATGGCCATTCCGCAAAGCATAATTGGTGGCCGGTTCCCGCTTCTTCACGTCAGTGGGCGAGGAACCGGCGTCTTTCCCAATACTTAGGGTTGAGTCGACGAAAATTTTTGGGGGTAAGATGCCGGTTTTTTTCCCTTGAGGTAAGATGCCGGTTATTTTCCGTTGATGTCAAATTCCTTGTTGTTTCTTCATTGCATAGATTACTCTTGTATATTATCTAACATGTCAACAATTTTAATGAGATAATTTAAATCAGTGATTAAATCGTGATTTTAATCAACTGATTAAAAAAATCATTAGTTACATTTATACATTTTCTAAATGTTTAAAATGACATAAAAAAATATTAAAATCTAGGGTGAACATAATGTTAAAGGTTTCCATATGTATTCTGCCTTACAAATAAACTTTATTCGCCTTATAAATGATTGTTTAATAATTAATAATTTTAATCATTGTTAAAAATTGGATGTTAAGTGCAATTATAAATAATTTTAATAAATGTAAATATCGGTAATATATAATAAAGTTTTATATAACTAGGATCTTCTGTCACCTACGAGCTACGGTCATCAACCTCCATCAAGACACCACAGACTCAAAAAACACGCTAATGATCTGCTTTGAAAAGGTAGTGGATTAAATTTCCTACCAAGATTCAGAAGATGAGGATTTTTAGGTAGATTTCGTATGAAATACTACCTATTGGGATCGTTCCTATGTTGGAATTTCTGAAAAATTTTTGCAGATCTACACCGATCATGACTCCTAGAACCCAAAACCACCCTCAGTAAAAAACTTTATATATATATATATCTATCTATCTATCTATCTATATATATCACTTTCTTCTGGACACGATAACTTTCGTAATTCTGCACCAATCTCTTCCAAACTGATACATAAAATCAAAGGGCATAAAATCTCGGTCAAGTTCGTTAATGGGCAAAATCGGACCAAGGGGATGGAAATAGGGAGGGGTTTTGTGAAAACCGAAAACCCCCCATAACTTCTTAATTTTTGTACATATCAAATCAGTTTAAAGTTTTTATTACTTCTAAAAATATATAACCATTATATAATTACAATTCATCACTTTTCTCCGTTTATTAAAAATAAAATTAATAAATTGAGCATCAATACATTACACTGACATTATACAAAATAAAGCAGGATCATCTATTTTTAATTTAATGAATCATTAATGAATTGTGTCTACTATAATGTACCAATATACTGATCACCAACATATAATGAATTAAAATCTTTACGGAATTTTACGGATTGCTTAGGGCACTTCAGTTTTTATTATGCAAACAATTGTTTTAATGCCAAAAAGAGAAAGGGAAGATTTTGTCAACTGAGAGACAAGAAGCGTGCAAATTTTTTGGATGAGCAGCAAAGATGGGTGCTAATTTTTTGAAAGATGGGCCAGAGAGGTGCTATTATATAAACCAAAAGACAGGTGGGGTGTTATTCTATTATATTTTTTCATAAACATAAAAAACTATAACAAATATCTTAAATAATACTAAATGAGTTTCATACTTTTCTGTTATACAAACCAGGGATATGTTTACAGGGGTGATTGTGATTCAGAGTGAAAAACCCTGAAAATTAATTGATACAAAGTGAAAAACACTGAAAATTATCGATGCAAAATATACCAATATCAATTTACATAACAACTGATTCTGCAACAGCATGACAATCAAATGACATATTTCTGCTATTGTTTGAAATATACAAATTGCAGAAAAACATAATTCGGTAAACTTACATTAATTTCACTGAAAGCTAAATGACTTCATCAAATGGAGAGTCAGGGGAGATTCCGAGTGAATTTTTTTTTTCGGAAATTAACATCACATTTTCGGAAATACATCGGCGGCGGCGGGGGAATTACGGTTTTTCGCGATCTTTTGACGAAATTTGTCGTTTTTTCGCGATCTTTTGGGGGGAAATTTGCCATTTTCTCGTGATCTTTTGACGAAATTTGCCGTTTTTACGCGATTTTTTGACGAAATTTGCCGTTTTTACGCGATTTTTTGACGAAATTTGCCTTTTTCCGTTATCTTTTGTAGGAAATTTGCCGTTTTTGCGATCTTTTGGGGGAAATTTACCGTTCTTCGCGATTTTTTTGGTGAAATTTGCCGCTTTTTCGCGATCTTTTGACGAAATTTCCTATTTTTTTCACGATCTTTTGACGAAATTTGCCGTTTTTTCGTGATCTTGTGGGGAAAATTGGCCGTTTTTTCGCGAAAATGCAATTTTACTTCTAAGTGGCTAAGTATTAGAGAGAAAAAAGAAATAAAAATAGAAATTTTGTTTATTTTCCTAGCTTTACTCTTACACAAGGTATATTTATTTTTCCTGCTTTCTTCCTGGGTATGCAATTCTGAACATTATTGTACTGAGATTGAGATGGATAACACTTCACAGCAACTTTTCTGAAAGGAGAGGGGCAGCAGAGAGGGCGGGGAGAGATTCACTCCTGGCTCTAATTATGTTTTTTTCTGCGATCCTTTCACGAAATTCGCTTTTTTTCCGCGAAATTTGCATTTTTTTTCGCGATTCTTTGACGAAAATCGCGTTTTTTCCCCGTGATTCTTTAACAGAGTTTGCATTTATCTTGCGATCCTTCGACGATATTTCCGTTTTTCTAGCGATCCTTGACGAAAATCGCGTTTTCCAGCGATCCCCGGAATGAGGGGTTAATCCCTCCCGGTTGTAATTATGCGTTATTTCTACGAAATTCGCGATTTTTTAAAGAAATTGTTTTTTTTTTGTGATCTTTTAATGAAATTTGCGTTTTTCCCCTCGATCCTTTGACGACATTTCCGTTTTTCCAGCAATCTTTGGACGAAAATCGCGCCCCCCCCCCCCCCGATCTATTGACGAAAAACTTGTTTTTTTCTTTCGCAATCCTTTGCAAATTTTGCACTTTTTCGCGATCTTTTGACGAAGTTTGTGTTTATTTCGCAATCATTAGACGAAATTCGTTTTATTTCGAGATCCTTTGACATAATTCGCGTTTTTTACGCGATTCTTTAAACAAATTCGTGTTTTTTCCGCGATTCTTTGGTGAAATGTGTTTTTTTTTCGCGATTCTTTAAACAAATTCGTGTTTTTTCCGCGATTCTTTAACGAAATTTACGCTTTTCCCACGATCCTTTGACGAAAATCGCGTTTTTCCCACGATCTTTTAACGAAAATCGCGTTTATCCCGATATTCCGGGATGGGGTAAATCCTTCACGGTTCTAATTATGTGTTTTTTTCTGCGGTCCTTTGACAAAATTCGCGTTTTTCCGCGATTATTTAAAGAAATTCATGGTTTTTTCCCGTGATCCTTTAACGAAATTCGCGTTTTTCCCGTGATCCTTTGACGATATGTCTATTTTCCCCGCGTTCCTTTGACGATATGTATATTTTCCCCGCATTCCTTTGACGATATGTATATTTTCCCCGCGTTCCTTTGACGATATGTATATTTTCCCCGCGTTCCTTTGACGTATGTTCGTTTTTCCTGCGATCTTTCGACGAAAATCTCATTTTTCCCAGCGATGTTTTTAGGGATCCTTTGCAAAATTCGTGTTTATTTCGAGATTTTTAGACGAAATTTGCGTTTTCCCGCAATTCTTTGGCGAAATTGTCGATTTTTTTCTCGGCGACCATGTCGAAATTCGCGATATTTTTTATGTCCGAATTTTCCACTAAACGTAACGATCTCATAAACCCGGAAGGATCGATCGAAAAACCCGGAAATCCGGGCTACACCCGGAACACAATCACCCTTGAATGAGCAGCAAAGATGGGTGCTAATTTTTTGAAAGATGGGCCAGAGAGGTGCTATTATATAAACCAAAAGACAGGTGGGGTGTTATTCTATTATATTTTTTCATAAACACAAAAAACTATAACAAATATCTTAAATAATACTAAATGAGTTTCATACTTTTCTCTTATACAAACCAGGGATATGTTTAGGAAAATTTTAGGTCCTTTAAAGGACCCTTCACAAAATTATTAGGTAGATTTCGTATGAAATACTACCTATTGGGATCGTTCCTATGTTGGAATTTCTGAAAAATTTTTGCAGATCTACACCGATCATGACTCCTAGAACCCAAAACCACCCTCAGTAAAAAACTTTATATATATATCTATCTATCTATCTATCTATATATATATATCACTTTCTTCTGGACACGATAACTTTCGTAATTCTGCACCAATCTCTTCCAAACTGATACATAAAATCAAAGGGCATAAAATCTCGGTCAAGTTCGTTAATGGGCAAAATCGGACCAAGGGGATGGAAATAGGGAGGGGTTTTGTGAAAACCGAAAACCCCCCATAACTTCTTAATTTTTGTACATATCAAATCAGTTTAAAGTTTTTATTACTTCTAAAAATAGGGCCAAAAATTTATGTATCACAGATTTTTGATAAAGTTAAAAATGGGCTCCAGGGGCGCAAAAAATAGGGTTTTGGGGAGAAAAAAATTCATAACTTCATCAATTCTCAAGATATCAATTCCAATTAATTTTATTATAAATCACCTTAATATTATCTACAACTTTTATATTCACAAGTTTTTGATAGGACCAATTCGTACCGCAAAAAAAATTAAAAACGAAAACAAAAAGGGGATTTGAAGAAGTAAAAAATCCATAACTCCTTCAATTCAAAAGATATAAAATCCCCATGAATTTATCATATATCTTCTTAATATTGTCTACAACATCTATATAGACAAGTTTTGGATAGGACCAATTCTTACAGCAAAAACAAATTAAAAATACATAGCGGTTGAAGAAAAAAATCATCTAAGTAAAGGTGTATTCAAATCCAAACTGCGTATTTTCTGACTCATTTTACAATTCATTTTTGCTCTCAAAGGCTTCCAATTGGTACGTTTTCTTACTCAGAAACTATATAATGTACCGTAATGGTCGATTTTTTGATAGAGGCAGAATATATTTAAAAAAATGCTGTTAAAGTGGGCATTTTGAACCGAATTTCCCGAAGCGGACTGTGTTGGAAAAATCATTGCATTAAGGATGCACTCAAATCCAAACTGCTTATTTTCTGACTCATTTTTAAATTCATTTTTGCTCTCAAACGCATTTAATTAGTAGATTCGCTTATTCAGAAACTATATAATGTACCGCAATGATCGATTTTTTGATAGAGGCAGAATATATTTCAAAAAATTATGTCAAAGTTGGCATTTTGAACGGAATTTCCCGAAGCAATTGTATTATCACTTTCTTCTGGACACGATAACTTCTGCAATTCTGCACAAATCTCTTCCAAACTGATACATAAAATTAAGGGACATAAAATCTCGGTCAAGTTCGTTAATGGGCAAAATCGGACCGAGGGGATGGAAATAGGGAGGGGTTTTGTGAAAACCGAAAACCCCCCATAACATCTTAATTTTTGTACATATCAAATCAGTTTAAAGTTTTTATTACTTCTAAAAACAGGGCCAAAATTTTATGTATCACAGATTTTTGATAAAGTTAAAAATGGGCTCAAGGGGCGCAAAAAATAGGGTTTTTGGGAGAAAAAAATTCATAACTTTGTCAATTCTCAAGATATCAATTCCAATTAATTTTATTATAAATCTCCTTAATATTATCTACAACTTTTATATTCACGAGTTTTTGATAGGACCAATTCGTACCGCAAAAAAAAATTAAAAACGAAAACAAAAAGGGGGTTTGAAGAAGTAAAAAATCCATAACTCCTTCAATTCAAAAGATATAAAATCCCCATGAATTTATCATATATCTCCTTAATATTGTCTACAACATCTATATAGACAAGTTTTCGATAGGACCAATTCTTACAGCAAAAACAAATTAAAAATACATAGCGGCTGAAGAAAAAAATCATCTTATTATGGGTGCATTCAAATCCAAACTGTCTATTTTCTTACTCATTTTTAAGTTCATTTTTGCTCTCAAACGCATCCAATTGCTAGATTCTCTTATTCAGAAACTATATAATGTACAGCAATGATCGATTTTTTGATAGAGGCAGAATATATTTCAAGAAATGATGTCAAAGTGGGCATTTTGAACAGAATTTCCCGAAGCGATTGTGTTAGAAACGAAAAATCTTGCCCTACTGAGAAAATAATTGTTTATTAATCAAGTTTTAATTAATTGAAAGAAAAATAAAAACACAGGTCGCTTATAAATCTTTTCAAATATCACGTCAGGCATGTTTCATATATATATATTTTTTTTATTAAAAATTAATCTGAAAATGTGCCACAAATTTTCGAGTTGTTGAGTATCGAAAATTATTTTTTTAATATCGCCTTAACATGATTCTGATAAAACCAGCTATTTTATAAAAAAGGAAATAAAAACTCGTCAAAAGCAGACAGATAAAACTGTTAAAGTGAATTTATATCTAATAATGATTTAGTTTTTGTTGGTGAAATTAGTATACTTAACTTCGAAATCTACCTCTGCCTGTAGGCCGGGCCGGCAGGGATTTTTTTTAAGTGAATGAGATTCCGTGTTAAGAGTGTCTAACGGAGAGCAATAAAATATCTGAAAAATGTGATTGGATCAAATGCATTCAGTGAAGAGTTGCTCAAAGAGCCTAAACAAATGTGCAGTCTGTTGTAGATATGAGTTATAGCTGAAAAGAACAAATGGACATATGAAAAACACCCCCCCCCCCCCCCAAAAAAAAAAAAAAAAAAAAAAAAAATCTGCACTCTTAAGCACTTAATCACAGCGGCTTTATCTTATTTAAAATTATTATAATGTTTAAAAATAGGTATACTTAAGAGCCATAATGATTTTTAATGTTAAGTAGAACATAACTTTTTTTCATGTATTAGTTTGTCCTTTTATTAAATTGCCAACGTTTGTTACATTCATATTTTTGTAATTTCCTAATATTATGTAAGTTAACAACTTTATTATGTCTAAAATATGAAATTTATTTTTATTCATCCCATTATGTTTTATATTGCTTCTCAAAAGTTATTGTTTACACATTGAAACTCCAGAAGGCATCGTACCCCTAGATAATTTTGCCATCATACCCATTGTTATGGGTAAGTTGCCGAAATGCAAGTGCTTACATAAACAAAATTTTTGGTGCTTTATACAGGGTGCAATATGTTATCTATCGCCGACCATGAATTTCTCAACCGTTGGTCATAGACATGCAGTTCCAATTACAAAAACGTTTCAAATGAGGCAGATATTCATGTTGTGGCATTATTTAAAGTAAAAACTCAATTTTATAAAAATTACGAAATCTAACTTTTTATACGGTCCCTCAGTCCCTATAGTTATATTTAGTAAAAGTTTACTCATATCATAACAGATATAACACAAAAAGTTTGACATCCGTACTACAAAAATTGACACAGTTATTAAATTTCAAAGTTTGATAATTTTGCACATGATTTTGTCTTTCGTTGAGGGATCAGTTAAAAGATGAATTAAAGTAATTCGAGATCAAAATCAGGCTGAAATTCTGCTGCCATTTATCTAGTACTTAGTGAGTATGTTTTATTTTCCGGTTGTCGATTCTACCTACTTTGACGTTTGAATATTGTTCGAGCCATAAAAAGCTCAAATTATTAGATGAAATAACCCTCTTTGATGATTCCCCGATTTGGCCATACCGGCTAAAGGTGGTTTCGCTGTAAAAAGGACATTGCACCCTGACTTTGATCTCGAATTATTTTAATTCATCTTTTAACTGATCCCTCAATGAAAGACAAAATCATATGCAAAAATCTCAAACTTTGAAATTTAATAACTTTCTCAATTTTTGCAATACTGATGTCAAACTTTTTGGGTTATATCTCTTATGATATGAGTAAACTTTTACTAAATATAACTATAGGGACTGGAGGCCGTATAAAAAGTTAGATTTCGTAATTTTTATAAAATTGATTTTTTTTTTACTTTAAATAATGCCACAACATGAATATTTACCTCATTTGAAACGTTTTTGTAATTGAAACTATATGTCTACGGCCAACGGTTGAGAAATTAAAGGTTGGCGATAGATAACATATTGCACCCTGTATAATACCTGTAAAATGAAATAAGGTTTTAAATGATATATAAGAGTGCAAACTTCAACAAGAAATCAATAAATAACAAATAAAAAAACAGGCGATTTTTAAAACAATAAAGTCAAAAACTACGGCATCTTCACCCAATTTACCGTATTATTTTAATTAAATGTGTTCGTTCTTTTTCGAATCCAAAACATAATCTTAATATCTGAATATATCGCTGAGTGTCGGTAATGTAGTTGTAGAGCATTCGTCTTCCAAGCAGAAGAATGTGGATTCGAATCTCTGAGGCGGAGCTTCAATATTTTGATTTTTTTTTATGTATTATTATCACACTTTTTTCAGATGGTTTAATTAAAAGAAAATCCCTTTTTTGGCCACTAAAGGATTTTTTTTCTCTGTGTGTTTTTTGTGCAGCGATAATTTTTAAAATATATATATATATATATATATTTTTTTTCAGACACAGAAAATCTGGAATTTAAAACTAGAACCAATATTTTATTTTTTGTTTACTACTGCTATCTTCTGGTCATTTTTTGAAAATAATAGGGCAACTTTTTTCATCCTATCATTAGAAGAATTATTCACAAATCGAAACTTTTTTTTCTTTTTTTTTTTATTAATTTCGAATTTTAGTAAGTATTAACACCTTTGTTTTGGCGCTATCTAGTGAGTATTTGGTGAGTCAAACAATTAATATGTATTTTATCTGAATATTTCAGCATTTTAAATATCCTTTAAACAATTTTTTGCATTTAATAATTTGATATTTTATTTATACCTGCGCTAAATTTTCGAATTGCTGAATTTTAAAATATTCGAATTTTTAATTTTATTTAAAAAATTTTTCTTGAATATTTCTAATTTAATTCTAAAATATTTTTCAAAATATTTTGAAATTAAATGTAATGGTGTTGTCATTTATGTAAGGATTTAATAATTATAAATTAGCAATTTTGATTTATTAATTTAACGATAAAGTGTTTTAAAATAGATATTAAACGAAACCCTCTGAGCGATCTGTGATCACACTTACTCACTTGTATTTTCTTTTACGTATGCGACTTTTACAGCTTGAACTATCCAAATAATGCTCAGTTGTATTGCTCATTGAATTATAGTTGCGGATTATACAAAATAAATAATCTATAGTTTCTTATCAAGGCTTTTTTTAATGATATTTGCAGCTTTGAAGGTGTAGCGTCCTCCACCAGAAAATTGTGGAATTAAATTTTTAACTTAAATAAAGTTCTAGTCAAAATCACCCTCTTGTACGAAAATTTCTTGATTTATTTTTTATTATTCAATGTTACTTTTATCAATTCAAAGGTGTCAAGGGCTTTGGGTCTTTCATGCATTATGTATATGTGTATGTGTTTAACCATTAAATGCGTTGCAGTGTTCTGTAATGATATATCTCACTTAACAAGTGGATATTTATACAAAAGCCAACTAAAGTATATATAAAAAAACATGACAGTATTTTCATTCTTTCAGTACAAACAAATTCTTTTATTAAATATTTCTTCCGAATAGAAATGACTTCATCCTAAATATGTATTTTCATTGTTGGCACAAGAAAATATATTTCCCGATGTTACATTTCTTTTATAAGCTTGAATGTTTTCATAAGAAAAGAAATAAAACAGGTCAGTGTAAAGAACCCCGGTAACCCGTAGGCTAAGAAACTTTTTTCGTTTTCAATATTTCAGAATTTTGAACAAAAATTTTACAATATTTTCAAATGTTTCTTTATATTCTTAGGAGACGAACAGCTTTCAAATAAATTGTGTCATAAAAATTCCAAATGATTTTTTATGCTGTGTTATTATAGCACTCGGAAATATCATTTTTGACATTTTAGAGATTTTTTGGCGGAGTCATAAATCGTAGTGACTTATGAATTAAAAAGAATAATAAGAATAAAGTTTATGTTACATAAATATCGTGATATTTGCGAAGTTTGTTTCAAACTATTTTACTTTATATAGAAATATTTAGGTAAAGCTCTATCTGAAATTAAAATCCCTATAGCAACATATCATGAATTACATTGTGTATGACAAAAGAGGTCAATAACTTTGAATATTCTTATTTCACGTGAATCTGAATAGGTTAGCCAAAATTATACTAACTTTATTACTTAAATTCATTCAGATAAAGGAAGAGCTGTGTGGATGAACATGTTAAGTAATAAGGCTATGATGCTTTACCCATACGCACCGTTTTATCGATTAAAAAAAAAGGGAAAAAATCGCCAAACTTTGGGAATATTTCCTTCAATGGTAACCTGGTTATTATGCTTGAATTAAGCATTTGCTGTTGAAATTTGATTTAGCAACCGTCGTTTGCGTGGTTCTGGAAAGAGGATAAAAAAATTATTGCGAATGCATTTATTACGTCATTGATGATGAAATATCGACAATTACAGAATTTTAAAGCTTATCTTCAACTAAGTCAACTATCTTCAAGCTAACTTCAACTCATCAATTCGGTCTTATACACTGTTAAAAATCTTTAGCTTTTGCTGCAGACTCACTCCCCCCGCTTTTAGAGAAAACGGTTACTTGACTATATTATGGAACATTCTCATTGGTCAGAATAACGATATTCTATAAAAGCGATGGAGTGAGTCAGCAGCAAAAGCTGCAGATTTTTACCAATGTAAAGTGCCCTTCTACATCATAGATAGTTTTTTGTCCCTTATAACGCCCCATAAAAGAACTATTTACGTATTATAAATATTACAAAAAAAAAAAAAAACGAATTTAAAAAGCACATTGCTCATATTTGTACGAAATTATTTTCATTTTAAGATTTTTGATTCATGTATTTAACAAATATTGTTTATTTCAATAAGTAGTAACATAAATTTATCAAATATTTGTGCTCTACGGCAGACGAATCTAAACAGTTCTAATGCTTTTCTCGGAGTAAACATTCAATGACTGAAATTATGATTTGCACATAACCTTTAAAAGATTGAGATGACGTCATGATGTTATTTGAAAGCTTACAAGACATTGGACTTTGAACTATCTTATGTTTACTCTGATGTACAAGGGCATTTTAAAAGTACGAAATGACGCAAGTAGCACATTTCCCATAAAATGTATGTTGTAAAGTATCTGTTTTTGCTTTATTTTGATTGTTATGTAAAAATACATTGTGCTTTTTAATACGTCGTTGTTTAAAAGTAGTTTATTTCCCACTATTCAAAGTTGTCGACGTATTAGAAAGCAGTACTTTGGCGTGGACTAAAAAAGTGCGCCAATAAAGAAGTCGCCACTCAGCTCTTCAAATGTGTTAAATGCTGATAGTAATTATCGCGTCAAAGGAAAACGAAGTTAGAGCAAACATAATTTTTGTATTGCATTTAGAGTCGACTGCTAATCAATAATATCCTTTACTTACAGTTTACAACACTGCAAAGATATAAAAATGTTTTTTAATCTAGGAAAATTCATTATAACCACTAACGAAATATTAAATAACCTTCTCCTAGCTATCCATAATTGCAAAAATCATTTTTTATCATTAGAAAAATCTGAAATCAATATATTTTCAAGATTTAATGAAACATTCATAAAAACAAAGTTTTTTTTTGCTGTCACTTATTTTCGGAAACGTTTTTGAACAGTTTTTATTGTGTATCATCAGTTTTTAAAAACCAGAATATAGGTGTTGTAGAAAGCGATAAACTTTGTAGTAAAGAGTTTCCTGATCAAAAACACGTTTTTTTCAGTTTAACATATAATTATTAACAGCATTCACATTAAAATGCAAATCAACACATTTTTGAAATTCTTGCATGTATAAATTCAGTTAAGCAGCTGGGAATGTGTAATTCAGAATTGAAAGTATCCTAAAAACCAATATTTCGGTTTGAGAAAACTTATTAATACACTATAAAAACTGGTCGTAAACGTTTCCAAATACCAGGGGCGGCAAAGAAGAAAAAAGTTAGTTTTTATAAACAATTTTTAAATCTCTAAAATATATTTGTTTTTGTGATTTCTAAAAACATTTTTTTTTTCGAAACTGTGGGTAACTCGGATGGGATTATTGTATATTTTTGCACGTGATTATATATATGTAGATTGATAAACATTTGTCTTTTTTGCCGTGTACGTAAAGAAGCCTGATGGCACTTAACCGTGTGTTCCCTAAACAGCAAGGTGCAGGTATAATATGAAGAAGAATAACGCAAGACTATATATCGCTCAATCCTTTTACGATCCTTTCTTACATTATCTTTCTTCCTTGGTGGTGTGTTGACCTAAGCATCTTATACCTTCTTCATACTGTAAACTGTACATAATGGGATGCTGTTAGAGTCTACATTTCCTTCCTTAACAATTCTTCTTCTGCGTTGTCCAGCGACTTTAGTTGCTCTAACTTCATATTCATGCAATATGACCATTGCTCTCAGCCTTTGATAATTACATCGGAAAAAACATAATGTTAAATCTTATTATTATAAAAGTAATTTTTCAGAATTAATAAGAAAGAAATAAATATAATAAGTTATTTCCTATTTATCGTGCTCACCCGCTATACTAGATACTTAATATAATTACACTAAGTACATATTTTTTAATTAAGATTATTTTAACTCCCAATATCTGCATTAAAAAATAAATGTAGTCTTTGGAAAACATTTTGCATGCGAACATTTATTTAAAAAACAGGGTCTTTTTTTAAATTGAATTTTAATCTCTCAATTTATTCTCTGTATTTAAATTTGTAAAAATAATATAAGTCTTTTAATGTAAAATTGATTATTTTATTCAGAATTCAGAAGGGTTTTAATTTATTATGTTTTATAGAAAAAAGTATATATATAGCGAAAACAAAACTCCTAATAGAGTGTGGGAAAATGTGCATTCACTTTCCCAGACAACACAAACACATCCTAAGAACATCCGAAAGATGTCATATTCAGGACAAGCTGATATCCTGAGGACCGATGAATTGGTCCTGCCGACCGTTTAAGGACATCCCCTGGGTTTCGAAATGTCCCACCTGTCAACATCCTACGGATGTCATTTCATGACACCTTTTGGACGATTATAGGACACTTGTATGATATCCTCTGGATGGTCCTAATGACATCCTAAAATCATCCAAAAAATGTCATATTCAGGATAAGCTGATATCCGTGGATGGATGCAGTCGTCTTGCAGACAGTAATAGGACATCCCCTGGCTATCGAAATGTCACACCTGTCAACATCCTGTGGATGACTTTTTTATGATGGCTCGATAACCTCTGGATGGCTTAATGAATGTTACTGCCTACAATTTGCATTTTTGAAATTTATGGCAATTCATTGATGTCTTGTCACTTTTAATTATTATAATCAATTATAACAATTATTTAATAAATTATATAGCCTGTAAAAAGATTATTCAGTAAACCTTTCTTTTAAATAAAAATCAATCTTCAAGATATCTTAGTTTATACAATTTATTAAGTAAAAAATGTTTTCAGTGACAATATAGGAATTTCAAAAATGCAAATTGAAGATAGTAATATATCTTGCATATTTTTGATAAGATTCAAGAATATTTAAGAAATTTGGTAAAATTCCTTACTTGCATACAATAATAGTTTTACATACTTTATTCTTAATTTAAACAAATATTATCCAAAATGGTGCAATTTAAAAATTTTCCATCATAGCTTCATCACTATTTAAGATGTTGTCTTGCAGATATTTTTTAATATCTGGAGTTGAACATTTTTCTAATTTACTATTTTTGCCATAAGAACCATTTTTTCAATGACAATTTTATTCATTTTGCAATTATTTGATTTACTTACTAAAAAAAGCATAGGACTACCTGATCCACTATGCACTTTAGGAACACCCAGTATCTGTAACAAATGTTATGCATTTGATTGTCCTGTGATGAAGTGCCACATGAAATTAAAAAGTATAATTTTGTTGCCCCGATGATTGTTTTACATTTTTTTAATAGAAAAAAGCTACTGCATAAGACATCTTAATATTTTTGAAGTCAAATAAATAAAGTACAAAAAGTATGCCATTTTATATTTAGTGACCAAAGCACATTTTACTGTTGTGATAATTTGGCTGTAAAATACAACTTTAAATTTAATGTTTTACTTACCTATAAATACATTACCTTACTTTAACAAAATATGATAGTGCCATGGATACATTTAACTTTATACAATTGGTAATAGCTCAGTAAATGCCTTTTATGAACATGAAGAATTAACACAAACTGCAGAAAAGTTAAGATACTCTTTTCATCCTTTGTTCTTATTTTAATGAATAAGAACTTCTATATTTTAATTGCATTTTAAATGATTACACTAAATGCTGAATATAAAACAATAAACTTAAATTATTTGACAAAGAAAAGTTTAATCTTTACGTAAAAATTATCAAAAGTGAATACCTGAAAAGGTTATTCAAAATAAAAAGTCAAAGTTTACTCCTAATTTAATTTAAGACCAGTAAAGGAAAAAAAAATAAAAGACAAAAAGAAATACTTATAAAATATATTCTGCAGTGTTAAGAATGATAGTACGAAAAAATTATAATCGCTGTTGAATTATTTTGTTTATTAATTATTAAAATAATTCCTATATTAAAAAGCTTAAAGTTACGAATTACACAATAAAACAGTCACATTAAAAGCAAAACAAGTATTTATTTACAATTTTCACAGCAAAATACAAAAAATATTTATTTAAAACTTTCACAGTAAAATACAAAACAAATATTTTTTACAACCTTCCACATTACAAAATATAGTTTCAAAACTTTTTTTTAACAACAATCCAACTTTCCAGTTTCTCCTGCCTGCACTTGTCACAAAATAATTTTTACGCTGCACACATCTATAATGAAGAAAAGACAAAATATACATTTCTACTAAACTTTATTGGTGCATCACATTCATTCAAAAGGAATAAATCAATATATATATACACAAGATATACAATAATTTCTTATTGTTTGTTTCTTCAAAAGATCTTTTTGTAAAATTTACAGTTATTTTTAGGAATTTTATTATTTTAAGCCCTAGGAAATGCTTGAAAAAACTATTAAAAAGTACAAAGCAGCATAATTGCACATCTTATTCAGCGGTAGAATTGATATAAAAAAGTCACTGGTCCCGAGGACCAGTAAACATAAGAATTTACTGGTCCGCAGTAATCATCACTGGCCTACTACATAAAATTCTATTAAGTCCCTTTAACCCTTTGAGTGACCCCCCCCCACACACACACACACTCCTAGAATATAAATCAAACTTCCTTTGCAGTTATCCAAATTTTTCCTCATAATAAAATGTAAAATTATAATTTGCTAAACATTAAACAGTACATTAAGAAAAACTATACAATTATTAATTAAATATTTCATTTCAGATAATCTGTTTCAACTGACTACAGTTTAAATCAATTTTTTTAAATAAAATAAAATTATGTGATTTGTGTTTGGTTGCAGTTTTCTCAGGGACGGGAAAGTTTGCGTTTACCTGTCAGAGAGGGGGAAAGTTACTGGTCCTGCGGACCATTAAAATTTTCAAATTAGTGGTCCGATTGAATTTTTGGTGTTCTCGGACCAGCGGACCACCAAGGATTTCGAACGCTGTTATTTTATGTCAAACATCAACATGAAGCACCTGTCTCATTTTCTATCAAAAGAGAGTTAATATTTATAACTGATGAAAATACCATTTTTAATAATTAAAAATTATGGTAATTACAAGCAACAGGGCCATGCAAAGAGAAAACTGTGCCCAGGGTAAAGTTTAGTTTGCCTGTCCCACCCCCCCCACACACACACACACAGACCTTCCCAATTAAGGAATGTAATAACCAAAGTTCCCTGAACCAGAGCCAAGCGAATACATACGGTCCTCCTTTCTAGAGGATCACGTCCCAAAAGTCCCTCTTTCTAGAGGACCTGTCCCAAAAGGCATCAACTGACGCAAAATCACCACGACATCAACCTGCCATTCAAAACAGCTAAGCGAGGAAGACAGAAGGCCACAACACAACATAGCCTCTGCTGCAGCCTGATAATTTATTACACATGGAATATTTTGACAAGTCCGAGAGTCAAGGAAACATCTGCACAAGGGTGGCTATGTCGCAAAATAAATAAGATGCTGCCAAGTAGGCTAAAGCCAGTGGGCCTCCCACTGGTGAACAACAGATACCATCAAACCAACAAGTACTCCATGTTCAGAAACTTTTCACCATGAATTGCTAACATTATACCTCAAGGGTACCCCTCAAGTACTATATGTGTCAAGCACAAGAGCTACCTCACTTAGAACTCTGCACATCAAACAGGGCAGAACCATCACTCCATAAAGCCGAAAACTACATGCATCCTAGACTGTCACTAGGCATTATGCCTCGAGGGGAATGTAACAAAACACCTTCCAGGTAGGTACCGAACGAAAGTTCAAGATATCCTTTTTAGAGGCCTACAAGAGTAGAACGGGCGGCCCAATCGCTCCTCTAGACCACAAGCCAAGATCAAAGCCATGAAAGATCACAGCTCTCGACCCCAGCCAGACACAAGGAGAAGCCACATAAGGCATGTCACACACTGCGAGAAAAGAGAAGGTAACTGCTAATCCAACCAGCAGCGCAGTAACTTCCCCTACACACAGTTCAGAAAATTAAACAAAACAGACCTAAAACAATTTTTAAAATGGAAGAAGCCCTTACTCAGAGATTTGTTTTGGCATGTTGGGTAAGGGATGGTGCAATAACTTTGAAACTAAAAATGGGGAACGAATGAAACTAAAAATAACTACTTTCATTGGGAAAAAAATTCTCGATGTGTATATATAATATATATAACCATTATATAATTACAATTCATCACTTTTCTCCGTTTATTAAAAATAAAATTAATAAATTGAGCATCAATACATTACACTGACATTATACAAAATAAAGCAGGATCATCTATTTTTAATTTAATGAATCATTAATGAATTGTGTCTACTATAATGTACCAATATACTGATCACCAACATATAATGAATTAAAATCTTTACGGAATTTTACGGATTGCTTAGGGCACTTCAGTTTTTATTATGCAAACAATTGTTTTAATGCCAAAAAGAGAAAGGGAAGATTTTGTCAACTGAGAGACAAGAAGCGTGCAAATTTTTTGGATGAGCAGCAAAGATGGGTGCTAATTTTTTGAAAGATGGGCCAGAGAGGTGCTATTATATAAACCAAAAGACAGGTGGGGTGTTATTCTATTATATTTTTTCATAAACATAAAAAACTATAACAAATATCTTAAATAATACTAAATGAGTTTCATACTTTTCTGTTATACAAACCAGGGATATGTTTACAGGGGTGATTGTGATTCAGAGTGAAAAACCCTGAAAATTAATTGATACAAAGTGAAAAACACTGAAAATTATCGATGCAAAATATACCAATATCAATTTACATAACAACTGATTCTGCAACAGCATGACAATCAAATGACATATTTCTGCTATTGTTTGAAATATACAAATTGCAGAAAAACATAATTCGGTAAACTTACATTAATTTCACTGAAAGCTAAATGACTTCATCAAATGGAGAGTCAGGGGAGATTCCGAGTGAATTTTTTTTTTCGGAAATTAACATCACATTTTCGGAAATACATCGGCGGCGGCGGGGGAATTACGGTTTTTCGCGATCTTTTGACGAAATTTGTCGTTTTTTCGCGATCTTTTGGGGGGAAATTTGCCATTTTCTCGTGATCTTTTGACGAAATTTGCCGTTTTTACGCGATTTTTTGACGAAATTTGCCGTTTTTACGCGATTTTTTGACGAAATTTGCCTTTTTCCGTTATCTTTTGTAGGAAATTTGCCGTTTTTGCGATCTTTTGGGGGAAATTTACCGTTCTTCGCGATTTTTTTGGTGAAATTTGCCGCTTTTTCGCGATCTTTTGACGAAATTTCCTATTTTTTTCACGATCTTTTGACGAAATTTGCCGTTTTTTCGTGATCTTGTGGGGAAAATTGGCCGTTTTTTCGCGAAAATGCAATTTTACTTCTAAGTGGCTAAGTATTAGAGAGAAAAAAGAAATAAAAATAGAAATTTTGTTTATTTTCCTAGCTTTACTCTTACACAAGGTATATTTATTTTTCCTGCTTTCTTCCTGGGTATGCAATTCTGAACATTATTGTACTGAGATTGAGATGGATAACACTTCACAGCAACTTTTCTGAAAGGAGAGGGGCAGCAGAGAGGGCGGGGAGAGATTCACTCCTGGCTCTAATTATGTTTTTTTCTGCGATCCTTTCACGAAATTCGCTTTTTTTCCGCGAAATTTGCATTTTTTTTCGCGATTCTTTGACGAAAATCGCGTTTTTTCCCCGTGATTCTTTAACAGAGTTTGCATTTATCTTGCGATCCTTCGACGATATTTCCGTTTTTCTAGCGATCCTTGACGAAAATCGCGTTTTCCAGCGATCCCCGGAATGAGGGGTTAATCCCTCCCGGTTGTAATTATGCGTTATTTCTACGAAATTCGCGATTTTTTAAAGAAATTGTTTTTTTTTGTGATCTTTTAATGAAATTTGCGTTTTTCCCCTCGATCCTTTGACGACATTTCCGTTTTTCCAGCAATCTTTGGACGAAAATCGCGCCCCCCCCCCCCGATCTATTGACGAAAAACTTGTTTTTTTCTTTCGCAATCCTTTGCAAATTTTGCACTTTTTCGCGATCTTTTGACGAAGTTTGTGTTTATTTCGCAATCATTAGACGAAATTCGTTTTATTTCGAGATCCTTTGACATAATTCGCGTTTTTTACGCGATTCTTTAAACAAATTCGTGTTTTTTCCGCGATTCTTTGGTGAAATGTGTTTTTTTTTCGCGATTCTTTAAACAAATTCGTGTTTTTTCCGCGATTCTTTAACGAAATTTACGCTTTTCCCACGATCCTTTGACGAAAATCGCGTTTTTCCCACGATCTTTTAACGAAAATCGCGTTTATCCCGATATTCCGGGATGGGGTAAATCCTTCACGGTTCTAATTATGTGTTTTTTTCTGCGGTCCTTTGACAAAATTCGCGTTTTTCCGCGATTATTTAAAGAAATTCATGGTTTTTTCCCGTGATCCTTTAACGAAATTCGCGTTTTTCCCGTGATCCTTTGACGATATGTCTATTTTCCCCGCGTTCCTTTGACGATATGTATATTTTCCCCGCATTCCTTTGACGATATGTATATTTTCCCCGCGTTCCTTTGACGATATGTATATTTTCCCCGCGTTCCTTTGACGTATGTTCGTTTTTCCTGCGATCTTTCGACGAAAATCTCATTTTTCCCAGCGATGTTTTTAGGGATCCTTTGCAAAATTCGTGTTTATTTCGAGATTTTTAGACGAAATTTGCGTTTTCCCGCAATTCTTTGGCGAAATTGTCGATTTTTTTCTCGGCGACCATGTCGAAATTCGCGATATTTTTTATGTCCGAATTTTCCACTAAACGTAACGATCTCATAAACCCGGAAGGATCGATCGAAAAACCCGGAAATCCGGGCTACACCCGGAACACAATCACCCTTGAATGAGCAGCAAAGATGGGTGCTAATTTTTTGAAAGATGGGCCAGAGAGGTGCTATTATATAAACCAAAAGACAGGTGGGGTGTTATTCTATTATATTTTTTCATAAACACAAAAAACTATAACAAATATCTTAAATAATACTAAATGAGTTTCATACTTTTCTCTTATACAAACCAGGGATATGTTTAGGAAAATTTTAGGTCCTTTAAAGGACCCTTCACAAAATTATTAGGTAGATTTCGTATGAAATACTACCTATTGGGATCGTTCCTATGTTGGAATTTCTGAAAAATTTTTGCAGATCTACACCGATCATGACTCCTAGAACCCAAAACCACCCTCAGTAAAAAACTTTATATATATATCTATCTATCTATCTATCTATATATATATATCACTTTCTTCTGGACACGATAACTTTCGTAATTCTGCACCAATCTCTTCCAAACTGATACATAAAATCAAAGGGCATAAAATCTCGGTCAAGTTCGTTAATGGGCAAAATCGGACCAAGGGGATGGAAATAGGGAGGGGTTTTGTGAAAACCGAAAACCCCCCATAACTTCTTAATTTTTGTACATATCAAATCAGTTTAAAGTTTTTATTACTTCTAAAAATAGGGCCAAAAATTTATGTATCACAGATTTTTGATAAAGTTAAAAATGGGCTCCAGGGGCGCAAAAAATAGGGTTTTGGGGAGAAAAAAATTCATAACTTCATCAATTCTCAAGATATCAATTCCAATTAATTTTATTATAAATCACCTTAATATTATCTACAACTTTTATATTCACAAGTTTTTGATAGGACCAATTCGTACCGCAAAAAAAATTAAAAACGAAAACAAAAAGGGGATTTGAAGAAGTAAAAAATCCATAACTCCTTCAATTCAAAAGATATAAAATCCCCATGAATTTATCATATATCTTCTTAATATTGTCTACAACATCTATATAGACAAGTTTTGGATAGGACAAATTCTTACAGCAAAAACAAATTAAAAATACATAGCGGTTGAAGAAAAAAATCATCTAAGTAAAGGTGTATTCAAATCCAAACTGCGTATTTTCTGACTCATTTTACAATTCATTTTTGCTCTCAAAGGCTTCCAATTGGTACGTTTTCTTACTCAGAAACTATATAATGTACCGTAATGGTCGATTTTTTGATAGAGGCAGAATATATTTAAAAAAATGCTGTTAAAGTGGGCATTTTGAACCGAATTTCCCGAAGCGGACTGTGTTGGAAAAATCATTGCATTAAGGATGCACTCAAATCCAAACTGCTTATTTTCTGACTCATTTTTAAATTCATTTTTGCTCTCAAACGCATTTAATTAGTAGATTCGCTTATTCAGAAACTATATAATGTACCGCAATGATCGATTTTTTGATAGAGGCAGAATATATTTCAAAAAATTATGTCAAAGTTGGCATTTTGAACGGAATTTCCCGAAGCAATTGTATTATCACTTTCTTCTGGACACGATAACTTCTGCAATTCTGCACAAATCTCTTCCAAACTGATACATAAAATTAAGGGACATAAAATCTCGGTCAAGTTCGTTAATGGGCAAAATCGGACCGAGGGGATGGAAATAGGGAGGGGTTTTGTGAAAACCGAAAACCCCCCATAACATCTTAATTTTTGTACATATCAAATCAGTTTAAAGTTTTTATTACTTCTAAAAACAGGGCCAAAATTTTATGTATCACAGATTTTTGATAAAGTTAAAAATGGGCTCAAGGGGCGCAAAAAATAGGGTTTTTGGGAGAAAAAAATTCATAACTTTGTCAATTCTCAAGATATCAATTCCAATTAATTTTATTATAAATCTCCTTAATATTATCTACAACTTTTATATTCACGAGTTTTTGATAGGACCAATTCGTACCGCAAAAAAAAATTAAAAACGAAAACAAAAAGGGGGTTTGAAGAAGTAAAAAATCCATAACTCCTTCAATTCAAAAGATATAAAATCCCCATGAATTTATCATATATCTCCTTAATATTGTCTACAACATCTATATAGACAAGTTTTCGATAGGACCAATTCTTACAGCAAAAACAAATTAAAAATACATAGCGGCTGAAGAAAAAAATCATCTTATTATGGGTGCATTCAAATCCAAACTGTCTATTTTCTTACTCATTTTTAAGTTCATTTTTGCTCTCAAACGCATCCAATTGCTAGATTCTCTTATTCAGAAACTATATAATGTACAGCAATGATCGATTTTTTGATAGAGGCAGAATATATTTCAAGAAATGATGTCAAAGTGGGCATTTTGAACAGAATTTCCCGAAGCGATTGTGTTAGAAACGAAAAATCTTGCCCTACTGAGAAAATAATTGTTTATTAATCAAGTTTTAATTAATTGAAAGAAAAATAAAAACACAGGTCGCTTATAAATCTTTTCAAATATCACGTCAGGCATGTTTCATATATATATATTTTTTTTATTAAAAATTAATCTGAAAATGTGCCACAAATTTTCGAGTTGTTGAGTATCGAAAATTATTTTTTTAATATCGCCTTAACATGATTCTGATAAAACCAGCTATTTTATAAAAAAGGAAATAAAAACTCGTCAAAAGCAGACAGATAAAACTGTTAAAGTGAATTTATATCTAATAATGATTTAGTTTTTGTTGGTGAAATTAGTATACTTAACTTCGAAATCTACCTCTGCCTGTAGGCCGGGCCGGCAGGGATTTTTTTTAAGTGAATGAGATTCCGTGTTAAGAGTGTCTAACGGAGAGCAATAAAATATCTGAAAAATGTGATTGGATCAAATGCATTCAGTGAAGAGTTGCTCAAAGAGCCTAAACAAATGTGCAGTCTGTTGTAGATATGAGTTATAGCTGAAAAGAACAAATGGACATATGAAAAACACCCCCCCCCCCCAAAAAAAAAAAAAAAAAAAAAAAAAATCTGCACTCTTAAGCACTTAATCACAGCGGCTTTATCTTATTTAAAATTATTATAATGTTTAAAAATAGGTATACTTAAGAGCCATAATGATTTTTAATGTTAAGTAGAACATAACTTTTTTTCATGTATTAGTTTGTCCTTTTATTAAATTGCCAACGTTTGTTACATTCATATTTTTGTAATTTCCTAATATTATGTAAGTTAACAACTTTATTATGTCTAAAATATGAAATTTATTTTTATTCATCCCATTATGTTTTATATTGCTTCTCAAAAGTTATTGTTTACACATTGAAACTCCAGAAGGCATCGTACCCCTAGATAATTTTGCCATCATACCCATTGTTATGGGTAAGTTGCCGAAATGCAAGTGCTTACATAAACAAAATTTTTGGTGCTTTATACAGGGTGCAATATGTTATCTATCGCCGACCATGAATTTCTCAACCGTTGGTCATAGACATGCAGTTCCAATTACAAAAACGTTTCAAATGAGGCAGATATTCATGTTGTGGCATTATTTAAAGTAAAAACTCAATTTTATAAAAATTACGAAATCTAACTTTTTATACGGTCCCTCAGTCCCTATAGTTATATTTAGTAAAAGTTTACTCATATCATAACAGATATAACACAAAAAGTTTGACATCCGTACTACAAAAATTGACACAGTTATTAAATTTCAAAGTTTGATAATTTTGCACATGATTTTGTCTTTCGTTGAGGGATCAGTTAAAAGATGAATTAAAGTAATTCGAGATCAAAATCAGGCTGAAATTCTGCTGCCATTTATCTAGTACTTAGTGAGTATGTTTTATTTTCCGGTTGTCGATTCTACCTACTTTGACGTTTGAATATTGTTCGAGCCATAAAAAGCTCAAATTATTAGATGAAATAACCCTCTTTGATGATTCCCCGATTTGGCCATACCGGCTAAAGGTGGTTTCGCTGTAAAAAGGACATTGCACCCTGACTTTGATCTCGAATTATTTTAATTCATCTTTTAACTGATCCCTCAATGAAAGACAAAATCATATGCAAAAATCTCAAACTTTGAAATTTAATAACTTTCTCAATTTTTGCAATACTGATGTCAAACTTTTTGGGTTATATCTCTTATGATATGAGTAAACTTTTACTAAATATAACTATAGGGACTGGAGGCCGTATAAAAAGTTAGATTTCGTAATTTTTATAAAATTGATTTTTTTTTTACTTTAAATAATGCCACAACATGAATATTTACCTCATTTGAAACGTTTTTGTAATTGAAACTATATGTCTACGGCCAACGGTTGAGAAATTAAAGGTTGGCGATAGATAACATATTGCACCCTGTATAATACCTGTAAAATGAAATAAGGTTTTAAATGATATATAAGAGTGCAAACTTCAACAAGAAATCAATAAATAACAAATAAAAAAACAGGCGATTTTTAAAACAATAAAGTCAAAAACTACGGCATCTTCACCCAATTTACCGTATTATTTTAATTAAATGTGTTCGTTCTTTTTCGAATCCAAAACATAATCTTAATATCTGAATATATCGCTGAGTGTCGGTAATGTAGTTGTAGAGCATTCGTCTTCCAAGCAGAAGAATGTGGATTCGAATCTCTGAGGCGGAGCTTCAATATTTTGATTTTTTTTTATGTATTATTATCACACTTTTTTCAGATGGTTTAATTAAAAGAAAATCCCTTTTTTGGCCACTAAAGGATTTTTTTTCTCTGTGTGTTTTTTGTGCAGCGATAATTTTTAAAATATATATATATATATATATTTTTTTTTTCAGACACAGAAAATCTGGAATTTAAAACTAGAACCAATATTTTATTTTTTGTTTACTACTGCTATCTTCTGGTCATTTTTTGAAAATAATAGGGCAACTTTTTTCATCCTATCATTAGAAGAATTATTCACAAATCGAAACTTTTTTTTCTTTTTTTTTTTATTAATTTCGAATTTTAGTAAGTATTAACACCTTTGTTTTGGCGCTATCTAGTGAGTATTTGGTGAGTCAAACAATTAATATGTATTTTATCTGAATATTTCAGCATTTTAAATATCCTTTAAACAATTTTTTGCATTTAATAATTTGATATTTTATTTATACCTGCGCTAAATTTTCGAATTGCTGAATTTTAAAATATTCGAATTTTTAATTTTATTTAAAAATTTTTTCTTGAATATTTCTAATTTAATTCTAAAATATTTTTCAAAATATTTTGAAATTAAATGTAATGGTGTTGTCATTTATGTAAGGATTTAATAATTATAAATTAGCAATTTTGATTTATTAATTTAACGATAAAGTGTTTTAAAATAGATATTAAACGAAACCCTCTGAGCGATCTGTGATCACACTTACTCACTTGTATTTTCTTTTACGTATGCGACTTTTACAGCTTGAACTATCCAAATAATGCTCAGTTGTATTGCTCATTGAATTATAGTTGCGGATTATACAAAATAAATAATCTATAGTTTCTTATCAAGGCTTTTTTTAATGATATTTGCAGCTTTGAAGGTGTAGCGTCCTCCACCAGAAAATTGTGGAATTAAATTTTTAACTTAAATAAAGTTCTAGTCAAAATCACCCTCTTGTACGAAAATTTCTTGATTTATTTTTTATTATTCAATGTTACTTTTATCAATTCAAAGGTGTCAAGGGCTTTGGGTCTTTCATGCATTATGTATATGTGTATGTGTTTAACCATTAAATGCGTTGCAGTGTTCTGTAATGATATATCTCACTTAACAAGTGGATATTTATACAAAAGCCAACTAAAGTATATATAAAAAAACATGACAGTATTTTCATTCTTTCAGTACAAACAAATTCTTTTATTAAATATTTCTTCCGAATAGAAATGACTTCATCCTAAATATGTATTTTCATTGTTGGCACAAGAAAATATATTTCCCGATGTTACATTTCTTTTATAAGCTTGAATGTTTTCATAAGAAAAGAAATAAAACAGGTCAGTGTAAAGAACCCCGGTAACCCGTAGGCTAAGAAACTTTTTTCGTTTTCAATATTTCAGAATTTTGAACAAAAATTTTACAATATTTTCAAATGTTTCTTTATATTCTTAGGAGACGAACAGCTTTCAAATAAATTGTGTCATAAAAATTCCAAATGATTTTTTATGCTGTGTTATTATAGCACTCGGAAATATCATTTTTGACATTTTAGAGATTTTTTGGCGGAGTCATAAATCGTAGTGACTTATGAATTAAAAAGAATAATAAGAATAAAGTTTATGTTACATAAATATCGTGATATTTGCGAAGTTTGTTTCAAACTATTTTACTTTATATAGAAATATTTAGGTAAAGCTCTATCTGAAATTAAAATCCCTATAGCAACATATCATGAATTACATTGTGTATGACAAAAGAGGTCAATAACTTTGAATATTCTTATTTCACGTGAATCTGAATAGGTTAGCCAAAATTATACTAACTTTATTACTTAAATTCATTCAGATAAAGGAAGAGCTGTGTGGATGAACATGTTAAGTAATAAGGCTATGATGCTTTACCCATACGCACCGTTTTATCGATTAAAAAAAAAGGGAAAAAATCGCCAAACTTTGGGAATATTTCCTTCAATGGTAACCTGGTTATTATGCTTGAATTAAGCATTTGCTGTTGAAATTTGATTTAGCAACCGTCGTTTGCGTGGTTCTGGAAAGAGGATAAAAAAATTATTGCGAATGCATTTATTACGTCATTGATGATGAAATATCGACAATTACAGAATTTTAAAGCTTATCTTCAACTAAGTCAACTATCTTCAAGCTAACTTCAACTCATCAATTCGGTCTTATACACTGTTAAAAATCTTTAGCTTTTGCTGCAGACTCACTCCCCCCGCTTTTAGAGAAAACGGTTACTTGACTATATTATGGAACATTCTCATTGGTCAGAATAACGATATTCTATAAAAGCGATGGAGTGAGTCAGCAGCAAAAGCTGCAGATTTTTACCAATGTAAAGTGCCCTTCTACATCATAGATAGTTTTTTGTCCCTTATAACGCCCCATAAAAGAACTATTTACGTATTATAAATATTACAAAAAAAAAAAAAAAACGAATTTAAAAAGCACATTGCTCATATTTGTACGAAATTATTTTCATTTTAAGATTTTTGATTCATGTATTTAACAAATATTGTTTATTTCAATAAGTAGTAACATAAATTTATCAAATATTTGTGCTCTACGGCAGACGAATCTAAACAGTTCTAATGCTTTTCTCGGAGTAAACATTCAATGACTGAAATTATGATTTGCACATAACCTTTAAAAGATTGAGATGACGTCATGATGTTATTTGAAAGCTTACAAGACATTGGACTTTGAACTATCTTATGTTTACTCTGATGTACAAGGGCATTTTAAAAGTACGAAATGACGCAAGTAGCACATTTCCCATAAAATGTATGTTGTAAAGTATCTGTTTTTGCTTTATTTTGATTGTTATGTAAAAATACATTGTGCTTTTTAATACGTCGTTGTTTAAAAGTAGTTTATTTCCCACTATTCAAAGTTGTCGACGTATTAGAAAGCAGTACTTTGGCGTGGACTAAAAAAGTGCGCCAATAAAGAAGTCGCCACTCAGCTCTTCAAATGTGTTAAATGCTGATAGTAATTATCGCGTCAAAGGAAAACGAAGTTAGAGCAAACATAATTTTTGTATTGCATTTAGAGTCGACTGCTAATCAATAATATCCTTTACTTACAGTTTACAACACTGCAAAGATATAAAAATGTTTTTTAATCTAGGAAAATTCATTATAACCACTAACGAAATATTAAATAACCTTCTCCTAGCTATCCATAATTGCAAAAATCATTTTTTATCATTAGAAAAATCTGAAATCAATATATTTTCAAGATTTAATGAAACATTCATAAAAACAAAGTTTTTTTTTGCTGTCACTTATTTTCGGAAACGTTTTTGAACAGTTTTTATTGTGTATCATCAGTTTTTAAAAACCAGAATATAGGTGTTGTAGAAAACGATAAACTTTGTAGTAAAGAGTTTCCTGATCAAAAACACGTTTTTTTCAGTTTAACATATAATTATTAACAGCATTCACATTAAAATGCAAATCAACACATTTTTGAAATTCTTGCATGTATAAATTCAGTTAAGCAGCTGGGAATGTGTAATTCAGAATTGAAAGTATCCTAAAAACCAATATTTCGGTTTGAGAAAACTTATTAATACACTATAAAAACTGGTCGTAAACGTTTCCAAATACCAGGGGCGGCAAAGAAGAAAAAAGTTAGTTTTTATAAACAATTTTTAAATCTCTAAAATATATTTGTTTTTGTGATTTCTAAAAACATTTTTTTTTTCGAAACTGTGGGTAACTCGGATGGGATTATTGTATATTTTTGCACGTGATTATATATATGTAGATTGATAAACATTTGTCTTTTTTGCCGTGTACGTAAAGAAGCCTGATGGCACTTAACCGTGTGTTCCCTAAACAGCAAGGTGCAGGTATAATATGAAGAAGAATAACGCAAGACTATATATCGCTCAATCCTTTTACGATCCTTTCTTACATTATCTTTCTTCCTTGGTGGTGTGTTGACCTAAGCATCTTATACCTTCTTCATACTGTAAACTGTACATAATGGGATGCTGTTAGAGTCTACATTTCCTTCCTTAACAATTCTTCTTCTGCGTTGTCCAGCGACTTTAGTTGCTCTAACTTCATATTCATGCAATATGACCATTGCTCTCAGCCTTTGATAATTACATCGGAAAAAACATAATGTTAAATCTTATTATTATAAAAGTAATTTTTCAGAATTAATAAGAAAGAAATAAATATAATAAGTTATTTCCTATTTATCGTGCTCACCCGCTATACTAGATACTTAATATAATTACACTAAGTACATATTTTTTAATTAAGATTATTTTAACTCCCAATATCTGCATTAAAAAATAAATGTAGTCTTTGGAAAACATTTTGCATGCGAACATTTATTTAAAAAACAGGGTCTTTTTTTAAATTGAATTTTAATCTCTCAATTTATTCTCTGTATTTAAATTTGTAAAAATAATATAAGTCTTTTAATGTAAAATTGATTATTTTATTCAGAATTCAGAAGGGTTTTAATTTATTATGTTTTATAGAAAAAAGTATATATATAGCGAAAACAAAACTCCTAATAGAGTGTGGGAAAATGTGCATTCACTTTCCCAGACAACACAAACACATCCTAAGAACATCCGAAAGATGTCATATTCAGGACAAGCTGATATCCTGAGGACCGATGAATTGGTCCTGCCGACCGTTTAAGGACATCCCCTGGGTTTCGAAATGTCCCACCTGTCAACATCCTACGGATGTCATTTCATGACACCTTTTGGACGATTATAGGACACTTGTATGATATCCTCTGGATGGTCCTAATGACATCCTAAAATCATCCAAAAAATGTCATATTCAGGATAAGCTGATATCCGTGGATGGATGCAGTCGTCTTGCAGACAGTAATAGGACATCCCCTGGCTATCGAAATGTCACACCTGTCAACATCCTGTGGATGACTTTTTTATGATGGCTCGATAACCTCTGGATGGCTTAATGAATGTTACTGCCTACAATTTGCATTTTTGAAATTTATGGCAATTCATTGATGTCTTGTCACTTTTAATTATTATAATCAATTATAACAATTATTTAATAAATTATATAGCCTGTAAAAAGATTATTCAGTAAACCTTTCTTTTAAATAAAAATCAATCTTCAAGATATCTTAGTTTATACAATTTATTAAGTAAAAAATGTTTTCAGTGACAATATAGGAATTTCAAAAATGCAAATTGAAGATAGTAATATATCTTGCATATTTTTGATAAGATTCAAGAATATTTAAGAAATTTGGTAAAATTCCTTACTTGCATACAATAATAGTTTTACATACTTTATTCTTAATTTAAACAAATATTATCCAAAATGGTGCAATTTAAAAATTTTCCATCATAGCTTCATCACTATTTAAGATGTTGTCTTGCAGATATTTTTTAATATCTGGAGTTGAACATTTTTCTAATTTACTATTTTTGCCATAAGAACCATTTTTTCAATGACAATTTTATTCATTTTGCAATTATTTGATTTACTTACTAAAAAAAGCATAGGACTACCTGATCCACTATGCACTTTAGGAACACCCAGTATCTGTAACAAATGTTATGCATTTGATTGTCCTGTGATGAAGTGCCACATGAAATTAAAAAGTATAATTTTGTTGCCCCGATGATTGTTTTACATTTTTTTAATAGAAAAAAGCTACTGCATAAGACATCTTAATATTTTTGAAGTCAAATAAATAAAGTACAAAAAGTATGCCATTTTATATTTAGTGACCAAAGCACATTTTACTGTTGTGATAATTTGGCTGTAAAATACAACTTTAAATTTAATGTTTTACTTACCTATAAATACATTACCTTACTTTAACAAAATATGATAGTGCCATGGATACATTTAACTTTATACAATTGGTAATAGCTCAGTAAATGCCTTTTATGAACATGAAGAATTAACACAAACTGCAGAAAAGTTAAGATACTCTTTTCATCCTTTGTTCTTATTTTAATGAATAAGAACTTCTATATTTTAATTGCATTTTAAATGATTACACTAAATGCTGAATATAAAACAATAAACTTAAATTATTTGACAAAGAAAAGTTTAATCTTTACGTAAAAATTATCAAAAGTGAATACCTGAAAAGGTTATTCAAAATAAAAAGTCAAAGTTTACTCCTAATTTAATTTAAGACCAGTAAAGGAAAAAAAAATAAAAGACAAAAAGAAATACTTATAAAATATATTCTGCAGTGTTAAGAATGATAGTACGAAAAAATTATAATCGCTGTTGAATTATTTTGTTTATTAATTATTAAAATAATTCCTATATTAAAAAGCTTAAAGTTACGAATTACACAATAAAACAGTCACATTAAAAGCAAAACAAGTATTTATTTACAATTTTCACAGCAAAATACAAAAAATATTTATTTAAAACTTTCACAGTAAAATACAAAACAAATATTTTTTACAACCTTCCACATTACAAAATATAGTTTCAAAACTTTTTTTTAACAACAATCCAACTTTCCAGTTTCTCCTGCCTGCACTTGTCACAAAATAATTTTTACGCTGCACACATCTATAATGAAGAAAAGACAAAATATACATTTCTACTAAACTTTATTGGTGCATCACATTCATTCAAAAGGAATAAATCAATATATATATACACAAGATATACAATAATTTCTTATTGTTTGTTTCTTCAAAAGATCTTTTTGTAAAATTTACAGTTATTTTTAGGAATTTTATTATTTTAAGCCCTAGGAAATGCTTGAAAAAACTATTAAAAAGTACAAAGCAGCATAATTGCACATCTTATTCAGCGGTAGAATTGATATAAAAAAGTCACTGGTCCCGAGGACCAGTAAACATAAGAATTTACTGGTCCGCAGTAATCATCACTGGCCTACTACATAAAATTCTATTAAGTCCCTTTAACCCTTTGAGTGACCCCCCCCCCCCACACACACACACACTCCTAGAATATAAATCAAACTTCCTTTGCAGTTATCCAAATTTTTCCTCATAATAAAATGTAAAATTATAATTTGCTAAACATTAAACAGTACATTAAGAAAAACTATACAATTATTAATTAAATATTTCATTTCAGATAATCTGTTTCAACTGACTACAGTTTAAATCAATTTTTTTAAATAAAATAAAATTATGTGATTTGTGTTTGGTTGCAGTTTTCTCAGGGACGGGAAAGTTTGCGTTTACCTGTCAGAGAGGGGGAAAGTTACTGGTCCTGCGGACCATTAAATTTTTCAAATTAGTGGTCCGATTGAATTTTTGGTGTTCTCGGACCAGCGGACCACCAAGGATTTCGAACGCTGTTATTTTATGTCAAACATCAACATGAAGCACCTGTCTCATTTTCTATCAAAAGAGAGTTAATATTTATAACTGATGAAAATACCATTTTTAATAATTAAAAATTATGGTAATTACAAGCAACAGGGCCATGCAAAGAGAAAACTGTGCCCAGGGTAAAGTTTAGTTTGCCTGTCCCACCCCCCCCCCCACACACACACACAGACCTTCCCAATTAAGGAATGTAATAACCAAAGTTCCCTGAACCAGAGCCAAGCGAATACATACGGTCCTCCTTTCTAGAGGATCACGTCCCAAAAGTCCCTCTTTCTAGAGGACCTGTCCCAAAAGGCATCAACTGACGCAAAATCACCACGACATCAACCTGCCATTCAAAACAGCTAAGCGAGGAAGACAGAAGGCCACAACACAACATAGCCTCTGCTGCAGCCTGATAATTTATTACACATGGAATATTTTGACAAGTCCGAGAGTCAAGGAAACATCTGCACAAGGGTGGCTATGTCGCAAAATAAATAAGATGCTGCCAAGTAGGCTAAAGCCAGTGGGCCTCCCACTGGTGAACAACAGATACCATCAAACCAACAAGTACTCCATGTTCAGAAACTTTTCACCATGAATTGCTAACATTATACCTCAAGGGTACCCCTCAAGTACTATATGTGTCAAGCACAAGAGCTACCTCACTTAGAACTCTGCACATCAAACAGGGCAGAACCATCACTCCATAAAGCCGAAAACTACGTGCATCCTAGACTGTCACTAGGCATTATGCCTCGAGGGGAATGTAACAAAACACCTTCCAGGTAGGTACCGAACGAAAGTTCAAGATATCCTTTTTAGAGGCCTACAAGAGTAGAACGGGCGGCCCAATCGCTCCTCTAGACCACAAGCCAAGATCAAAGCCATGAAAGATCACAGCTCTCGACCCCAGCCAGACACAAGGAGAAGCCACATAAGGCATGTCACACACTGCGAGAAAAGAGAAGGTAACTGCTAATCCAACCAGCAGCGCAGTAACTTCCCCTACACACAGTTCAGAAAATTAAACAAAACAGACCTAAAACAATTTTTAAAATGGAAGAAGCCCTTACTCAGAGATTTGTTTTGGCATGTTGGGTAAGGGATGGTGCAATAACTTTGAAACTAAAAATGGGGAACGAATGAAACTATAAATAACTACTTTCATTGGGAAAAAAATTCTCGATGTGTATATATAATATATATAACCATTATATAATTACAATTCATCACTTTTCTCCGTTTATTAAAAATAAAATTAATAAATTGAGCATCAATACATTACACTGACATTATACAAAATAAAGCAGGATCATCTATTTTTAATTTAATGAATCATTAATGAATTGTGTCTACTATAATGTACCAATATACTGATCACCAACATATAATGAATTAAAATCTTTACGGAATTTTACGGATTGCTTAGGGCACTTCAGTTTTTATTATGCAAACAATTGTTTTAATGCCAAAAAGAGAAAGGGAAGATTTTGTCAACTGAGAGACAAGAAGCGTGCAAATTTTTTGGATGAGCAGCAAAGATGGGTGCTAATTTTTTGAAAGATGGGCCAGAGAGGTGCTATTATATAAACCAAAAGACAGGTGGGGTGTTATTCTATTATATTTTTTCATAAACATAAAAAACTATAACAAATATCTTAAATAATACTAAATGAGTTTCATACTTTTCTGTTATACAAACCAGGGATATGTTTACAGGGGTGATTGTGATTCAGAGTGAAAAACCCTGAAAATTAATTGATACAAAGTGAAAAACACTGAAAATTATCGATGCAAAATATACCAATATCAATTTACATAACAACTGATTCTGCAACAGCATGACAATCAAATGACATATTTCTGCTATTGTTTGAAATATACAAATTGCAGAAAAACATAATTCGGTAAACTTACATTAATTTCACTGAAAGCTAAATGACTTCATCAAATGGAGAGTCAGGGGAGATTCCGAGTGAATTTTTTTTTTCGGAAATTAACATCACATTTTCGGAAATACATCGGCGGCGGCGGGGGAATTACGGTTTTTCGCGATCTTTTGACGAAATTTGTCGTTTTTTCGCGATCTTTTGGGGGGAAATTTGCCATTTTCTCGTGATCTTTTGACGAAATTTGCCGTTTTTACGCGATTTTTTGACGAAATTTGCCGTTTTTACGCGATTTTTTGGGGGAAATTTACCGTTCTTCGCGATTTTTTTGGTGAAATTTGCCGCTTTTTCGCGATCTTTTGACGAAATTTCCTATTTTTTTCACGATCTTTTGACGAAATTTGCCGTTTTTTCGTGATCTTGTGGGGAAAATTGGCCGTTTTTTCGCGAAAATGCAATTTTACTTCTAAGTGGCTAAGTATTAGAGAGAAAAAAGAAATAAAAATAGAAATTTTGTTTATTTTCCTAGCTTTACTCTTACACAAGGTATATTTATTTTTCCTGCTTTCTTCCTGGGTATGCAATTCTGAACATTATTGTACTGAGATTGAGATGGATAACACTTCACAGCAACTTTTCTGAAAGGAGAGGGGCAGCAGAGAGGGCGGGGAGAGATTCACTCCTGGCTCTAATTATGTTTTTTTCTGCGATCCTTTCACGAAATTCGCTTTTTTTCCGCGAAATTTGCATTTTTTTTCGCGATTCTTTGACGAAAATCGCGTTTTTTCCCCGTGATTCTTTAACAGAGTTTGCATTTATCTTGCGATCCTTCGACGATATTTCCGTTTTTCTAGCGATCCTTGACGAAAATCGCGTTTTCCAGCGATCCCCGGAATGAGGGGTTAATCCCTCCCGGTTGTAATTATGCGTTATTTCTACGAAATTCGCGATTTTTTAAAGAAATTGTTTTTTTTTGTGATCTTTTAATGAAATTTGCGTTTTTCCCCTCGATCCTTTGACGACATTTCCGTTTTTCCAGCAATCTTTGGACGAAAATCGCGCCCCCCCCCCCCCCCCCGATCTATTGACGAAAAACTTGTTTTTTTCTTTCGCAATCCTTTGCAAATTTTGCACTTTTTCGCGATCTTTTGACGAAGTTTGTGTTTATTTCGCAATCATTAGACGAAATTCGTTTTATTTCGAGATCCTTTGACATAATTCGCGTTTTTTACGCGATTCTTTAAACAAATTCGTGTTTTTTCCGCGATTCTTTGGTGAAATGTGTTTTTTTTTCGCGATTCTTTAAACAAATTCGTGTTTTTTCCGCGATTCTTTAACGAAATTTACGCTTTTCCCACGATCCTTTGACGAAAATCGCGTTTTTCCCACGATCTTTTAACGAAAATCGCGTTTATCCCGATATTCCGGGATGGGGTAAATCCTTCACGGTTCTAATTATGTGTTTTTTTCTGCGGTCCTTTGACAAAATTCGCGTTTTTCCGCGATTATTTAAAGAAATTCATGGTTTTTTCCCGTGATCCTTTAACGAAATTCGCGTTTTTCCCGTGATCCTTTGACGATATGTCTATTTTCCCCGCGTTCCTTTGACGATATGTATATTTTCCCCGCATTCCTTTGACGATATGTATATTTTCCCCGCGTTCCTTTGACGATATGTATATTTTCCCCGCGTTCCTTTGACGTATGTTCGTTTTTCCTGCGATCTTTCGACGAAAATCTCATTTTTCCCAGCGATGTTTTTAGGGATCCTTTGCAAAATTCGTGTTTATTTCGAGATTTTTAGACGAAATTTGCGTTTTCCCGCAATTCTTTGGCGAAATTGTCGATTTTTTTCTCGGCGACCATGTCGAAATTCGCGATATTTTTTATGTCCGAATTTTCCACTAAACGTAACGATCTCATAAACCCGGAAGGATCGATCGAAAAACCCGGAAATCCGGGCTACACCCGGAACACAATCACCCTTGAATGAGCAGCAAAGATGGGTGCTAATTTTTTGAAAGATGGGCCAGAGAGGTGCTATTATATAAACCAAAAGACAGGTGGGGTGTTATTCTATTATATTTTTTCATAAACACAAAAAACTATAACAAATATCTTAAATAATACTAAATGAGTTTCATACTTTTCTCTTATACAAACCAGGGATATGTTTAGGAAAATTTTAGGTCCTTTAAAGGACCCTTCACAAAATTATTAGGTAGATTTCGTATGAAATACTACCTATTGGGATCGTTCCTATGTTGGAATTTCTGAAAAATTTTTGCAGATCTACACCGATCATGACTCCTAGAACCCAAAACCACCCTCAGTAAAAAACTTTATATATATATATATCTATCTATCTATCTATATATATATATCACTTTCTTCTGGACACGATAACTTTCGTAATTCTGCACCAATCTCTTCCAAACTGATACATAAATCAAAGGGCATAAAATCTCGGTCAAGTTCGTTAATGGGCAAAATCGGACCAAGGGGATGGAAATAGGGAGGGGTTTTGTGAAAACCGAAAACCCCCCATAACTTCTTAATTTTTGTACATATCAAATCAGTTTAAAGTTTTTATTACTTCTAAAAATAGGGCCAAAAATTTATGTATCACAGATTTTTGATAAAGTTAAAAATGGGCTCCAGGGGCGCAAAAAATAGGGTTTTGGGGAGAAAAAAATTCATAACTTCATCAATTCTCAAGATATCAATTCCAATTAATTTTATTATAAATCACCTTAATATTATCTACAACTTTTATATTCACAAGTTTTTGATAGGACCAATTCGTACCGCAAAAAAAATTAAAAACGAAAACAAAAAGGGGATTTGAAGAAGTAAAAAATCCATAACTCCTTCAATTCAAAAGATATAAAATCCCCATGAATTTATCATATATCTTCTTAATATTGTCTACAACATCTATATAGACAAGTTTTGGATAGGACCAATTCTTACAGCAAAAACAAATTAAAAATACATAGCGGTTGAAGAAAAAAATCATCTAAGTAAAGGTGTATTCAAATCCAAACTGCGTATTTTCTGACTCATTTTACAATTCATTTTTGCTCTCAAAGGCTTCCAATTGGTACGTTTTCTTACTCAGAAACTATATAATGTACCGTAATGGTCGATTTTTTGATAGAGGCAGAATATATTTAAAAAAATGCTGTTAAAGTGGGCATTTTGAACCGAATTTCCCGAAGCGGACTGTGTTGGAAAAATCATTGCATTAAGGATGCACTCAAATCCAAACTGCTTATTTTCTGACTCATTTTTAAATTCATTTTTGCTCTCAAACGCATTTAATTAGTAGATTCGCTTATTCAGAAACTATATAATGTACCGCAATGATCGATTTTTTGATAGAGGCAGAATATATTTCAAAAAATTATGTCAAAGTTGGCATTTTGAACGGAATTTCCCGAAGCAATTGTATTATCACTTTCTTCTGGACACGATAACTTCTGCAATTCTGCACAAATCTCTTCCAAACTGATACATAAAATTAAGGGACATAAAATCTCGGTCAAGTTCGTTAATGGGCAAAATCGGACCGAGGGGATGGAAATAGGGAGGGGTTTTGTGAAAACCGAAAACCCCCCATAACATCTTAATTTTTGTACATATCAAATCAGTTTAAAGTTTTTATTACTTCTAAAAACAGGGCCAAAATTTTATGTATCACAGATTTTTGATAAAGTTAAAAATGGGCTCAAGGGGCGCAAAAAATAGGGTTTTTGGGAGAAAAAAATTCATAACTTTGTCAATTCTCAAGATATCAATTCCAATTAATTTTATTATAAATCTCCTTAATATTATCTACAACTTTTATATTCACGAGTTTTTGATAGGACCAATTCGTACCGCAAAAAAAAATTAAAAACGAAAACAAAAAGGGGGTTTGAAGAAGTAAAAAATCCATAACTCCTTCAATTCAAAAGATATAAAATCCCCATGAATTTATCATATATCTCCTTAATATTGTCTACAACATCTATATAGACAAGTTTTCGATAGGACCAATTCTTACAGCAAAAACAAATTAAAAATACATAGCGGCTGAAGAAAAAAATCATCTTATTATGGGTGCATTCAAATCCAAACTGTCTATTTTCTTACTCATTTTTAAGTTCATTTTTGCTCTCAAACGCATCCAATTGCTAGATTCTCTTATTCAGAAACTATATAATGTACAGCAATGATCGATTTTTTGATAGAGGCAGAATATATTTCAAGAAATGATGTCAAAGTGGGCATTTTGAACAGAATTTCCCGAAGCGATTGTGTTAGAAACGAAAAATCTTGCCCTACTGAGAAAATAATTGTTTATTAATCAAGTTTTAATTAATTGAAAGAAAAATAAAAACACAGGTCGCTTATAAATCTTTTCAAATATCACGTCAGGCATGTTTCATATATATATATTTTTTTTATTAAAAATTAATCTGAAAATGTGCCACAAATTTTCGAGTTGTTGAGTATCGAAAATTATTTTTTTAATATCGCCTTAACATGATTCTGATAAAACCAGCTATTTTATAAAAAAGGAAATAAAAACTCGTCAAAAGCAGACAGATAAAACTGTTAAAGTGAATTTATATCTAATAATGATTTAGTTTTTGTTGGTGAAATTAGTATACTTAACTTCGAAATCTACCTCTGCCTGTAGGCCGGGCCGGCAGGGATTTTTTATCTTAAAACAGGACCCTTCACAAAATTATTTGTCTCTTAAATAGAGATTTCATAGAATATTTTCGCTTTCAAATTGAACTTTTCCACAAATTTAGTCATTTAAAAATAAAATCAGGCCTGTAAGTAAGCAGTTGAACTCACCAAAGAGCTTATTACTTAGCTTTTTATACAAGAAGGATAGAACATGAAGACATCGATAATTTAAAATTCACAAAATTATGAGTAGAATTTTCACAAAAATAAGAAAAACTTCAGTTTCACAAAAACAGGACCCTGTCAGAAAAGTCTGGACAGATCCCTACAAACACCTTGCCAAAATGTATGCTGATATCACAATCCTATCCATACAACAGATTTTTATTGCAAACCATGCCATTTTCTTGGGTTATAATTTACAAACAAAAAAAGTTTGCCAGAAAGAAAAACTTTAGCATAAGGACTTAAATAAGCTATTATTATTAAATTATTGGTTCAAATTTATGTAACTAGATTTCATTTTTCATTAAAAAATGTTATTTTTCACACAAAAAAAAAAAAAAAAAAATTAAATTTCACGAAAGCAACTTTTACTTTTCATAAAATAGGCCTCATAAAAAAAAAAAAAAAAAAAAAAACTGCATTGACCCCTGGAGATACCGACTATGAACATTTCACAGTCTAATTAGATACAATTTTGTTGGTGCTGAATATCATACCCAGTCTATTAGGAGAATATAGATCGTCGCAAAATGCTATAACAAGACCAATATATGTCATTGTTTACAATTTTATCGCATTGATATCGTGTGACGTCTTTATATATATATATATATATAAATCAAATGTTTGCTACAAACAATGCTAAGAGACACTTATAACTTCATGACTGAAATAAAAACCTAGTTTTGCTTTATTGTATAATATTCATTTGTTCTTTTATTGTAAGTATATATTTGTGTTGATATAGTAAAATAGTGTGAAAGTTTGAAACAGTATATTTTTTAAATGATCACTTTTATACCAACAGTTTTTTTTTTTTTTTCTATTTGGCACCAACTATCATGTTTGGTACAATGGTGTTGATATAATAGAAATGCACCTAGAGTTTAAATATTAAAAATCAAAATATGTTTCAGAATGTTTACATTCGAAATAAAGCTCATAGCCATAACCAGGGGTGTAAAAATCTAAGCAACAGCGGGCAGTCTCTCATCAATAAATTTTATTCATTATTTTTCGTCTAAATTTTTTGTAAGAATGCTAATAAAATTTAAACGAAGAAAACTAATAAAATTTATAGGTGAGAGACGCGTTAGGCACCTACACTTTTACACACCTGGTCATAATATAAAAAATTTCCAACATAAAATAAAGATTTACTCGAGCTGAAAAAGAATACAAGTTGAATTAAATGTATTTGGCAGGTAAAATGTATAATAGAAAATTTCAATAGTCACACGACTGAAAAAAAAAATCTTTGACATAAGCATTTTAATAGTCATTGCTTTTTGGCTGGTATGATATTGTAATTTTCTATACATAAGTTAATTTGGGATATCCATAAATAATACTGCAGTACTCAAATTCATGTGAAAAATACCAGGAAAAAAAAATTTCATAATGTTTAAATTATAAAATACAGTCTCCCCACTTAATCGGGTAATGGATAATTGCATAACCCGCTTATATGCATAGAATGCCGTGGAATAGAGACGTTCCCCATAAAGCTAATTTTAAATGTACTCGTTTTATCGCATAACAATCCCCGGTTAATTGCATAAATATCGCCAATCTACTAGTAGTAATCCGGATTTTATGAATTCATGTTATAGTGGTGAATGGAAAAAAAAGGAAGAACTTTTTTTTTTGTAACAATGGTTTGTTATATTTACAATCAAAGAGCAGAAATAGTCGTGTAAGATGACTTATCTTAATTCTGGCAACTTATGAGTGTGTTGAATTTGGCCAATTGTGTTTTTCTTTTAAAGCTTGTCGTACATATAGTGACTCAAGATGCTGGGGGGTATTTTTTGAAAAATTCTGGAATCGGGGGAAAGCAGATCAATAAAAGATCAATATTTAGCGGTGGAAGTGGAGAAATGCAATTTCAAGATATGAAAAAAAAAAAAAAAAAAAAAAAAAAATAATCCTAAAGGATTTTTTGTGTAGGCAAAAGAAACTAGTCGGATGTACCAATCCCAAAACTTTCTTCTATCTCATACATGTTAATACTTCAAAACTCGCTATCACACTGCCAAAATTAAATGGCAATCTATGCATCTCATGAGGATTCTAACGATATGAAATTCCGTGCATTAGTTCTTGAGATATGACTATCGCTGAAATCATCTAAATTCAGCAAAATTCTGCCTAGCAGCGCCACCTATTGGGTGATTTATACCAAATCCTAATCAGCAACAATTTATGTCAACGTCTGACTGAATCTGAAGTTTGGAGAAAATCCGTACATTAGTTTTTGAGATAGAGCAATAGCGAAAATCGTGAAAATTTCTGCATAGCAGTGCCACCTATTGGGTGATTAACACAAAAACCTAATTAACAACAACTTGTGTCAACATACAACTAAATCTGAAGTTAGATGAAAATTGGTCCATTAGTTCTATTGATAGAGCTATTGAGGCAATCGTGGAAAAGGCAGCAGAGAAGCGCCACCTGTTGGGCGATTTACACCAACACCTAATCAGTAGCAAGTCATATCAAGGACTAACTTAATCTGAAGTTTGATGAAAATCCGTGCGTTAGCTCTTAAGATAGAGCTATTGGGGAAATCGTGTAAATCCTGCAAAATTCATCATAACAGCGCCACCTGTTGGGCGATTTACACCAAAATGTAATCATCATCAATGCATATCAAGGACTAACTAAATCTGAAGTTTGATCAAAATCCGTGCATTAGTTCTTGAGATAGAGCTATTGCGAAAATCGTGAAAAATGCAGCATTGCAGCGCCACCTGTTGAGCGATTTACACCAAAAACTAATCAGCATCAATTTGTATTAGGCACTAACTAAATATCAATTTTTATTAAATTCCGTGCATTAGTTCTTGAGATAGAGCGCCCACAAAATTTGTGTCACATACAGACAGACAGACAGACAGAGTCACAGACAGACATTTTGTAAAAACATGTTTTTTGGAATCTCTGACCCCTAAAACGTGTAAATCCGTCGAAAACCGGAATTCGAAAATTTTCATGAATCCAATACTTTCTTCTTGTAAAGATAGAAGAAAGTAAAAAAGAGAAATAAATTGACAAATAATTGAAAAATAAAAAAGAATTTATGCAGAAACTTTTATTTTCAAAGGTATGATTTAAAAACAAAAATTTTCTATTTAACTTTCATTTTAATTTTCACATAAATTATAATGAAAAATTAAACCATGTACCGTAAATAGTGTTATAATACCTTATACTTTATTACATATACTTTTATATATAGAGTAATAATAAATTATTTATTAAAGTTATTAATACAGTAGTTTTTAATTTATTAGGTAAATAATTATTCTCCATTAATATTTATCATATCTGTGGCATATAATCAAATGATAGCGTTTGCTGATAACATTAATTAATGTCCTCGCTTAAATGCATACAATTCAGTGGAACCAACTGTATGCAATTAAGCGGGACGGACTACATTTTAAAATTAAGTCTATTCTCTAAACTTGAGAATTTCTGACGACAGAAATATTTTTAAAATTATCGGGAAAAAAAAAACCAGTTTTCATAACAAAGCAAACTTTCTTTTTTTAAATATCAAAATATTCCAAACTGACACAATTCATAATTATGTTTGAAACCAAAACTATTACTATTCAAAGAAAAATATTATACTGTATTAAATAATAATAAAATATAATAATTTAAATATTATAATAAATACATGCTCACATGATCTTATATTTTTTAGAAGAAACAACAACAAAAAAAAAAATTCAGTTAAACTTACCACTGTTGGGGAGAATTTTTGATGATTTTTTTTGACAGCATGCAGCTCGATTTGTATATAGATTTTTCACTAATTATTTCCAAGGTATCTAAAATAAAAGAATAACTTTAATAATAATTATGGTGTCAAAGCACAATTTAAAAAACAAAGTTTTATACAGAGATGGTTTTTGAGACTACTGTATACATTTAAAATTATGTGTAAAATATTATAGCTAAAACTACAGGTACTTATCATGGTTTTTTGGTACACCATAATATCCCGTTTATCCACTTTTCTCGATAACGCCCTCTCCCTCCACCTTTTGTTAAAAAAAAAGATACTTCTTAGTTATAACGTCGACCAAATTACTGTCGCCAAATTGTAAGATTAAATACCAATAATGGTTGCCATTCATTAATTAATTGTAAGATTAAATGTCAATAATGGCCAATAAAACCATTAATTTGACATTTTATTTGTTTATTTATTAATGTTTTACTAATTTATTTGTTCTTTCGTTATTTAAAATAAAAATTATGTCAATGTATATAATTTGGCGAAATTGGTGACGGGATAACTAAGAAGTACCAAAAAAAAAAAAAAAATCCCAAGAAAGCATCACCTACTTCCAAAAAAGTTCCACCCTGCATGTCAATGTCAGAATCAATACCAAGTATTTTATTTTTTCGCCACATCAGAAAGGGGCGTGAATTCTAAACATGACATTCCCAACACAGGGATTATTCTGTTCCGAATTTTCTGAAAAATTAAGCATTCGGTTGAGAAAATAAAAAAATCAGGCATCAGTCCATAGTCCAACAATTCGGACATAATAAAATGTGAATTTCGACAAACGGTCACAGAAAAAATAAATTTCATCAATCGTTCACAGAAAAAATTGCCAATTTTGTCTTAGGACTGCAAAAAAAACATGAATTACACCAAATGATAGCAGAGACTGCACATTTTGTCTAAAGATCGCGAAAAAAGCCAAATTCGTCAAACGACCGCAGAGAAAACATGAATTTCATCAAAAGATCTTGGAAAAATGCAAATTTCGTCAAAAGATTGCAGAAAAAAGAAATTCAGTCAAAGAATCCAGTGAAAAACACACATTTCATCAAAGGATCGCGAAAATAGATACATTTCAACAAAGGATTGAAATAAAAACCCTACACATTTCATCAAAGGGTTATGAAAAAAAAAAAAAAGAATTTCGTCAAACTATTACGGAAGAAACGTGATTTTGGTCAGAGCAATGCGAAAAAAACTCCTGCAAGGTTCACCAAATGTCCCCAAAATCCCCCACAAATGTTGTGAAAAAATCTTGTGCAAGCACCCTCCAGATTATTTTACAATTTTTCGTCATGTCTTTCTTAGGGGGAGGGGAAATAACAAGATTTTATGGTACAGTTTTAAATAAAGATATTTTAAAAAGTTATAAATGCAATTCTAGTGTGGACCCTAGGCCAATTTTGCAGGGTGCAACGCCTGGCAGCTCTTTTTAACTCGTTTATGTGGCGTCAGAACAGCCTTTTTTACACAGTGTATGCATCTGGTAGCCCTTTTAATTATTTTATACACCCTGTGTCCCTTGCTGACATTTATGATGCACCCTTTCGACTCATTTCTTTTCTTAGCTGTGAGGGGAAGGGGGGGGGGGGGGAGAGATAACTCATGAAATATGTCCATTATTTACAGGAAATATTGTATAAATTTCAGCATTTGTTTGTGGGGAAGTGTTGCAAAATTTGTCAATCGGTCATGTAGGAGGGGGGGGAAAGAAATTTGACAGATTAATTTAGTTAGAGAAAAAAAAATTGCAAAATTCTTCAGTATGTCATGAGAAAATAATATAATCGCTTATTTCGCCATTCAATCACATGGAAAAAAAAACTTTGCAAGTTTTGTCAGTAAATCATGAGGAAAAATCTGGAGTTCATCAATTGCTTCATCGATCTGCCATGGGGAAATTGTGGAATTCAAGTACCGATTATATGAAAAAAAAAAAAGCCCCAAAAGTTTTGCAAATCGGTAGCAAAGGACAAAAAAAAAGGCAAATTTCACTAATTGGTAGAGATAAAATATCATAAAATTCATCAATCGGTTGGATAAAAAAATTGCCTTTCTGTTTTCAAAAGAAACTGAAATTCACAAGTGAAATTCACATCACAAACATTCACAAACTAAAATTCACATCAACGCTGGAAAAAAAAAAAAAAAAAAAAAAAAAAAAATTGTTCAGGAAGTTGCTTTGAAATACAGCAAAATTTGTTAATCAATCACAGGAAAAAACATGAAATTCAACAGTCAATCGTGAGAGAAAATCATGAAAATTTTCAGCCAGTTGCAGAAAAAAAAATGCAAAATTCATCAACTGATTGCACAGAATAAATCCGGAAACTCATCAATCAATAAGGAGAAAATTAGCAAAATTCACTCAACTGCGGGAAAATATAGCAAAAATCCACTGATAAAAAGGAGTCTAAACAAACAAATTCAAAAATATTTTTTGCGACACAAGTGCAATTTTTTTTTAAATTCCAATCCGAGAACCCCCCCTCCCCCTTTTTTTTTTCTCTAGAGTCAACATGAAGTTCATCTAAAATTTCATAATTACATTAAAGAAAAATATTTATTTTTTTTTTAATTTAATTGAAATGTAACAACACAAAGTGTTGAGCAACAATGGAGTGCTTTATTTTTTTACTGACCTGTACATAAAAACACAGGATTGAATATTTTTATGTATCGAACAAAATAAAGCAAAAATATATTGTTTACAACATGTAATTAATAGAAAATTGATAATCCAAATCATCTTAAATTTTTAAAGTGACCTGCTACATCATTGTAAACATTTTCAAATTGATTTATTATCTGAATCTTTTAAACAGCCTTGCTACATCAAAAATACTAAAACAAAATTGAACAGATGCTGCAGCCACACCAAGGTTGGCGTTTTTTTTTTTTTTTTTTTTTTGAGCCATTTTGGCAAGAAAACCCAGGTCTGAAATACTTGTTGGGCATACTGTGCAAAAACTACATGTTAGTTTTATTATATTTTGAATCAGTTTATTTTATAATGAAAACACACACACATGCACTTTAATATAAAACACACACATTTTTTTATATATATATAAAACACACATTTACGTTATTGCAAAAAAAAAAAAAAAAAACACATTTTTTTTATTATAAGGCACACACATTTACTCTATAATAAATAAAACATTACACATTTTTTTAAAATACAAATTGTTTTATAAAACAGACACAAAGTTTAATTTAATAAAAAACACACTATCTGTTTTGCCGTGTTGTCATGCCAGACAAAACATTATGATTTTTGCACCAAAAAGAAATATTGGTGTATCTACGAGATAACTACCAAAACATATTTTCTACAACGAAAACCATATAAAATAGTGTCCACATTTCTTTTAAAAAACAGCCTGGCAGAATTATAGAAATCAGCATTTTTCTTGAATTTTCAGGAGAGGGAGAGGAATATCCCCGCTGGTCCACCCTCTGAATCCCACATTGACATGCATTATCAAGACAAGCTGAAATCATATACATTTTAAAAGCAACGTTAAAAACACCAGAATAAACAAAAATATTTTGCGAATTTTTGTTTATTCTGGCGTTTTTAACGTTGCTTTTAAAATGTACCTATCATTCTGCGGCATGTAGCATCTTAATAATTAAGCTGAAATCATGCTATGTTTTGAGAGAAATGAACATATAAATCAAATAAGCTTTCCATGGATTAATAGATGTAATATAATAATGCATTTATAGTAAAATCGGCAATGCTAATTCAATTCAGTTACCCTTGAGTATTCGCCTGGAGATGGGCAAGATTTTTTTTGCCGATTTTAAATTTCTTCATTTGTAAATTTTTTATGTTAATATCCGAATCTTTTTTGCCTGTAAATTTGAAATATATACTTTTAAAAATGAATATTTCCTTTATTCTATTGTTTTAAAATTTATGTATATTTGCTGTCTGCTATTTACAAATTCTCCCTCCCTATTTTTCTTTTTACAAATGAGGTTTAGAAAGCCGATTTCTGTTTAAATTTTTTCCATTTGGATTGTTTTGTTGTTGTTATTTTTAATCTTTGAATTTTCGAAAATTAAGCTTAAAGTGGTTATAAATGAAAAAAAAAATAGATAGCGGACTCAGGGCGAATACTCAAGTTATTCCTTTAATTCTATAGCACTTGAATATTAATGCCTGCAAATTTTATGCGCATATAAAAATGACTTTGTTAATGCACCAAGAAATTCACACTATTCAGAAGTATTATTAATTTTTTTTCAAGAAGTAATATTAATTTTCAGAAGTATTTTTTTATTTCAAGAAGTAATGGTAATTTTCAGAAGTATTATTTATTTTTTCTAGAAGTAATATTAATTTTCTGAAATATTTTTTTTTTTCAAGAAAAGCCTTAAATGTAATTAATGTTTTGATATGCAAAAACACCTGCATAGAAATTAAAAAAAAAATATCGTAATAAGAAGTTCAAGTTACCTACCCTGTTTAGAACCTAAATAAACATTGATAAATATTAAATTAACGTGAACAAATAGCGAAAAAGGGGTGTCGAAAAACGCGGCTATTTTTCAAATTTATTTTTAAGTGGTTAAAGAATGAATTTAAAATGTCAGCTTAAATTGATGTGTCTATAAAAAATCTTATACGCTTACTGTTTATTTTGAAATTAAGAATACAATTCATTTAATTCTGTCTGTTTTAACTTTAACATATATTGTTGTTTTAATTCAACCGACAAGAATTGCTGACATCTTTTTCCTTCTATTCCACGTTTTAATCGTGCGATGACTAGGCCTAATTTCTTTTTTAAATTTCATCTTAATAAAGTAAAAGTTTTTCTAACATAATATAAATATATAGACAGAATAGTTATAAAGAAATGCATTACAAAATGAAAGAAAATTCTTACCTTACGTCCACATTCACTTTCTTCATATTTGAATTTGCCATGACCAGCGACAGATCTAATCTAAACATCGACGGACGACGGAGGAATCAAAATAAACGCCATTTCTTGTATGTAGGTTGGCTGGTTTCACGGTTGCATTCTCGAGATCCGTCTTGGAATATCCTCCGGTCGTTTTGAGGACGGTTGTAGCTGGACGGTTTCAATTGGTCCGTTCTTTAGTATTCTGCGGACATTCACAGGATAGTTTTATAGGATATGACGACTACAGGATTTTTAGGATCATTGTAGAGCGTCCGAAGGACGACTGTGGTTGTCTGGGTTAAGATTATGTTGTGGCTTAAATTTATTTATTTTTGTTGAGTTGGCAACAGCTCAAAAGTTTCAGTTTTGTTTTGTAAAAATAAAAGATGTTCGACGAATAAAAAAGTGGGATTTGTGAATCATTTTAAATATATTTAATCGTAAGATTTATAATATCTGAAAATACGAATATAGTTTAAACATTGATGTTAAAAGCAGCGCCCCAACAAACTGGTGACCCGTGAAGCTCAAAAATGTCTAAAAGTGAATCGCCGAACAGTAATGATCCTTCTGTGAAAGAAACGCCGGAACTAAACAAGGTGAGCATATAAATTCCTCCATTTTGGACTGATAGACCAGAAATATAGTTTTTTCAAGTTGAAGCACAATTTAAAATTAATGATATTACTAAGGAAGAGACAAAATTTAATTATTTAGTTGCTCAACTTGAATCTAAATACGTAGAGAATGTATGGGATATAATAAATAGCGACAGTTTAACCAAATATTCCGATTCCAAAGCTAGGTTGCTACATTTATTTAGAGAAAGCGAAAACGTGCGAATTAAGCGATTGATAACCGGAATTGAACTAGGAAATATGAAACCTAGTCAGCTCCTTCAAAAGCTAAGAACTATAGCTACTTCTGACGTTTCTGAAAACCTAATTAAAACACTTTGGCTTGAAAAATTGCCCGACGGCATAAAAAATATATTGCTGGTCAGCGAAGAAAACTTAGAAAAATTAGCTGTAATGGCAGATAAAATCAGTGATATGAATTCAAAACCTGAAATTTTTTCTACAAATAATAAATCTGATATTAATGATAATGCGGAATCTCACGTTAATAATGAACTTGTAAATCGAATTGCTTCTCTGGAACAGCAAATTTCGCAACTGTGCGTTTCACGAAACTCCAGAGCTAATTCTCGAAATAAGGAATACCGTTCTGACTCGCGAAGCAGATCTCGTAAGCGCTACAATCCTAATGGCAAACTGTGTTATTTTCATTTCCGTTTCGGCAATCGTTGTTTTCCTGATAAATGCACCCAGCCTCGTGCCTGGAATAAAAAGACCGATTCTAAACAGGAAAACTAAGATCTGCAGTGGATGTAGCGACAGATTCCACTGCAGATAGATTTTCGGATTGTCGCAAATTTCGCTTATTTGTTAGAGATAAAACATCGAAAGTGCGTTTCTTGGTGGACAGCGGTGCAGATGTTAGTATTTTACCAGCTTCTTCTCAAGATAAACAATCCGTTGATTACAAACTATATGCTGCAAATGGCACAGAAATTGAAACTTATGGTATAAAGATGCTAACACTTGATTTAGGACTTAGGCTAGAATTCCAATTTCCTTTTATTGTTGCTAAGATAAACAAAGGTATTTTGGGCGCTGATTTTCTAAACAAATTTAACTTGTTAATTGATTTACATAAGAAGAAACTAATTGATGGAGTAACTCAACTAAGTATTAATGGCGAAGTTGCTTCCATCAGTGAAGATAGTAATATCGGCACAGTAAGTAATTCCACTAAATTTTATACTCTGTTAAGGCAATATCCTGAAATAACCAAACCAAATTTATTTTTATCAAGTGTAAAACATAATGTTAAACACCATATTATTACAAAAGGTCAACCTGTCCATTCTAAAGCAAGACAGTTAGATCATCAACGACTTGCAATAGCGAAACAAGAATTCCAATTTATGCTCAATAATAATATAACCAGGCCTTCTAGTTCTCAATGGTCAAGCCCTCTTCATATGGTTCCGAAAAAAGATGGCACTTTTCGCCCATGTGGAGATTACAGAGAATTAAATGCAAAAACTATTCTGATAGATACCCTATTCCGCGAATCGAAGATTTTCATCACATTTTGAAAGATACAACTATCTATTCTAAACTTGATTTATTTAAAGCCTACTATCAAGTTCCCATTGCCGAAGAAGATAGGTGTAAAACTGCAATTATCACGCCATTCGGCTTGTATGAATTTAATGTGATGAGTTACGGCTTGAAAAACGCACCAGCAACGTTCCAAAGATTTGTACATGAAGTTTTTTCAGGTCTAGATTTTGTTTTCACCTATTTAGATGATATTCTTATTGCATCTACTAGTGAAGAAGAACACAAAAATCACCCCAAGTTAGTGTTTCAAAGATTAAATGATTACGGTCTTCGAATAAACGTTTCCAAATCAATCATGGGAGCACAAGAAATAGAATTTTTGGGATATTTAATTACTCCTCAAGGCTCACGTCCTTTACCTGACAAGGTTCAAGCCATTCTTAACTATCAACTTCCAACAACTATTCATGAACTTAGAACATTTCTAGGCATGATTAATTTTTATCGTCGATATCTAAAAGATGCATCTAAAAACCAATCTCTTTTACATGATTACCTCAAGGGAGCAAGAAAGAAAGATAGAAGAAAAATTCCTTGGACAGATGAAGCGAAAAAACAGTTCCAACAATGCAAAGATGATTTAGCCAATACTGCACTCTTATCATTTCCGAATTCTGAACTACCTCTGTCACTATGTACAGACGCTTCAGATTCAGCAATTGGAGCAGTACTTCAACAATATGAAGATAAAGGATGGAAACCTATCGCATTTTATTCTAAGAAACTAAATGATGCACAAAAGAACTACAGTACTTACGATAAAGAATTACTTGGTATTTATCTCTCTATCAAATATTTCAAGCATTTATTAGAAGGAAGAAAATTCACGATATATACAGACCACAAACCCATGACCTTTGCATTCCTACAAAAACCTGAGAAAGCATCTCCTCGCCAACTTCGTCACTTACACTACATTTCACAATTTTCAACTGATATCCAACATATTAAAGGTCAAGAAAATATCATTGCTGATACACTATCTAGAGTTGAAGAAATTTCTTTGATCGATTATGATAAAATAGCTGATGAGCAAGGTCAAGATGAAGAATTCCGAAACTTGAAGACATCCAAAACTTCCCTGAAATTCAAGCAGTATCCGCTACCTTCTGGAAAGTCTTTGTGGTGTGAAACTTCAACAAGTAATATAAGACCATATATTCCTAAATCCTATCGCATGAAAATATTTCATCAAATGCATGGAATGTCTCATCCTGGGATTAAATCATCTGTAAAACTCCTGACATCAAAATTTATCTGGTCAAACATCCGAAAAGATGTACAGCTATGGACCCGGTCATGTATGGCCTGCCAAAAGAGCAAAATCAATCGACATACCAAATCAAGCTTCGGTGAATTTCAACCTCCATCGGAAAGGTTCAGTGATGTTCATATTGACCTGATAGGACCTTTACCACCATCAAACGGTAATATCTACTGTCTGACCTGCATAGATCGGTATACTAACTGGATGGAAGTGATTCCGCTGAACAACATTTCAGCCGACACAGTTGCTAAAGCATTTTACGGTAATTGGATTTCTAGATTTGGAACTCCATATCGACTCGTCACAGATCGTGGTTCACAGTTTGGATCAGAGCTTTTAAACATCCTGACAAAAATGTGTGGGATAAAATTGCAGCACACGACTGCCTACCACCCCCAAGCCAATGGAAAAGTCGAACGATTACACAGAACTCTAAAGACCGCACTAATGGCACACAATAATGTAGCCTGGAGTGAAACACTGCCAACTGTTCTTCTTGGTCTACGCACTGCCATGCAAGAAGATTCTGCACATACTATAGCCCAGATGGTCTATGGACAAAACATACGTTTACCTGGAGAATTTTTCCATGAAAGTACAATTCCTACACCACCTGATAATTTTGCCAAACAACTTCAAAAAGTGATGGAAGAAGTCGGACCAAGAACTGTGTCAAAAAAGTATGTACAAAAAATATTTGTTCCTAAAGATTTAAAAACCACGTCACATGTGTTTGTTCGCAAAGACAGAGTTAAAAAGCAACTGGAACCCCCATACGAAGGTCCATTTCCAGTCGTTGATAGAAACGAAAAATATTTCACGCTCAAAATCAAAGACAAAACTGTAACTGTCTCTATTGATAGGTTAAAGTCTGCATACTTCTTGCAAACACCAGACTTTGCTACAAAGCAACCAACACAGAAAATACAACCTGCAAAAGCACCACATGACTCTCATATTCAAGACCAAAAACTTCCTGAAAAACAGTCACGTTCGGGACGAACGATTAAACTTCCTGTGAGATTTCGAGACTAGCACATACATTTTTTTTAAAGTAATGTTCAAATTTTAGTGCATTGTTATTTTTGTAATTAACATTCTTTGTATATATTGTAACGTAACTTCGTTACTGGGAGGAGAGTACTGTTGTGGCTTAAATTTATTTAGTTTTGTTGAGTTGGCAACAGCTCAAAAGTTTCAGTTTTGTTTTGTAAAAATAAAAGATGTTCGACGAATAAATAAGTGGGATTTGTGAATCATTTTAAATATATTTAATCGTAAGATTTATAATATCTGAAAATACGAATATAGTTTAAACATTGATGTTAAAAGCAGCGCCCCAACAATTAAATATTGTTACAGTGGCGTGGTTCATTAAAATGAAAAATAAGAAAAAATTAAGCCTTGCAACAATGTGTTAACATACTAAACGTGCAGAAAATGAAAATTTCCTGTGCTGAACAATGCAGTTTAAAAACTCTGATTACTTGAAAGACTTTAAGTTAATTTAGCATTTCTGTAATTTTTAGAGTTACAACATAGGTTCTGTGTGTTTTAATGCATAAAACACATGCATTAAAATTTTTAATAAAAAAACTAATTTATTTAAAAGGATGATCATACATTCTTTGAGAGAAAGGATATTTGTGAACATGATTAGTTATTTTTAACAACTTAAAACATTTTAAGGAAATTTATGTCATATGTATAAAAACTTAAAATAAAGATAGGTTTAAAACTTTTTGGGGTTATTTTTAATGTTGTTTTACTAACTGGGTAGCTATGAATCAAAAAAGGTCTTTAAAGTGTATTGATTCAAAGTGAATAAAATTTCATAAAAAAATATATTTGTACACCAGGATGGCTTTTTCAGAACATTGCGTAAAAAATCAATAAAATATGAACTTAATATAACTTGTGTAACATAAACTTTAATGAATGCGAATTCCAACGTATTGTAGTTATCACCAGAGTTTAGGAAACAAGAATTTCCAAATTAGCAGTCGATGTTTGTTTTTTTTTATACAGGAATGTCCACAGTACCAATAATTACTTAATGGTAGTCAAAGTTTGACTTTTAAAAAGCAACAGATCTATTAACAGTCCAGTCGTTAGGGAGTTGAATTCGGAATTAATTAGGGGAAAGCTGGAAATTGTTTTAATCCCTTCAGTTTAGGTCTAAAATGAATATTCTAAGTTTTTTCCCCTCGTACAAGGTGCAAATTAATTGTTGAGCTTAATTTTTTAAGTAAAATGGAAACCTACATTTAATATATTTTGTGGAACATTAAGGTCACAAATCTATTTCAAAGTTTTAGCCCAATGGTGAGAGGGTTGAAGACAGAATTAATTAGAAGAAAACTGTTAATTATTTTAATCCCTTCAATTTATTTCTAGAATGAACGTACTAAGTTTTCTCGTAGGAGGTGAACGTTAGAAATATGTACACATTTGTAGTCGAAAAACACGTTTTTTTTTTTTTTTTTTTTTTTTTTTTTTTTTTTTTTTTTTTTTATTATATTAAAAATATCTCAAAACAACTAATTATACGTATCAAAAAAAAATATTGTCAATAAAAATGTTGTAGAGCTTGAAATTCTGAATAAAATGAAGTGTCCACATTAATATTTTTGTTGAACATTAAGGTCGCAATTCTATTTCAAAATTTTTCCTTAATCGCTAATCAAGAGCTTAAAGCCAGGAGAGACCAAGTTATCGATCCGCCCTGCCTCCAGTTATTATATATATGTGTTTTTTAAGTTGTAGAGGCCTTCACGATATTTTTGCAATTATGTTAGAGCTTTATTTTGTATAATTTGAGGATTATAATTTAGTAGTTATTGAGAAAAATTACATGAATGACAGCTGTTTTACATGTCATCTCGGAACTGATATCGCAAATCTCAAACCACAGTTTAAAAAAAAAGATTTTTTTTTCTTGTTTACGTTAATGTTTAATTCATGTTACCGGTCTCTCATAGACCGCTGCTTTTTTTTTCATTTTTTATAGTTTAACTTGTAACTTTCAGTTTAACTACAAATACTACCAAAATTTTGCTTCGTTTGGAAATTTAACACTAACACCAGAAACATTTGAATAGGTGAATTTTATGTATAACAATCCTGTTCAAAAAGTTTAGTACAACACGATCCTATGAGTTAATCGTGTCTTTTATTCATCTTTCGATTAGGTGGTCCACAAGCCGCTTCACAGTAGTTATGTGACAATTTCTGTCACATCAGTTAAAGGTTAAGATTAAAAGCTTCGAAATATTGAAAAAAAAAGTATTATAAACTTTTATGAATTTAAATTAAGATGCCCGTATATTATTTTTATGCCGGAAATTATTTTTATAAAAACCACTTTAGTCCTTTTCGTAAAATATCGAAGTTTAAAATCATGCTTTTAGTTCACCTTGAATTCCTCTAGCGACAATGCTCCTGCACACCCATTATTTCGCTTGCTCTCCCTCCCCCCCTCCCCAAATCCTCGCACTTTATTTATAACCTCTACAATTCTAATACATACTCACTGTTATTCATTCTATATGCGTCATATTAAGTAATACGTATATTTCAAATAGAGTATCGGAAATAATGAACAAAATTTCCCATCATTTACGAATCATTTTTGAAATATGCTAAAAGTCATGAAAAATGCACTTTTTAAGTTATTAATTTGTTAGTAATGGCAAAAGCTCAGCTAGCAGGGGGATGAAATTTAGTACGTGCCGAACGTGTTATGACCTATGCCGAAGGGATAAAAACAATTTTCAGATTTCCTCTAATTAATTCCATATTCGACTTTTTTTTTCATCCCCTACAACTGGACTTATAAACCATAATCAAGAGGTTAAACTATAATTCCCAAAATATTCAGAATAAAGACCTAAAATCGCTATGCCTCAATAAATTAAAAAAATTACATGTATATAAAAATTAGAATCAGGGTGGACTGATGACATCGTCTATTCTGGCTTCAAGCTCCTGATTAGCGATTTAGGCAAAACTTTGACGTAGAATTGTGAGCTTAATGCTCAACAAAAATATTAAGCGCGCGCACTTATTTTATTCAGAATTTTAAGCTCTACAACATTTGTATTGGCAATGTTTTTAATAGAGTTAGGTTTTTTGAGATACTGTTATGGTAATTAAACAAAAAAACGTGTTTTTCGACTATAATTCTGTATATATTTTCTAACACTCACCTAGTACGAGGGGGAATACTTAGTATATTCATTCAAGACCTAAACTAAAAGGCTTAAAATAATTTCCAGTATTCCCCTAATTAATTACGTATTCGGCCTTTTTTTCCTCCCTACCACTGGGCAAAAACAGTGACAATATAAATATACTCCTAATAAATTCACATTTTTAATCCGGAATGAACAGCTTGCTAAAATATAAAAATCTACAAGTTTTAAGAGTTTATATAATTATACAAATTGTTGTATAGACAACTAAAGAAAATAGAACTCATCTATGAAATTTTTATGCTTGTATCGTAATAAGACCTTTCGAGCAGAATGTACTTAATACAATTAAAATTCATTCGAAATTAAAATAATTTTTATCACACATATAAAAAATTAAGTATCTTTATCAATAAGATCTTCAATCAGTTTGTTGGAACAAAAGCAATGTGTAGAAGGGACTTTCCGTATAAAACGAAAGTATAAAATGTTAATTAATATTTATACAGCAAAAATTCCTTTATTATTTAAAATATCGGATAATATTAGATAATACAGGATGCTCAAGAAGGCACTCTGATTTTGAATTAAAAAAAATAACAAATCGAGATTTGAAAACATATATTTTATACGTTGAATTTAAAATTTATGCCTTTTTTAGTTATGAAAATTTTATCAGTTAAAATAGTCATAAATGTCCTTAAATGTTGAGATATTGTTGAAGCCTATTTTGGTAGTTTTCCATTATCCTTCGAACGCTTGGAATTGCTATGATTCCGAGCTTTAAATGTGTTCTGTGGTCCTCAAGTTTGTTGTCTAGCGTTGGTATAATCACGATTTAAGGTACTTCATAGAAAATAAATCACACAGACCAAATGTGGCGCTAGCTAAGTCTGTGTAAATACGCTAACTGTAAAAAAAAAAACAACAACAACAAAAAAAACACGCCTATTGCAGTATGCGCATATCGATAACAGCAACGCTTCCCTTATTCTTATGGCAATTAAAAACTGCCTGATATTGCGGACTGAAGAAAACACGACCAGTAAAATATAACGAATCCCAGTCGAGAAATGCTTCTTCGGAATCAAATTACTACATTAGCTACAGCCTGTACTTAGTTTACCCGTTTATTCGTCTATATATTTTCAAAGGAAGTGGCGAAACAGTTTGAGGAAGCTACTTCACTCATAGTTGAAAAAATGTGAATGTCTTTCTATTGTTTTTCACACTGACGACCGAAAACATGAACTTGACAAAACATTCATGTGTGTAAGCTTGTTTCATTGAAATAGTTGTTGTTGAAGCCATTTTATTGAAAGGTCGTACACACAAAATAAAAGTCAAAATGATCATCTTATTTCAAATCTATATGGATTAAAGGTTTCGCTTCCATTGATTGGATTCCTAAATTGATTTCTAAAAATTAGATTTGCGATATTACATTAGACTAATTGAAGTGCATTATAATTTTATATAAAAGTGTAATAAATTATGAGACAAATGTATATCATCTGAATAAAGTTACTTTTTTAGCAGTTGCCTTTTCTCCGATTATATATATACCGGGTGAGCAAAAAGTTCGTTAAAACTTTAAAAACTCATAAAAAAGGAAGAAATTATGATAAAGGCGTGCGATTTACAAGAAAGTGCTGACAAAGTGTTCGGATTTTTTTAGTTGAAAAAAAATAGTTAAAACATAACATGTAGAGGGCGCTAACGACCCGAAACACAATGAACGACACAACCTGAATGTGTAGTAGAACGTTCTGGAGGTTATGTTGAACATTTTTTATTGGAAGAACAAATGAATGGAGCATATTCATTGTGTTTCAGCTTGTCAGTGCCCACTACATGTGATTTTTTAACTAATTTTTTTTGCTGCTAAAAAAATTCGACTACCTTGTGTGTCCTTTCTTGCAAACTGCACTTTTTTATCATAATTTCTTCCTTTTTATTAGTTTTTAAAGTTTTAACGAACTTTTGGCTCACCCGGTATATATATATAATACAATAAAAATCATTACAAATTACCAACAAAACTTGTAAAATTATAAATAAGAATATATTTATTCATTGACAATCAAACATTTCCCCATAACATATTCAACATCGATTTATCATCGATTTATCATCGATTTTAACATAGCAAAAAATTAAAAATAAATAAAAAAGGAGATATTGAATAATGGAAATTTGTGGAACCTAGACGATTCATCAGGTCCCAAATGTCTAGAGTTTCACAAATATAGTGTGTGGTTTCATCTTCATATTAGCCATAATAAAGCTAAAGAATATAAATTTGGGACTACCACACGCAATAAATATAGAATTAAAATCTTGAAAAACAAATAAGTTTGAAATAAATCATGATTATAAAGGATTGAGAAATAAAAAGCACATTACCAATTTGAAAGCCTAAGAGATGAGGCAGCAAAAAAGAAAAATCAAGTAAAATAGGTTATTTGCACATGTTGCCAAAACAGTTTTTTAAATGATGATGGATCGAGGAATAAAAATGTACAGTATATTCATGTACATTCCTCAATATATATGACCAACGCCCTTTATATATCATTTGAAAATAAATACCACAATGTTTTGCAGTGAATCAATGAAATGCAGACATCTTTTGAATTTATTATTTATTATTGTTTTAGAATAAAAACTAATATATAATAAAAAATATTTACATCTATTATTGGTATAAGCTTTAAAGCGAATACTATCTAGAGATATATAAATGATAATTAAATAACATTTAAAAATAATAATAAATTTATATCATTATATTAGAAAAATAAGTGAATGATATATTAAATAAAACAATATGTAAAATGGTGATATTGATGATGCATTAATTAATGTTTAATGTAAGTTAATGTACCTCACTAAAATTTTTCAATATTCAAATAACCGTGACAACATTGCATATTCACTTAAATAAATATATAATTAAATATAAATAATTAAATTATGAAAATTATCATGCTTAAGATTTAATAATAATAATAATAATTAAATTCTGAAATTAATTAGTTATAATTAATGTGTCCGCAAACTTTCTTAATAATTAAATATACCTAATTTAGGGGGAGAGTATAGAACAAAGAATAATATTTATAATTAAAACATGCACAATATTATCATGTAATATAATATACAATGTATTAGAAATTAATATGATATTGTCCCTATTGTGCTAAAACTTAAATACAAGTTAAACATTAACATTATTAATTATTAAAGAAAATAAATAGATTTAACTTGAATTAATAAATATAAAAATATAACTGCACAATTATACATACAAAAGTACCGAATCAAAATCCATTATTAAATGTATTATTGAAACGTATTTAATAATCAAATGTCCTATTTTTTAAATTATTAAATTAATGATTGCGTATTATCCAGACAACGCCACCATCCTCCGTACTCTAAAATCTACCCACCCATCTATCCTATTATAATTTTTTATTTTTATTTTGCATTTTACCTTTTAATAATTAATTTATTTTTTATAAATTCTTATAATTTTTTTACCCATGTGTTAATTTGGTTTTTAAGATCGTATATGTACTAACTGCACATTAAAGAATGCATAATTTTTTTTTAAGAAAACCATGATTTAATGCATCACAAATAAGTTTTTTAATATTGTTATTAATTAGATGAGAAGAACATAAACATACACACACACACACATATATACATATATATGTATATACAGGGTAAATCAAAAGGAATATAGCGATTGCAAACGCCTATAACTATTTAATGGAAAAGGATTTATCTATAAGATTAACATATAATGTAGACGGAACTTCAAAATTTTGTATACATACGTCATAGATGTTCTATGTGACTTCCCTTGGTCACACGGACAACATCTAGGCGGTAGTCCATATCGGTGACTGAACAAATGCTTCAGAATGTATGGCGGGGAATGGAAATGGCGCGCCTAGATGTTCTCCGTGTGAAGGTCCAAGGGAAGTCACATAGAACGTCTATGACGTATGTATAGAAAATTTGGAAGTTCTGTCTACATTCTGTACTGATCTTATCTATAAATGCTTTCCCATTAAATAGTTAAAGCCGTTTGTAATCGCTATATTCATTTTGGCTTACTCGACATTTATATACATACATACATACATATATATATACATATATATACATACATATATATATATATATATATATATAATACAATAAACTATATTCTTATTTACGGCCTATAATGCTTTCTTTGCCTACGAGTGAGGCAAGTCTTTTAGTTCTGAAGCTGTTTTAATATGATATGCTGTTATGAGCTTCACTTTGATTATTACTTCTAATAAATGCATTTTATTTTCGAGGCTGTTTCTGTGCAACACATTCCTTTAACTCCATATATTTTCAATTGGGTAAATATCTGGACGATTCCCGGGTGACTCTAACACTGGAATATGATTATCTTCAAAAACTTTTGCACGCTTTAGAAACATGAAATGAAGCTGGATCTAGTTGAAATATTAATGCTTCATTATCTTAGATGACAAAAGATCACTTGCGGATAGCTTTCCACGGGATTGAAGTATTTAATTTATGCATTTTGGAGCAGTCATATTCCAATTAATCACACTGAATCTGTTCGCATCTTTTCATATATAATCATATATCATAACATTTATTGCATGCTTCACGGTGTGTGTAATTCTATAAAGAAAAAAATCTGCTCCGATTCTTTTACTTACGTATTTTAAGCCATCACTACCAAATAGGGGGATTTTGCTCTCTTCAAACCAAATAACACTGTCCCACTGTTCACATGAGTTTTAGCCAGTTTAATCTTTCCAACTTTTTTTGGAGATATAAAGATGGTTTATTCGTGGAACTCTAGCGTTTAAATCAAAACATTGCATTTTGTACCGAGCATTTCGTGCACTTTAACATCCAGTGGCTTGCACCATTTCACCTTGTATATATCAAGATGATTTTCTTTTGTAACCTATGAACAGTCTCATAATTCTTCTATCATCACTTGCTGTTTTACACCTATTACTGCCTTTACCAATTTGGTTTTGCAGTGACATATTCTGCTCATCCTATTTCCAAAAGTTAGAAATGATTGGAGATTTTAGAAATCATTTTCTTAAGTGGCCAGTCACCACATTGTGCCATTTCTTAATTATTTTTATGTTCTACATCAAAACATTAGTCTCATAAAGCCCTGACAAATGTCGCCTTCAAATATCAAATGTCCTCCAAAACACGAGTTTAACAGTTTAACTTGACACACAGTTTAACTTTACTGATAATTACTAAAACACTGCCAAAATAGGATGACACCTAATAATTCTCTCTAAGCATCCATTCTCATTGGCATCATACAAATTCATGTTAATATAATCAAGTTGCGTTTGTTATTTCTATTTGTGTATAAATTTTAATTAAATACTAATAATTGAACAAAATTTATTTCATTACATCCTTGATTAAATTAAATTCTCACTGACAGAAAATTTCATCGTATTATTACAAAAGGAAGTGGACTTATGGACCATCAAACAACAAAAATACACCTTTTCAAAAAGGTTTCCAAATTTTGGTCGTTACTGTAAAAAGGGGACAACTGCAGCCTCTGAGGAAGTAATTAAAAAAATTTAAATGGGACAAATTATTACTGCAATTTTTTTAGCTCAATTAGTGGTTCATTGTAGGTGGGAACTTAAAAATAACTGATTTGAAAAATAGAGACCAAATTAGTACATTTATATAGTAGAACTTAAGAAAACCTATAAAACATTTTCCAAACCGTATCAACAAATATATATATATATATACTAACAGATTGAGACCGCTGCGCTTGTCCATTTTTCAAATAAACCTTCAATCATACGAAATCGAGAATTCGACCCTGTATTTTAAATCAATATGGACCTTCACCTGGAAAGTCCTTCCGCATTTTCTGAATACGCATCGGACGCCATTAAGCTATTATATTATCTGATGCATTAGACGAAATTCGGGAAATTCGGAAGCAACACTTTAGTACATCATGTAGAGTTTGGGAGAGAAATGCGGCCATTGCGATCATCAGAAATTAAAATGTTCTGTAAACACCACACTACTAAAAAAGAGAGAATTACAATGAATGCAGAGATTGACCATTTAAATTAAAGAATGTTCAGGTTATTCACTTTCGTTTGTTAGTTCGTTTACTCCGGGCTTCTCAGCTTGGTTGTATGTATAGATCTGATAACTTAAATGCAATCTCTCTCTGCGTTACATTATATTTGGTAATACACGTCTTCTTTCGGCGGGTTTTCTACAGTTTCTTATCTTCGCATTCCAGCAGAGTAAATACCGTCAAAATATTATTTAACTTTTATATTTTCAAAAAATGTGAATCATGTAAAAGTGGATATTTAAAGCTGAATTGTGTGAATAAAATTAAAACAATGTCATTTTAAATCCGGTACTTTTCATATACCAGTTTTAATCATGCAACTATTAACCTAGGAAAATAACCTCGATAACTGATTCAAATAGAAAACTAAACCTTTAGTTTTCATTCAATAAAATTTTCCCAATCATCCGTAATCGGATCCACAACCAAGTTTGATGAGAAACGTTAGAAATATTCGTAACGGTATGGCTAAAAATGTACCAGAGTTAGCTACAAAACAGAGTTAATTACGCGCCAAACTACATTCCATTAAATAATGTCAAATTGTTGTTGATTGAATTTTAGGTCTTTCATTATCAAAACTCTTTGCGAACGATAAATAAAGTTAGTTATGCAAAATTTTTAGTAATGATCTTTTTGGGAAACCGAAGATTTGTGTAGCATTTCTCTAATGAGTGTAATAAGACGGAGAAATAAACATTCTTGTTATTTTCAAGACGTCATTATTCATCAGTCTGTTGCCTAAGTAAAACTAAAAAATTTAATAATCATTAACCGTATTTTATCTAAACCTCCGATAATCACTGATTCTGTTCCAGCAAATAAAGAATTCAAAAATGTTATTGGCTTACCTTATTTTCCTAAAATCAATACACAAATTTCTCGTATTCTCAATAGGTTTAGTTTCAAAGTTGTCTCTGTAACCAATAAATTTTCTTTCTCCAAACTTAAAGATCCTGTTGACGATCATAATACCTGGGGCATTTACACAATTTTTTGTGAGTGCGGCCTCTCTTACATTGGGCAGACGAAGCATGCACTCAGAATTACACTGAAAGAACAGCAGAATTACGTTAGAAAGCAGGAATTTGAGAAATCTACAATAGCGAAACATTGTTGGAATGCCAACCACCAGTTTAATTATCCAGAGGCTAAAATTATTCACAAATGTAACTCAGTTTTTGATCTAGACTTTTACGAAGCTCACTATTTTCATAAACATACTTCCGCCTTAGTGAATGATATGATCAGCACCTTTCGCCAGTGTGGAGGGACCCTGCGCAGTGACGATTTTTCAATTAGTTCTGGTCCATTAAGTCATTTCTTTAAGATATACAAACTTTGTTTTCGCCTTTTCAATCAATCCATAAGCCAGTACTCGTTGCTATAACCGAGAAGTTCTTCGAAACTATTTTAATTCTCTTTTTTCTCTCTCTGTCACTGAGGAAGGGGATCTAGGAACCCTGGAAACGATCGTATGGGATTTTTTTGTCGTTCTATATGTTATTTGTGCATAAAATCGTTGTTAGAGATTTTAGATTTTTTAATAAAAACGTTAATTTGTGACTACGATCAGCTGCTTGGGCTGTGCATCAGCCAGAATTGCTTTATAATGATTCAAAATTTATTTGAATCTGAGGTACTTTTTTAAAAAGCCTAGGCTGAATGAACAAATATTGTTCCATTGGCCACCTTTGGGGTTTGAAAGGTTTTTTTTTTTTTTTTTTTTTTTTTTTTTTTTTTTTTTTTTGTACATTTAAAGTCATGCTTTTTTTTAGCGATATTAGAATAACTGCAGATGAAAAATATATAATAGTAAATATTCTTTTATCCGTTTGATCCATAAAAAGAAAAACAAAAAAAACCCATAAATTTACTATTCGCTAAGTACAAATTTTGCGTAATCTTCTGAAATCGGATTTACCTTCGACGGTTCCTTTGAAATATAAACGAATCTTCCAAGAGTATATTAAATTCGACAATTGTAGGGTGGTTGTTTATGGAAGATTCATCCAATATCTTTTAATAACATTTCTAAAAGAAGGGTGGATATGGGAAAAAAAATGGCGAATTAAATGCAATATCGAAAAGTCATTTCAGAAAGCAATTTTTATTGCAAAATGTTCTCTTTCGTGATAGTAATAACGCATAATTGCTTACATTTGCTAAGAATAATCTTAACATTGCAAGCATTGAACGTTTCTATAAGGGAAATTGGAGATATGTTTTTTATTTAAAATAGAGTGGACAATATTAGCAAATTTGGCTTCGAGGTTATAAAAGTCACAAATATAGGGAAAACAAACCGACTTGTTTTCGCAGTAAAGTATGGTGTGAAATTTTTTAAATGTCTGAAATTAAATTATTTTACAATATGTATGTGGGAGTGTATATACGTGTGTAGGAGATTTTTATACTAAAATTAAAATACAGACGTGTGAAAATTTTTAGAATAATACTGAAATTTACATTAAAATCTTGTTACATTAAAGAAATAATACATTTAAAAATATGAATACATTTAACATTTAGTGTGCATCCGCTTGTTTTTTTATTAAAGATTCGATACGTCTTGGCCTATTTTGTATGAGTTTTTGGTAATTAATTTGTATTTCGTTGTAATGATGCCAAATTTGGATGAGTTTTTCTATCAGAACATTCTTGTATGTGATGTTTCATTTTTTTAAATTAAATTAAAGAAAACACTTCCATGCCCTGGAAATAGTCCAGATATGAACCACATAGAGAACCTTTGGGCCATTGTTAAGAAAAATTTTAAGAAATGCAACATCACAAACAAGACTGGTCTGATAGAAAGACTCATACAAATTTGGCATCATAACAATGAAATAGAAATTAATTGCCAAAAATTCATACAAAGTATGCCAAGAGAAGTGTGACATCATTTCTTTAATAAAAAAACAAGGGGACGCACACTAAATATTAAATGTATCAATATTTTTTAAATATTTCTTTAATATAAAAAGTTTTTAATGTAAATTTCACAACTAGTCTAATAATTTTCACACGTCTGTATTTGACTCCATTTTTAAATATTAATTGCTATTTATATATTGTACATTTGAATAAAAAAAATACTCTAAAAATGCTTTCGTACACTTGCAAAATGAGCTTTATTGTAAACATATCTTGAACATACGTCACGCTTACATCTTTTTGGATTAAAATCAAATTGTTTGGCGAAAAAAGTAAACTCAAAATCATAAATAAACATATAACATGTAAATCATAAGTACCATCATTTTTACAATTACATCTGCTAGTTTCGTCTGTAAGCCAAATGAGGGAGGAGTTAGAAATAAAAAAGAAGAAATCAAAAAAGAAATTGTTACTCACAAAGAAACTCTTCTTAAAGAGCATACTCAAATTATTTTGAAAAAAAAATGCTTATAAAACTACTCATGTATGTAGTAAAACATCAGTCAAATTTGGCGGCGGAATCTCAGTAAAAATCTGAAAAAAGAAAAAAATAAATATATTCCAGTTTTCGGCGCAAAAAAGACAAACATTCCACGCTATTTGGCTAGCCAACACATTTCCTTCCTAAATGCAAGATATTTAAATGCATTTGGAAATTGCTTGTTCAATAAGTGTTTAAATGCCTAAAATTCAATGAATTTAAAACTAAACGAATAATTAACGTATTATTTTTTATTTGTAAGCGTACATAATATATACAAATTGCGTGCTGCAGTAGTTATTTAATTTTACACGGCTTCATCGGCTGGAAACGTTTTAAGGGTACTATTTGATTATCCCGTCGACCAATTTCATCTAATTATATAAATTTCCAAACTACTCGCCAAATTATACAAATTGACAAACTTTTTATTTTAAACAACGAAAGAATAAATAAATTTGTAAACATTAATAAAATTACAAATAGAAGTCAAATTAAAAATCACTTGATGACGCAACAAACACGTGTACCGTGTTTAATGTCAAGTGAATGTAAAATTTACGATCAGCCATTATTGGCATTTAATCTTATAGTTTGACGATAGTTGTTTTGTCGACGGGATAATCAAGTAGCACCGATTTAAGTTTATTTTAAATGTAGCTGGCTAATTAAAAATGCCATCATTAAACATTTTTATACACTATGACGCAAAAGTTTAGACAATGAAGAAATTCTTACATACTTTGAAAAATATTTATTCAATTTTCAAATCACTGCTTGAAATTAATGTGCTGTACATATAAACAATATTTATAACAAAGAAAAGTGGAATTGTGCATATTGCAATAAATTAAATGGTGACAAAAATAAACTGCTGTCTCAAAAGTTTAGACACAAATTAAATAAAATCGAAATAAACAATTTTTAAAACTTGGTTGCGCATCCATGCTTATGTATTACGTCATATACACGAGATATCATGGAAGAAACTAAATCTTGCATAGTTTGTGGATCGATATCGTACCATGCATTCTCAATAGATATCTTAAGTTCCCTTTCAGAAGAGTATTGTCTAGCGTTGCTATAAACTTTGCGACACATGATGCTCCAAAGGTTTTCTATAGGGTTAAGATCTGGGCTACATGCTGGCCAGTCGAGAACTCTTATATTGTGGGAATTAAACCAAGATTTTGAATGTTTTGCAGTGTGAATTGAAGCATTGTCTTGCTGAAATTCTCACTGAGGACCCCCTAGAAGCTCATCAAATGGCAGTAGGTTTTCTTCTAATGTCTGTGTATAATGCTGTGAAGTTTGACGACCACTGGTGAAGGTCAGAGATACTTGTCCATTATAGCAAAAGGCTGCCCAAACCATCACCGAGCCCCCTCCTTGTCTGCGACTAAAAAAACGTCGAGGTTCCTTCCGCAAGTCATGCCAATACGATAAACAACCATCTGGACCATCCAGATTCCACTTTTTTTCATCGCTAAATATGACTGACTGCCATTTCTCTCCATATGACATATGCTTTCGAGCCCACATAAGTCTTTGTAACTTATGATGTGGTTTCAGAGCTGGTTTCTTCTGCATTTTGCTATAAACGATTGTTCCTTTTTCCAAAATTCGTCTACGAATCGTATCCTTTGATACAGAGAGTCCCGATGAGCTTTGAACTCCACGTACGCTCATTTGTTGAGTACTCGCTAGTCTTTGTATCAGGCGATCCTCTCGTACATTTGTCACACGTGGCCTCCCAGACCGACATTTTGCTTTATATTCGGAACCACTCGATAAAACTCGATAAATAGATTTTTAGACCTATTAATAATAGCAGAAATTTCAGAAACGCTCTTCCCTTCACCTTTCAACTGCCAAATCCTTGAAACCTCATTCACTTGAATTTCTTTAGCTCTCGGCATGTCGACTATGAAGCGCAATCGTTTGCAGAACTTAAGTACTCCAAATTTGTGACATCATCGATCCTAAATTTGCATATGCCAGCGAATATTCAAAGAAATTTAGAATAGTGTCTAAACTTTTGCGACAAGCACATTTGAATTTTTATGAAAAAAATTAGTATTATAGCAAATAAAACGACTGTCTTTTGTACATAGCATTTTAAATCAGTTTTTGAATATATTTACAGGTTTTTGTAATTCTGACGTCATAATTCTACATTTTAAAGCTGAATGACGTCATTGTCTAAACTTTTGCGTCATAGTGTAGTTGTTATAGTAGTTGTTTCCATGGCAACAATAACATTCACTTCTTGTTTCTGACACTAACAGTATCAAAGTCAAATTGCCAATGTTCAGAATCGAACATTAATTTTGAGTTTGGAACAAATTTAATAAACTTAAATTTTGTTTTAAACCATATAATTACGATAGTAAAATCTTAATATATGCACATATAAAGGTATATGACAAAACTATAGTAATAAAAATGTATTTATTTAAGTTAAACTTAATCTAACTGACTTCATATGAACAGTAGAAAAAGGTTTTACTTAAAAATTATTTATCTTAAAAAAAATATCATCCAAAATTTTATTTTGTCGCCAACCAGCATTAACCCATTAGTGCCGGATTTTTTTTTCAACTCAATATTATGCTTACTTATAGTAAATGATGTAAAATGAACGTAAAAAATAATAAAAAAATTCTCTTTGAAATTTTTTTTATTTAACGTATAAAAATATAAACGTCCCAATTTTGGGACGCTAGGCACGAAAGGGTAGGAGTTTTCTCCGTTACTGTCTAAGCATTATATCTATGTTTTATGCCATTTAATAAGTTTCAAAAAGGTTATATATCATTCGGGTTATTATTTGACTATAAATATTTCTTTATTATTACTATAAGGGAGGGCGAGGGCTGGGGTCGGCTGAAGAACAAGACCACTTTCCTCCGCACCATTAGCTATTGGCCTAGTAAAAATTTATATAGTAACAATTTCTAATAATCAATAACTACAAATGGAGTATATATACCGTATATACTTGCATATACGATACGCCGACCAATTAACTTTTGAACGCAAATTCTGCAAAAAATCAAACCAAAGAGTTCACTTACTACTGCGAAAAACTAGTAAGTAAACAAAAACAAATCATTGAAATTTTTTTAATAATAAATTATTATTATTTGTATATTTTATATATTATTTTATTATTTATACACATAAAAAAGCAGACTTTTGCATTTTGCAGTATTCGAATTTTTTTTTTTTTTTTTCTTCCTTCTTTTCGGCTTTTGTAATTGACTGGCGTATAAGTCTACCTCCCCCACCCCAATTTACTTGCAGAAAATTGTCAAAAATTCTTCGTTTTACACACGAGTATATATGGCACAATAGGACTTCGATTATCCGACCCTCGTGTAACCCGAACTCTCTGTAAACCGATGTCGATATCCTCAATTTTTTCCAACTTATTTTTTCTTTTTTTACTTTCACATTCCTTGTGTATGTAAGCGTTCCTTTCCAAACCATGAGTAGATATAAGCATTTTGGTTCCCCTTTCTTCGAATTCCATTGAAATTAGCTTGGGCTCCCGCACGATCCGATCCCGGGATAATTATAATCTCACCCCCCCCACACACACACACACACACACCTGTGTATATGTCCCTGTTCTAAACAAATAAAATTATTTTCATGTATAATTTAAATTTAGGTATTTATTAAGCAGTTTAAATAGTCCTAATAGCAATTCGATGACGATGTTGCATATTAAACTAGATGATTATAGATAAATTCTCGATTATCCGGAAATTTGATTATCCGCTGTCTGTTCGGTCCCAATTACGTCGGATAATCGAGATTCTACTGTATATATTTTAGTAACCTCAGAACGTCAAATACTAAACTAGTACAAAACATAACGGTATGATATACATTTTTACTAAGCCAATAGCTAAGGGTGGGAAGGGGTGGGTGTCTTGTGTCTTGAACCGAGCCCAGCCCCTGTTCCCCCTATAGTAATAAGAAAGATTAGTCAAATAATAATCCGAGTAACAATTTTATAACTAAATAATAATCCGAATGGTATGTAACCATTTTGTCACAAAATAAATGGCATAAAACATACATTTAATGCCTAGACAGTAATGGAGAAAATCCGTACCCATTCGTGCCTAGCGTCCCAAAATTGGGACGATATATAAAGGTTCAAATTCGAACAAAAAATAGAAATCTGGAAAAATGCAGAAATACGTATTCTAAAATAATGTTTCGTCTTACAAATAATACCACTTATAAAATGACTGATAAAAAATAAAAGAAATATCTTAACTTTTCTTACGCGCTATTTTATTTCAAGAAAATCCAACTTTGCGCTACAACAAACATTTATTTCACTTTTTTATTCTTAAAAATTCACTGCCATTTATGGATAAATATTGAAAACAAATACTAAGGGCATATTTTACTAAGTTTTGTAAGGATATCATAATTCAATTTGTAATGGGAAGTTTTTTAAGAAATCGTCCCAAAATTAGGACGCGAGGCACAAATGGGTTAAAGCGCCAAAAAAATTAAATTTTCATTATTTTTTTACAAACGCTAAATCGAGGTTCTGCCGATTTTTTTATAAACATATTATATGTCACGAGAAGAATGTTCTATATATTCCTCATAAGAAGATATTTTTTCAAATATTTCTGAGCACGCGCTTATGGAAACGTTCTTGATTATCAGACTATCAATTTTTCAGATGCATTTTCCTTAACCTGGCTCAAAAGATAAATAGCCAAATCTTATTTCAATTGCAATATTTTAACTGGGTAATTTTTTAAGCATTAGGAACATTCTCTTGCATGTTTAAATCAAATATTTTCGTTTTTTAATGTTATCACTCATTAAAACGGATTTTTCTCTTTTTTTTCCTTTAAATAAAATTAGTAACAGTTTTTTCTTTAACTTTTTCAAGGGGTAATGGCCGTTTCAATTTTTTTTTATCTGTGATAAATTTCGCAAAAAAATAAAATGTTAACCTTATCGTCCAAAATAACAGAAATTTCCGTCATAATTCTATAACTAATCTACGTAGAACGATATGTTATAACTTAAAACCTTCCCTGAAACGATATCTATCTAACAGTATAAGTTCCGTCAAAATCTACGCCGTAGAACTCGAAATATAGATGTCCGGAACGAAATTTCCGTTTGGATTTTATATATGTAAGTAGATATATATATATATATATATATATATAAGCACTCCGCTCTCGCTTTGAACTGATTCATACGTTCACTAATCTGTAGGTTTCATTTCAATAGAAGTATTATTTAAATTAATATAATTGTACAGATATAACGCAGTTTTAAACGTTTGAGTTATGAATAATATTTTGAAGGATTATATTCATATACGTAATTAAGTTTTTTATATTATGTTACAAAAATCATCTTTTTTTACCATAAAAAAATAAGAGAGAAAATAACTTTACAATTTTGTCCTTTTGCTAGGCAGTCAGAAGGTTCCCTCTGAGCGGTTTGGACGTATTTTTTCCGTTTCCCCAAAACAAATTAAATCTGTTGTAGAAAAATATTTTTTCACATAACTGTATTCTAAAATGTAATATCAAATAAAGGGGCATGAAGTGTATTTTAGGTACAAACAGGGAAAGAAAATTTACATTAAGATTGTTTTTATAAGCATTTTTATGAAAATGCCGGAAAGCCCTTAAGACGCTCGGAGGGGTAAGAACCAATAAACGAAATTTCAGTCTAGCTAATTTAAAGAATTTAATTTAACATTTTTTAATTACCTGTAATCTTTTAAAGGGACTATCCGCTCTTATTTGGTGTCTGAGGTATTCATACTTTTTTATATTCTTCTATCTTCAACAGAAGAAAGTATTGTAATCGAAATTTTTTTCGACTTCCCGTTTTTGATGGATTTACACGTTTTAGGGGTCAGAGGTTCCAAAAAACATGTTTATAGATATGTCTGTCGGTCAGTGTGTCTGTCGCCATTGTACAATCAAAAAGTGTATGAAGTTTTGTATAGAATTAAACTTTTTTTTTTTTTTTAAGTTTTTGGCTATGGCAAACAGGTTTTTCATTAATTTGGAAAAAATCCGCCAAAGGGGGCGCTGTAATAGCGATTTTTGTGACATTTTGAATATTGTACCATCGAAAAGTGTATGAAGTTATGCATAGAATTGAACAAAATTTTTTGTGTAGGTTTGTGGTCATGGCAAGAAGGTCCTCCCTGAATTTGGAAAAATTCTGCCGAAAGGGGGCACTGTAATAGCGATTTTTATACAATTTTCATTATTGTACCATTGAAAAGTGTATGAAGGTATAGAATTGTACCAAATTTTTGGTGTAAGTTTTTGGTTATGGCAAGAAGGTTCTCCCTGAATTTGTAAATATTCCGCCGAAAGTGTGCACTATAATAGCGATTTTTGTGTAATATTTTTCATTTTACTTAGTTCTATTGTACACCGGCGGCTGATGAAGCGACTGGAACTTTTCATCCTAATAAGCCGACTATTCGCCAACAGCTCATATACAACAGAATAACGGAAATCTATTGATTTTAATTCGATCGAGATTAACTCGTTTTTACTCAGATTAATTGACTGAAGCAGAAAATTACGCGGAAATTCAAAGTTTATATAGTATCGAACTAATAAAAATGAAATATTGACATTTGTAGCAACATTTTGAAATATTAAAATATATGAGATAGAAGAAAGTTTTGGGATTGGCACATCCAACTAGTTAATGTTTTGATATTAACTTCGAAGTAGCTTTCCTGTTTTTTTAGATTCTTGCTTTTTAAATTTAGATCGTAACTTTATTAAAAAAAAATTAGAGAAACTTTTTTTCAACAAAGCAGTGAGGTTTTTTTAATATCTAAACAACATGCGAAGCTGGATTTGTTTTTTCAAAGTTTACTATAGAATGATGAATATAATAAACAAACACTAGAATATATATCATTATTAGGTGATAAGGTTTTGGTATTTATATATTTTTATGATTTTATAGCTTTCAAAAATGAATTAAAACGTTAGTAGTTTTTAAATCTTAAATTAATATTTAACAAATGCACAGAAACATTTTTTCTTAAAATAGTTCAAAATTTGTAATTTAATTAATATGTAAAACTGGAATTTTATCTATCGAAATTTTCTGAATCATTAAAAAACTGTGGAAAAAAATTAAAAACCTTTTCATAGCATTGCATTGCTCATACTAACAGCGTGTATAAATTTAAATGAAGCAAAAATATTCATAATGTACGCAGTACATGTTCTATTAGTGTTTAAACATAGAAAATTAGTTATAAGATTCACAAAAAGCATGACATAAAATCTGTTTAAGGGAAAAAAAACTTTTATTGGATGGATTTAGATAAGAAATATGCGTATATGTATATAAAATGGATATTATTACTATAAAAAGAAAACAAAAATCTGATGCTGTTTCGACATCACTTTCTTTGGGAAAATTATGCACATTTCATACATTTGCCTTTATTTTCAAATAATATATCCAAAATATGGAAATGCATATAAGCATTTGCATATTATCTATACACTGCAAATAGAAGCGTCTTAAATTTAGACACATATGTGACTGAAAAAGAATTTTAGACACTTAAGTGTCTTAATCTGAAAATTAAGACACTATAGATGTCTTAATTTAAGATACATAAGCGTCTTACTATGACCATGGTGTAAACGAACTGAGAATAATGTCTAAAATATCCGCAAACGTCTTATTTTAAGACACTTCATTGCTTTAAACGTGTCTTAATTTTTGATTCTTCCGACGCAATAACCACCAGGGGGCACTAGCACTCCCAGTTGCGCATGCGTTTTAGATGTCTTCGTTCGAAGTGGTATACGTTGTAATTCAAACAAAGTTTGTTTTTATGTACGCGTGTATTTTAATTCGTTTTTTGCGAAATGTGAAGTACTGTGATTTTAATTCGTATTAACTTGGATTATGTATTTATTGAATACATACATCTGACGTGTGTGCTCGGCATCAAATGTCTCTTAGAAGCTGTCGTCGATACAAGGGCGGGATAGACACAGAACCGAAGTAGACGACGGTTGAAGATTACACCCGGAAATTCTACAAAGCGTGTGCAATGGGCTTAGTGTTAACTCGTATCAATTTATATCAATAATATTGTGTTATTCATCTTCGTCCTGTCGAAGCTGGCAAAAAAAAAGAAACTTTTGTCTGGCGGGTCCTGTTTTTAGGATGAAACATCTCATCCTTTAAATATGGCTAGTCGGATGTATTATGGATTACCTTTTAAACTGATGAGTCTTTCTCCCTCACTGTGGTTGTGGTAGTTTTTAAAATTTCAAATCGAGGAATATTTCTTACCTCTTGCAGCAACTCAAGTAAGTTTCTTTATAGTAGTAAAATTAGTGTATTTTATGATTTTATTTATTGTACTAAACAAAATCCTGCATGAAATTTAATTAGTTTTGAATCTGTTCGCAAAAAACCCCACTAATTCTAGAAGTATATATTTTTAAACTTATGACGTTCTTTTTTATTACGAATTATATATTCAATGTCAGTTCTTAGTTTCAATGAATAATTTTTATCTCGCAGTAAATGACGGCCACAAGGAAGTAAAGATAAAAAAAAACTTTGAAAGATGACCTAATGCTTTCTTACTTCCTGGCATAAAACCGCAGATTAAAAAAAGATAAATAAAGTAAATGAGACTCGTCTATTATATGAAGCTGCCTGTAAAAATATACATATGTATTTGATTTTCAATCAACTCTAATACTGATTTTTTTATTATTTTTAATAAAAAAGTAATTTGAAATTTATAATGGGAAAAAGTAAAAACCGCTAACTAGATTTCGTATTTAAAATTGTGGTAACTTTATTTATATGCACTTATACGAAAAATACAAAAATGACAGATGTTACTGTATATATTTAAGACGAAAGAAGTTTGGAAATCATAAGTTATTTTTTCCTCATGTTTTTAATATAGAATATGTACTTATTTGTTTTTATTGATAGTTGAATAGCTTTTGTGAGTACCCTCTGATCTACATAAAAACTTGCCCATGTGGAAATATAAATTTTTTAAAAACATAATTTTTAAATAAGTATTTTCATTTTTTGGGGGGGAAGGGGGGGATTTTGCATGAATTTTTGTAAAGCTGATATCTTAATTCTTGCACTGATTATAATGAAAGTTTTGAACTTTTAGAGTAGGACAAGTTTAAAAACGCAAATATATTTAACAAAATACCAATGTCATTTTTTCCCCAATGTTATTAAAGTAGAATATTTATTTATTTATTTTCATTATTCATAGTTAAATGGCTGTTGTGATTATCAAGTGATGTATATGTAAAATTGCCTATGTGGCAATATATTTTTTTATATTTTCATTTTTTTGGGGGGGGGGGATTTTTGCAATTTTCGTACATCTGATATTTTAAATCTTTTTCCACATTCAACCGAGTATAATAAATATTTTGAACTTTTAGAGTAGGACAAGATTATAAAAAATATATATATATATATTTATAAATGTACCTTAAAAGCCCTTAATAGCGAACACTTCGGGAACGCGGAATTTGTCCGATAATTGGAGATGTCTACTTTTTTGAGGTAAAAATATACAAATATGTATGTCTGCTGATTTAAAAAGTATTCGTTAAATAGAGGTGTTCGCTATTCGAGAATGTTCATTAACCTCCACAACGGATACTCCCGAATATCGGACATCTCAATTTAGACAACTATAATGCAGGGTTGCGTTTTTTGCAAAAGTACTTCTTGATTAAAGGAAGGGCAAACTGGGAAGTGCCCCGTCCCCCTACGACTGTAGTGCCCCCAAATTTGATGTGCAATATTTGTAAAGCTTATATTTTAAATCTGTTTCGAAATTGTACTGATTATAATCAATATTTTGAACTTTTAAAGTAAAATAAGGTTAAAAACAAAATAAATTTAAAAAAATCTAATATTTAGATAAATATTTTTTGTTTTTTAATCTTGTTCTACTCCTGAAGTTCAAGATATTGATTATAATCAGTACAATGTCGTAAAAGATTTAAATTATCAACGTAACGAAAATTGTATACCAAAACTGAGAGCACCAAAAAAATCAGGCTGTATTGGGGGGGGGGGGAGGGGCAGGACCACAGCCAAATATTTTTCCAGGATTCAACGTGGTCAAACATGGCTACGTATGATGCTTAGAAAAAAAAAATGGATGCGATTCAGACGTTTGAAGTGTCTGAAATTCAGACGCAAAAAGTGTCTGAAAAAATTCAGACATTTTAAAATGTCTGAAAATTGAACACTCCATTTCAGACACTTAAGTGTCTGAATTTCAGACATTTTAATTTAGAGTGTATTTAATTAAGAAATTTTATAATCTCATTATGAATTTATGATGTTATGAGATTATGAAGTTGTTTTAATATTAAGTTTAAAGCAAATAGAAAAATGTTGAAAAATAGAACTGTAATCATAAACAAAAATAGTGTTTTTACGTAAAGAATATAATGCAAAATGAAAATTGTTAGTAAAAATGCGGCAAAATTCTTTTCGGAAGGAAGAAATTTTATTTTTTATACATTTTTTTGTTTGTTTGTTTCGTGGTAAAATATTTCTGACAAATAATGCAGTGTATAATTTATTTTATTCTGGAAACAAAAGGATTCATCGAATATACATGAATAAATTTCAGCTTCGATTAAACAAAGAAAATACACTAAAAAAATGTTAATCTTTAACAAAGCCTCTTTATTCTATTGTATATCTAAGTTCTAATACAAGTTCGCTTGACTATATCGAATAAATAACGGGTATTTCCAGTTTATGAATCAGAAATTACTAAATAATCTTTTAGATGATGAAAAGTACAATTATGAAGATAATACGAATATCATGTTCGTGTAAAATAAAATATTACAAATAAACTAGGAGCTATACAATAATGTCGATCATAAACCACCTGACATGATAGAAAATGGTGATATTTCGGATATGACGTAATAAGTATGATAATGCAACACAAATAAATAGTATAGTATTCCAAGAAATAGTCTTAACCTTCAAAAGAAGTACTATCACGTCTTCCAGATTCCGGATCACATGGGTATACCTTACCCGTGTATCTTTAACCATTAATATCGTACGATTAAATTATCCCATTTAAAAGTTTTTTTTTTCAATCCGGTCCTCAGACAATGTGAAAAAGATTACATTTATAGAATGATTACAGACAGAAGAGTATTCTTAATATAATAGAACAACAACAAAAAAAAACTTCTTTAATAAATGTCAAAATATGTGTTTTATTCAAACTATCATATCTTGCAGAAATTAGTAGTTAAAAACTTTCTTCCAACGGCGTTTAAAAGATAATTTAATATAATTTGAAATACATTTTAAGTCATTTAGCTTTAACTAAAACAATACATTTATTTAGTTAGGTAAATTGCAGTGAGATTAAAATAAGAATACCTAGTTAACCATATAAAGTCATTAACATTAAATTAATACAAATACTTACAATTTTTTCAATGTTATAAAATATTCAGAAGATAATTGAATGCTACATTCCACACAAATTTTAACAGTACGTTCCTTACACATAGGATTCACCTTAAACACTTGTAACATGTTTTTCGGCTTAAAGAACTCGGACAACGTTTATATTTTTCTAGTTTACTTTCAGCCATCAAATCTCTAGGCTCATAATAAAAAGCTTAAAATAAAAGTCAGATTAATATCAATCTTTAAAAAATATCAGCTACCTCATTCAACGATTGTACTTCAGACGCACGGCGAGTACGAGAACCTGTATTCATTTTGAGTTAAATAAAAAATGAAAGATACGAGTAAATAAATATTAAGAGAGTAAAAATTAAATATTTCAATAAAAATACTATAGACAATGTGATATTTATGATTTACTTACTACAAACTGTGTAACAATCTGCAAAGTTTTACTTTAGATTTTTCAATTAATACGCTAGAAATAAACAATCAAATAAAACAAAATAATGATATTAAAAATCTGTCAGGATTATTTTTAAAAAGTTATTTCAGCGTTCTGATGATATAAACAATTGAAAAAAATAAATAAATCACATAATTTATGCAAAAAAATATTCAATGAAATTGACAAAATACTGACGTTACAACAGCGCTGGGTGGCGTATACCCGTAGGCGAACTATGTTTCAGTTAGTATTAACATCTCAACAGCGCTGGGTTGCGTATACCCGTAGGCTAACTATTTTTCAGTTAGTATTCACATCTCAACAGCGCTGGGTTGCGTATACCCGTAGGCTAACTATTTTTCAGTTAGTATTCACATCTCAACAGCGCTGGGTTGCGTGTACCCGTAGGCTAACTATTTTTCAGTTAGTATTCACATCTCAACAGCGCTGGGTGGCGTATACCCGTAGGCTAACTATATTTCAGTTCGTATCCACATCTCGAAATGACTATAGTGTGGGATGTGTCGTGTGGATAGTAGACTTTTTTCCCTCGCCTACAGCCATCCGCTCAACGTTACCAGTTATGAGAGAAAAACACATTATTTCACCCTTGGATATCGCAAACCCAGTGCTATTCTTGGGGGTTAAATTACATCCTTTAAGTTGCATATTTTTCATATGTCCTTTCTAAAGAGTGTCATATTTAAACTTTAGCAGATTTTAAATGCATAACTAAAATAGTACAGAGGGCTGAGAAATTATTTTTTATTTTTTTTTAAGCGACAACAGGTAATTCTAATGTTATTGGATACGGTGATTTAGAAATGCCAAACTTTCAACTGTGTACCACATAGGGTTTTCACAAAAAGGGAAAATGAACACGCACTAAAATCTCGCAGAAGGTCTTCCAAGGATAAAAAATATTTTCAAAACAGACAAAGATAAGCTTTTCTTTCATTTTATCGTTTTTTCGTGTTTATTACAGCAATCACAAAGTCAAAAATGCTTATTATGAATTTTCATTGAATGGTTCGATCATCCAGATCTTGCAATTTTTAAGCATTTTCTTTAAAAAGTTGATCAAATATTTCAAATTTTCTCTAAACACAAATTCGATGCTCTATTACTACGTTTATTTTTCTTTATTATTTGAAATTAAAAAAAAAACATAATTTAATAAAATGCAGAAATTTGGAAAAATCAGAATACGCGTACATATATAAATATATATATGTATATATATACATATATATATATATATATATATATATATATATATATGTATATTGTTGTTTCTGTTGTTGTTGTTGTTTCTTAAGTATTACATTGATTTTTTTTTTCAACTTTTCATTCTTCTTCCGTATTCAAAGAAACAAAGAAATAAATTTTCTAATTTAAATTAATAAAAAAATTATGTTCTTTTAAAGCTTCTTATTAAATGTAAATAAAACTGGGATTTAAATGCTTAATTCAATTTAAAGAATAACATAAAAATCTTTAAAAAATTCCAGAAATAGAAATTTATTTAGAGGGAAAAAATAGCTACAATTGATTACATTTCATAATGTCTTATTCTAGTGATAAAAATTATTTCTTTGAAACTCTCTACTGGATTACTAGTTCATTTTCTACTTCGCTGAATTTCTAATTTGTTTTAAAAATAAAGAAAATAATAAGAAGTAAAAATATATTTATTTTTTATATCTTTTTTTTTTTTAATTCAGAAATCATCTTGATACCCTAGAGTCATTTTTATGAAACGTTTTGCGCTAGATTTGTTTTCTTATGTCGAATCGAGGAAGAATTTTTAAAACAACGTTTAAATGAATAAATTAAATGGAGAATAATTTTCTTCCAATTTTAGAATTAAAGAAAAAAAATCTAGAGTACTGAATGTTTGGATGTGCAACACGAAATAGAAGAAAATTACTGATCAGTGTTTCAGTACATGTTTGCAATAAAAACTTATTAAACATTTCGTTTTTCTTTTGAACTATTTTAAATGTACTTTCTTAATTTTATGTAAGTAAAAACTTTTTATCAGAATCGTTTCGATTTCCCTAAAAACCCGAAATCACGTGCCATACTTTTTCTCACACGAGAGCACACTGTTAAAAATTTGCAGCATTCTGTCCAGTCATTTGACCGTTTTTTCAAAAAAACAGTTTCATAGCCGTAATTTAACTATATTTTGACTATAAAATGGCCAATAATATGGTCAGAATAGTGTTAAATTACAGTTGCGTAACCGTTTCCGATAAAAAAAAAAGGTCAAATGACTGGACAGAATGCTGCAAATTTTTAACAGTGCACGCACTACACACTGTTAAAAATTTGCAGCATTCTGTCCAGTCATTTGACCGTTTTTATCGAAAACGGTTATACATCCGTAATTTAACACTATTCTGACCATATTATTGGCCGTTTTATGGTCAGAATATAGTTAAATTATGGTTATGAAACCGTTTTTTGAAAAAACGGTCAAATGACTGAACAGAATGCTGCAAATTTTTAACAGTGCACTGTTAAAAATTTTGCAGCATTCTGGCAGGTCATTCGACCGTTTTTTGAAAAAAACTGTTTCATAACCATAATTTAACTATATTCTGACCATAAAATGGCCAATAATATGGTCAGAATAGTGTTAAAATTACGGGAGAAAACGGTCAAATAACCTGCCAGAAAGCTGGAAATTTTTAACACACTGTTGAAAGTTTGCAGCATTCTGGCAGGTCATTCGACCGTTTTTTGAAAAAACGGTTTCATAACCATAATTTAACAATATTCTGACCATAAAATGGCCAATAATATGGTCAGAATAGTGTTAAATTACGGTTGTTTTAACCGTTTTCGGAAAAAAAAACGGTCAAATGACCTTCCAGAATGCTGCAAATTTTTAACAGAGCAGTGTAGAGTCTTTAGGTCCCAAATATATTTTAAAAAGATAACTAAACAAATTATATAATTTAGTCTTGTGAATAAAAATTCTTATGCTTAAACTCAGTTTTATTTTACTCCATTATTTTTTTTTTCAATCTCTGCTGATAATAATTCGGAAAATCTTAAAAATAAAATTACTTGCTTCGATATAATTCCTTCTCCAAATTCAATTAATAATTCCTAAATTGATCATCATATAGTGTCTCTTAATCATTCCTTATCAGCTCACAAACGAACTAATAAAGTATCTCATTACTTAATTTCATGTTTAAATTTCAAATAAAAATAAAATTTCAATTTTGATGTTATTGCCCGCACCATGTCTGACAGACCGGAAAAGTTAGGTTTCTCTTAGAAATGCGCTGATGCACTGCCGAAACATTGACGATTGACATGCAGATGAATTTTAATTCAGCAATAGATACATTTGATCGGTTGCTTAGATAAGTGGGATTACAGCAGCGTATTTTAATAGCAGATAAGTCTAAAAGCCACCCAATTTATTTCATTTTGTCAGCATGATATTAAATTTTTTAAACGATTTTTTTAATGTAATGCATGTTTAAATGATTAAAAAAATATATTTATACTGAAGAATATTTTTTAAGAACAAGTTACTTTAAACCATTTATTTACACGTACAATATCAAGCATTTATGTGCTCATAAAATTGTATTTATCTACTACTAATATGCATTATAAGTTAATCTCAAACTTTGAATATATACTGAAATATAATTTTCAACAAAATCACAATTAAGATGCCAACATTTTTGCCGCATTAAAAATCTAACAATTAATTTTATTTAAATTTTTCATAATCAAAACTGTAAAATAATAATAATAATGAATAATAAATAATAATAAAACATAAAATGTTCACTTCTAAAAGAGTTGGTAAATCGCTGACAAAGTGTATCAAAACTAGTCGCGTGGGGCCACCATAATACTTACACATCATGGATATTTATAATATAAAAAATGAAAATAAAACATGTGCAAACTATTAATAAAATGCATTGCGATTCCAAAACAAAATTTAAACGGTTATTTAAATATTTTTAATACATAGTAATACTCTATTACTGAGTTGCGGGTGCTACATTATTATCCCTTGGACCAATTACGACAAATTATATAAATCACCAAGGTACTCGCAAAATTACACACATTGGCATAATTTTTATTTTAAATAACAAAATAACAAATAAATTAGTAAAATATTAATAACAATTCAAATAAAACGTCGAATTAAAAATCACTTAATGACGCAAAAACATATTTAACGTGTTTAATGTCAAGTGAATGTGACATTTACGATACGCCAGTATTGCCATTTAGTCGTATAGTTTGGCGATTGTTTTGACAATCATATTAACTAATAGTTTATTGCGTCAGATTAAGCGTCTCATTTCCAATTAAAATATATCTTTGATTTGAAATTTGAATGAAATACAAGGTTATTAAAAATCGAAGAGTGTGAACAATATAATTACAAATATCTCGGCATCTAATAATCCGATCGACTTCATTCTTCATGCAAAATTTATATATATTTTATTGTCTTTTACTAGGGGGCTCTACCCCCTATGAGCTACGCTTGCCAACCCCCGTGCAGACACCGCAGACTCACAGCACGCTAATTTGTTCGGCTTTAAAAAGATTTCCGAATATTGAATTATAATTTAAAAAACAGTGGCGATCTCCCTGAATCTGACAATTATAATCTGACGTAATTTTCACCAAACTTTTCCTTCCCTTTTTAATATTCACGTAAAGATACTTCTATTTAAACTGTTTAGCAATAGTATTTTTTGTTCGTTTTACTTAATAAGTGTAATGTGACGTAAATTCTCCTATTTAAGACTTCTAACGCATGTTAATGAATTTATTATTTTACAATATTCTTTCTCTTTTAAAATTCACGTGTAAATACAGTTTTTATGACATACTTTTCAATGAGTTCTTGCTTTTTATATTTTCTATTTATAATAGTCACGTGTAAAATAATTTTTTAATTTGAAGCAAACATTATTGTTTGCGCTGTTTATACAGTTGGAAACAGTTTAAATTAATACAATTTTCTAAAATATGTAAAAAATATCTCTCGAAATGCTGAAAATTTGAATTTAAATCAGAAATAAAATCTCAAAAAATGAGTCAAGTTAAAAAACTAAATGCAGTCTGCACACGGGGAAATTCTGACGCATAAAATGATCTAAAAATGATTAAATTCATATGTACAGTTTTTGCTCCTATAAAACTTTTTTAATGGAATGATTTTGTCCAACTTTGGCGTTAAATATATCTTAAAATAATTCTTTGATTTGAAAAATGTCAGCGTGTTTATCAAATCTCTCTTTTATAAATCTCTATAATACTACCGATTTTCATATTTTTGTATGCAACAGTTTTTTTAATATTAACGAAGAAAGGCCATGCTTAAGCATTCAAATTGGATGCTGATCTGCCGGAAATATCTACGCAGATTTTCATTGGTCCATTTCCAAAACAAAACTTTTTCTATACATAGAAGGATATTCAATCCTTAAAACAATCAATTTCGAAAATATTTATATACCTTTTATCGGAACGAATATTTCGAGAGTCCGAAAAAATAGTTCCGGATAATCGAGGTTACTGATATTTAACAGGCCTCTTTCAAATATTACATACTAAGTACACACCAAATTTCAAGACTCTATCTCAATTTGTTCGGGAGGTAGAGCGTTTACAGAAGCACAGAACGACCTGATGGCAAATCCCCCCCCCCCCCCCTAAAAACATGTTTTTCGGAATCTCCAAGATCTTAAACGTGCAAATCCGTCAAAAGAATTTTAGATTTTAAAAACGATTACAAGTCTTACTTTATACTACATATGATGAGTAAGTAAAATTAAACATTTGTAAATCGAAAGATAATTTTTTTAAATATATAATGGTACATATGGTGCCTGAAAAATCATTATTTTTTTTAATTTTAGAAGTCTATACAGCAGGATAAAATTTAGTTTGAAGGTTAAAAGTATATATAAATATTATACAGACATACATACAATAAATACAATAAACCCAACTGGAGTGAAAAATTAGCCAGAGCCATGAATCGAACCCGGGACCACAGTATACAAGTCTGCTGCTGTAACCACTGAGCTACTGAGCTGTATACTGTGGTCCCGGGTTCGATTTCTGGCTGTGGCTAATTTTTCGCTCCAGTTGGGTTTGTTGTATTTATTGTATGTATGTCTGTATAATATTTATATGTACCTTTAACTGTTGAATCCAGGCGTTATTTATGTGTGTATGTGTGTTTTAATATATATTGTAGTATGCGTGTTTTATTAGTTTGAAGGTATTTATTAGCATAGTTATGGTTTCGTTATATATCAATATAGAACAAAATTAGTAGGTGACAGCAGTATTTAAATTAAAATGTCGGTTGATGAGTCCTAGAAACATGGTGAAGCCAAAAAATTATCTTGCTTAATAACTTTCATCGAATCGCCATACCCCCCTCCCCCCCCCCACCCCCCCCCCCAAAAAAAGTTAACCACATGTTATCAAGACTTTTCTGTAGAAAAGTGCATAAGGTTACTAGATTTATGAAATATTTTAATTATTATCAAATATTTATAAACAGCGAAGGAAAGCAAACTTTTATTGGAAAAAATTTACCATTTTTATGACTGCCTCTTCTTTACATCTTTTTTACTTATATCAGTGTGTTTCAATGATCCTGTGTATTTATTTCCCTTGCAAGTTTGATATCGATTAACAACAACAATTTAAAATAAACAAATAAACATTTTTGTTCCAAGTTCGTACTGGTTGCAGCACAGGTGCTGGAACATAAAGGGGGCTACATTCTTGACATCAATATGCTACCAATTTGATTATGGCAATTACATGGCAATTAAATGGCAATTTTATTTTTAAATTTTAAAATGTCAATGATGTTAAAAATTAATACGTATATTTTTTTCAGACCGATTTTCGTCGAAAATGAGCGATTTTAGAGCAGCCCTTTATGCATTCGAACCAGATGGTGTTCTCGGTATTTTCTGCATGTCAGAATTCGAGTAGAAAAAGTGATCCGTTTTCAATACCTCGATATAAATATTGCATTAAATTTATATTTAACTGTTAAGAATGTGTAATATGTCAAATTACTTGCAATTTTTAACCTTTTTTACTGTTACAGACAATTTTGGATCTATTGTATGTTATAAAAGTGGAAAATATTATTAAAACTCACAATTCGGCCGGAGAAAGTATATTATTAATCCAATGTAAATCATAATGTTTGTTTATCGGATAAATGTTACTTATTTCATGTTTTTTTTTAAACGTACTTCCTATTTTAAACAACTTATTTCTTCTTTTCATATGTACTGAATACTGGAAGGTGCATCTGAGAAAAAAAATAACAAATTGCAATAAAAGTGGAAGATAATTTAACCCTTAAATGCCTGATTTTTTAAAAATCATTGTAATAATGTTTTTCGGCTTTCATTTTTTAAATAAAGCATGGGAAAAATATTTAAAAAAATCATATTTTGATGTAAGTATGATTTACGGCTAAAAAACAGTTTGTTACTAATCGGCAATACTGGTCTTTAATTAAAAAAATAATTTTCCTTGATAAAATTCTATAATATTAAACACACACAAATTTTAGGAACTATAATAAGAAATAAATTTTACTTGCTCACTGCAGAACAAAATAGGGTATTTCGCAAGCTTCCAAACAAAACAAAAAGAACAAGTTGCAACAATTTAAAATATAAATCTATCTTTATTCTTAAACAGCTCAAGTGTTGCCATCTACATGTTCAAAATCGATATAATAATATTTTCAGAATGGATTTTATTGGCAACATCAGATGTTATAACTTCAATATTATTCTAATAGTATTTTAGAGCCTAAATTGGGCATATTTCCGAAAAGCAACACCCGGCATTTAAGGGTTAAAATTCTAGAAATTTTCTAATAGGAGTATTTCATAAATGTTACCATACGCTTATGAGAACTACATACTGCCATAATGTTATGAAGAGTTAGCAAAATGAAAAAAATTTCTAAACTTTAAAAAGTTATGTTACTATTTCATTCCAAATTTTTACCTTTGTTAAAAAACATTTCTTAATAGTAAAGAAATTCTTATCTTCTATCATGTGAGCTATAAAACTGATTTTTACTCTATTCTATTAAAATAATACAGCATTAAAAATGTATCGACACTCTATTATTGAATAAATTCTAATATAGTTATTTTTTTTACACAATATGTAATACTATTGATTTGATGGAACTATTTTAAAGAAAATATTACCTAATTATACTAAGATGTATACTTGAAACATATTTGCTAAATTGATTTAAGATTAGGCAATTTTTAAAAATGTCCAAGAGTAAATATTTTGCTTGAGAAATTTTGTGATAATTTTCTTTTACTTGACTAATATATATATATGCATTTTTCCAATTTTCAATATATTTAAAAAAATTTAAGGCTTTATAATGAACATAAAAGTTGAAATATACTACACGAAAATCATCTACAGAATAAATACAGATTTTTAGCAGAGAGTTTTCGTTTCTCGAACAAACATTTTTTTTCAATGAAAAACAAACTATTCTTTATATTTTAGAAAATTACCCGTCATGTCATATTTTCCTTTGAAGAAAATATGACTTGAAATCAACACATTGGTTTTAAGATATCTGACAGGTTTTTATATCGATGTTGAATCGCACAAATAAATTTCTTTTTTTTTCTTTTTTCCTTCAAATTTTATTAGATTATGTTGAGTTATTTTTAGATTTTCATTATATTGCACTCATTTTTAAAAAATCTATATATAAAATAAGTATATAAAGTTAAATAATAACATTATTAGTTGTATTTTTGGTTACGCAAATGTAGGATAAAATTTGTTTTCTATCAATTATTATTTTTATTTAAATTTCATTCGCTTGTATCATCCAATCCATTATCGCAATAAAATCCATTCGGATTTTATTGTATGAATTTTGTTTCCTATTGTTGAAGTTGAATAAGGTAATTTTAAGCATTGTGTATTATTTACATCACTCTCTTCATTTCCCCCTTTCACTTTCTTCTAGTTTATTTAAAATAAATTGATTTAATGTGATAATTATTTTTTTAAATGTGACTTTGAAAAGAAAGATTTTTTTCTTTCCCTCTGATATCGGATAATAATTTATTATCTGAGAAAATGTCATTAGATTAAACAACTGAATAATTTTAATGCAATATAAGAAAAATTAGTGTGAGAAAAAAATTCATTAAAATACTCCAGATATTTTGAAATAGGCGAAAATATTTTTCAGAAAATAAAGAATACATATTCCAATCATCTTTTTAGGGTTTCGTTCATCTGACGAAACCCTATTCGTCTCGCTCCTCTGTCTGTCTGTCCGTCACAGAGCCCGTTCTCAGAAACTACATATGTTGGAGACTTGAAATTTTGCAAACTTATAGCTGAACACCTCACATCAAATGACAAATCATAAAATTTCGAAAATCTTTTATATTTACCCTCACTGGGCTCTAACTTGTGTATTTTAATCTTCTTGTTCTAACTGAGTCCCTAATTAAGTTGAAGACTTGAAATTTTGCGTACTTATAGCTGAACACCTCCCATCAAATGACAAATCATAAAATTTTGAAAATGTCTTATATTTACCCGACTGGACTCTAACTTGTGTATTTTAATCTTCTTGTTCTAACTGAGCCCCTAATTAAGTTGAAGACTTAAAATTTTGTATACTTATAGCGGAAGGTATCATATCAAACGACAAATCATAAATTTTTGAAATAGTCTTATATTTATATGTCTGGGCTCTAACTTGAGTATTTTAAACTTTATTTATTTATTTATTTATTTTATTTATTTTTTTTAAACACCTATTTAAGTTGAAGACTTGAAATTTTACATACTTATAGCAGAACACTTGCGATCACGAAAAATCATAAAATTTTCAAAAAGGTCTTACATTATTTACCTCTCCGGGGTCTGACTTGTGTATTTTAAGCAATTTTTCTAACCTCCCTTCATTGCACCCGGTGGGTACTTTTCTAACTTTTACCGACACTGGTTTGATCACTCTTTCATATTATGCACATAGCCTTACATCTTTTAGTTCCACTTTTTACCGACAGGGGGCGCCTACCTATCTCGGTTGCTATGAACCCGATCCCCTCGACTAATATATCTGCGGATAGAGCTTTGCGAAAAATAGAGTGCGCCCCCTGGTTGCGAAATTTGGAACGAACAGATTTTGCAAAAGGATAACGTGTTTTGAAAGGAATATTAAACGAAACCCTCTGTGCGATCTGTGATCACACTTACCCACTTGTTTTAATTATAATTACTATAATTTTACAATTTGATTATTAATCTACAGTAGGGAAATCTAATGTTATCTGATATTAAACAAAATTAAAAAAATTTTGAGAACGATAAATGATTATATAAAAAAAAAAAAAAAATGTCATTTGGGACATATATAAACATAAAACTGCATTTCGTATTTATTATTATTATTAATAATACTTTTGTGAAAATTTGCATTCATAAAATGAAAATGGTTCAGAAATATTTCACTTGTTTCTTTATTATGATTTAATAAGGCTTTAATGAATGGCCATCGAATATTGGTAACAGACTTACCAGTAAGTGTAAAAAAAAAATCACAAATATAAACTCATTCTATTTTAATGCAATATACATAACATATAAAAAATAACATATAAAAAATATTATATTATATATATTATTTATGCATAAATTCAAAATTTGTTCTATAAAGAATACTAGCTGGATGACTGTTTAAATGTTAAAGTGTTTTTGCATTAAAAACGATATATTAATAATCATTTAGGTTCATTTTTCCAGAAAATATTTATTTACTTATCTTGAATCTTTTCGAAAATGTTTCAATGACAATTCTTGACATAGCGAATTAATTAATTGGTTTATTTTTTCAATGAATAATTTTAAATGTATATGAAAAAATGATCAATTTTTTTGTTAACTATAAATATGGTTCTTCCAAATGTTTAGGAATATCGACATTTTTAAAAACTAAATCATAGCCATAAAAAAAGAAATGTTTTTTATAAGAATGACTATAAAATATTTAAGGCTGAATATTGTTGAACGTTCATTTACTAACAGCAATTTTTTTTTCTGTTCAAAGGTGATTAGCAGATAAGGCTCACTTATGCCTGCATTGGAATTATTATTTTTAAAAATGTTTTAATAAAATTTTGGATCTAAATGAATTTTGCTCTATAAAATTTATCCATTTTTATTTATTATTATTTTACTTTTAATAAGAATTGTTTTTAACCGAAAAATATATTAAAGTAAAACATGCATAAAAGTCAGGCTAGTATTATGAGCATTTAACAAAATTTCCTAGATATCTTCCAAATTTTACGCAGTATATTTAAACTATTTTCAGATAAATATTACAAAACCAGTAAATTTAGATTCTAATTTTTATCAAAATGTTTTAAAAACGAAAAATTTTTAGCTCTGAAAAAAAAAAAACTCACTTACTGAATTGTTCTGTTAAGGTGGGGGGCTTAAACAGTATACTTCTGGCCAGCTTCAGGCTAGTTTTTAACCATGGTAACCAATGGTTTCCAAGAATGTGTCTAGCTTCCGGCTTGCATTCATTAATTATGCCCATTGATGGCATAAGTGTGTCTGGCTTGTGGCTTGCATTCATTAATGATGCCCATTGATGCCATAAGTGTGTCTGGCTTGTGGCTAGCTTTTATTTAAAATCACCATTAATGATATGGCTGTGGCAAACTTTAATTCATTAATGTCATTAAATGTATAATTGTGGCCAGTTTGCTGCTAAATATCAGTTTTTGATGACCGTTAATGGCGCATTTGTGGGCAACTTCTTGTACTTACTGTCAATTTTCTTCTGGCCTTATTGTGTCAAGGCGTGACACTTTTTTACGGAGCCGTTACGGCTACTATAGCCGGTCCATATAAAACACTTTTGGCCCAGGCTAACGTTAGCTTCAGTGCCTCACACGTTGTGTGTTTGTTGGGGAATTATTAAAACGGACATATGTCTCTGAGTTTTACAGATATCAAGATGGAATTTTTTTGTTTAATTCAGGAATCGATAAGGAAAATCTTCTAATTGGAAATTGTATCCTACAGGGGCCGTATAAAAATTTAATTTTTGCATTTTCTCAAATAGACCTCCGAATGCAGTTACAACTTTTTAAATTTTGCACCTTTTTATGAAACTTTGCATTTGGAAGTATGTGGCTTGGGGCAATATTAAAAGCGATAGCCTTTTGTTTTGATATTTATGAATCACACACTATATAAATTGAGTTTATTATGAAAAACTTGATTTTATTATAAAAAATGAGTTTACTATGAACTAATAATTATTTTTTTTTTTTAATCTGGATCTAGTTCTATTACATATCCATTTTTGGCTTATTCATCCAGTTTAATCTCTATTTTATTCTACACGTAAATTTATTAATTGACCTGTTAGCTATTTTACATGACTAGTATAGAAACATTTTCAAATGCTAATGTCGATTTGATATCATTCAGTTATGCATATATATATATATGTATATATATATATAGATAGATAGATAGATAGATAGATAGATAGGTAGGTAGAGATAAACGAAATGCTACTTTAGACGAGTGTCTTCGATTTATTAAACATGTAATCATACTCCTATTATAAAGAGGTAAAAATTGTTTATTTGTCGGAGATAAGCTCAGGAACTACCGAACCGATTCCAAATGTAATGGTATCAAAATGATGGTGTTCGCCCAACTTAGAACATAGGCTATATCTTATGTCGGTGCCACTACCCCAAAGGGGGTGCAGGAGCAAAAAACGTTCTAAAAATGCGATTTTTGCGTTACTGAAGGGCCTAGAAATATGAAATTTGGAATATTAGTTACTTATAAGATATAAATGGTGTATAAGAACAGTTCTTAAACAATTCGAAATTTAAAAGGGGTGAAAATGCACTAAAAGCGTTCTAAAAAACGTTCTAAATGGTAGTTTCTACATAATCTCAGGAAATACCAAACCGATTTCAAAAGTAATGGTATCAAAATGATGGTGTTAGTCCAACTTAGAACATAGGCTATATTTTATGTCGGTGCCACTACCCCAAAGGGGGTGCAGGAGCAAAAAACGTTCTAAAAATGCGATTTTTGTGTTACTGAAGGACATAGAAATATGAAATTTGAAATATTAGTTACTTATAAGATATAAATGGTGTCTAAGAACAGTTCTTAAACAATTCGAAATTTAAAAGGGGTGAAAATGCACAAAAAGTGTTCTAAAAAACGTTCTAAATGGTAGTTTCTACATAATCTCAGGAAATACCAAACCGATTTAAAAAATATTGGTGTCAAAATGATAGAGACAACGTTTGCTCCAAGATAGGCTATGTTTTATGTCGGTGCCACTACCACAAAGGGGGTTGTAAAAAACGTTCTAAATTGCAATTTCTATGCAATCTCAGGAAATAATGAACCGATTTCAAATATAATGGCGTTAAAATGATGGTGACAGATCTTGCTCCAACATAGGCTATATTTTATATATGTTTCCACTAATCCAGAGGAGATGCAGGAGCAAAATGAGCGAAAAGCGTTCTAAAAACGTTCTAAATGCCGCTTTGTCACCAATATCTCAGGAAGAATCAAACTGATTTCAAAAGTAATGTTAAGAAATTGATGCTGACAGCCTCTGTTCTAACATAGACGCTATTTTAAGTCGGTATCACTATCACCTAGACGTTGCAGGAGCAAAAAAGCGTTCGAAATTTCCATTTTTGTGATCGGTAGGGGCTAGCAACTTAAAATTAGGCAAGGTAAATATGTATTACATATAAATGATCTTTAAGAACGGTTTCGAAAAAATTGGAAATTTAAAAAGGGGTGAAAATGCGCGAAAAGTGTTCTAAAAACATTCTAAATTGCGATTTCTACTCAATGTCAGGAAATTCCAAAGCTGTTTCAAAAGTAATGGTTGCAAATCAATGGTGACAGTCCCTGCTATAACATAGGTTATATTTTATGTTGCTGTCACTACCATCTGAGGGTTGCAAAAGCAAAACATGTTCTAATTTGCGTTTTTTGCATAACTGAAGGGTCTAACACTTTGAAGTATGGCATGGTATTTACTTACAAGATGCAACTGCTTTCTAAGAACTGTCAAAAGAAAATTTAAAATTTAAAATATGAAGTGAGCGAAAAGCGTTGTAAATAACAATTTTTATGTAATCTTATCAAATACCAAACCGATTAAAAAAATAATGATGACAAATTGTTGGTGATAGAACCTGCTCAAACATAAGCTATATTTTATGTCTGTGCCACTACCACCAGAGGGTTGCAGTAGCTAAAAAGTTTCTAAATTGCGATTTCTGTGATACTGAAAAGGCTAGAAACTTTAAATATGGCATGGTAGTTACTTATAAAATATAAATGCCCTCGAAGGACTGTCGAAAATAAATTTGAATTAAAAAGGGGTGAAGTGAAGGGGAGGTGCGAAAAGCATTCTAAAAAAATACTAAATTACGATTTCTACGCAATTTCAGGGAATATAAATCAAATATAAAAGTAATAGCTGCGAATCAATGGTAGCAGTCTCTGATCCTACACAGGCTATATTTTATGCCGATGATTCTACCACCTGGGGTTCACAGGAACAACAAACGCTCTAAAAAAGGCCTTTAAAAGCTTTCTAAATTACGTTTCTGTGGAATATTAGGAAATAACAAACCAATTTCAAAATTAATGTTGGCAAATTAATGGTGACAGTTTCAATTTCAACACAGCCCTTTATGTTGAGAGAGGTGGTAAAACTTGGAATTTGACATGATGGTTAATTTTAAGATGTAAGAAGATGGTTTCTAAAAAATTCAAAACTTCAAATGAATACTGAAATGAGCGTATTAACTGAGCATAAAAGTTTCAAAATATTTTCTAAATTATTATTTATTTAGTTTTATTTCATTTTATTAATTTAAGTCTCATTTCTGCTTTATGCAGTGTAACAATGATGCTTACTCAAATTGTGTTTTAAATAGTAATTGTTTTAATTATTCCTAAAATTAATAAGTACCTTTTAATAAACTAAAATATTACCTTTTAATAAAATAAAAATTTAGTTAGTACCTTTTAATAAAAATTAGACATATAAATATCACTTGGCATATTTCAAATATTACGCGAGCAAAGCCGCGGGGTTTGCTAGTTTTTTATAAAGTGACTTTAATTACTTTCTGCAGTTAACTGCTTGTAGCACAGATGCTTTTGATAAAAAATATTGTTGTTGCTTATATTTAATACATACAATTTCTTAAACAAATTCTGTCGTTTCATGTTATTTTAAAAACATAAGAGAAATGTATTTCATATGGGGGAATTATCGTATTTCGCTAACGATACATAATTAAAGATGAAATATATTTCTTGTGTTTTTTGTGTATTTCATTATAAAATGCTAGCGTGTATTCAATCAGTTTTTTATACACGTAGTGTCCGTACATTTTCTATACATTTTTAAGAATTGAGTTCTAAATCCATTTTTTTTGCAGGTTTTCCGATAGCATCCATTAAACAGAAAAAAACAGCTATTATGTGTGGTATTCCATGTGGATTAACGTATAAATAGCTGCAAGACTTATGAGATAGGTAATAACAGAGTCACTTTGATGTGGAATCACATATACTTTTCCTACATTATACCGTATTTCTAAATTTCAGTTAAAACTCTCTTTTAATTCCTTATTTATTTTTATCCTATGTATTATTTCAGTTCCCGTTGTAACTTTCTCCCATAAAAAAATGAAGGAAAAGATATTCAGCCAATGCCTTTATAACTAACAAGGCTCTCACATATTTAGTATTCATTTAGATAATTATTCACCCTCACTAGATATGAAAAAACGAATAATGATTGACTCTTTATTCAGACTACAGTTTTATTCTCATTCCGTCCAACATTCAGTATAAATGACCTTTGGTCCGCCTAATTTCTGAGTTAACTTCCTAATTTAATCATAAACATTTCCAGTATATGCTGTCTGTTTTGTCTTTCAAACTATGTTCCCAAAACGTCTCTCCTAACGTACGAATTGGCGTTCGAATTCTTTCTCGCTTTCTTTTTAAGGATTGCTTTTCTGGTTGCCCTACCACAAAATTTAAAATTCTCCTGATTGTCTAAAGGGTAACAGATAATTTTGCTCGCATGATGTAATTCATTTTTCATGTCCTCTTGTTCGCCAATTGTGTTATGCCAATTTGTATTACGCAGTCACTTATTCGATCGCAAACTCTCGCTTCATGGATACAGTCATGTAGATGTGTACTTTAAAATACTATCAGGTACTATCCCTTCTCATTCTTGTATGGATTATTTAATTTTACATCTTTACTATTTACATCTTTAAATTAATATAGTAAAGAACATTTATAAAGAATTTATTGTTAATGATTATTACAGCTTACAGCCTTTTATGAACTCCAGCGAATGCCTTAAAGATAAATTGAACCTGGTCCCACTAAAGTCTACGAGTATTTAAAAGTGTTGAAATCTACTATAGTAAGTTTTAATGGATTATTAAGGAGTTATACACACACAAGCAAACAAATGGTACAAATGAAACCTGAAAGTATATTATTAAGAAAATAATGGGTAAATTTGTCTTTTGAATAATGTATTTTAGTTCAGCATTTTATATAATACTTCCAAAAGGAACATTTTAAAGAAATATTGGTATATTTATATCCAGGTACAAAGGAAATTATGATATTGGTAAAAAATAAATAAATTTTCTCTTTATTAAAAGAATAAATATAATTACTAACATATAAAATTGAAGAAAAGATTCAGAGTTTAGTCTACAAACAATAATGATGCCAATGTTTCAATTATTACATTAATATTTCCCTTCATGGGAGAAATTTTCATTAAATTTAGACTTTAAGTACGTCAATACAACATAAGCAACACATGGTTTTATTTATTATTTTTAAATTATCACATAAAGAAGTACATTTTTGTTGAGGATGATGGTAAGGAGAAGAAAAAAATTATGTTTAAAGACAAGTTTTCTTGTCAAACTGACCGAAATCTCAGTTTTACGTAAAACAAATTATTGAAAAAAAATATTTAGTTCCTTTCTGTGTTCATGTAGTACTGGATTTGTGAGATTCAAAAGCTAATTTCTGATACATGTAGTCACATCAACAACCACTGAGTCCTTTACTCTCATTCCTCACAAGAAATTCTCTATAAAGACACCCTTAACCCGTGAATAATAACGATATATTTTTTACACATTTCCCTAGTAATATGACATATAAACAGAAAATGACGTCAGTAACGAATTACTGATGGTGTGTATGCAAACCGATCTGCTACGATACAAAATCGCAATTTTTCTACTCGATATTATTTGTTTCACAACATCAAAATAAAAATGAGAAAATGTATTATCCTTGTCAAAGGCAAGCTATATAAATTTCAAAATCAATTTCGATTTTTCTACATTTTTTTAAAAGAAAACAAAGTATATAAAAAGCGCAAAGAAATTTTTATTGCTCTCTCTCAAAAAATCGAAAGAAGAATGTATTTCAATGTATTTGACTCTTCAATTCAATTCCTTACTTTTCTATTTTCTTTTCTACTATGCTCTTTCTAGTACTTTGTTTGACGTCAATAAACACCGATCTCCAGCCTATGTTTATGATCCATTGTACTTTTTACGTTGAATGCATTCAACCATTTTATTAAAAAGAACAAATGTTCAATTATATTGAAACTTTCATGAACTCTCTCACTAAAATTATCGATTTTTGTTTATATAAGGAAAGTTCGGACAATATTTTGTGTGAAAAATATAAAGTTTTAATGAGATCAGTACATTGTCGTTTGTAATGAGAACGTGTGTGTTACACAATGAAAAAAAAACTGTTTCTTTATCTAAAAAAATATAATACAACACACGAAAAAACCAAAATACAAAAACCATTCCCGTATTACACAAACTTCCAAAAAATGCTCTTTTTCTTTGCAAATTTCAGGAACCAATATATTTTCGAGATTTAAGGATACTTTTATAAAAAATAAAGGGTTTATTTGCTGCCACTAATTTTTGGAAACACTTCCGGGCACATTTTATAATGCAGAGTTGCGAACTCTCCACCTTTTTCCATACCGGTATAATTTTAGACAAAATGTGGTTCTATCAAGTCGCGCAATGTTCTGAATAAATAAAACAATATTTTCTGCACTAAAATACTCTTATCCAAAAATCGGGAAACTTCGCAGCTCTGTTTAATGTATTAATCAGTTTTCTCAACCTGGGATATAGGTTTTCGGATGCTATCATGCTATCAATTCTCAAGTAGACATTTCCCCGTTCAACCAACATGCTAAGAGCATGAACATTATAATTAAAATTATATATATATATATATATATATATATATATATATTACGATACAAGTAGATGGCTTTAAGTCGAACAATCACGTCGTGCTTTTTACGACATATTACTGGTTTAATACCATAATTTAATCAGCCATTGGTGAGGTTGTATAGCAGTCGTTCCACTTAACGCAAGCATCGGTATTGGAGGTGTCAACACTGTGGAAATTTAGCAGTAGTGGACCGATAGAAAAAATTTAGTTGACTTATTTAATCACCTCTATCGATAGTTGATTGTGATAAGATTGGTAAAGTCCAATCAAACAAGCTTTGATTCATGATGAAGTCAGGGCAGAATAGGCCGCATGAGTGGTGGAAAAGGCTTATGAAAAAATCTAGGGTTTTCCCAATTAAAATATAGAAGCGTAGTCATCGGAAACTGTTTATTCCATCAATACATATCAAAGTAAACAATTCCCACAGGATGAGATTTATAGAACCATCCTGCTTGAGTTACAAACTAGTTATTCTGGCGAAAAAGGTGTTAAATAACGAAGTAATATTCTACATGACTTAGGACACCCAGTAACAGATTAGGTAAAAAATCAAACAGCACAAAAAAAAAAAAAATCCTTTTTCTGAGCTCATGCCCTAGCATTTCATTAGAATACGCAAAGGAATTCCGACTGAAAAGCAAACTTCAGGCTAACCAAACAAATTCATGAGCGAGACTCGAAATGAAACTGCTATCCGTCACTCAACCAATTAAGAGCGATCGAGAAACGTCACAGAGATGAATCCCTGCGCTGCTGATGGAAGGATTCCGATGTGAATAGACTGGCGCTTGCCCAGCTGGCGGGAAAATGAGATAAAATAAAATAAAAATGGCTTTTATAAATATTCGAAAAATAAAGTAACTGCGCTCAGAATTTCACAGTTTGTAGCCGATAAAAATTTATGAAGAGATTAAAAGTTTAGATTAAGTTTTTGAATAAGACTATTATTAAATACGCGTTTTAAATTTATAGGAATTTAACCAGAAATAAATAATAAAGAGTATAAAAAAAGGGAAACAATGAATATGCCAGCAATTTCGAATAATTTAAATGAATAGTAAAAGTAAAATTTTCATATAACACATATATATATGTAATAATAAAAATTTTCGGCCCTTTTTCTCAGTAAAACTATTCCAAATTCTTAATATTTTTCCTTTTTTATCTATCTTTAATAATATCTTTTGTCTATTATTTCATGCATTTAAACTTGCGTATTCTTTTATTATTCTAAAAACCTTAATCCATTCGTCTAATCTTATAAAACCCATTAAATTACTTTTTCATTTTCTTCTAAAACTAAATTCTTTTTCTTTCGAATGTTTTTTAATATAATTTGTTCATTGGTGTTCTATACACACAATTCTATGCGCCGCCAACATTTAATGGCGCTTTAATTCTGACGCCATATAAAGAGTTCATTATCGACGTCATCCTCTTCCCATAGAATCGTAGCCTGTTTCATGTCCCGTCCTTCCCCATCTCTCTGCTGGCGTTGGCTATCCACCATTCTGTATCCGTCCACGCGCTGTTTTTTGGAGTACTTATATCGTTACATCGACGAGGAGCAGAAGAATTTACGTTTTTCCGGTTGTTTAATTAATCTGCGTCGCTTGGACTGAACGATTCTAATGTGTAGATCCTAATCTTGTAACATCTAAAGTTTTATGAAGTGAATGATCGATTATTGAGAGTTGATGAAACAGCTACTGGGAATGTTTGATATGTTTTTTGTCAAATAATCCAGTTTAAAGTTACGATGACTCTATTCATTATGTGATTGGAAATTTCTCAATGTTTATTAAGCCTGTCTTACTCACCACCCTGACTGCAACCCCATATTTTCATGATAACGGATAGTTGGCCTTGATTGATGTACTACGTTTTATTTCGAGATGTACTAGTGTCACCGAAATGTCTGAAAGTCGATAGCACAATATCACACATATATATATATATATATATATATATATAATTTGGAATCAATTTGAAAAAAAAACAATGTTTCTTAATCTATAACAATCTTATATAATGAAAATATATATATACAATGGCCTCTTCCGAGTTTACTATGATTCCCAAAAGCTATTTTTATCTTTAGAAACTTCAAGCACAAGTATATTTCCCAGCTTTAAAGAAGCATTTTAAAGCAAACTTTCTTTTGCTGACACTGATTTCCGGAAACATCTCTTTTTAGTTATTATAGTGTATTAATATTTTTTTTCTAACGGGTATATCGGTGTTTAGGATGATACGGATCTTCAGTTAAACATTTAGAGCTGTATAACAGGATGTATACTTGTAAGAACAAAACGATATTATTAATTTTATTGTTAATATTAATGCTGATAATTTATCATGGTTGTTCCTGAAAAATGTTTGTTGAACATGGAAAACTTTACTTACGAGTCGATAGCTTCTAAAAAATACATATTCTAGGTAATGAAAACTGATTAGGTACCATGAAAAATACTCGAGAACGCTCCGGACCATCAATGGCAGCAAAAGACACTTTGTATTTTATATGTTTACATTTCTAAAAAATATTATTTTCAGAGGCTTCTAAAAATATATAAGGCTTTTAGAAGTCCTGGGAATTCAGAAGAAGTTATTGTACATTTTCATTTGTGGTTAGATATTATTTAGAAAGATTAAAAAACATTTGTCTTTTTTTTTTTTTTTTACATAGTACATAAATGCACTTACGCAGCCGAAAATGTTTCTTTGATAATTGGTATCGTCCTAAAAATCGTCTTTCCGGCATTGAGAGAACTGTGTAATACAGTATAAAAACTGCTGGGAAATGTTCTCGAAAATCATTGACAACAAAACAAACTGATTTTATAAATTCTTTTTTAAGTCTCAAAAATACGTCGATTTCTAATGGTGAAGAACACGTTTCGAAATCATGTGGAACTCGGAAGTGATTGTTGTATATTTTCGCTTCTAGTTATACTATATTTTTGAAGATTAAGAAATATTTATATTTTTGAAATATCAAGTAACGAAAAAGAGATTTCTTTCAATGTAAATCTCCAACATCGATGCCATTTTAGAAGTGCGTGAATTTTGCACAGTTCTTTGCCATATGTGAATACCAAACGAAAAAAAATTTCATTTATAAAACATACTACACGAAACCACAAAAATAATAGTTTTTGCATTTTTTAATAAAAAAAAAGCTGTTTTTCATAACACACTGATAAGAAACCACCAACTGAAAAATATTAATGTCGAGGAATGTCTATAAATAATTTTGTATTTCTTAGGATAGCTTCCATGGAGCATCATTTTTAGCAAAATTACGTATCATTCAAATTTACTGTATTTAAAAAAAAAAAAATCTAGAAAACGATGGATGATCAACCGGTTTTTAATTATACAGTTTAAAGTTAACCTAGACTTTTTTATAGACGCTATTTGTTTATATATTATAAGATGTACATAAATATGCAAAATTATAAGTAAATAAATGGTTTATATGATGTGTATGGGGCATTCTCACAATCTTTTGACTTTTATGTCCCTGAATAATAATTTTTATTTTAGTACATATTCTTGTGTTTTTTTATTTCATATACTCGGAAACATCCCATTGCATGATTGCATAACAATATTATCGGGATAAATAAGACTGAACGATGTTCGGGGGTCCAAATACCAGGAAAACGCCTATACCGTCCCGTGTCCCTGATGCTACTTTTTAAGTTTGGAGCTGTCTGTATAAAATTGATTCAATAAAAATAATTCGATGTAATTTTTTTTCTGAAACTTGAACTATTGTTTTATATAAATATGTAGCAAAAAATTAACATGCACACTTTTTTAGGGTTGTTATTATTTTTTAAACTCTGGTTCTCGGTTTTAGATTCCTTACCGTCCCTCTTCTAAAATTATACAGAAAATCATTTCATATGCAACCACAGAATGATTTTCAAGTTTTTTCTCATGCAGAAGTATGCTAGATAAATAATGTTTAAAATTCTTTGACCGGAAATTTACTGCAAAATTTAAATCAGCTGTAATGTAGGAGACTATGGTATACTTTAATAATGAACACAGTTGATAAATGAAGAGGCCATCGGATGGTTTTTCTTGATTTAATATGACAGTCACAAAACACAAATTTACGAACACAAAACACAAAATATAATCGTGGTAACAATTTCTACGTTTTTAACTACATCACTCGTCGAGTCACCTTCACAACCAAAAAAACACTCTGCGCGCTCACTCCAGCTTCTCGCTTCGGAGTTCGAAAAAACAGAACAATCTTCTATCCTTAGAGGACTACCGCCATCTATCGGTGGAAAATGTTAGTTTTCTGTAATGAATTAGTTCTTTACAGACTCCTCCCCACCTGGAGAAAACTTTTCACTGGCGACGGGGAAAAGTTTCTTTGTGAATTATTGCTTTCAAGCACCAGTTCCAAACAAAATTTAGTACCGTGAACCACAACTGACTTATTCTCACCATGAAAACATAAATATATAAAATACAAATAAAATTTATAAATATTCAAACATTATACTCAAGATACAAATGAAAAACAATTTACACATATTCAAAACAATAAATTCAAATTTAACTGTTATACAAATTATCATATTTACATATTAGCATTCTAATCAAGCTTAGGCTTTTAGGGCTCGACTCAAACTATCAGCATTCTGATGATGTTTTCCCTTTTTATGAACAATTTCATAATTAAAGGACTGTAAAAGTAAGGCCCATCTTAAAAGTCTAGGATTAGTTCCGCTGTTTTTATCTAACCATACTAAGGGGTTGTGGTCCGTCTGGATCTGAAATTTTTTATGTCCATCCAAATAGCATCGTAGTTTTCGCACTGCAAACACAATAGCAGCACATTCTTTTTCGGTGGTACTAAAGTTTCGTTCTCTGTCTGAAAACTTTTTGCTCAGATATAATATAGGATGTTCTTCATTATTTTCATTCAGCTGGGATAACACTATACCAATTCCCAAATTTGAAGCATCACACTGAACGATGAAAGGTTTCGAAAAGTCAGGACTATATAAGACAGGATTTTCAGAGAGTTTACCTTTCAGTTCATCAAATGCCTTTTGACAGTCGTCATTCCACTTTACTATTGAATTGCAAACTTTTCCTTTTAATAAATTAGTGAGAGGCGTTGCAATTACAGAAAAATTAGGAACATAGTTCCGATAATATCCGGCTAAACCTAAGAAGGATCGGATTTGAGTTTTAGTAGTAGGAATTGGAAACTCTTTTATGGCTTGAACCTTCAGTTCTCCTGGAGTTCTAAGACCCTGACCCACTAAGTGTCCAAGATATTTTACATAAGCTTGAGCGAATTGACATTTAGATGGTTTAATATGCAGGTTTGCTTCACTCAGTCTTTTGAAAACGTCTTCCAGGTGCTTTAGATGATCTTCCCAAGTTTGAGAAAAGACAGCAACATCATCCAAATAAGGCACCGCATACTCTTCACAGTTTCTAAGTAATCCAGCCATAAGTCGGCTAAATTCATACGGAGCATTTTTTAAACCAAAGGGAAGGCGTAAAGGTCTGTACGTTCCAAAATTTGTCACAAAAGTTGCATACCTTTGAGCACGTTTCGTTAACGGAATTTGCCAATAACCACTGGTCAGATCTAAAACTGAAATATATTTAGCTGAAGACACCTTTTCTATTAACAGGTCAATGTTGGGCAAAGGATAAAATTTTGTGCGAGTCACTTTATTTAAACGGCGATAATCTATTCAAGGTCTCGCTTCTCTGCCTGGAACTTCAACTAAAATTAACGGAGAGGCAAAGTCAGATTCACCTGGCTCAATGACTTCCAGTTTCAGCATTTTCTCGACTTCGGCCTTAAGGATTTCCGTTTGTCTAGGCGACATTTTATAAGGCCGGGCACAGATTGGTTTTTCTGATTCCAGCTCAATATCATGTTCAGCTAGATTCGTGCACCCTGGTTCAGTCGAAAAAGAGTCAGCATATTTTCCAATAAGTTGTCCTAATTCTTCTCGTTGACTTTCATTTAATCTGTTGTTTTTTTGTATGTGTTGCAATACTCCTAACAACCCATTGTCATTATTTTCCTCATCCAATTTAGGAATTTCATCCTCTTCTTCATCGTTAGAGGTTGTTTTTATAGTCAGTAAATTTATACTTTCTATTTTTCTTTGATGGTAGGGCTTTAACATATTTACGTGATACACTTGGGACTTCTTTCTCTCTGGATCGTATATAACATAGTTAGTTTCTGATAATCTCTTCATTACTTCTCCAGGTCCTATCCAACTAACTGACAGTTTATTTGGTTTGGACGGGGCCACAATTAAAACTTTATCTCCCTCTTTTTAAACTCTTGTTTTCTGGCTTTTATATCATACCAATATTTTTGGTTTTGTTTCTCTTTTTCCATATTTTCTGCAGCGAGCTCTTGGCATTTCTTCATTCTGTTCATTAAGTCAAATACATAGGATATCACACTATCTTCTTCTATCTCTTGCTCAGTCAATTTTTCATAGAGTAGCATCATTGGAGTTCTTAAGTTCTGGCCATGGACTAATTCTGCTGGACTGAACCCAGTGCTATTGTGAGTTACAGTTCTTAATGCAAAAAGGGCAGGAGGCAGTACTTTCACCCATTCAGCTCCAGATTCTAAACAAAGTACTCTGAGTATCCGTTTCAAGGTCCTGTGCATTCTTTCAACTGGATTACTTTGTGGATGATAAACCGAACTTCGCACAACTCTAACTCCAAATTTCTCTAAGAATTCCGTTGTAAGTACACTCATAAATGACTTTCCTTGGTCAGTTTGTAGTATACGAGGAAATCCAAGTCTTCTGAAAATTTGCAATAAAACATCAATAATCGTCGTAGAATACAAATTAGGTGTAGGAACCGCGTCAGGATATTTCGAAGCTAAACATATTACAGTTATTATGTATTTGTTCCCTAGTGTACTGACAGGTAAAGGTCCACAAGCATCAACATTTAGCTTTGTAAATATTTCTGAAATAACTGGAACAATCTGTAAAGGTGCTTTCTTTTTGTCTTGAGGCTTTCCAACTCGTTGACAGTAGTCGCAAGTTCTTACATAATCTTCGATATCTTTAAAGCAATTTGGCCAATAAAAAGTCTTAAACAAAGCATCTTTAGTTTTAGCTACCCCCAAATGAGTTGCAACAGTTTCATGACAAAATTTTTTTAACTGCTCACGAAACCTTTCCGGGACAACTAATAATTTTCTTTCAGTACCATTCCTATCTTTTCTTTTATAAAAAAGCATATTTTTCTCCAAAATAAATTTGCTATTTTTCTTTTTAGCTTCTTCGATAAGAGGTTTTAGCTCTTTGCTCTTCTTTTGTTCTTCAGAAAATGTCTTAGGAGAAGTTTTTATAAGCTCTTGTACTGAGACAGTTTGACATACTGGCAAAATTGAGTCTTCTTGGTTTTCTAACTTCTCTTCTTCTGATTTATCTTTATCTTTTTTCGCTTCCATTTTTTTGTTTTCTCTTTCTATACTATTGCTATGATTCTTTTCTACAGTTTCATCAGAAATTTCGTGCATTTCAGGTTCTTCATGAGAAACCTTCTCTGCTTCCAGAATTTTCTTCTGAGCTCTGGTTTGAACAGCATTAATCATATGCTCTTTCACTGCCTTTTCTTCTTTACAATGTTCAAATAAAGCGGCTGTTTTATTTCCTAACAAATATCTTCCTAAATCTACAGAGTCTCTTGAGACAGCAGCTTTAGTTATCGCATGTCCCATTTCACAGTATAATTCAATCTCTGCAAGAGGTAAACAGAATAGACCATCGTGTAAGGGCACCCGTACCCACACTTTTTCGTTCAGATACATATGCGGTTTGACATATCTTTGTGCAATTAAATCTATTGTCGCACCCGTATCCCTTAACATTTCCATTTGTACGCCGTTTACTTTCCCCACACTAAGATAAGGCGTTATTGACGAATATTGCCCAACTTCCACCTTAACATGAGAAATGATTTCTGGCGATTTCTTAAGTTTATCACATTGAGGACGAAGATGAGTGCTTGATCCACATTCGTAACAACGAAACGTTCTCTTCTTATCAAATTCTCTTTCTCTATGATTCCCAGTTAATGATTCTGATTTAATTGGCAATTTAGGCTTATTATCCTTACTTTCTTTCTTGTAGTCAAAGTTATTTGAATTTTTAAATTGGGATCGAAAATTAGACATGGTTTTTTCGGAAGTTCTTTCTTTTTAAAACTTTCTTTGATACTTTCATAGTTATCCAATTTCTTAGCCAAATCTAAAGGCATCACAAAATTTAACCAATTGTCTAGAAAATGTTCTTTTGTTTCCGCGGGCACTCGAAACTTTAACTGTTCTGTAATAATTAAATCTTTAAGTTGATCAAACTTTTCAACACCTAATTCTGTAATCCAGGCTGTAAAATAACTAGTGAGTTCCTGCGCATAATTCCTCCAAGATTTGTCTGGCGTTTTATGATGCCGATAAAAACATTGCTTCAGTTTCTCGCTATTCAACTTATATCTTTCTAATATAAGATTTTTAACAAGATCATAGTTAATCGCATCTTCAGGCGATTCCCTAGCTAACATGTTTGTAACCTCTGTGGGCAAAACAGCTAACAAGTATGCAACCCATTCACTCTTCGAAACTTTAGCCATCTCTGCTCTTCTCTCAAAATTAATTAAAAAGAGACCCATCTCATCAGATTTTTCGTCGAATTTCGGAACAATTTGTGCCAACTGTATTTTTGGTCCGACATCAACCTTTCTTCCTGATCCATCGTTCTGTTCAGAAGTTCTTTGCAATTGCTCCAATTTTTTTAATTCTAGTTCATGTTCATGAGCTTCCTTAGCCATACGTTCTTCCCTTTCTTCTTGTCGAATTCTTTCTTCTTTTTCTTTCTCTTCTTTCTCTCTCTCTTCTCTCGTTTTCCTATCTTCTATTACTCGGTCTAACATGAGTCTAACCTCTTCTTCCTTGTAAACTTCGCTTTCTACAATAATTTTCTTAATTTCTGGAATCTTTTTCGAAAGATCAACTTCCAATTCCAATTCATCACAAATTTCCAACAAGTCTGCTCTTCTAGCTTTTGCTAAATAGGCCATCTTAATTTTAGATAAACCGAAACAAAATCAGAATGCTTAATTTCTAATTAATAGAACTCAGAAGTCTCCTACTTAAACTAACAACAAAACTTTTAAGCCAATATAATAAATTTTAATTAATAAAGCAATTCTAAAATCCACCTCTATCAAATTCTTAGTAAATTAAACACTGTGCAACTTTTTAAACAAATTAAATAAGTAAATATGCAATTGTGTCAAAATTACAATTAAGATGATAAAAGAATTTTTTTTCAACATTCAGAACTGTATTTTATTCAATAAACACATTTATTTCAAAAACAATAATTAAATTACGCAATTAAAATTAAACCAATCAAACTAAGTAAATACGAGAATTTTTCTTAATTCTCAACCCTTTTTATGCAAGCATAACAAATTACTCGCAAAAAAAATATTTAAAATAACCCACTTAACATTTTCATTTCTTTACATGAAAAGAGTAAATTACAAAATATTCAACTCAATTTCTTTTTCCAAATGAAAATAACACTTTTATCTTTTACTCGATACTTATCCAGTTTTTATTTTTTTACATAAACTCAACAAACAAAACAGAATTATTTATTTTTTCCGTTTTAAACTCAATAACTTTTTTCTTTAAAAATTAACAAAACAAATATCAAATCCACATTCATTTTGCAATCAGAATCAAAGAACGAAAATATCATCTATTCTATTTTTAGAATAACTAAATAATCAAATAAAGAAAAAACAGAATTTATCTACCTTCCAACATTTTTTTCTTTCGAACTTTGTAATTTTGGCATTGATCCAAATGACAAAACGGTAAGATAGAAATTTTATTTTTTTCAAAATCTCGTTCCTTTAAAGAATGAAATCATACCATTTAATATTAAATCATTTTGATTCAAAAGAATTATCACCATCATAAGTATCCCCCAAAATATATAAATAAACTTTATTTATTATTATTTCAACTTTAAGAACAGATCTTAATATTTCTAAGATAAAATGCCTAAGAACACAACATTTTATAAAGAGAACAGCTTAATGAAATAATTTTCAATATTATTCAAATTTTTTATTTGATATGATGGGAATAAGTTCAGTATATATCAGTACATGAAATATGCCCAATTAACCCGCGCTTTTTCTAAAGCTTGAAATTAATTTACGCAAGCAATTAAATCTAGTTAATCCAGATTAAAAGAAATTTAATCGATAACAGATGATTCATGGTACTAATAAATACAAAAATATGGAACTGGCTTACTTGCTAGTTGCATCTTTACTTAAGAACACTGGTCATTTTTTCACCATGGAATCGTACCGAGCTGCCACCATTTTTACTCGTCTGTAATGTAGGAGACTATGGTATACTTTAATAATGAACACAGTTGATAAATGAAGAGGCCATCGGATGGTTTTTCTTGATTTAATATGACAGTCACAAAACACAAATTTACGAACACAAAACGCAAAATATAATCGTGGTAACAATTTCTACTTTTTTAACAACATCACTCGTCGAGTCACCTTCACAACCAAAAAAAACACTCTGCGCGCTCACTCCAGCTTCTCGCTTCGGAGTTCGAAAAAACAGAACAATCTTCTATCCTTAGAGGACTACCGCCATCTATCGGTGGAAAATGTTAGTTTTCTGTAATGAATTAGTTCTTTACACAGCATTTAAATATCAGTTTCAAGCATCGTGGCTTTATTGGTAGCCTTACCGTCCCCAAGCTTTATTCCTGCACTTTTCGAGTTAAATTATTATTTTTATTTTAATTTAATCCAATGTAAATAACTGTTTCTAAAAATCAATGAACATTGTAGCTAACACTTAGTCTTAACATGATTTGCCTAAAATAGGTGGTAATTTTCTTTACCGTTCCATCCTTACCGCCCCTTTTTTCCTATACCTTCCTCTTTTTTTAACCTTACCGTCCCCTCTTTAACTCCCTTTAAGACAATTTTATACCAAAATTTTGTACTAAATATACTACATTGTTAGTATTTCTTATTTCAATGTCCTGTGGGTACTATGCAAATTCATTATAAGTAAAAATTTAGAAGAAAATAAAAAGTTTTAGTGGTAAAATAGTAAGGAAAATTAAACTCGCAAGTTTAACATAAACCTCAGTTAAATAAAAAAAATTTCGCTGCTGACCATTTATTCTTTATTTTGAATCACTAAGGCATGGGTTTATCAGATTAAAATGGAATTTTAACAAGTTTAATTTCACCAGATTTTTATTCCCGAAAGTCAAAAGATTGTGAGAATGCCCCTTATAAGATAGAATATAATGTATTAAACTTCTAATATAGAACGTAATATTAATGAACAAATTAAAGTACATTTTTTAATCGCAATGAGTCTCGCGCTCAAATAAAATTTATCATGAAAGACAGTTTTTTTTCAATTTTCGTTTATGATTATTTTCATTTTTTTTTCTAAAGAAGCGTTACAACTATCCGTAATCTACGAAAATAAATTAATTTCACTGAATTTTTATTCTTTACAATATTTGGTGTAAAATTGTTTACATGTAACTTAATTAAATAATAATTTATGTTTTTATGCATAAAATGCATTTTAAATATTTTTTTATTACATTTACTGTTTTTCATTTTACTCTGAGTATTTTGAAATTTAAAATAAAGAACAATACATATTTTAAATGAAATGTACTTAAAATTAGATTTAAATCTGAATAAATGTTACTAAAAAATATAAAAGTATCTTATAAATCTAGAACTTTCTCACCTGAGTCGTGAATCTACGCCTTTATTGTGGCTGATCTCGTTAAGGTATTTACTTCGAAGAATATAAACACTGCTGTACGAAACAAAACATTTAATAGACAAAAACTAACACTAAAAACGGTACATATACTATCTTTAAACATCTTCAATTTTTAAATTCGTACATCTCGTCTGCAGTAAATTCATGGAACAACAAAATGACATCAAAATTAAATCGTAAACAAAAAATGGGTCACTTTAGTTCACACAGCTTGTTTGTTTTACTTCGCACCAAAGAGTTTGGAATTTGAGTTAGAAAATACAACATTTTCCGGCTCAAAAAGATAAGCTATTCTTTATAATTGTCAAGTTCCAATGGATATAGGTGTTGGAATGCTCGCCGAATGAAATTGCCTGTTGCCAGTCTTAAAGTGCATGCACGAACCTTTCCGTCTCTACCAGGATAAATATCTATAACAATGCCTAATTTCTACAAAAGCCTTGGCTGATTGTCTTCTTTAATTTGAACAACGGCTCCTTTTTTTACTTGTATGCCTTTGTAGTGATCTGTATAATGGACAGATTTTAAATCCATTAGGTAAAATTGTTTCCACTTTAACCAAAATTGTTGTACTAAGTTTAATCTGTATCTGTATCTGCGAGTTACTTCACTTTTTGTAGAAGGAATGATCCTTATCTTTTCCGGTGGCAAAGCTGTCAGTCTTTTTCCTACCAAGAAGTGTGCTGGGCACAAGGGGGTCGGCTCATTTACATCACTCGATACAAAGGTTAATGGGCGGGAATTCAAAACAGCTTCCACTTCATGTAAAGTGGTTTCAAATTCTTTGTAGTCTAATGAAGATCTTCCAAGGATTTTCGGAACAGATGTCATATTCGCACCACATTGGCGCGACTTTTTTCTGTCGCCAATATCATATAGGCAACAGGTACTTAACTTGCTCCAAAGTGTCGTTATTTTGCTTGATGTGGTAACCCGGATTATGTTGTTTATGCTGTTGATGTTTTCGCCAAATTGACAACCGAAAAAAATCGCGCCAATATGGGGAGAATATGACATCTTTACCGGATTTTCTTAAGGCATATCTTCGTTGAACGCACCAGTCTGTCGTAGAATCCTCCCCACCACGCTGCTCTCTCTACGATGAATTTCCATTCAATTCTTTTTTCGCTAAAATAATTTTGCACCTCGGGATTCTTTATCAAATTCCATATCTACTGTAAATCCATGTCCGCTTTCTTGAAAGTTTTAGCATTATCGGTGTAAATAATCTTTCAAATACCACGACGTGAGATGAATCTTCGAAAGGCCATTAAAAATTCGGTCGTTGTTAAATTCATAACAATTTCTAGATGCACTGCTCTTACTACTGCGCATGTAAATAAAACAACGTAAATCTTGGTACTATTTTTGAGGTATAAAGGACCTAGGAAATCTGCTCCTGTCACTTCAAACGGTGATGCTTCTTTAATTCTATCTAGAGGAAGGGGTGCAATGTCTTCGCAGTAAGGTTTAGTGCTGAATTTTTTACAGATGATACATCGCCTTAGTATACGTTTTACTTGTTGCCTACCCTTTATAATCCATAAACTTTCTCTTAATTGGGCGAGTGTTTCGGCAACTCCAGCATGAGCTACTTCTTCATGAGCTCTTCTGATTTGAAGATCTGTAAAATGACTTTTGCTAGGAAGGATAATTGGATGCGCTTCTGAATAACTTAAATTTGAATTCTGGAGTCTTCCTTTTAATCGCATGATTCCATCTTCATCTAAGAACGGATTTAAATTTAGAATTTTTGATTTTCTTGAGATTAATTTCTTTTTAAACAATGCTTCTCTTTCTTCTGGAAAGCATTTCTCTTGGGTCTGTTTTATCCAATATTTCTCGGCTTTCAACATTTCTTCAGAACTCAAAGGTCCTGAAAGTTTACTTACATGTATCTTTGTATTGTTCGCAAATCTGAATATCCAACAGGTGATGCGAAGCACTCTAGTCAATGTACTGTAATTTCCACTTTTAAAAATTGTATTTTCTTCTTGAATCACACAGCTAGCTTGGAGAATTTTTGTTTTCATTGATGATCTTTTCTCTACTTCGACACCTTTAATATCAATTTCTTTCGTTTCTTGAGGCCAAAATGTTTCATTTTCTTTCAGCCACTTGGGACCGTTAAACCATGCTTCATTTTTCAGAAATGATTCTGCTTTTTCACCTCTGGTTAACAGGTCGGCTGGATTTTCTTAGCCAGGGCAATGCGACCACAAGTTTGGATTTGTTTTTTGCTGTATTTCTCGAATCCTATTCTGAACAAATGGCTTCCATTCTTCAACACTGCCTCTGATCCAATGCAGAACAATCATTGAATCTGTCCAGAAATGTAGACTGATCTTCATTTCTTTGAAAAGATGTTGATTAACATAGGCTGTTAGTCTAGTCCCTACTAGTGCGCTCATTAGTTCCAATCTTGGCAGAGATAATTTCTTGACCGGAGCAACTCTGACTTTGGAAATGACAAAACTAGTAAATATTTGTTCGTTAACACGATATCTTAGATAAACAACAGATCCATAAGCTTTGGAACTTGCGTCGTTAAAACAGTGTAATTGTAGATCTTGAATCGCATCTTTTGAATAGTCACCAAAATAATATCTTGCAATCTTTGCAGCTTCAATAGAACTTACTTGCTTGCACCACTTAATCCATTTATTGTGCATATCTTCATTCAATTTATCTTCCCAATTCAGACCTTCTTTCCAAATTTCTTGCATAAAAATTCTTGCAGTTACCGTAAAAGTGTTACCATTTAAAATTCCTATGGGATCATATATTCTTCCTATCATCTTTAAACATTCTCTTTTGGTTACACCGTTATTCTTATCGTCAAATTTCAAAAGATTCTGTAATTCGACTTTCAAATAATCTTCTTGGGTATTCCATTTATAACCTAGAACCTTTGTATGAGAAGGTTTTTCATGGCTAGTTTCTTCTTTTAAGTCAAATTGCGATTGAAGTCTTCCAGAATTTATAATCCACTTGCGCATATTGAAATTAGCATCTTTCAAAATGGTCTTAACCTCAGCATATACCTTCAAACCTTGAGATTCTTCATTCACACCAGTGAGTAAATCATCAACATACAGACAATCATTAAGTAGATCAAACGTTTCTGGAAATGTAGATTTGTATTTACTGATATGATGTTTTATCGTTGCAGATAACAGAAATGAACTAGGCTTCGCTCCGAATAAAACTCTGGTCATTCTTAATGTTTTCAACTTTAAATTTGACCCTGGATTAGGCGAATTTTCCATCCATAAAAATATAACAGCATCTCTATCTGCAGGATCTAAACTAATTTGCAAATATGCCTGTTTAATATCGCCAGTGATTGCAATTTTATGTAATCGAAACCGAAGTAAAACATCAAGTACATCCGGATTTATATTTAGATCCGCATGTAAACAGTGATTCAATAAAATAGATTCGGAAGAATGAGAAGACGCATCGAAAACGACTCTAAGTTTGGTAGTTGCTTTGTCTTCACGTATAACTGTTTGGTGAGGCATATAATAAGATACTGAGTTTGGCTCCGAAGTAACAACTTCTGCCATTCCTTTCTCTAAATAATTATCTATAACATTGGCATATTTTTCATAAAATTCTGGACATTTCTCAAATTTCTTATTTAAACTATATAGTCTTTTTCTCGCTAACTCATAATTATCCGTTAATTCAACAACTCTTTCATTCCAGGGCAACTGCACTTGATACTTATTATTCTTAAATTCAACAGTTTTCTTATAATTTTCCAAAACTGGTTTCTCTATATCAGATTGTTTCTTTTCTGGTTTTATACCCATAGTTTCTAACTCCCAGAAAGCCTTTAAAGTACTATTTACATCAGTATTCCTATCCAACTCAACATGCTCCGAAGCAGTTTTCATAACACTGATTGAAGTTTGTAAAATATTAACATCTTTAGACGCAGTAGAACCATTAACAGTCCATCCTAAAATTGTTTCAGAAAGTACGAGATCATCTGAAAGTCTACGAAGCTTCCCTGTTACCATTTTCCAATAGTAATCACTTCCGATCAAAATAGATAATGGAAAATATTTTGAATCTCCATAGGTTCTATCAGCTAATTGAAATTTATTTCTATATACAAAATCTCTTATTCACTTCTCGGGTACGGCAAGTAAAGCTTCACTAATTTCAGGTGTCTCTAACACTTCAATCGTAATACTTTTATT